>JAAVTW010000001.1:63239-776580 GCA_012295335.1 Brettanomyces custersianus | reverse complement strand
AACCCTGTTAACAGTCGGTCAGACTGTTTGTCCCATATAAATATATTACCAATAAAGAAACATAGTTTCATTTAGTTACTTGCCACCCGCAAGTGGAGGTCTACTAGCTTATAGCTAATTTACTAATAATAACTCTCAATTAAGTAAAAGGACAAAAGTACACACTATACAATAGTAACCCTAGAAGGATAAGATTCAATTGACACAATCGGGGAGAGAGTGATCCATTGAGATCTGCGTGGGAAATATTTCTCATAAAATAATTCCCGCATCTAGTAATCCTAATAACGATAATCCCTGCTACCCAATAGTGGGGAGGAATATATCCAGGAATACACACAACTAGAAAATATAGTATCTGTAATGACCCTATATAATCTCAGTTGCGACATCACCATTATCAAGTAATTTAATTTTCTTTTACAACTATTTAAAATAATATTCATATCAAAAGTATTCTTCTGAACTATAAATTTCCTGTATAACATCAATAATGAATGCAAATACATTACATTAAGGTTTACAATTTAGTGGAATTTAATCTCAGATAATTCAGTGACAAATTATTTATCAATATTGCTTTTGTGGCCCAGTTGGCTAAGGCGTCAGTCTCATAATCTGAAGATCGCGAGTTCAATCCTCGCCAAGAGCATCACTTTTTTTGGTACCTTAAATATTGAGGATCTTTTTTTTGTTGGTGAAGATACAACAAATAGGTAGATAGGGAGATAAGGTGGGTGAAACCATTAAAGATACATTCACAACTGGCTATATTTATTACGTTTAAGTAGTAATCCGTATCATTAACATAAATTTATATATATTGAATAGTAAAGAATAAACTCAGAGTTGCGTCGTTGTGTCTACTAACTGCGAATGTCATAACAACTGACAAGTCCATTGATACATTGCAACCTCGTGAGTTCTGGATGGTATCTTGGTATATTTACTTTCTTTCTTTTTCTAAATCCACAATCTGAAAAGAGTTGTACCAAGCCATCATACTCAAATTTATTAATAGGAATCCAAGAAAGGCAGGACTTAGAACCTAGAATTCTCTTAATGAATGAGGCAATTTCGGTTGTATCGTAATTTGAGATACCTTTGAATCTGGTACACAGTAGCCAGAATACCTCACCGGGAATTTTTATCCCATTGGCTAGCATCAGTTCAAGTAAGCTATCTATTTCATTTTTAGAATTGGAGAAACGAACCAAATACTTGAAGAAATTAGTGAAATAGGCTGGTCTTGGCCTGAGCTTTGAAAGAATGTATGTTCTAGGAATGAATCCAGACTGTAGTAAATTACTCACCAAAATCTCTTCGTTTCTAGTGATTCCTTCGAGTGGATCACCAGTGATTTTTAGTAAAGTCATAAGGATTCTCTTAGGAGAAGAATAGAATCCATAGGATAGAAGACCATCAAGAATGGGCTTCATTATATTGAGAGTAGCAAAATCTCTTAATCTGTAAGAATCCGTAAGAAGTTGTAACACATTCATGAATTCATCTAGGTCATTACCTCTATTACAGAACTGCAACCTTTTGGCCAAAAGCAAGAATGAAACTCGCTCCTCTATAGGCCCCATACCAACGAGGAAATTCGATAACTCATTTAATTGTACGTTGGTATCTACCAATCGTAACGTTGAAGAAACATAGTCGAAATCTATTTGGACACCACATTTTTGAATGGATTTGAGTGATGTAATATAGTTATCACGCATAGACAGTTTCTTCAACAACTTACAGTATGCATCATACTCAGCATGTTTTAAACCATACGACTCATCCAACATCTCTTCAAATACACTCTTTGCTAAAAGAATGGCTCTCTTCGACGTGATCTTACCAGCTTTAATGTAAGCTATCAGCAGATTGAACAATGCCTTCCGTTCATGCCGACGCAGAGAATATAATGCTGGCTTTGGCAACTTGTCCCACAGTTCAAGCAACTGTGTCATTGGACCTGGCTTCGATCTGTTTTCACATTCACCCATCTTGATCAAGAACTGCTTTCTTTCACTGCTTGGCTGAGATATGGAAGGAACAATATTTTCCCGCAGTTTCTCTATATATTTATCTGAAGATAACTCAACCTGTCCACGCTCGACCGCCCGTATCATAGCCTTCTTTCTATTTTCTTGTTTAACCCAGTCTGGAGGGAACTTCCCCACGAGATCTTTATATAGATTATCAAAATTAGATTCAACATCGTTATCAAATTGATGTCTTTCAACTTCAAACTCCGAAGGTAATGCACTTTGAAGCCTTGTATACCAAAGCATACCACCGTTACGAATCTGGCCATGCAATTCCTTCGATAGCGTGAGATCTCCAGTTTTGGCTATGAGCGTCTCCACTTCTTTGATGTATTTATGTTCAAATGATGCAATCTGTTGTTGGATCGAAATGAATTTGCGCTTCCTTGGATTGGAAACGTGCTTAGACGTTTCATCGTAGTGATAGATCTTTGGCGATGATGATGATGATCTGGTGGCTGTTTGATAATTTCTGAATGGTATGAAGGTGAGGGTTTGAATCAGATTTGTATATACACATCTTTCCACGATGGAAATGCTATGTATAATACTTGGACCACGACAGGGTACCATCTCTGGGCGTTGAAGCTACAGGATATATGATAGGTGAAGGCATTTGAGTGAAAAATTCAAATATTTTTCACAGAGCCCGAAATCTGAGTAGGTGGGAAATAGTGGGGTAAAGATAGGGATATGAAGGAGTAGGGTGAGATCGCTATGCTAGATTCATTATAATACGGAAAGGAGTAAAACATGAGATGCTCGATAGAAACGGTCAATAAACAGATGATAACAATGCAATACACTGATGAGACTACTGGAATAAAGCCAAGCTAGGTATTACAAGCAAGCGATAATCAAGATGCCAGAGATCGTAGCCATCTAGATAGAAAATCAATGACTGTGGTATCATAAATAGCCTAATAACTATAGTAATAATCATAGAGTTATCAAGTAATTAGGTACATAATACAGGTGAGCATAGCCGCGGCATTAGTTCGGAAAAGCGACCAAGACGGACCAATGTGGTATGATTTAAGCTATACGATAACGGAAATGAAAAAGATACAGATACTACAATGCAGCGATTAAAATCCTTGCATGAATCGAAAACATTAGAATGCGCCAGGGGCCTTTTCTGAGATGCATGCGTGCTAAACGAGGTACGAGTGACGTGGGGTAAAAAATCAGCATGCCGCGCGAAGCTGGGGAAAAACGTCAGAGGAAAAAGCCGGGGAAAAAGCCGGGGCGGCCCGGTGAGAGGAGAAAGTTAAAGGGAAGGGCAGAAGGATCAATTTTAGAGGTACAGATACCAAACAAATCGGGCTTATTTGGCACGAGATTCAGCTATCGATTGATTACCGTGGTTTAAATTATAAATAATATATTTATTTGGGAGAAAACTGATATCACCTAACCCTTTGCGGGGGGTAGTGGGGAAAGGGAAGCACGCAGTAGATGAGTAAATTAGTCGGCAGGGGAAACAATAGCAAAATTAACTTCCGGTTGAGTCAGAATTCTCGAAATTTGGGGTACAATTGATTTTTATTATCATTATTACTTTTTTTTCAAGATTTTTATTTTATTTTTTTCCCCTCTCACTGTATTCCTCACACTTAATCTAACGTTGTGGAGTGTTGTAGAACAGCTATTTTACGCTCAGCTTTTCCCTCATAAACTTTGGTTCAAGTGCTTAGATTGTTAAGCTCGATAGCAGACCAATAATGTCGAAGAACGCAAACAATTTCTCTGGTTCCCCGCTCCTTAGAGGTGGATCTTCCCCACGCTCTCAGTCCCGACAGGCTTCCATCGTAGAAATGCTCTCTACACCACCACCTTTGGAACCTCAACTTTCAAATTCAAGCGTCAATAGCGGCGAATCCGTCGGAAAAACATTTGCTCATGCGGCAGATGCAGGCCGTGCAGTGAACTTACGGCGTGGCGTTTCTTCTGGCTCATCTTCGTACCAGAGAAACCAACCTCAATTTCCAGGTAAATTACCGGTGCAACCATCGGGAACTCCTCAACAACAGCTATACTCATCTTCCGGACTCTCCCGTTCATCTTCAACTGCCTCGTCCATTCTGGCCGGTACATCGTTGGAATGGCAGGATATCCCTTTAAGCGAGTTGGTTCAACAGAACAAGTTGATCGTCATCAGAGATAAGTTGTCGGTGGAGGAGGCATTCAAGACACTTTTGAATAATGGCTTAACTTCTGTTCCCGTTGAACACTGTCCGGATGATCCGAACTGCCTTACTTTTGACTACACAGATTTGAATGCCTATCTTCTATTGGTTATGAAAAAGATTTCTCAGGAGTCTCTCACGGCTATGGAATATGAACCTAGAGATCAAATTCCTGCATTAATTCACAAGGCCCAACGTGGAGAGCAAGTTCCGGTTTCATTCGTGATCCGGATTTCAGCAAAGAACCCATTTATAAAGCTGACCGAAGCTGATACGTTGTCGCAAGTTGTGGAAATCCTCGGTACTGGCGTTCATAGAATTGCCATCACAAACAAGGGTAAGTTGACTGGTGTGTTGTCACAGAGAAGACTGATAAAGTTCCTCTGGGATAACGCCCGTAGGTTCCCATCTATGGAACCACTCCTCACTTCCTCTCTTCAACGGTTAAATATTGGATCCCCTAACCCAGTGGCGATCTTTGGTGACCAGCTATTGATCGAAGCATTCATGAAGATGCACAATCTAAAGATTTCATCGCTTGCTGTTGTGGACCGGAATTACAGACTATTGGGTAACATCTCTGTTACCGATGTTCGTTTAGTTTCTCGTTCTTCCAAGTCGGAACTTCTCTTTAGACCATGTCTTCATTTCATTTCTGTGATTCTCAATTCGAGAGGTATTGAGAATGGTCAGGATTCATTCCCAATTTTCCATGTTACTCCATCGTCATCTCTAGCTAGAACAATTGCCAAACTCGTCGCCACTAAGGCTCATAGACTTTGGATTGTTCAGCCGGATACTCCAGCCACTGCACCAGCAAACCAAACGGCAACACCGATTTCTCCAACTCCTACAGCCATGCATCCAAGTTCTTCGAGCGTAAGCTCAGAACTGAGTGCAAATGCTTCAGCTTCTGTTGTGCAGGAGAAGGAAATAACCAATGGTAAATTAATTGGTGTGCTTTCTTTGACGGATATTCTTTCTGTCTTGGCAAAGTCGTTGGGTAAGAACTATGTGGATCCAAATATCGCTAGACAACAGAGACGTAGATCCAGTAGTAGTGCCAGCAGCAGAACGTCTGGCTCACTGGACCAGGTGAGGAAATGCTGATTATGTATGGTTACGAAGACGAAGACTGCGGTGAATATGGACAGTAATTCTTTTTCTTTTCTACTTGGCTTGCTCAATGATATATTTATCAATTCTATACGTAAGGGTCTGGAGGTAGGTTCTCCTTATCGAGCCTAGATCTCTTGCACCTGATATTAGTGTCTTTTACAATAGGCCGTTTAGTCTGCTTCGTCGTCTGCCCTAACTGGCTCAATGTATTGACCTGCTTTTCTCGAAGCTGGCGGATCCGACCGTCGACATCATTTTTCAACTGGCTATTCATCTCTTTAATAGAATTGGAACATCTTTGGAGTTTCCTATTCGAATTTTCACACTCTAAACGTAATTTCTCCTGTAGTGGTCCAATACGACCCAGCTGCTTCTTCGATTTTATTAATCTTTCCACGCTCTGATCACAACCCGTTTTCACACTAGCTAAATGCGTAGTATATGAGTTGTGGATATCTTTGAGGCTAGTGCTCATTCCATCTATCCCACTAAGCACAGCTTCCCTATTTGCAGAAATACCCTTCATCATATGGATTGTATTTTTATGCCATACAGTTGCTCTCTTTTGCACACGACTCTTGAAGATCTGGCGCAAGTTCGAAGTATTCTCGGCGGTCAGACCTTTAATGAGTTCCATGAAACTTGCGGCAAATTCAGACTGAAATTGTTTGATTCGTGATGAGGTGAACATCAGAAGTTCATCCACAAGCTGTGATTGATTGGTGACAAATGCATCGCCTGATAGGAAGTTATACATATCAGATGCTTCTTTTGCTGCCTTACCAGCCATTACATTACATTCAGTATCCAATTCTTCCAGATTTTTTTGTAATTCTTTAACATTAGTTCCCATCTTTTTAAGCTTCATTAATCGATCATCTAATCCGTTCTTGATATTCTTCTGTAATGTAATAGTCTCTCCAATTTGCTTGGACATATCTTCTCCAAATTGGCCCAATCCAATAATGGTATTTTTGCTGTCATCTGCCTTAGATCCAACAGATTGTTGTAATTCTTCCAAATGAGAAAAGAATTCAACCAATTTCCGTTGATAATTGATTGAATCTTCAATATCTTTGTTCATTGTAGCTGTTAAATTATTGGCTGATTCAACAACATGCAAATGGGCAGCTTTCTCCTTTTCATATTCACTTTTACAAATTGAAAGCTCCCTTGCAATATGTGTCAGCTCCGTGGAACATTTCTCCCGTTCTGCCGTTTCTTTATCAGCCCTAGCAGTCTGTGCTTTCATTTCATCTTCTAATGCCACACCTTTCAATCGCAACTCCTTGACCTCATCAGTGGCATTGTTAAGATTTGTTATTAGTTCTTTGTAATTTCCCGAGTCCATATATATACCTTCCTTTTTCTGTGTTGCTGTGAGATCTAAATTCAACCGATAGTTCTCTTCCAAAAGTTTCTGCACCAAGTTCTTACTTGAGATGAGAGGTCCAAATTGGATGGCATTCTTGATGTTCTTAGCCTTGGATGCATACTCAAGCGTAGACATTGTTGACTGGATATCCTCTCTAACGGGAGATATGTTCGCTATCAACACAGTTTTAGTCTTCCCTCCCAAGGAATCTTGTAACAATCTTGTGAGATTGGACTCTCTGTAAGGTATATATCCATTACCATCGGACAAGCATGTAATCACCCTTCCAAGTGTAAGTAGACTCTGATTAATGGAACCGGCTTCCTTTGCACGCTTCTTAATGGAACCAGTTCTTATAATATTTTCTGATCCAGCCAAATCAACTAGGTTCATTTTAGACTGTCTATAATCACCGTCATCGTCACCTTGACCCAGCTTTCTCGTTAATGTAATAGTAAAGATCGAATGAGATCGACTGGATCGATTGTTCATCAATGTGGATGCTGTCTGCCGCACTTTCATACCTCTTCTTAAATACTTCATAGCTTCTGCTATATTCTTAATTTGAAATTCTTCTAATCCATCCACGGCAATTCGTTTTGTTGAATTTCCATGCTGCCTCTGTTCATATATTCGCAGTCGCCGTTTCTTAGACGAACTCGTAAGTAAATCCTTCAATTCTTCGTTGTAGATTTCAACATAAGAGCATTTCACTATACATCGTGACTGATGGCTGATAGTAGTAAATAATTGACTCAATATTCGAGGCACAATTCCAGCATCTCGCTGTAATTCAGAACCATTCAAATCCCCGCACATAGTGAAAGTCTTACCCGCACCGGTCTGACCGTACGAGAATATCGTACAGTTGTAACCTTTAACGAATTCGTCGCATACTGGGCCAGCAACTTCGGTATAGAATCTTTCCTGTGAAGCCTCTGCACCAAAAACATCATCAACAGTATAAGTTCGAGCTGTAGTCATCTGCTTGGATATATTTAATGTATCAGAAGGTCGTATCACAACTTTATTTGATACTTCTCGAGGGATATCCACAGCAATTTGGTTTTTTGAGTCAATTTCTCGTTGGTTTCGTCCTCTACATCTGACAACAACATGGATATTCTCACCTTGACCATGCTGATTGGTCGAACAACCTGGTGAACTTGGCGATCGATCTAGTGTCTGATCCGTGTGATATCGCTGACGATGCCGGCCAGCATCGATCCGCATGTGCGAAGACAGCATTAACGAGGGAATTATATATTATATGTAACTGGAAGATCAGCAACGCGCTTCTTCGATACTTAAACACGGTCTATGTTATGTACTTAGAACTATATGACTAGTCATAACCGTGACAGGTTAGGTAAACAAGGACGCGAATCAGGAAAAAGAGGTAAAAAAAAAAGATAGAAGAAAAAAAATATTAGGGATTGGAAATTGAAAAATTAAAAAATTCATTTAAAACTCATTATTGATTAGTAAAGAACTAGGAATTCACCATATGCCAGCTTCCAAACCGATTCATCATGGAACAGACATCTCTCCTTGATTTACGCATCACGGTACATATCATATCGAAATCTTTGGTCTGCTTAAGTAATTCCAATAGCTTGGCCTGTTCTCTCTCCTGGATTCTCTCTCGTTTCTCCTTATCTGCGATGGACATCTTTTCCACAGACCAGCTCTCCTCTCTTTCCATTCTTCTTAAACTTCTAGGTGCAGTATATTCTTCTCCGAAGCTGTTGCGAGCCGTACGGATTTTTTCGGCATTCTCATTGGCCTCATCGTCTTCCACGGCTTCCTCTTGCATAGCTTCTTCGTCTTCTTCATTCAACTCCTCTTCATCGTCTTCCTCATTAGCCTCATCGTCTTCGCTTTCTTTCAATTTCTGAAGACTTCGCTTCTGAACGAACGGTAAAGCTCCAACGTTATAATTCTTGGTTGGGTTTCCAACCAGTCTCTCCGTTGAATAGTTCATTCCGAAATCGATACTGTTTACCAGCTTGGAAACAACAGGATATGCCCGAACTCGATAGATGATCCCTCTGAGAACACCAAATGTAATGAATTTCCGAATATCAATATGTTCAAGCTGTTCATTATGCTCCAGAAACCATTGCCGCACACTCGTATGCTGATTGAGTGACCTATACAACGAAAAAAGTACCGCCTTAGAGGGTAACGTATAAACAATTGTCTTTGATGCTGTCATGCTCGACTGCATTCTTCCTCCAAGCCTAGGACGACGTCTCTCGCTCAGGGAATTCTGAGATTCAGGTGCAAAGTTATATTTGGCCGACTGTTCGGTTGAGTCAATCAGAATCGAGTGTGAATGAAAAGATGGTGATGCCCCATAGATCGTTTTTTTCGGCGAGACTGCTACAGAATGGACACTGGTAGTTTCTGAATTGGTGGTACTATGAGAATCCTTTAGTGGGATTCCATTGAATGTACCATCGATGCTTATCACATAAGCTTGGCACTCCGCAGACATTACAGGGTCAGTTAAAAACTTACCGATATCGGCTGTGACTGCGTAACAATTCGAGAACTGAAAGATATCGAGAATGGCAACCGATTTGTAATGTATCAAGTGTTGGATACATTGCCGTGTCAATTCAAAGTCTGTACCGGATAGATCACTAATCTGCTCCACAGAGTTAATTCCATTGATGAAAGGAATGATCTTCAGCATTGTAGGATCCCAGAGTGCATCCACCATTGATTCTAACTTAACTGTAGCGATCGGAACATCAAAGGGATCGATATCTGGAGGTGGCGGGAATATAGGAAAGAGCTTTATATCAACAGAGTTGGCTGCATCTATAGGTATCATACACTCAGAGTAATTATTCAAGTCCTGAAAGATCTGTTGAACAAGACTCTGAAGTGACGAGAACTTCGGTCGCCTGGGAGCCATCATCTGACCGGGGGCTCTAGTATTCTGAACAACCATCTGGTTACCACCTTCATCCCAATCTTCCACGAGTTTCAGATATTTCTGATTCTCAGATATGTGCTTACTGAGCTTCAACGAATTCTTTAGTTTTTGAGCCAACTTGCCGGCTTCGTCATCAACGGAATTCTTGAAGAAGATCTCATGACCTTTTTCCGACTTTGAGAGTAACTGCGACTGCTCTTCCAAAGCTCTGAACATCTTACCAATTCGCTTGATGTTACCTTCGTAAGGTGTGGTATTACTCTCGTATGGAAATACAAAACAGAAGTTAAAACTAAAGGAGTTCCTGGCATAGTGTTGGGAATAGACGTTTGCCGGGAACCCGATCACTCGATAGTTCCCAATCTTAAATGTCAATAGCTTATTGCATAGTGCTGCTTTGGGAATCACATAATTCTTGATGGCATCAAAATCAAATAGAGGTTTTGGTAGAGCCGAGGAATCGATTGAATTCTCCACGGGGACGATTGAACCACTGGGCACCTGGTGAATGACCTTGGTACCTTCTGTAGGGTGGAACAAGGCGAAAAACAACGCTACGATGGGAACAAAACCATCGCCGGAGTCCATGGTGAGGAATTGGAGGATTTAAAATGGATAATCAATGAATATAAAGTGACTGACAGAGGTGATAAATGAGATAACGAGAATGATAGTGAAAAATGATTGATAGTGAAAATAATGAAAAAAAAAAAATAAATCAAATTCAAAACTGTATCATCGATAAGCATCGATCTGTGTAGGTTGATGACAGCATTATATAACCAATTATGGCACCAACGTAAGTATACTCACCTAAATATTATAACTTCCCATACTAACCTTTAAGTACATCATTTCTTCAATTGACTGATCATATCACGATCCCAATACGTACATTTATCAACCGAAGAGCTGTTCAGGATAACATCTTAGATACGTCGATGTATCCAGATGATAAACGCAAGCAGATCAAGATAAAACTCTCAAAAGTTCAACGGATTACGTTATCAAACAAAGATCTTCGAGGAATGTACACAGAATTAAAGCCTCGACTCATGAGGATTTTATTTGAATTTACAGATGAAGAGATCGAGAGTATAAATCAGCTGGATAAAGATACAGAGAACAGGGAGGTAAATGCTACCGATCGAAATAATGATATGGTCAAATTACCTCTGTCAACAGAGCATTGGAAATGCTCGCTTATAATCAGTATGGAGAATATCATGGAGATACGATCGATGGTTAATGGAAGCGACGTAGATTTTATGAACGGACACAATACAATATACAACAATTTGATGGTACGGAAACTAACAGCAGATCATAGTATTAATCAGGAAAGCGATGAAGAAGATCCTTTCAAAGAAACGAAGAAGAACTTCAAGGTGAAATACAGAGCCAAGTATATACTACCGATACCACTAAACATACATGTCTCTGCGAGAAGTTGATAAGGACCGTAAATAGTTACGAATATATGACCACACAAACGATAAAAGCCAAAGTAAAGAGTATAGAAGCACAGTAAAAAAAAAAGGAAACGAAATGTCAGAAAGATGTAAGATTTAAACACTTATTCAAGCAGCAGCTTTAGCTGGCTCTGCCTCAGTCTTCTCTTGATCTTCAGGCTTTTCCTCTTGGGCATCCTCAGAAACGTGGAGGTTGTCGACACCATCAGCCAAATCATCTTCATATGCCTGGTCATCAGTAGCACGAATACTCAAAGTTGGTCTAACTTGAGCCGTCTGCAAAGTCCACGATTCAAGGGCATTCTCGCAATCCAGGATGATCTGCCTAGAAGCTTCGTAACCATCATATGAAGGTCTTGTTTCACCTGGGGTAACAGGAGAATCGTCCAGTAATTCAAGCAAAGCTTTACCATAACCGGCAATCAATGCGACTTTTTCGGAATGTTCTCTGATAGAATCGAATTGATATGAAAAGGCAGCCTTAAGCTTTTCTCTAGTAATGTTAGACAACTGAGCTTCTGCAACAAGGGATTCGGCCTCTGCTCTCACAAGCTCCTGCTCCAAGATGGTAATCTTAGGAGATTGAGGATCCTTGTATTTCAAATAAGCGATTTGATCGGTAATTTTAGCCTTCCGGTCTCTTGAAGGCTGGACGGAAGCTTCAATATCACGAATACTCTTTATGGTAATTCTATGTTGATCGTACCTATCAACGAATTGATCCTCCAATTCACCAATTTCATAGAGTAAGACACCCAATTTATCGGTAATATCAGAAACATCATCTTCATTTTCGGCACCCCAAAGGGACAATTGCTTTGCAGAAGCCTTTCTTTCGTGAGAGCAAACTTCCATAGCTCTCATGACGTTCTTTTCCATCTTAACAAGTTGAGCCAATTTCTTTGCCAGAGCTGGTGAGAATGTACCAGCGGTTGTTCTTCTCAAGGTATTGGCCAGAGAACCCGGTCCGAAGAATCTATTCTTCTTGGTACTGGATTTCGGAACCACAATTGGGCTCTCAAGATCGGCAGCCGTTGGTGCTCTTGCCTGTCTCAATGAATATGTTCTTTGCATCATTTTTACAAGGTTATTTTTAACTGAACTGTAGCGTTCAATTAAGTCTGAGATTGGAATTACAGATTAAATTATTTATCTACTTATATATAGGAAAGAGGGAAGGGGAAGAAAAAAGAATGAAAGAAGAGGCAGAGAAAATTGGACAAGCAAAGGCAAATGTTATAGAACAATGCAGGATACGCGAAAAAAACAATGCCGATTAGTGGATATTCTGCGATTTCCATGAATGTATGGTAGGATTAAGAGGATATTTTAACTGGCATAACTTGGCAATTTTTAATATTACAGCAACCTTGGTTAGGTCAGTGACATATCAAGAAATGTGAATATTTAGTGATGCCAGTAGGTCAATTGTTGGATGCTAGTTAATTTCCGATTCAATTGATTTCATCCTATCTTTTAAAATGTTCAATTATACTTGTCAATCCCATTCTGGATTACGTTCAGCCACCTGTAACTAATAATGTTACCTTTAAAAGTTCAGTGTAAATATGCCTTTTCTAACATGGGTGCACTGCCTCCATGACGTATTAGGAAATTCACGGCTGACGAATTAGGACCTCCAGAAGCATCCGTGCACCGCGCCTTTTTCTTTTTAAATTCTTTTTTTTCACCCACCCCCTAATATATATGTCATCACAGCTTATCAGCAAGCGAATAGCTGAGGAGTTTCTCCTCATCTCATCCCATTGTTCGGCATTCAAAAATAGTAGCTACAGAAAAATCAAGAAAACTTTAGATAGTTAACTGGATATGACAGTTTGGCTGCAAAAGGTACACTTAGTATAGTAAGCAAACTTTTATATAAACGTGTAATCTTATTCTATATAGTATATTCTTGGGATAAAATGTCTCATCTCCTTACCAGCTATGCTAATTTCCTCAAGCAAAAGCCATATCTAGGTAACAGTGTGAGTTCAGCTGTAAGTAGAAAAAAAGGACTAGCTCATGTGTAAAATGAACCATGTTATACTAACAATCAATACATAACCAGTTTTTATTTGGCACGGGAGACATTCTTGCACAGGTATTATTTCCTAAACCTGGGGTTAGATACGATATTCATAGAACTATTCGTAATGCGATCTACGGAGGAATCATCTTTTCACCTTTAATTACTAAGTGGTATGCACTTTTATCTAGGAGAATTAAATATCCATTCAAGACCTTCTTTGGCTCAAAACCTGGGGCAAAACAGAGGACAGTACTAGACACAGGATGTAAGGTTGCAGCCGATCAATTGATATGGGCGCCAATTGGAATCCCACTATATTTCGGATGCATGTCATTGATGGAGGGGACTGGATTAGATGGAGCCAAAGATAAAATAGACGAAAGAACATGGGATACCCTTATCACCAATTGGAAAGTTTGGCCATTGTTCCAGATGTTTAACTTCTACTTCGTCAAGCCTGCCTTTAGGCTATTATCTGTTAATCTCGCAAGCATTCTATGGAATTGCTATTTGAGTTACGAGAACTGTAAGGTTTCATCTTCATCATGACCTTTCCCCTTCATCATGCACATATACATATTATTTATCTACATTCTTTAATATATAGCTATATTTAAACTGATAAATCAGATCGACAAATCAAATGTACAAAATTCGCTCTGTTTACTTTTAAGGCTCAACGGAATGCCAGGGATTGGGATCGGCTTCTGAGGTGAATCGGATCGAAGAAGATCGGAAATACAAATCAAACGACAGTTTTTGTGAATAATACACTAGTTATATTATCTAATTAGGTAAGTTACCTATGACGTCTAATAATATTGAGTTTTAGCATTATGTACCGTTAGTAGCCGAAATCCTGGCTGGGGGAGAAATATCGGAGAGAGACGAAAATATAGAGGAAAAAAAAGTGCGTGGGTAAATAAATGGAAAATGACAAAAAAAAAAAATAAAAACACACAAAAAAATAAAACTGAATCAAAGATGCATATAGGAGACTTTCCAGTCAGTCAAGTTTGAGATAGTCTGCACATAGTTAGGGTGAGTTAAAGTGAAGTGAAGGGTCTAAGATCATCTGATATAATCGAAATACAGGGATTGTCACGTGATTGATTGGCCTTAACCCGGATACAAAGAAATAGAAGCTTAGGTGCTTAACCAAGAGGTAAACCAAGACGAATTCGACTATCAAGATGATGAGAGGGTTCAAGCAGAGGTTTAAGGTGAAGAGCGGCTTGGGTAAGAGTGACAAGAAGAAGGATTCCAAGAAGGATGATAAGGAGAAATCGTCTTCATCGAAGAAGTACCAGAGCGATCACCACAGCCATCATAAGCATCATAGCCATCATGATGGGGAACAGAAGAGACAGCATCAGTCTGAGGATGCAGGACAACTGAGACAACAGAGGAAGCAACAACAAGAAAAGAAGCAACAACCATCCCAACACCACCATCATCGGAGTTCCGAGGAAGAGAAGAAGAAGCAACCACAGCAACCACAACAACAACAACAGCAGTTACCACAGACGTCACAAACTTCACAGCCACGTCAATCTCCTGAGAAGCACTCCTTACATCAGGCGAAAGATGTTGATGTACAGATGTCGACTGCTGAGCCTGCCACCCCTTCGGGAACACAGAGCGTATCGGATGTGATGAACGACGATAGCTCCGATATGGATACATCGCCTCTTACGCCGGCAAATGTTACGGGTGAAGATGAAAATGCTAGCGACACGAGTACCGCTAAGTTGCACGCGTCAACTTCTCCATTCAACAAGATTCCGAAAGATGATCTGGTGTTGAAGTCTCGGACTCCTCAGAGACATTCATCATCAAGATTTGATCCTGTTAATGAGAGACAAGTATTCCAGAAATTGGCATCGTTCGATGAAGTTGATCCGAAGTACTATCCTGAACTGTTCATCCGAAAAGTCGACCAATGCAAGATCATGTTTGACTTTTATGATCCATCATCCGATATTCAAGGTAAAGAAATGAAGAGACTCACTTTACATGAATTGACTGTATTCGTCAGTACAACAAGAATGAAATATACGGATGAAATGTACAAGCATGTTGTCGATATGTTCAAGATAAATATCTTCCGGCCAATTCCTCCTCCCGTTAATCCAGTGGGAGATATTTATGACCCTGATGAAGATGAGCCAGTGTATGAATTGGCATGGCCTCATATGCAAATGGTTTATGAATTCTTTCTTCGTTTTGTTGAAAGTCCAGATTTCGATAATGCAGTTGCTAAACCCTATATCGATCATGAATTCGTGTTAATGCTATTGCAATTATTTGACAGTGAAGATAACAGAGAAAGAGATTGCTTGAAGACAACTTTACATCGAATCTATGGTAAGTTCCTCAGTCTCAGATCGTTTATTCGTAAGTCTATCAACAACATATTCCTTACTTTCATATATGAAACTGGAAGATTTAATGGAATTTCTGAATTGTTGGAGATTCTGGGTTCCATCATCAATGGATTTGCATTACCTTTGAAAGAGGAACATAAGATCTTCCTCATTAAGGTTCTTATTCCACTGCATAAAGTGAGATGTCTATCATTGTATCATCCACAGCTAGCCTACTGTATTCTGCAGTTCTTGGAAAAGGATCCATCACTTACAGAAGAAGTTGTTATGGGACTTTTAAGATATTGGCCCAAAATTAATTCTCCAAAGGAGTTAATGTTTTTGAATGAAATCGAAGATATTTTCGAAATCATCGATTCACAAGAATTCCAAAGAGTGGAAGTCCCTCTATTTGCTCAGTTGGCTAAATGCATATCTTCACCGCATTTCCAAGTGAGTGAGAAAGTGCTCTGTTATTTCAATAACGAATTCTTTGTTTCATTGGTTACAGACAACGCCGAAAGTATCCTACCAATCATATTCCCTGCGCTGTATGAATTGGCTCAACCAGAGATGGAACTTGTTGAACAACAACAACAACAGAATTCAGACCAACAACTGAGTGACTATGATTACGACGAAACAGGAAGTTGGAATAGAACTATTTCTACACTTGCCTACAATGCCCTTAAGATCTTTATGGATACAAATCCAATTGTTTATGACAGATGTTGCATATTATATGACGAGCAAATGAAAGAAGAGAAAGCTAGAAAGGAGTTGAGAGAAGACCATTGGAAGAAGTTGGAGGATTATGTAGAGAAGTTACAACTGGGAGATGATGGTACTAAAAAAGTTGATATTAAATGATACCCACCCTTAACCAAGGCATGTTCTGAATGGAGTCTATTAATCAACAAGCGTTCTTAGTCTGCTTTTCCTTTCATCTTTTTTTTTATTTGCTCCCCCATCGTTCCATCTCCCGTTACACATTTTTGCTACTTTCATCAAACGCTATAGAACCTGCTTAGTCCTCCTCCTTCTGCTCCAACCAGTTAGTTGCCTTTTATATATCGTACACATACACACATTTGTTTGATCTTTTTATTGTTTGTCGTTATATGTTCGTCGTTGTCGTGTCTTTCCTTTCTTTTTTATTTACCACCCTTTCTAATTGTGTGCGCTTTTTGCTATGATCGGCACGCTACCAAATATCAAGTTTAAAGATCCTGATTATTATATAGTAGTATTTAAGTTAGGCTCTTGTACTCACGTAGAATCACGGGAACTGAGGATGGTGGCAATGCACCCAACTCCGTAATCACCTTCTGTATATACTCAGGTGGTGTGAGATCATACAGGATATTAAGAATGTAGAGGGACCTCACATCTTTCCAATTACTTAAAATTGTATCTGATCCATTATCCAGATGATTTGAATCTCCCTTATTATGCTTATGTCCCTTACCATGCTGTCGCTGCTGTTGTTGCTGCTGCTGTTGATGGTTTTTGCCCTTCTTAGAATCCAACTTTTTAAGATATTGCTGTAAATTGAAACCAACCTTGTTGAAGGGTTTGGTATTGACCAAATCATCAGAATCTCCCAACTCATTCAGTGTCACAGAATCAAGTTGAACCTTATCACTAAATTTCAGAGATTCGCAACAGACTAAAACAGGTATGTTCTTATTCTTGGCTGACATTGCGACCAGGGTTGTACCAACTCTTGAATATAATCTTCCATTAGAAAGCATCGAGTGTGCACCAAGGAAACAGAAATCTATGTCCGATTTCTCAAGAACCGAAGAAAGTGCATTGATCAAATTGTAATGACATTTAATGTTTGGAAGAGGTGCCAGTTCTTTAGCAAGCTTCTTACCTTCAAATAGTGGTCTTGAATCAATAATATATATCTCGAAATGCTTATCCTGTTCTTCAGCACAGTATCTGAATAGTTCGCTGAGGACCTGGGAATGTGCATACGTCAAGATCTTCGTATTATTCTGTATGTGCTTGGATGCATACTGTGCAATGACTCTATCGGAATAGAGAATCTTTTCTTTGATGAATTGATCGATCTCATCCAATAACATCTTCTTGGCATCGTCATCATTCATATCAATCGGAACCAATGATATTCGTTGCTTCAGCCACCTGATGGCATTTCCCATCGATATTGATAATGGTCTACCCGTTTTAAGATATTCAATCTGATGCGACAAATGTGAAGTTAGGTTTCTTTGAAGAGACGTTCCCGCTGGCGTGTGATATGAGCCAATCACGTCTTTGAAGGCATTTAACATACCTGCACATCTTGCAGTGGATCCCACAATCTTATACGTGGATATCTTTAAGGTCAACGAGAATATCGATGGATGAACAATGCTGGCAATCATAGGTGATGCAGAGATTCTCTCTTCTCGTGTTTCTAGATGGCCAAACATAGGTGGGACACGCACGCTATCATCCTTAATCTTAGCAGAATTCAACTGCTTCTTGATGTGGGATGCTGTTTTAACTCCTCCACTCCTTCCTCCAGCTGCTTTCCTAGCTGCACGCTTGGCGGCTTTAGCTTTCTTCTTCAGTGCCTTAAGTTCTTTATTACTCAGCTTCTTTGGCTGCTGTTTTGCGGCCTCGGATTTTGGAGCCTCAGCACCCGAAGGCTTTGCTGCCGGCTTTGTAGTTTTATCAGACATTATGTGACTGAATAATTGGAGATAGATGACACTGCGCCATATGCATAAAGATCGAAATCGAGATCCAATACTTATTTTTCAAGTGAAATAATCTCAAATTCTCAGATTCTCAGATTAAGAAGAACTGAGAAATTAAGGTAGGACGGGCGATAGTTACAGTATAGCATTAAAGTACTGAAAGATAAAAAATGATATTGATGATGACACTGCTTTAAGTATTTAGAAGTCAAGGTTTGATATGGTTTTATAATAGCTATCAATTGAGTAGCTTAATTCCGTTAGTGGCATACCGATCACGCCAGTCCCAGATCGAACCATAATCAACCCCTATTCATCCCAGTTAGTATCATGATCATTTGTATTACATTTATTACTAAGACATGGATTTTGAAGCCTATTACCTACTAGAATGCTTCAGGTTCCATTACTTCTCATCCCCTACAATCCTTAATCATGAGCCGCACATACAGAAAACAATGAAATTCTGTCATCAAATAAAGTGAAAAATTTTTTTTGTACGCGAATAAAAAAAAAGTCGCATCAAAACATATTGAAAAAAAAAGTTGAAGCCATGCAATTGTATCAGAGGTATCAATACATTTCAAAGCTGTCATCATAAGAGTCCCCTAATTCTCCCCAAAGTCTCAAATTAGAACCTAACTCATCATATATATATAAAGATATCTTGAAAAAATGGGTTTCGAGGATACAGAAGCAGATAAGAACGTTGAGATCTGGAAGGTCAAGAAGTTGATTAAGAATCTGGAACAGGCAAAGGGTAATGGTACATCCATGATCTCTTTGATCATGCCTCCTAGAACCCAGATTCCTATCACTCAAAAGATGTTAACTGATGAGTATGGTACCGCATCGAATATCAAGTCTCGAGTCAATCGACTTTCGGTTTTGTCGGCCATTACTTCTACACAGCAGAAGTTGAAGTTATACAGCAGTGTGCCAAAGAATGGATTGGTCATCTACTGTGGTGAAGTGATTACACAAGAAGGTAAAGAGAAGAAGCTTTGTATTGCATTTGAGCCATTCAAACCTATCAATACCTCTCTATATTTGTGTGATAACAAGTTCCATACAGAACCATTGTCTGAATTGTTGGAGGATGATGATCGTTTTGGTTTCATCATTATGGATGGTAACGGAGCGTTGTTCGGTGCCGTTTCTGGTAACACGAGAGAGGTTTTGCACAAGTTCACCGTCGATCTTCCGAAGAAGCATGGTAGAGGTGGTCAGTCTGCCGTTCGTTTTGCACGTTTAAGAATGGAAAAGAGACACAACTATATTAGGAAAGTCGCCGAAGTTGCAGTGCAAAATTTCATCACCAATGATAAAGTTAATGTTGCTGGTTTGATCTTGGCAGGTTCTGCCGATTTCAAGACCGAATTGAATAGATCCGATTTGTTTGATCCAAGATTACAAGCTAAGGTTATTAAGATTGTTGATGTGTCATACGGTGGAGAAAACGGTTTCAACCAAGCCATTGAACTTTCTGCCGAGACACTCTCTAACGTTAAATTCATTCAAGAAAAGAAACTTATCAATGATTTCTTCGAAGAGATCTCCCAGGATACTGGTAAATTCTGTTATGGTATAGATGATACATTGAAAGCATTGGAATTGGGTGCATGTGATGTGATTATTGTCTGGGAAGGATTGGCTACTGTGAGATATACATTGAAAGATGAGGATGGAAATCAAGTGGTTAAAAACATCGATCCATCTGTTCCAAAAGAAGAGTTCTTAAAGGATAAGAACGGTCAAGAAATGGAAATAGTTAGCGAGCAACCATTCTTGGAATGGCTTGCCGAACATTACAAAGATTATGGTACTACATTGGAATTCGTCACCGATAGATCTTCAGAAGGTGCCCAATTCGTGAGAGGCTTCGGTGGTATTGGTGCCATGCTTAGATATAAGGTCAATTTCGAACAACTTGTTTCAGATGACGAAGATGAATACTATGATGATGACGATGTTGACGACGACGAGGACTTCGTTTAAAGGGATACCCTGTAATGCTTCTTTATCATATCATTTTTTATTTTCTTTACTCTGAATTTTTATAAGCACCTAGTATATACGTTTATATGTAGAATTAATTGTGCTTGGCTTTCTTCCTCTTATTCTTCTTACCTTTAAGGACTGATAACGCATCCTTTTGGAGGTATCCCATCACACCACCGGTACCTGCATGCTGATTATTAAGTAATTGACTGGCTAAACTATTACGACCTCCTGTAATGTATGAACCACCATGGGTTCGTATTGGCTTCGAAAGTAACTCCTTGAGTTCGGCCTTGAGCATCTTTTTATCTCTCTTACCCAACTTCTTCTGATTCTTTCTTCTTTTATCTTTCTTCAAGAAGTCATCTTCTCCAAAGCCACTCCAATCGTCAACACCTAAATCCTTAGCGGCTTGTCGCATCCAATTATCTTCCTGATTTAATTTACTCTCTGCAATCGTAGCATCTGTCAGTTTTGAGGCAACATTTAACCTTTTCTTCAATTGCTGTACAATATCTGAATCAACCGGTAGCATCTTCAGATTTTCCAAAGAACCATACTTCTTGTCTTTGGAACCAACCATTTTTCTAAGCTTAGGGAATGGTCCCGATGCTTCCTGTGGTGAACACATGATCACAGAAACACCTTCCTTACCAGCTCTAGCAGTTCTACCGGACCTGTGAATGTATGCATCCGCAGTTCTTGGAATATGGTAATGAACCACATATTTGACATTAGGTATATCCAATCCTCTGGCTGCCACATCTGATGCGACCAATACGGATGAGCCGTTGGATTTCTCAGCCTTTTGACAGTTTGATTCAAAAGTTTCAAGGGATTTAAGTCTTTGTCGCTGTAACATTGAAGAATGAAGTGAAACCACTGGAATATTGAGATTTCGCAACAGCGGCTTCAATCTCTTGACTGCATCAATAGAATTGGCAAACACCAATGTAGTACCTGGGAACACAGAAAGGAAATAATACAACATCAAATCCCTTTCAGTGGCGGAGCACGGGAGCAAAGTTTCTGTAATATGGGTTGCCACCATCTGCTTAGGATTGACATCTATATACGTTGGCTTTTCTTTGAACTTCAACTTCTTTCCAAGCAAGTGCAACACTTCTTCCTTCTCTGCTTCTTCACTTATATCATGTGAGCTACGCTGGGTTTTGTTACTATCCAACTTACCAAATAGGTCTTTAGAAAATGTTGCCGAAAACACTAACGTCTGCCACTTGGGACTAACACTAGAATCTCCTTGAGGTCTCTGTCGTCTTAGAACATCAATAGTAGTTCGAAGTTCATCAAAGTGTCCATTCTCAACAAGTCTATCTGCCTCATCAAACACCAAGATATCAACGGATGCCAACTTCTTTGCAATTTCGTCTGATTTTTCCAACAATTCTAAACACCTACCGGGTGTAGCAACAAGTACTCTAGGATTGTGCTGTAATTGTCTCTCCTGCTTTTGAATTGCAAGACCACCAATCAATGGAACAACGGTTGGATTGCCTAATGGGAATTTCTTAGCAAAATTCTGAAGATGCTTGAAAACTTGTGTAGCCAATTCTCTAGTTGGTGTAAAGATAATTGCAGTAGAATGCTTTACACCAGCTCTTTCCTGTGCAAGGGCTTTTTCTAGAATAGGTATTCCATAGGCCAAGGTCTTTCCAGATCCAGTCATTGCCTTTCCTATAACATCCTTACCGGCCAAAGCTGGTGGGATGCATGCCTTTTGAATTTCAGTTGGAGATTTAAATCCCTGATGTGATAATTCATCGAGGGTGAATGACGAAACATTCACTCCACTCCAGTTGGGTAGAACCGTAGAATCTGTTGGTAGTTCATCCACAGTAGAGCCGAGTTTTGAAAATTTAACATCACCTAATTCATTATCTGGGTTAGCTGACTCAACTTTCTCTGGTTCTTTTACTGCATTTGGAATGGCCGGAACATTTTGCAGATCTTCATCATAATCTCTGGGTTTCAATTCTGTAACACCATATTCATTAATGTTTTCATTAGTTGAATCGTTATTCTTGGTCTTTATTTCATCGGCCTTATTATCTGTGCCATTCCTCACATCATTTTTATCCTCTTTCTTAGCCTTACCATCTTCTGAGTTACCCTTAACGATGCTCTGATCCTTAGCATAAAATTGCGCCTGTCCATCGACCATCTTCACGTCAACCCCGTCAATTTCCTCCAATCCATAGAATCCTTGGTAATCCTCCAAAGTATCTGGGATCTCAACCGGTTTCCACGAGATCTCATCCAATGAAATACTGGAAGCTGGTGCCACTATCTTAGCTTTCTTCTGTAATCTGGCTGCATAACTTTCTGAATGCCTCTTTTTATTAAAGTTATGCTTTTTTTTGAAGGTCTTTTTAAAGCCTTTCTTAGCACCCTTCTTTGCACTCATAATACCAAACTTATTATGATCTACTTCAATTTAACAGTAGTCCTTCTTAGTTGATAGTGAAATTTTCAGGCATGAAATTTTTTATCCATCAAAATATGCTAGACAATAGAAATCCCGTTACTGAGATCTTCGAGGAACTTAACGAGATCTAACCAGATGCGTTTGGAAGATAGGCATTATGGCACGAAGATCGACTAGACGGAAGGTTGCCATCACCCAAATGGATGATGATGGGAGAAGGAAGATTCCAAAAAACCTCAAACCAAAGAGAACCAGGCAGATCATACGACGATTCCATACACTAAATAAGTATAAATTGGAACTTATCAATAGACTAAATGATCTACTACATCAGTCATTGAATGAAACCACATGCTTGACTTGGATTGAAAGCAATAAAGCTTTAAAGAAGATATACGATACAAGTCGAGAGACGGTCATCCAGACATTGAAATTAAAGAATACTCCGATGATTAGTATGGGAGAAAGAAATAGCATATCGCCAGATACCATAGTCGCCCAACTAGGGAGAATTGATGGTGAGATCTCTCGAAGAGGTGGAATCAGAGTTTATCAGATGGCATCTATAGAAGGCCAAGACAGAAAGCGAGGTGGTGATACATCGAAGAAACTTATTCAATGGCTTAAAGAGTTAAAGATATACAATTCAACTGATCATAAACCCAATGCCCTTGAGATTGGTTCATTATCCTCAAAAAATTACATTAGTACATGTGATATATTTAGCAAAGTTGATCGTATAGATCTACATTCTATGGAACCTTTAAAGATCCAGCAGCAGGACTTCCTTGAAAGACCAATTCCGAAAGATGATACAGAGAAGTACAATCTCATATCATGTTCATTGGTAGTGAATTTTGTTCCTATACCAACAGCACGAGGTGAGATGATGCGGAGAATAGTAAAGTTCTTGAACGAACCAAACGAGTTTAAATCTCTTTTATTCTTCGTTATCCCGCTCCCATGTATTTCGAACTCTAGATACTGTAACAAGAAGGTGATGAACACCATTCTCACAAACCTGGGATTCGAAACATTAAAGTATTATGAATCTCACAAACTCGTCTATTGGCTTTTACAGTGGGGTGGTGCCAGAAAAGTCAACCGTGAGTTTAAGTCTGGTAAGTGTGAGGTTAACCCTGGATCTAAAAGAAATAACTTCTGTGTGATACTTGATTAATGAAGCTTTATAATACCCATCGAATTGAAAGCATACCCCCATTTCTTAGATTCTTCTTCCGGAATATACACGATATCCGCCTTAGAAAAGTATGATTCATCCCAACGGTACTGATCATTGTTGGAGATTGATGGCTTGTGCTTTCTTTTTCTATGCCTCGTGCTAGTATTGTATTTCCATCCATTGCCAGATGATTTAGTATTACGAGATGAATTCTCTAAGATATGCCCTATTCGAAGACAGTTAATGAACTTTGTCTTCTTTTCTGGATCCATTGCTTCATACTTCGTGCTTGAAAATTCATTGCAGATCATCAATCTAGGATGGCATGATGCAAACACCTTTTCCATAACATAGTCAGGTAAATGTGGCATATAATAAAAGGTAGACTCTTCTGCAACATCAGATGAATTCTCTTCTTCTATCTTATAATGATAATGTTGCTCCATAAGGTTCCTATCGAACTCATTGAAAACAGGATCCCATACTGAGACGTATATCTTCTGGCCATCTTGCTGTAGTTCGTCAACAAGAATGTTCAGTAAGCAGAATTGATATATGCTGTCCTTGGTAATACCATCATTTAAGTTTCCTAAGCCTAAGCATCGTATGCATTTGATATGACTGGCATCATTCTTGATATTGGATACGATAGATTGGATCATTGGCTCATTCCGGCAATAGGCCATACAGTCTACGATTCTTGCTTTGGTCCTTTCATATTCATCACTATCATGCCTGATTTTTTTCTGAGGGGTATCCTTAGAATTTGAAACACGTCTCTTCCGATGATGTACCACGGTAAATTCCATTGGTTGATATGGCTCTATCCGATCACTGATAAATGCACGAATCAGAGATATCAGGTTATGCGGCTTATTTCGGTGAAAAAGTTGAAAAAATATTCAGGGTGAAAAAAAAAAAAAAAAATTTCAGTTTTTTCAAATATTTCATATTATCAGATCTGACAGATCTGACATATACCCATCTACGGTCAACTTTCTTTTAGCCATCCATCCTATTCCTACCGTATCATTCGCTTAATATGATCTCTGACCCACTTTTTTTCACTCGCGAAGAAGAGACGGCCGGGAAGGCCATACCCGTTAGGAAACAGGAACAGGACCTTCAGTTGAAAGATAACCTTATCAACATCGGTTCCAGACAGTCCCAGTTGGCCGTCCTTCAATCAGAGATCGTTGCATCAACCATCAACAAATACTATCCAGATGTGAAGGCTCCCGTGATAAAGGTGAGTACCTTAGGTGACCAGGTTCAGAGTAAACCTCTATATACATTCGGTGGAAAGTCCCTATGGACTAAAGAGCTAGAAGTTCTGTTGCTGGAAAGTGTTGGTAAATTTCCCCAAGTTGACATGATATCACATTCATTAAAGGATATGCCTACTATATTACCTGATTCATTTGAACTTGGATGTATATTAGAAAGAGAAGATCCTAGGGATGCATTCGTTGCCAAAGCCGGAAGCTCATATAAAAAATTGGCTGATTTACCTGATGGATCTATAGTTGGGACATCCTCTGTCAGAAGATCCGCACAGCTATTGAAGAAGTATCCAAATCTAAAGTTCAAATCCGTCCGAGGTAATGTCAATACTCGTCTTAAAAAGCTTGATGATCCCGAATCCGACTACAGTTGTCTTTTACTTGCTGCTGCAGGACTTATCAGGTTGGGATTACAATCTAGAATTACATGCTATCTGGGACGGGATGAAATGTATCATGCGGTTGGCCAAGGTGCCATTGGTGTGGAAATACTGAAGGGTAATAAGAAAATGGAGCAGGTTTGTAAGAGAATCGGCTCTCGTATTACCACGTTAAAGTGCGTTGCAGAGAGAGCACTTCTAAGGACATTAGAAGGTGGATGTTCCGTTCCGGTTGGTGTTTGGACAACATATGATGATGATAGCTCTACGATGAGGCTTCAATCCATAGTGCTAAGTCCGGATGGAAAGGAATCTATTGAAAAGGAAGAATCAATGAAAGTGGAAATAAATGACGATGCTATCAAACTTGGTAATGCCTTGGGTGAGAAAATGATCAAAGAAGGTGCCAAGAAGATCCTCGATGCAATTAACTTTGATAAGATCAATGAGATGAAACAGGCTGGTATTGCTCACCGAAACAAAAAGGCGGCAGCAGCAGCATCCACATAAAGGTATAATTACTCTGTATATATATGTATTGAAGCACTTATATGTGTAAAGTTTGTTGTAGTTCTTCTTTGCGTAAGCTATAAAAACGTATAGCAAAGATAACTGCAGAAATCAGACCTAGACTTCCGCACCAGGCGAAGATCTTGACGAGATTTGGATCATATGCCCACCAACTTATAATCTCTCCGATGATACTGCTAAGAGAAGTGCTGGCAAGGAAAAGTGCCACCACAAAGCTCCTCATATTTGGTGGAGATCTTGAGTATGCCATTTCATAGCATGTCACTGTAGCAAAGCATTCTCCACATGCTTGAAGAGAGAACATAATAGCGCACCACCATGCAGTAATTGGCGAAACAGTGTCACAAGTTGTAGCATGATCGCCACATTTATTCGTATCATAAATTCTCTTCTGTAATATAGCACCGAATATGGAACCTAACGAAGTAAGTATAAACCCAAAGGTGATCTTGTCAATCGAAGTGAATTGTATTCTCTTCTTTCTAAGATAAGGGTAAAGTATACTGTCTTGGAAAGGAATCAGAATCATTATGGCCAATGGATTAAATGATTGAAAGAGATCATTCGGCATGCCATCTGTTTTCATTGATCCAGCTTGATTAATCTGTAGAGGTGTTAAGGCACTGTCGTTAACGTTGAATATGATAAAGTAAAGGAACATGACACAGTTCTGGAAGGTTTTATGAAGATCCGACATCGTAATACCAGTAGTAATTGGCTGTATAGACCAGAACTCCCCACGTGACAATCGATGAAACCAGCCACGAGAGAAACAGCATTTTAGTAACGGTATGACTGAATCGAATACAGAGACGCCGGAAGGTTTGGGAATCTTGAGACGTGGCTTAAGATACCATAACAGAAAAGGCATAATCATATATACCAACACTGTAAGGAAATAAACAACCCAAAAGCCGAATCTCCTTTCGATGAAAGAACCGATGAATGCCAAGAAGCAGCCGATATTGATGAAGAAGTAGTAAATGAGTGTTGCTCTTTCAAGTGTAGCCTTCCGTTCCACGATCACTTTCTCTCCACTATCTAACATAGTAATTGAATCTTCCTGTGTATACTGATCCATTAGTAGTGGCATTAGATTAGGCTTAATGAAGCCAGCACTGATTGCTACAACGATAAGCGATAGGGTGACAAGGCATAATGATAACGGTACTACCTGAATTACTATGGGAATAGCAGCAACAACAAGCAACAAGTGGCCTACTATTCCAACAATAGTACCAATAACTATGGAATTGAATCTCCCTAGCTTGGTATCCGCATAGTATCCACTGAACACTGGGGATAGGTTTGCTGTGAGAGACATGAGTTGTAAAAGAAAAGTGGCAGTAGGTAAGCCCAATCCCAAGGCTCCAGGACTCTCATTTGAATGTGCGTAATCATCCACGACAGCACCTGTAGTAGAATTGTGTGGAAGCTTACGTTGGATCATGTTTGTGATGCAACCCTGTATCAAGTAGTATGATAATCGCTCACTGAATTCGACGAAGCATATTAAATATGACACCTTCGGAATTCTCCCAGGAACATGTCTGAGAGAAGTTTCATCTACTGCATTTGAATTGAAGTCATCAGACCGGCTGACGATATCAAGTTCAATTCCATCTTTGGAAGTATCCAAAGCCATGATTCATTAAATACAGCTTATGAAATGACTGTATCATCAATACGTCCTTTCAATTAAAATAAAATGAAGACTATGTTCAGACAAATGATATATGGCCCATATAAATCAATCAATCTGAAACATGCAGGTACGTTTTATCGTGTGCGATAGATATACTAAAACGGAGATTCGACTCCAGTGAAAATATGTACAGGAAAAAAAGATAATGGAAATATTGTTCTTCTTCTGACACCTAACATATCGAGCTAGCTACAGATCAAATTGGTATAGAAAGATCTTTGGTTATCATGGAAGACGAGGAATTACAGGCTATAAGAGCTGCTCGATTACAACAGTTGCAGAGAAGTGCAGGTGCTGGTGGATCGTCCAGCCATGGTGCACCTACCCAACCAAAAGGTTCTGGAGCTAGTCAGGTTTCTATGATGATGTCACAGTTATTGGAGCCAGAGGCATATGAAAGGTTATCTCGTGTGAGACTCGTAAAGCCAGAAAGAGCATCAGCTGTGGAACAACATTTGATGAAACTTTATCAGGCAGGAGCCATAAGAAGAAAGATCAGTGAGAATCAAATCGTTGATATCTTGGAAAAAGTCGCTAGCGACGAGAGAAAGCAGGGTAGTACGACTATTGTGTTTGATAGAAGAGACAAAAGTGGGGAAGGAGATGATGATGATTTCTTCGACTAATCTATATATGTAATGAATGTAATGTAGCTTGATTCTACTTGAATATAGGTCGCTTGTAATTATAGATCATTCTAAAATAGATCATATTTCAATATAAATCTCAAGTTAGATAAAATTCCTTAACAATGAATTATCTTTGGAAACTCCGATTAAGTTCTGACACTAATATTCATACAAAGGCATTAGCTGATTCAGGATGATTTGATGAGATCAAAAGTACCCCAGCATTCCAATTACGTAAATATCATGTCCGAATCTGATGACCGATTTTCAAAATAAATCCGATCCAGATCTCGGATAATTGCTTTTTCCACTCAATCAAAGAGCAAAATTCGATCTGGCTATATGTTATCTCCGAGTTGACTTGCTTTCACATGCAGAGAAATCCAGCAAGACGTTTTCTTTGAATATGAACCAAATATTTATATCAGCTTTATTACTACAGGTAAGAGGCTACTATTGTACATACGTTACTTAAACGAGTAATCAAGAATTATGGGATTCTTTTCAGCTTTTCAGAAAAGTAAGGTGGACACCAAATGGGATTTGAATTATGGTACCCCAAATCATATTTATCGGTCTGATGCTCCGAATGTTCAGGGAACAGTTAGTATTAAAGGGAAGAATGAAATATCTGAGATCATATCTATAAATGTTGGACTCAAGGGCTATGTTCATAACTATTACCTTTATGTCTATCACATATACAATCGTACACGTCGACGGAGGCAAAGAAGGATCAAGGCATTTACTGCAGATCACGAATTATTTGATCAAAGGATAAAGCTTGCGGATAACGAAATGGCTACCATTTCTCAAGGAATAGAATACCTATCCAAAGATATTCATTTCTGCTTCCCCACAAGCCTCGATCTACCAAGTTCATGTCATAAGTTGGGCCATGTTGGAGATAATGAAGGGTACAGCAGTGTCATTTATCAGCTATACGTCGAAGTAGTTACTCGGGGAAGAATTATTGGTGAAAGTACAAGTAAATCCGTATTTGAGGTGAAATATCAAGGTTCAAGAGAAGAACCGGTGAACGACATTGAATCAATAGAAAGTGTAGATCAACTCTACAAGAAGAAATTGAAGAAGCAAATCTACGACCAGGATCAAAAGTCTATGGTTCCCACACCATTGGAGGATTCCCACAGGCACACCCGTAAAATCAGGCAGATATGGAATTCAAACTATTCGGATGATACATATAAAGATTTGGCTCAGGATGTGAGTCTCAAGTGTTCTTTTATCTTCAAGAACAATTTCAACTTGGCTCTTCCATTGAATGAGCTTTTACGGCTTCGGTTTACCGTTCCAATGAAAGATTCTTCTAATTTCCAAGTAACTGGTAACTCGACTGGATTAGGTGAATTCGTGATCAAAGAGCTTCATTTGAAATTGAAGCATCATGTACGACTCAAAGTCGAACGGTTCATGTATGATACAGTTATCAAAAAGGATTTGTTCATCATTAAAATCCCTGATGGTGGTTACAAGATAGATGTAAGTGAATTTATACCATCGAAAACGGATGCTACGTTCAATTTGGATGTTTCAATGGAAGATATACTAGGAAGGAAATCTACGATTTCATTAATGGATGAGTTGGTAGAACCAGTTACTTGTGATTATACAATAGCAGCGTTTTCACAGGCACTTACACAATTGAGGTTTTCTTTGCATGTTGGTACTTCTCAGCAGAATGGTGATCATATTCATAAGTTTAAAGTAGATACTGAGGCAACGGTGACATACTTTAAACATCTCCCGGCTTATCAAAATGAGCATATCTCAGAGGGTTCAAGTGAGAAGGCCGACCCTCCTCCATATACACCATGAATTTCTATATATATCGTTTAGCATATAGCATAATTATCTAGTTTTACATATCGAATGGGCATATCCACTAATTAAATCCCTACAGGCATGAAACGGCTTAGTGTGGTAATAGATCTGATTTGGAACGATTTGGTAAGTGAGAACAATGAAGATTTCACCGAATTCCTTTAGCCTAAGTTATTTTTTCGATCATTGTTAATTAATGAACGGCTGGATGCCTGATTTTTTATAAAAACATAGAGGTTAATGGTATGAACTTTATCAACCAGGATAATGTTTAAGCTAACAAGCAAATTGATAGAGATACCAGATAACTTTGATTTATAACCCCCCAAAAGTAACATATGAACATTGGATTAGATATCAATCTCCTACTACTATGTCTTTACTCCCCGGATTTCATCGAAAGAATGTCGACCTGAAATTCCATCTTAATTACTGTACTCCCAATAGGATATTCAGAGGAGATGCGCCGAATGTGGCAGGGAATTTAGTGATAAATGCTAAAAAGCCAATACGAGGGATTGTGGGGATGGAATTTGGATTCAAGGGAGAAATTGAGAACTTCTATAGACATGTTTATGTTACATACAGTTTCACTATGAGTGGTGCCATTACTAAAGTTCAGGAACATAGAGCCACCAGATTACTATTCAACCAAAAGGACGACTTAGAGCTTAAAGGCAAGACGGAATTGCTACCAACTGATCCACCTATAGAGAAAGCATTCAACTTCTATTTCCCGTCTGACTTGAATCTCCCAAGCTCGTGTCAAAGCTTAGGACGATCAGGAGATAATCAGGGTAATACTACAATTCGGTACTACCTATATGTGAACATCAAAACAAAGGGTAAGATCTTTGGTGATCAAGAGTATCTGTTCCCATTCATAGTACAGTATCAAGGCACCAGTGATTCCTTTGGACGAGATATTGACAAGATAGCAGATCAAACCCAAATATTCAAATACAAGCTTAAGCGCCAGATATGGGATGAATCTCAGAAGCAGATGATTCCTAATCCAATAGCCGTGGCCCACAAGCATACGAGAGGAATAAGGCAGTTGTGGAACCAGAATTACAGGAAGACTGCCTTTGATAAGTTGGCACGTGATGTTCCATTGAAGTGCCAATTTATATACAGGGAGAATTTCAATTTGGCCGAGCCATTGAATGATTTACTAAAATTAAGGTTCTCTATCCCCATGCTAAAGGGGGACTGGTATAGTGCCAATGGCGAATCGACAGGGTTGGGTGAATTTGTTATCAAGGAACTTCACCTCAAACTACTGCATAAAATTATTCTTAAAGCGGATTATTTCATCTACCGCACAATGACATGTGACGACTTATATGTGATGAGTCCTCAAGATGGCAGTTATAAGATAGACGTTAGTAGTGGTACGGAAAGTAACGGTATGTGGGTTCAGGATGTTTCCGTCGCAGACTTGCTGGGCAAGAATTCGACTATCCCACTGATCGATGAATTGGTGAAACCTGTTGAGTGCACCTACTTCTTGGATAATTTCTTTCGAACCGTTACAGACCTAGTATTCACTTTAAAGATTGGTGCACCTGGAACTGATGAAGTAATGACCTACGATGCAAATGGGCCTGCAAACTTGACCTATTTTCAGCAGCTCCCAATGTATGGCGAGGAAGGGCCAGAGGAAACGCCACCTCCTGCATTTACACCTTAATTATATATCTACCGTATGTGTACAATTAATAGGAAAGGATTTCCAATCAATAGTACCGAGGATAAAAAAAAGAAAGAAAAAAAAATAAATAAATAATTTTTAAAAAAATAATAAATAAATAAATCCAACACGCTCAAGAAATCAATATTAGACAGATGGCTCTGGGTACAGAGTATTGATACGAGTAATATTTATACAACATTAACAGCTCAAATTTATCAAAAGCCTTTCAAAACCCGTCGAAAATCAATAACCAATAAATCTTTGGTGGATTTCTACGTCACATTTTCATATTGGCCAATCCCTAAAGCCATAATCGTGATTTCTTCATTATAATGCCATATTACTGATCACAACTAAGACAAACCATGATTTTGTGTATCGATGGTATTATATATAGGTTTATCAGCCCTTTCCGGGTTGTTTATTATCTTGTGAAATGGATGCTTGGTGATAAGCCTCGTATCCACCTGCTCAGTCTTTTCCGTCGCAACTACCTGGCGTACCTAAGTGAATTGCATCTAATTGGTGATTATTTGTCAGGTGATCTTGGTCCAATCATGCTCCGTTATTCCACATACATGAAACTTGGTCCTGCTTTCCAGGCAAATTCAAGAAGGAGTGTTTCCTGCCGAAGAGGCACCGGTGATTTCTTCACTGACCTCGTTAGTCGTCACAAGCGGTATTCAACCGGTTCTGTGAGGTTAGCTCATAGGAGACATTTCAGTGGAACATTTACCAATTCAGCCAAGTCGTTCTTGGATGATAGTATACCTGTTGACGCACCATTACCCGGTGAACCGCGCGCTTATAGAGGCACCGATCTAATGGAAACCCTCAGAGAAGCTAGTAAGCATTTTGAATTGCCGCCTCAGTATAGTACTGTCCCTATAAAGAAGGTTATTAAACTACTGAAGAAGAATATACATTCCAGCAAGAAGTATGGTACACAGCAATCTGCGCCCGTCTACGCTCGTGACTCAATATATGATCCGAACTGGTATAGAGCTCATTACATTCTATCAAGCACCGAGGAATCTCAACTTGGTAAGTTGCTTGATGAAGTCCGGAAAAATCAAATCAAACTTCCTGAAAATGAATATTCAAAGATGTATGACGAATATCGTCAACAGATTTCGAATTCAAAACTATCGGAGACGAAGAAGTTCCTGAGGAAGTCCATACCTGTTACGCAATTCTCTAGATTCTGCTTGGTATTCAAAGACCGGATCTTTGATAAATTCCCCAAGACTAAAAAGAATCTCGTCCTTTTCTGGACTGTGGCTACGAGGCAGTGGCAGAGTATACCTGAAGCTGAGAGGTCTCGAAGTAGCTTTATTGCTATTAAGCCATATCAGCCTTATGCTGATACAGAGGAGATGAAGCGGTTTATGGTTTATTCATCAGAGGAATCTGATAGTACCGTGACTGATGATATAGAATCAAATCTTGTTGATATGTCCGTCGACCTGAATGTGAAGCCAACTCAGGAGGCAAGCAATGTCAAAGATACTGTTCTAAATGATAGAGTACCGGACGAAAAGGAAGTTGCGCCTGAAGTCATGCCAGAGCCTGAAGTCATGCCAGAGCCTGAAGTCATGCCAGAGCCTGAAGTCATTCCAAAGCCTGAAGTCATGCCAGAGCCTAAAGTTAAGCCAGAACCTGAAGTTCATTCTGGTGCTGAGGTTGTTGAGCGAATACCAACCCCAGAAGTTCCAGAGGCTACTGAGCCTGCAGAAACTGATGATCACACTTCTTTAACTGATGAGCCTGTATCTGTTGAAGTTGGCACTAACGATAATAAGCCAATCGTCGATCAGGATTCATCAAAAGAAGACAAACCGATTATTCAGATATATACAGAAACGACGGATAAGCACAATTCCTCCGATGATGATAACGATTACAAACCAAACTTTGAACTTCCATCCAATGAAGAAATATCCATTTCTCCACCTATCGAAGCTTCTACTGGTATGGTTTCAGAAGAATCAAAGCAGGCGTTGCATGATAATCGTGAAAGATCACCATCAACTTCTGGTTCAGATGCAGATACCAGCCAGAATTGTATTACTTCAAGTTCTACCGCCAAAACTTCACCTGTGATTATTGATAAGGTTGTTTGCTCTTCTATTGATACTAATCTCAATGAAGATCAGGCTGATGCAACCATAATCAAGGAAACAGTTTCGGCCAGCAATGCAAGACCAGTTAGTACCAGTAGTATGGATACCTTAAACGCTACTCTCACACCGGAGGTTGAGCTTACTATTGATGAAAGCGTTCATCCATACGTTCCTAAGCCAAGGGCAACAAGTGACATACCAGTCTCATCTACTATAACAACCACAATTGAAGAAGGTGATCAACCTTTAGTTGATTATAGAGGCCATTCTAAGAGGAATTCTGTCAGTACGATCAGCACCGATGATTCTATACCTGAATCAGACTTTATAGTGTCCGGAGATTCATCGCCGGTTGGTATGGCTAAGTCTGCTTCGTTGTCACAAAGCATAGTATCTTTACCACCTGTGAAGTTACGGAAAGTTCGCATGAGTGGTCAAACTAAGAAAAATCCGGACTCGAATGTCGACGAATTGCTACACGAAGCAGAGGGTGCACAGGGAGTTCCAGAAAAAGTGGATAAATACGAACGTATCATTGGTAAGGTTCTTGGCAGACGTCGTGGATTCCACCGGAGATACCTCAGTAGATTTTCCGGATGGGCCAGTGCAGGGGATGAGTATGATAGTGATATCTCATCTATACTTGGTGGTGGCCGTAGAGGTCATCATACTAGAAGCCAGAGATCGCTGGATTTGAAACAGACTTTGAATCCTACGATGTTAGAGAAGCTCTATCAGGAAAAGAATGATGAGGCACTCTATGGTGAGAATTTGAAACATACCGATGCAGAGATTAAAATGGCTAAATCTAAAGATTACAATAGGCATCGGTCTCTCAGGGATAGGTTGAATGATCTCTTGGATGATAGAATGACAGATATGGCCAACTCTGCTGAATTCAAGCATCAGATGATCCATCCAAAAGACTTATATGAACGGTTTGTTAATTCTCGTGCCAAGTCATGGGATATGATCTCCTCGATGGAGAAAGAGCCATACTACGAAGCCTTTAAGAGACAATACTATTGGGTAATCTACCATCCTAAGGAAAGCGTGCAGGAAGATCTCATGTACGATGTTGCTGAAACGTGCATTGAGTTTGGTGATATGTCGTTACCCGTGGTGCTGAGCTCATTGTTCGATACTAACCAAGGTGGAGACGACTCTGACGATGATATTAGTGATTAATGCTAACTAAGATTCTATTATTTAATTTTATGACGATTTCATGTATTACACTTCGAATGTAGTGTGATTAATAAATAAAACTCCAACCATTATACTAGGAATCCGATGAAACAGCCTTCAAGGATTCGTTCATAATTCACCCATGAATGGTACTTCTGGAACGTTAAAGTGGCATCTCTTCCTGAGTTCGCTATTAAGATCTTCCTTCCACCTGGATGAAAGTCTAGGTATTTCGTGATATTATAAACTTTGCCACCTAATGCTATCCAACAGTCATCTTTCTTATGATGTTGTTGAAGTTTGGCCCTTGTAATCTTCATAGGGAAGTCAGCTCCATCAATCTGTCTTAGATCATGCTCGCTCTGGATCCTGTTCCAGTCCATGGCAGAATGGCCTGGAGCCAATGCAACCTTTCTTCTCGATTCCAAAGTTCCCAAGGTATGTGCAGGTTTATCTAAACTGGCATCTCGATTAACAGCTCGCGGAGTAAAGCTTATATGTGTACGTCTCCTTCCCTGATGCTTGGAAGGCTTGGAAGGCAGGGCAAACATGACTTTTCTGGATTTATTTCCATTATCCCTGTCATCATTTGATTCCTTCAAATCTGATGGCTCGACTATTCTAATTCTCGGCACTTGTGATTCCATGTTCGATAGTTGCAGGAATAACGAAGTGGGCGTAAAGAGACTGATCTGATCTGATATTTTATTTATTTATATTTCTATTTTTATTTTTTTTTTTCAAATATATTTGCTAAGCAAAGGACTAAACTATATTATACACTTGTCTATCATCTTCTTATTGGCATCGACATCAAAACATGAAGGGCTCCTTATTAGTGATTCTATGTATGAATCAATAATCTGTTGGTTCCAATCCACAAATCTGTAATTTCTTTGTGTAGTTTCTCCCGGCTTATTGAAATCATCAACCGCCAATCTAGGATCTGTTTTCATGACACAGATATCATGACAGTTCTCCATAATGAATCTATTAGACTCACTCTTAATATCTAATGCCACTAAAATATGACTGCTATTATGAACCCTCAATTGTTGACAAGAGCCATAGATCACACAGTCCTTCAGTCCATCGATGAATATAAAGCTATCTGAATAGACTCTGAAAATGGTATTGGTGGATTTTTCGACTGTGAGAGAAGCTGCGTATGTCTTTGGAACCATGGCCACTGTACAGGATGAAATACCTTTAAAATATGCATTTGTCCCGCTATCGTTTGATGTTATGAATTCATTATGAGTATTCTCTAATGTAGGCTTACCTAATTGCGAGATATTGACGGCTGGTGTAGAATTGATTGACTCAACGGATTCAGCGAGATCGGAATGTGGCTGATGTGAAAATCTGAAGTTCTTTTCAATGAATTCTGATTTCTTATCGTCATAAATAAGTGCCAAATGTTGTAAAGATTGTGTATAAACTTTTAATTCAAACGATGGTATCGTTACTGTAGATGATTCGTTGAAAAGTTGATTCTTTAAGTTATGAATATCGTCAGATACCTCTTTTAATTGAGAACCCTCCTTTACGGATTCAATCTTTTGCTGGATATCATTGCATTTTGATTGGAAATTATCGGAGAATGTCCGTGTCATCCTTGATCAAAGATGTGATGATCTGACAGATATTGGAACAACTGAAATAATATTTTATTTTTTTTCTTACCTTATCAACATAACTGTCATTTACGTTCCTTGACGGTTACACATTTTACTGATAAGTAATCCCATTTAGGAAAGTTTATGGATAAGGATTCGACATTCAGTCTGAAAGCATGAAACAAGCAAATGACAGTGAAAATGGAAAGCTTAGCTCCAAAAATACACTAAATTCAGACACGCTGATGAAAGAAGATCATAGATCTTTGAATCATAAGGTGAGTCAATACATTCACAATATTCAACAGTATGCTCCTGAAGAATATAGTGCACTGGATTTGGCATCTTTAAATGGAGAATTCCCTATTGACCCAACGTTGGATGCTAGTACAGAGGAACGATCTTTGGAAGATAGATACCAGAAGAAAGGTATTGATACGATTAATAGTTTAATAACACCAGAAGAGGAACAGACATTACTTCCTGTTCCACCAGGGATCGATCCAAAGAGTATGTGTAGGTTTTGTGGCAAGACATTTGCACATCCGGGATCCCTTGGACGACATCTAGATGATAGGAAAGGGATTCCACCGCACACAGCATCGATAATATCTAAAATACGAGCAAAGGTGTCGAGAAGAGGTAACAGTGCTGTGATTAGAGCTCGAAGAAAGCAAAAGGCACATGAATATAATCAAAGGGATTACGTTAAAGCCAAAAATAGAAAAAGAAGAAGGGTCACTGGTAAAGTTTCTAGAGTCAAGGAAGCATCTCAGTTGAAATTTTATCGTGCTTTGAATACGCCGAAGCTTGATGAGGATGAAACATTCCCAGGGTTGGTACTTTTCTTTTTGCCTACTGCATTGTGGCCGGTCGATCTTCCAAACAGTGATACTTTGAATAGTCTTGTGCTATATGCAAACAAGTCGTCATTCTATCCACGCAATCTTGAATGGATTGAACCTAGAATGAACCAGTCAACCTTCCAGAATAAATGCAAAGAAGCATATCAAGAATGGTGCAAATTTGACACTAATAAGCAGTACCGTATTTGGTATATGAATTTACGAAAATGTGCTGAAAGATCATTGGGATCATTAACACTGTATGATTTTGCAGTAAGAGAAAAGTTCTGCCAAGATTTAGCACATAAGAAAAAGCAGCAACTGATCGAGGAGGCGAATGAAGAGACTGACAAGAATAACACTCAGTCAATCAATCCTGATGAACTAGCTGCCGTGGCAGTTGCTGCCGCAGAGGCTGCAGTTAAAAGAGGATTTAAGTAAGCATGTAGATATATATACGACAAAAAAGATGATATTGGCAATCCTTGAATTTCTTAGATGGGAATCTTAAATTCGCGATAAAAAGATTCAAAGTATCGATTACATGTATGCAATACTTTTAGATATTACAGCTTATCTGACACCAATGCCCACTGCCGTACCTATGAAATCATCAGAACCTATAAGGGTTAAGGTGAAACTGTCGGTAGAAACTGAAACATCCTTGAGGTTTGTGGCAGTCAACAAATTAATTTACCAGCGTCTATATGAATTAGATCAACCCAGTGATAAGCTTGTTTCTATTCAATATCTTGGATCAGAATTGTTACAAACGCCTATTGTATATCAGCTTAGAATCGATGATAAAGTTCCTGGGGATACATTAGAAGTATATGATCTCACGCTTCTTAAGAGATATGGTAGCAGCTTTGATGTTGAAGAATGTTTGATCACTACTATAGATAAGCTTCCACACTTGGACATGACGATAATATCTGTCCCTAAAGAAGTGTACGATATTTCAAGGCATACTTCAAGAGATAAGATGCTGAATATTATTTCTCAGGAGATGGAGTCCAGCATGGATTACGTTGTATCAAGGAAGGGTGATTGGTATAGATCTATCCATGGCCGGGTCGTTCATTCTGAGCCAATTGAACAAGGATACGTTGATAGATCCACAAAAATCATTACTGTGAAAGGTGATGAACCTGGTCTTTCACCAATGGTTAATGCAAGCTTTGATATTGATTTCACAGACCTGCTTGGAAGAGATGATTCAAAGATATACGATTTAAAGGTGCATACTTTACAAGCCGATACAATTACAAAATTCACTCGATATAATCAGATGAATCCTGTCAAATCGATCGATTACGAGCTTTATATGTGCATGAGGTCGGATACACTCAGTAAGCTGGGGATTCTTAACGGTGATACTATGAAATTGGCCATTAAAGGAATGTCTGTTGCTGTTCATGTGCTCTCATTCGTAGATCCATGCTCTTTTGAAGAAGATACCGTATATTGTTCTCCCCTACTTCTCTTAAATCTTGGATGGCCTTCCCATATTGAAATCCAAAAAGCTTCCAAAGTAGTCATACCTACTGCTTCCAGCATCACCTTATCTCGGGTTGCTTCACCAACAAATCTTGAAAGACAGCTTCAACAGAGCGTAATTTCAGGGCTAAGAGACTACTTTCAGCAATGCTCCCGGGTTTCGTTTGTGGGACAGTATATTGGCATTCCTATAGATGCAGAACTTGCAAGAACGATCTATACATCTTATGGAAAGGATGAAGTAACCGTCCCAACATTTCCAGATAGTGATTCTCCCACGAATATTGCATGGTTAAAAGTTGTTGGCATCAAAGTGAATAAAGAATCATCTAAAGGACCCTGCCTTGTCGATCCATCCATCACCAAGATAACTGAAGTTGGGCTCTCGCCTGAAACTGTTTCTGCCAATAGAATGGATACATTAGAGACATACCTTGGTTTGAGCTCGCACTTTCAGTATATCCATAGAAACGGAAAACTTGTAACCTTTAATTATGCTGAAGAGTTGAGGCATATCATCAACACCTCTTTCAAGATTGGTGGTAAAATACCTTTTGAAACAACCATCCTTCTTAAGAGTAATGGTCGATCTATGGGTAAAGCTACACTAGTTCATTCGATCGCCAAAGAATTTGGAGTGACATTATTGGAATTGGATTCATACGAGGTGCTCAATCAGGCATCTGTTGGCAAGACTGTAGGAACTATCAGAGGAAAGGCTGACAGTATTGTAGAGAGCTGTCCACGTCTTATTCTGTTTATAAAGCATATCGAATCTCTATGTAAAAAAGGAGATCCTCAGAATGAGCAGGAATCAAGACAGGAGAGTTCATTTTCCCACAAAATCGGTGAACTAGTTGATGATTACTCAAGGAAAGGTGTCATTGTTATATTTTCTACCAACGACCCAGATTCGATCTCTGATATTCTAAGAGCAAAATGCAAATTTGAAGTCAACGTGACGGTTCCAACCGATGCAGAGAGGAAGTTGCTACTAAAATATATGATTACAAACCAAAATCCAACCGATCGATATCTGTTTGATATTTCTGAGGATGTTTCACTTGAATCATTATCGATGCAGAGTGCTGGTCTATCACCACGAGATTTGGCATCTGTCGTTGAAAATGCCAAAACTGTTGCATATGACAGAACAACTAAACTTGGAAAGGATAATGGTTTAAGTATCCCTCAGACGATCGCACTCTCTGGGGGGAGCATCCAGTTAGCTGCATCCGATTTTGTAAGTGCAATAAACCGAGCCCGTGATAAAAATAGTGATGCGATTGGAGCACCCAAAATTCCGAATGTCAAGTGGGAAGATGTGGGAGGATTGGAGAACGTCAAGGGAGAAATCTTAGATACTATAGATATGCCACTTAAGCACCCAGAACTATTTGGTAATGGAGTCAAGAAGAGAAGTGGTATTTTGTTCTATGGTCCTCCTGGAACAGGTAAGACTTTGCTGGCCAAAGCCATTGCTACCAATTTCTCTTTGAACTTCTTCTCTGTGAAAGGTCCAGAGCTTTTGAATATGTATATTGGAGAATCTGAAGCTAACGTCAGGAAAGTGTTTCAGAAAGCACGAGATGCAAAGCCATGCGTGATTTTCTTCGATGAGTTAGATTCTGTAGCTCCTAAGAGAGGTAACCAGGGTGATTCTGGTGGAGTTATGGATAGGATTGTCTCACAGTTATTGGCTGAATTAGATGGTATGAGCGATGGTAATGGTGACGGTGTATTCGTTGTTGGTGCAACGAATCGACCAGATTTATTGGACGAGGCCTTATTAAGGCCTGGAAGATTCGATAAGCTACTTTACCTTGGTATCTCAGATACACATATCCAGCAGTCAAAGATTATCGAGGCATTAACGAGGAAGTTTAAGTTGGCACCAGATTTCTCTGCGTTAAAAGTTGCTGAAAAATGTCCATTTAATTACACAGGTGCAGATTTCTATGCTCTTTGCTCGGATTCCATGCTTAAGGCGATGATTCGTACTGCAGAAACGGTGGATAAGAAAATAAAGGCATACAATGCTTCTGCCAAAGAGAGTGTCAATACCAGATACTGGTTCGATCATATTGCTACAAAGGAGGATGTGGATGTTGTTGTGACTGCTGAAGACTTTGATAAAGCCAGAGAAGAGCTAATTCCATCAGTCAGTCCTGCAGAGCTTGATCACTACCTCTCGGTGAAGCATGCATTTGAAAACGATTGAGCGCGACATATTATTTGCTGTGCTGCGAGTGAAAAATCTGAAAAATTATTCGAGTCGAGATTTCTTTGAAAAAAAAAAGATCAAAGGACAGAGCATTACGTTACGGAGTATAGTTCGTGTATATATATTCATAGATCAATAGAGGTGCATATAGAAATCAACATGAATAATCCAATTGTTGAAACCTACGGGCTGAGAAGAAACTATCTCTTACAGTCGGCAGATGATTACCGTCGTCACAGACACAGAGTGAATAAACACCTAAAGAAGTTACGTCGGAGTCTAAACATTGCAACAAGAGATACAAAGAACTACAAGGAAAAGGAGCAGATTTCATCTATCACATCTGAAGATTATGAAAAATCATCCAAGTACGGTGAAGTTATTCTTTATCAGATCGAAAGGGACCTACTCTTTGCCGAAGAGACGAAGCTTCTTTTGGATGTGAATTCTTCGAAATCAAGACGGAGATTCATGATCACGAAGTATAAGAAGGCATTGGCCAACTCGAATAAGTTGGTTAAGATTGTTGCTGGTGAAAAGAACGAATTTGTCCTACTTGAAATGTACATATACGTGGCAGTCGTGCAAGGATTGTACTATTTTGCCAAGAAGTCATGGGACAAGTCTGTCAATCATCTATCTGTTGCCAGATGTGGATTGCAGTGCTTATATAGACATGACAAAGTGGCTAGCAGTGGTGACAGAGAATTGTACAATGATTTGATCGATCGGCTTGTTGATCCGGCGCTGAAAGTTGCGTCCCTACAAGAATCCGGTGCGCATAATCCAGATTTGACGTTTATTTCCAGAGGAAGGGTGGCAGAATTATCTGATGAACTGGGAAATATTGCACCAGCGATCGACATTATCAAATCGATTGATCCTGAGTTGGTTTCGATTCCAACTGAGACCGAAGCCCAAAATTTGGTGAACAAGATTACATGGCGTTCCTACAGCGCTGATTTGAAATCTTCGGACGTGGTGAAAGCAGTTACAAAGGCACAGGATGCAGAGAAATGTATCATATCGAAGGACCTAGCATCATACGATAATGCTTTGCAAGCATACCAAGATGCCCTTGACTTACAAACCCAAGAAATCAAAAGAAATGAACTTTACGTTAATGAGGAGGATAAGCAAGAGGGACAGGTTGTATTAACATATATCAACTACACGTTGCTTATGATTCGAATTCAACGTGATATCTCGATCCTAGATGGAATGCCAAAGAACCCCCATGGTTCCAGGGCTGCCTTACTTCAACAGATCCGTAATTCTTTGAGAATCATTGATGGAATTACAGAATCACTCACGGAGATCAAAGATTTACCTGGTGTGGCCAACGATAACGAGTTGTTTGAGAATCTTACAGTTCTCTCCACATTTTCACAGGCCCATAAAGTGTATGAGATAGGGAAGGCTTATTTGCTTTTGAGGAGATACAGAGAGGCACTAGCATTAGTTTCCAAGACAGCATCATCGGTGGATGCCGCTCCAAAACTCACCATTAGGTTTGACGGAAACATCCCGGATAACGAAGAGTTGGACACGTTCAAAGCTGAGATTCACAGTACTCTTGGAAAGTTACATGCCCTATCTACATATATGAGCAAGAGCACTGACTCAAATACTTCAAGGTTTGTGATTGATAATCTCAATAAGTTCCCTGAGTATTCGGGAGATGAGATTCTAAACAGAGTGGCACCACTGAAACTCGATATCACTCCCGTTAGCGTGAAGCCTGTTCTCTTTGATATTGGATTTAACTATATCAACTATAAGGGTGAAGGTATTGAGGTTGACGATGAAACCTCTGAAGATGTCGAGAAGACTCAGCCTACAGCAGATGAAGAGTCTGCTGTTGAAGATACCAAGAAGCCGAAGAAAAAGGGTGGATTCTTCGGATTCTTTGGTCATTAGATTGTATAGTGCCTAGTAGTATAATAAATGAGAAACTGACCATATTTCAAAGATGGATGATATTTTTTTATTTGTTAACGTCATCAACTTTTCCGTCTATCTGGGAACTAATAAATATATATACATAGTACATTCAAACCAAGCTGTTGTCAGAACTGATATTCACCACTCTAGCAGCTGTTCTTCCAAGTTTGACGATGTCGTCCTCATCAGACTCCGAAACAGAGGATGTTCCTAAATGCTTCATTTGCCTGTGTTCGAAAGGTGAGATGGCACCATACTGCAATAAGCAGGAATCGGACGATTTTATCAAGCCTTGTACTTGTTCGTTCACAGCGCATAGAAAATGCTTCTTGTCGTGGGTTTCCAGCTTAACGATCCCACAGATGGTCGGTTCTACGGACAACGGTTCGGCTAGAATAGGAATCCCTATCCCAGTATGGAATATATCCACCAATGGAACACACACGACTTTTAATTCATCACTTTACCGGTTCCTCATTGGCTCATTCACCCCTGGTTATGATAAACTCTGCATCTTCGTCAAATGCCCCCAGTGCAGACGTAAGATATGCCTCTCCACCAAGAACAGTACCATATTGGATTTGCGTCGCCTGGGGCAGAAATTCGTCGACCGGGTTTGCACGATATCTCTGGTGTTTGGAGGAATATCCACCGCGTGCTTCTCCCTGGTAGCGTCATCCATCTTTGCTCTTGGTGCTGCTGGTCAAGACATCGTCAATGTGCTGGCCAGACCAAGCGTTCAGCTTGGTATATATGGGGTTAAACGATTCCCCTCACTGAGTATAGCCGATGCCTTGGATAAGCAGTTGATCACCAACCAAAAATACGTTTCCGTGACATGCTTCTTGCCATTTTATTTGATGTACTTGGGTACATCGTGGGCATACGGATTCCAGACTGATTTCACCTTCTTCATTCTTGCGTATTCGATGTTTACAGATCCGGACGATGTAACTGATACGGTAGAGTGCGGTATCCTGCGCAAACTTGTATGGACCAAAATAGTGGCAAGAGCTCTCTACAATGTGACGCTAAACAAAGTCTACTACCGTTGGCACAAGCGTGTTCAGCCATGCTTCTTTGCTGACAGACTCTCTGTTGGAGACATCGAGCAGATCGAGTCGGATATCGAGCAGGATAATAACTTGAGTGATAGAGATGAGTTGGCAGCCATGAAGGATTGCAACTATCCGTGGATCATAAGAATAGCAAGGAAGTCGTTCAGATATTTACGTGCGACGATCCGTACATGGTGGAAGGAACTTACCATCTGCTCGAAGGTAGACTTCTCAAGGATGTTTGGATATTCTTCAATCTTTGTCAAGATCATCTACAGTCTGCTTTTACCGAGGATGGGCGTTTGGGTTTCCAGCAATTTGATTTTAAAGATTCCAGGTATCAACGATTTCCTCAATATCTTCACAGAGACTCCTGATCAGAGCATATTCCTCAGTAATATCTTAGGTTGTGGACTGGTTGGCCTAGTGAAAACGATGATATCTTTTGCATTGAATTATGTGAGATACAAGCAGCTTCAGACAATTGACGTTGACGAGCATTCTAGCGATTACGCACGATACACTTTGGACATTTACGATGACGACAACACGAATAACAATAACTAGCCAAATACAGCAATAAATAAAACTAATATACCACTGGAACACATGATTATTACTATATATTGAATCAGAACTTCTTCCTCCGGTTGGCACCAATATGGGCCTGGTAACCGGTCTTGATAGATGCAACAGACTTCGTAGATCCACAGGCTTTGCAGACAATGAAATGCAATCTGTTGGTACTTTCCCTCTTGAGCTCAGTATTCATCGACTTACAGGTCTTGCAGATAACGTACTCCTGAATGTATCTTCTTAGCACACTCTCTATGTTTTTAGATTGGAAACGTCCCTTGATAATAAGTCTCTTCTCACCATCGATAGAACCGGAAGTACCCAATTCTGCAAATAGATACTGAATAAGATGCTCTGGATTCCTCTGTAACACATGGGCGATCACTTGCACATTAACAAATACCGTCTTCTTATTACCATCTCTGGCGACTTCTGGTGGAGGAATCTTTAACTTCTGATGCTGGCCACCGGCCATCTCAGGGTTCTTCTCCTTTAATATGGTGTAGAATCTATCCAATAAAGTTGTATAAGGAATGAAATTTTGCTTTTGCCTTTCATCATATATCTTTCCACTGTCTTCCTCTTCCACTCCAGCTGCTTCAAGTTGCTTCTCAAAGTCTGCACTCTGAGTTGACTTGGCAACCTTCTTATGATGATGGTGATGCTTCTTTTTCAGCTTCATACCTTCGAAGCTTTTGGTCAGCTCATCCATTTCTTTATCAGCAGCGGCCTTTTTCTTAGATATAGTACTCTTCTTCTTCTTCTTGGCACCGGCAAACATGGCGTCCAAGCTCTCTTTTGAATCAGCATCCACAACTTTCTTCTTCTTCTTCTTCTTTTTAAGCGTAGGATCGAATCCCAATTCTGCAGCCGACATATTGATACAAACTGCAAACTATATTTAACTGAACAGCAACGTCTAATGGCTGGCTCACTTCATCAATCACTGAAATATTAAAATAAAAAATCTATCAAAATAAATTGTCCTGGTGAAAAATTAAAAAAATTTTCCAAATATTTTTACTGTTTCGCATAAATTAATTGATGCATCTATTAAATGTAAATCCTCTTTCCAGCTCTTACCTGGTCTCATATATGCAAGCTTTCGGTCTTGGTCTTTAAAAATTCGACATCTTTACCCTTATCCTCGTGTTCATCTTCACCGCCTTCCTCGATCTTCTGAATCTCCGTTCCTGCGCTGTATTTGACTTTCTTCTCATCGACTTTCTCTTTTTTCATCTTCGCAAGCTCATCTCCATAGTTATCTAGAAGGTACTTGAAGCAGTCTGCATGGTCATTGTTCTCAGCCTCATCGAGACAGTCAAGTTTGAAATCATTCTGTGCATAAGGATCTGAGCCTGCCTTACATAACACCTTGATCGTTTCTAAATGTCCATTGTAGCATGCCCAGTGTAGAGGTGTGTTTCCAGACTCATTGCGTTGGCTCATAGCTTTCAAAGCCTGCTTTTTGTCTAAAAGTGATAGTAAATATGTGATAACTTCTGTATGTCCATTGGCTGCTGCCATATGGAAAGGTGTAGCTTTGCTGAATTCGTCTTGAATGGTTGGAATTACACTTGGATCCACCTCATCTGTGAATATGGCCTTTAGCGAATCCAAATCTCCTGTTCTTGCATCGTATATCACATTATCCATCTGCTCTTGATCGAGCTTCGTTAGTTTCCCCATGGTTCGTCGATATATCTTTATATTATATGTAGCTGATGGGTAGTAGAAACCATCCAGATCTGTGATGAAATAAATTTTTTTTTTTTTTTTTTTTTTTTTTTTCATCATTGAAATATTTCTACAATAGATCGATTTCATTTATCTATCAAAGCATCTCTTATCTCTCTTCTATCATTAAATACATTTACTAATTAACATGGTCCCTAAAGGTGCAATAATTCCCGATATTCCAATGGGGAAACCCCTCTCGGAGGATCAGATAAGCCATATAAAGGAAAGCCTCTCAAAATTCAGGGAAGATCCAAACTATAAACGACCCAGATCTAATCCAATGGCCAGACTATTTGGCGATATATCTGATTTCTTGGATGGCTATGATGATGCGGATGAAAAGATCGACTTTCTATATACAAAGATCGAAAATGATGATCCCATCGTTCACCCGGCTCCTCTGACTGACGCAGAAGAACGGCTTGATGTGATAAGGGCGTTACTCAAGTATCTCGTACAAATACATGAATTGTCGGTTCCTCATAAGGAATCCAAGTTCATTTCCATTCCCGTCTATGATATGAAGTTGGTGGAAAAGCTTCTCAATATTATTGTTATTGAAGGCGTCTATGCAAGCTTGCCAAGGGGGGTTGGTATATCGTTGGAGAAAAGACGATTGAAGAACTTCAAAATACCCCTGTTAATTCACAAAGTTCAATACCATCACGGAATTCCGATCCTAAGCGCCATAGTAGATACCTTTTGTGTGATATTCCGTGATGAAAGCGACCTTCGAGACTTGATTCAGGTTGGAACTGGTTTTACCGATGCTGTCACATCGGCTATAGTATTGATTGTCGATCCTATGGTAACCCCAGAACGTAAGCAGTACTATATTCTGCAATTCAGAAAGCTTGAAGCCTCATCATCGACATACCAGCTCTTTGCTCTATATACACTTCTTATGGCCAGTACCAACCGTAGCTGTAAGAGAAGTCAATATGCTGCTCTATTCAGACAGTTTGTTTTACAGAGACTTTCACTCTTGATTGTCGAAAAAAAGAAGCACGGAGTGGAGGCTCTCATTGATGTCGTCATGGGATTGAGAAATAATGAACAGATTGACATGTCTCGAATCGAGCAGGTTGTTAGAGTGATTGTCACTTCGAAGCCTAAAAGTCTGCGTTATAAAGACTATTTTGAAAATATATGCGACCAGCTATATGATATCCTGGTCCATGTGAATCGCCCAGTAATGACGACCATCGCATGCTCTGTTGTGGAGTCTCTCTTCAATAAGAATAAGAATGTCGTTAGGGATTTCTTCTGCAAGAAAATATGGGATATATTTAATCCAAGACCTCAGCAAGATGACGAAATTGTATTGGTCAGTGGAGTAGAGTTGAATAATGCCATCAATGTGTTAGTTTCTGTATCACGAACGAGTTCGTTGTCGCAATTCCTACATATGTTGTTCGGCCCCATCACAATGTCGTTGTGGGGATATTTGATATATCAAAAGCGGATGAAGAAGAAGTATAGTATTCCAGCCGGAATTATATCGTCTATTTTGGCATTGGAACAAGAAACTGATGAATACTCGATCTTGACCGAGCTTACCAGGCACCTATACTGGCTTCATGGCCCTCAGTGGGATTTCGCAGAAGGCGAGGATGGCCTTACCGAAATGAAGGTGATACTTGTTGATGATCCAGACCCAGTCAAAATGAAAGATATAAAGTCACTCTCTTATCTCGACGTGGTTGATCTTTCGATCAGTACGTACATGGATCTTCTTGATGTGATTTCGGACGAGGATCCTCAGAAGCTTGTGAGGGCATTTAGTACTGCATTTAGAAACTGGTTCAAACTTGACGACAGCAACAAACAGCTATTATCTGAGGATGAAAACCCATTTGCATCGTTAGTCAATGCCAAGCTCGTGGAGATGATGTTGAGCAAGTTTAAAGATAAGTTGGCCTCTTCACCGGATGGATTGTTGAAATTATCAATCAGTCTATTAACGACAAAGAAGTCATCCAAGATTATTAAGAATAGAGCCGTTGATATTGTGATTGACAGAGATTCGGACGATGAAGATTCAGATGATGATGATACTTCAGATGATGACAATCTCGATCCCGCAGAGATATCGTTAGAGATTCTATCAAACGTTTTGGCCGGGATTTCTAATTCGAAGAATTTCACAGCTGAAACAATTGTGGATCTTAAGAAGCTTGATCGTGTTCTTGATAGGGGTAAAGATAGCAAGCCATCGGATAACTTACATTGGCAAATTAAAGGTATTCTTGATGAATATTCCTCAAAGCGATTTGACGACTCACTTAAAAAGCAGGAAGCTAATAGGATTCTTGATAAGGCTATGAAGAACATCAACAATCCAGCACCCTCTGTTAGGGCATACGGTATGCAGCTTGTTCGGATGTTAGCTTCAGATAAGTACAATAGAGTGTCGACGAATTTTGCCATCAACCTGCACTTGGACCAGCTCAAAGATAAAGAGCCATATATTTATCTCAATGCCATTAAAGGGCTTGAAGCACTGCTTGAGATGGATGTAGAAGATATATTCCCTCAGTACATGGATATATACACGGGAAACTCCAAGAGGAAATTCAACTTGGATGAAAGACTTAGAATTGGTGAGGTCGTGTTACGGTTCTCACAGAAATCGATCAATACCATTCCGGATAATCAACTAGGTAATGTCGTTCAACCTTTGATCAATCTAGTTAGTACCAGAAGCCATAAGGAGCTGGTCGATGATCGGTTGAGGATGTCAGCGTTATCTATCCTTGGAGCGATTTGCCATGAAACGAGGGTCACTGACCGCCTCAAGAGATACATGGCAGACATTATAGATTTAATTTTGGGAGTTTTAACGTTTGAAGGAAGTAAGGAAAAGGCTATTGTCAGACGGTCCGCGATTGTGGCTATCAACGATTTGGTTACAGCCAGGAATGGACTCAAACTGATTGGACGATATGGTCCGAAGTTGGAATCCACTTTGAAGTATGTTGCAGAAAATGATAATGATGTTCTGGTGAGAGACCAGGCCAACGGGGTCCTCTACAATGCAGATGAAGCGTTCGAGGATCTGTTTGATGATAGTTTAAGTTTGCATAAATAAATAGGAATAGCATATGTACGATTAGGAAAGCATTATACGAAAATATAGAAAAGCCTGGTGGAGTCTTCATGCCTCTACTTCATGAAGCAGTGCGAATCCATTTGTGGTTTTACGCTTGCCTTTGTGTTTCTTGGCCTTGGTGGGTTTCACATAGTCCTGACCAGTCAGCTCCTTCCATCCACTTCCTTCCTCTCCAACATCCATTTCATCCTTATCGTCTTCTCCTGCTTCTTTCTTGGCCTCTCTCTCTTCGGCATTCATCACTGAATCCCTGGTCACCTCGTTGATTGTATCCCAGTCGGATCTTCTTGTCATCTTCCTTTGCTGCCGTCTGTTCACACTGGACTCGGTCCTTTTTTCAAGACGTCCGTTAATCGAGATTCCATGCCGTATCCTTGACCGAACAGCTCTGGAAATCATGGTATGATGAATTTTCTTGCCAGATCCCGTACTCTGAATCGAACCAATCAGGTTCTTCGGTGCTCTGTGATGCTTTTTCGTATATTTGTTCACCAAAAGTTGCTCGTTCTTCTTCACAGATGCCCTGATCATGGGTCCAATAATATCGGTCCTCTCTGCCCTAGGAACTGAATCCAACGTCTGCACGTGTGGGTCCTCGGGGTCAACCTCGCCCCTTCTGGCAGCTCTCGATCTTCTGGAAATTGGTCTGGCCATGGCAGCAATATACGGTAAGGGCTCGATAAAATATTGGCAATAGTAGCAGTAACAGCAGAAGTTGAAGATCAGATAAAATTTTTATATATCTAATTTTGAATATCTGTGAATAAATTTAATTGTATACATAAGTTATAAAACTAATCAGAACTTGAACACCTGGGTCTTATCGTAACCAAGCTCGGCCAAGATTCCGCTGAGATCACCCTGTGCACCTCTCTGGCCCTTTGGACCGGAGATCGAAGCGTACAAGCCTGGAGGACCGCAGATGAACACGTGAGAGAGTGGAGATGGGCCTTTCAAGACAGATTTCAAAGCAGGCTTATCGATGTAGCCGACGGTACCTTCAAAGTCCTTGACACCAGCGTCGGAGTCAACGTAGTACTTAACAGCGAACCGGTCTGGATACTTCTTAGCCAAGGTATCCAACTCTGGCTTCAACAAGATATCCTCAGGAGACTTGTTACCGTAGACCAAAGTGATCTTAGTCTTATCCTCAGGGTTCTTCAAGACCTGGTGGATGACCTGGTACAATGGTGTGATACCGGTACCACCACCGATGAGTGTAATGTCCTGGAACTGGTTTGGCTGCCATTTCCACTTGAGGATTGGACCCTTGAATGACAAGGTATCGGATGGCTTGAGATCGAAGATGTGGTTGGTCATCTTACCGTCTTTGTACTTCTTGATCAGTAAGTCGAAAGAGCCGGTCTTCTCGGTATCGGTGATTGGAGTATAAGGTCTGACAACGTTGTTACCCTTCTCGGTGACGAACTTGGCCAAGAGAGCAGAAGCAGTGACCAAACCGGACTTGGAATTTGAATCTGGGTACTCGAAGGTGAAGATTCTTGAATTGTGCGAGACATCCTTGAAAGACTTCAACTTCAAGTCAATCCACTTACCGTCGCCAATAAACACTGGCTTGGCTTTGGAAGCAGCGTAGACGGTATAGAGATAGGCACCACCTGCAATTGCGGCGGTTGCCAAGATGAACTTGGAAGCATTGGAAATAGCCATAATGAGAAAGTCAATTGATGGGTATAGGAACTGAATGGGTATAAAGCATCGATAACCCACCCATTCATTAATGGGGAAATGATCCTATTTATACATGATTTTCTATTACTTTACCCCCGAGATTCGCATTATCCACAATTGGATTCGGCGATTAATCCTAATTAGGCATACACACAGAAGGGCTGTGGAAAATCGCGATAGATTGAGTGAGAAGATTAATAAGCACTGACATATATCGAAACAGGTGAGTACATTAGTGGTGTTTCTAATAGGTAATTGTGCATTATAGAATGTGTAGATAATTGTAGTTAGCTGCATCTCATCTTTTACCCGATATATGAACGAATCCAGCCAATGGCGGGGTACTTCTATGTAACCATACAATAACCACCATACCGTGACATTTATGCGCCGGCGCATAAATTGATTTCTGAAATATTTCAAATCGAATATCGAGGAACCATCGTCACTTAACCAGTAGAGGACATGTTATTTTATACGTCTAACTAATTACCTTATAAATCATGTTCAAAACCCCACATACAAAAGCAGATCTCATCAGATTGACCAAAAATATCATCCCACCTCTTCTCCCCTCATACTACAAGGGACAATGTGGTAGGATTGCCGTCATCGGAGGTTGCGAGGACTACACGGGTGCACCATTCTTCTCTGCCCATGCTGCTGCCACCTTGGGATGCGACTTGACCCATGTTGTATGCGAGAGTTCTGCCGCAACCGTCATTAAAAGCTATTCTCCTGACCTAATGGTTCATCCCTACCTCAGAGACAGCAATTACTTGAAGAAGTACGCAAATCTCAGCAAGAGCGTGGATCCAAAGGATTACATCAAGGCAAATGTCATTCCGAAGGTCAATACCATCTTGGACCGGATCCAAGTTGTTGTTGTCGGACCAGGATTCGGTCGTGACCCAGTCATGTTGATGACCTTACAGTATATTCTTGAAGAGATCAAGTCTCGGAACTTGCCTGTGATTCTCGATGCAGACGCTTTGTACCTTGTTTCGCAAAAGCCGGATGTTATCAAAGGCTATGCCAATGCAATCCTCACGCCAAATGTCGTGGAATACCGTAGGATATGCAATGCTGTCAACATTAAGAACGCAGATAACTTGAAAGAAGTCCATGAATTGAGCAAAGCTCTCAATGTGACTGTATTCCAGAAGGGTAAAGACGATATAATCGTCAACGGTGACGGTGAAATCATCGAGAGTGAGCAGGGTTCCAACAAGCGAGTTGGAGGCCAAGGTGACTCGCTTACCGGTATGATTTCGACGCTTCTGGCCTGGGGAACTTCTGCCTATAAGAATCACATCTGGCCAGAATCGAAAACGTCAGTTCCACAGTTGAAAGACGACGAAATCAGGATGTTGGCATGTTTCGGAGGTTCGCTACTTACCAAGGTTAGTGCCAGAAAGGCCTTTGCTCAGTACGGCAGAAGCATGCAGACGAGCGATCTCCATAAGTATATAAAGGAAGCATATGACGAAGTGTTTGGTATATAAATGAAAATGTCCTGTTTAATGATTGAATTTCTGCATTCCCAAGAACTTCCGTAGATCCTCCTTCAACTTTTCCAATGCCTCCTTAGAGTAGTCCTCTGCCTTTGGCTTGAACTCACTTGCCGGGACATTTGGAGATTTGATCTTTCCCGCCATGAATGCCTTCATTCTTGCCTCATCTTCCGCCGTTGCGGGCAATAGCTCATAGTATGCGCACAATTCGATCAACTGATCGCCATCCATGGACTTGTAGTCCTTAACCGTGGCTGGGTAGAGATTCTTTGGTGCAGGGACACCATCTGCATTTGGAATTGGTTCAATTGTCTCATTGTCTTCGTGGAGCATCGAATTTGCCACCCTGTTTTGGGACCTCTGGTCCAACAGCGTCAACTGTCCTTGTAATTCACCCACTATCTGAACCAGATCTTCGTTTGTAGCGAAATCAGACGTATCGATCGAGTCAGAGCTTCCGGTTTTAGATTTGTTAGCATCGCCAGCTTTGAGGGCATCCGGGTTGGGAATTGCAGCCAACTCCTCACGAGACTTCTTCAACTGTAAAGCTAGCAATTGCTGTGCCGTGTCCATAAGCACCTTCTTTTGCTTAAAAACCTGTTTTTTCAACTCATCCACCTGTTGTTGGAGAGCAGCATCCTTGTCTGAGTTTGTCACCGATTTAGAGTTCTTATTTGCCATAATTGGATAGTTTGATTACAATTACAGTGGAAACCATAACATGCAGAGAGCATGTCAAGTTCCGCCTAACAATGAGTTTGAGAAATATATCCGAGAAAAATAAAAATAAATATTTCAAACGGTTTGATCTTCTCCACATTGTTAAGACACCACTGTCCTAACTTGATAATCACCCTTAATATCTTCCGCCTCCGTTAAATCATGGTTTCACTAGACAACCCAGCGTTGCTTGACTTGGATGGTCAATTGGCCCTCTATAAGGAATATCACTGTAAGTATTCCGGTACCTGCGCAGCTCTATCACGTTACTAACATGGATCCACTCCCTAGTAAATAAGACCAACATTATTATCCACATCGCATGCATCCCCCAGATCTTCTTTAGTGCCATAATTATTGCATCGTACGTTTCCTTTTCAAACACAAGCCCCTTCTGCACGCTCGGATGGGCTGGATTGGTTGCATACCAGCTATATTACTTGCTTCTAGACGTGGAGGCCGGCCTCATCGCTGCACCATTTACAATCGGCGTTGGTCTCCTATCGAATTATCTACGTGAGAATTTCCCTACTGACGCTTCTACCATCATTACGATTGCAGCCGTGATCCATTTCTCATGTTGGGCTGCCCAGTTTTACGGTCACTTCCATTTCGAGCATAACGCACCCGCAGTTTTCGACAATCTCGTCCAGCCCTTGGTGCTAGCACCATATTTCGTGGTTTTCGAGTGGATGTTCATTTTCAAGCACAGGCTCCCACTACAGAAAAAGATTCTCAGAAGAGCCAAACTTATGAAGGATGCAAGGTTGAAAGCTAAGAATGCCAAGAATTAAATATTTACTTCTACACACCTATTTATTTCGATTTTAATCAGGATCAGTTAGTTATCTCTGCACTGTACATATTAATTATATTCTATTTTGAAAATTCCGGATTATTGTCAGATCAGATATTTTCCGGTCCCATATATTCTACTCCAATTAATTTACTGATACACCTAGCTACCACCACTTCACCTTTAAAGTAACCAAGCCTTGACTCATGTTCGATTTCATCAGAAACAACTTCGAGGTTAAGGGTAAAACCGGTGTCGTGTCCGGAGCTTCCCAGGGATTGGGACTAGCCTTGGCCAAACAGCTCTATGCCAAGGGTGCCAGTATCATCATAATCTCAAGATCGGAAGATAAGCTCAAGAAGGCTAAGAAAGAGATCGAGGACGCAAAAGATGTCACCGTGCCAAACCAATTTGTCAGATACTTGTCAGCTGACTTGAGAGACTACCAGGCTACCAGTGCTGTAATCCCGTTACTGGATGAATTGAAGATCAAGAAGTTGGACTTCTTGTTCTGCTGTGCCGGTTCTGCACATCCCAAGTATTTCTTGAATATGACGCATGAGGATTTGGACTTCGGCTTGGAGACTAACTTCAACACCTGTGTGAATTTGGTTCAGGTATTAGCCAAGAGGATGATCGATGAAAGTGCAGTTCAGAAATGTCAGAAGGACAGTGGATTTATTGATGATATGTTGGTCACCAGCAAAAAGCAGAGCGGCAACAGCCATATCGTGTTGATCTCATCTGAGGTGGCCTTCTATAACTTCATAGGGTATGCGGAGTATGGACCGGCTAAGGCAGCCATCAAGGCGTTTGGAGATTCTATCAGGCATGAGCTCAAGCCGTATAACGTTACCGTGCACGTTGTCTTCCCCGGTAATTTCGATTCTGAAGGCTATGCCATCGAAAACAAGTCTAAGCCAGAAGCGTGCAAGACGATCGAAGGTCCGTCGAAGCCTATCAGTAGCGAGGAGTGTGCCAAGAAGATTATACACCACATGGAACAGGGCCAGCTATATATTCATACCGATTTCATAGGCTGGGTGTTGAACTCTTTCAGTCTTGGTTTCAATCCGCACACGATTGGGATCTTCCAGATCATCCCAGCGCTTATAGGATCCGTCATAGGTGGAACGGTGGACTACATCCACCAGATATTGATCCAAGGATACTTCCGAAAGGAAGGAGGATTCATCGAGACGAAGAAGACGAAATGAGCATAAACGTGATCCATTAATATTATCTTTTCTTATATATATACGTATATCTGGTATAAAATATTTAAATATATGCCTCTTTAAGCCCCTCATTGACTGCTGCTCTTCGATAATAGCGCCTGGAGCATCTTATCGTTAGCACCCGAGAGGTTGAGTGAGTATAGCCAGTTCACACACGAGATGACGTCCCGATTCCATATGTCTTTGATTGCTTCCTTCATGTCTCTCTTCTTGTAATATATGACGTTGCTCTTTGGCTCAACCGGCTTGCCGTGATCATGTATTATCTGCGTACTGGCCCTGAGTGAATTGCATACTTTGATCTGGTCTGCACGGAACTTCAAAGATGTGAGATAGGCAATTGATCCAGTCAAAAGAATCCCACAGAGAAACCCATTGGTACGTCCACCCATTTTTGGTTGAATGCTATAAAGGAAGAGGCTGATATCTTGATGGATTGACTGATCTATTTACATCGAGATATCAAATAAATGGCTGGATGTTTTTTTTTTTCTTTGATTTTTGATTTTCGATATTTTTTTTTTTTTTTTTATTTTGCTGAAAAATTTCAGCTGAAATGAATCGATGAAATTTCAACCAAGATTCACCAGATTGGAGGTCAGCTCATATATAGTCGGCTACCTATAGTTCGCATCGGATATCGACCATATTTAACAACAGATTATCACCAAGATGCCTTTAGGAAGAACGCCCAAGATGCTTCATCATACGATGAAGAACTTGGTCTCATCGTTGATCGAGCATGAGTCCGTCAAGACGACGATGGGTAAAGCCAAGTACGCGCAGGGGATCATAGAAGATCTGATAATCAAGACGAAAAGCTCGAAGCTTCCTAAGAATGAATTGAAGTCGAAGTTGTACGGAGAGCTTTACAACCAGGATAGAACGGTTCCCAAGTTGATGACCACCTTGGCCGACCGGTATAAGGAGAGAAAGAGTGGTTTCACGAGGATCTTGAAGCTTGAGCCACGTATAGGCGATAACGCTCCACAGGCCATATTGGAATTGGTCGACAACGGGCTCCGCGAGATGAAGTTCTGGTATGTCGCCAAGACCGTCGCACGGTTAGAGCTACAGGGACAGCCTATTGATCCACTAACGAAGAAGAACGTCACGGATCTTCTGTTGTACCGTAAAAACGGTGAGGAGGAGTTTAAGAAGACTGTCGAGATCTGTAAGAAGGAGTTCTTCAAAGACGAGAAAGATCTAGAGAATCTACCAAGAATGAAGAGCAATACGAACGGATTTCACAGGGCCTTCAGGAACTACGAGGTTGTGCCAAGGGAGAAGAAGGAACAGCCAGCAAAGAGTGATGAGAAGAAGCAGCAATAGTCATGTATATATATATAATAAATTGGTCTACTCCTTATATTTCCAGTACATTATACTATTAATAATCCGACTTGTTGAAAGCAGTGTTGAAGATCTGGTTCGACTTGAAGTTGAAAGCCTTGGTCTTCTCGTAGATCTGCTGGTACACAGGGGCGGATTCCTGCTTTTTGGCCGTTATGAATCCATCCTCATCAACGGTAACCTTATCGCTTCTATCTTCGAGGAACTTGCGCACCACCGGTATGTCCTCGTTGAACATCTTTGATAGATTCTCCACCGTCAGTCCCGTGTAAACCTTAGAGACTGTGTTGAAGACGAGGTCCTGCAAGTTGAGGACCAATTTCTGTGCATCCAAGTTACCTATGAAGAAGTCCGTCTCGATCAAAACGCTGATCTGCTCGATGAGGTCGGAGAGCTTGTCGAAATCAAAGGTCACAAAGAGAGACTCGACGAGCTGGGTGAATGGATCCTGGTATTCGTATGACTCAACGTTGACCGCGCGGATCAAGTCCCTGAGCCTCTTATATTGCTGTGTCTCAAGCATGGCCACGATCAAGTACCGAAGAACCCAGGGGCACGAGGCCTGGATCGTAGACATGTAAGAGGACGATAGGAATAGATCTATCATCGTCAGCAATCCCTTATTTTTGTTCTTGGTCGTCTTATCTGACGCATCCTGGCCCACCGAAGACTTGGCGGCCGCTGCAGCCTCGACTGAGTCGGCTTCAGCCTGACTAGAGGCGTCGACGCCGGCATCTGAGGCGGTGAAGTTGCCATTTAGGAAGATGAACAACGAATAGTGGATGAGCCATGTTCTCTTGTTGAGCTGGTCCAAGGTGGTGCCCTGGTAGCCACGGTTATCGATGATCTCACGAAGCTTATTGAGTTCGTTCATGGCTTCGGTCCATGAAAACGACATGATCTCGGCGGCTAGCTTACCCCAGGTGGCGCTGAAGTTCAACTTCTGGTTGGTCGATAGCAATCTGAAGTTGTTCAAAAGGTCTGAGGCCATCACGTAGTCACCTCTGTTATATTGGAACTTTCCGAACTTGTACAACTCGTAGATCTTGGAATCGTCGATCCCGTGATCCTTGGCCAAGTACTCGCGGTTATATGACTTGTCCTGCTTCAAGTTCTCCTGCACTTCCTTCGACGAGAGGATCTCCAACGTCTTCTTCGTGCTCTCGTTCAACGTGACCAACTCCTTGTTGATCTTGGACTCTCTCTCCTCGAAGCTCTTTGGGAGTTTCTCGCCCGGGTGCAAGGCCAGCCACTTGGCCTCGATGAATTTCGTCATGTACGTGTCCTTCAACAAGTCATACTCCCACTGTTCCACCTGCTTGCGGTCGTACATCATGTCCAAGTTCTCAATCAAGGCGAAGATGAGGTGCCTGTCCAAGAAGTGGACGAACTTCTCCGTCAAGTCGAACTTCCGGGCGATTTCGATCTGCTCCTCCGAGAGCTGGAATGGCTGGACGCTCTGCTGCTGTTCTACCATTTCTGAGGTTGTATTTATGCGATGTAAATCAGATATCTCCTCTCCCGACGGACGTGCTCTCTCTGTCTACACGCTGAAAAATTCAACGTCTTTAAAAAAATCTGAAAAAAAAAAAAAAAAATATAAATTGAAAAATCCTGGCAAAAAAATTTTCGCGGCCATCCCTACCCAGGCAGCGAGGGAATATGTAGTGGGGAGAGTAAGGAGAGTAAGGAGAGTAGTAGGAGGCAGTTAAAGGGGGACGGTATATGGGCAGTATATAGACCTGGCTACAAAAAAACTACATAATTATCAAATTCACACCTTTCTGGTAATGGTGTCGTCGACCAAAGTCTTTTTTCCAGCTTCCTTCCAACCTCTTTAACACCACTATTTACACATTGTCGCCAACAGGAAGCCGCTGCGTTTAGGAATTGATCGCCTAAGTAATTCTATTATTTATTTTTTTATTATTTATTTTTTTTTATTTTTTTATTTTTTTTCGCTAACTTTTTTCCAATCTACAAACCAAATACCCCTGCATAATTAGTGGTAGTGCTGTTTTTTCCATAGTGAGGACCAGTTTAGGGTACATTCCAGCCAAGCAAGCATTGTCCAAACCTAGCATCTCGTCATCACATCCCAACCGTCACATTCTGCAGGTCGATAATTGCATTTCCTCACATCCCTGCATCGCTCAATTGCCCAGGATAGCCATACTACACAGCAAACTCCGGTCTCAGCAGTTTTAAGACTCGATAATGAATTACAACGACCAGCGATATGGCCAGCAGCGGACGACCGGCGGCGATCACCAATCACAGCAGAGCCGGCCTCAGCAGGTCCAGGCTCAGCAATCTCACATCCCTGACGACCTGCTCTATCAGCAGCAGCAACAGCAGCAGCAACAGCAACAGCAACAGCAGCAGCCTACGGGGGCCCAGCCCGGCTACGTCCAGCAGCCCCGGTCGGGATTCATCCCGCTTGGCCAGGAGACCTCCGTGCTAACTACGGGCCAACAACAGCAACAACAACAGCAGCAGCAGCAACAGAAGCAGCCTGTGCCAGCTACAGGGTACGAGCTGCTCACGCCAGAGCAGCGGGAGCGGGTGAAGTACCTCCAGCGGATGCCGTCGTACCAGGCGATCATCCAGCCGGATTTCAAGCAGATCCAGAAGCTACTGGGGGGAACGTCGTTGCTCCCACGGCGGCCGTCCGTATCTAAGGGGAAGTACTCGTTGAAGGACTTCCAGATCCTCCGGACGCTCGGCACGGGATCGTTTGGCCGGGTGCACCTCGTTCGATCCGTCCACAACCACCGGTACTACGCGATCAAGGTGCTCAAGAAGGCCCAGGTGATCAAGATGAAGCAGGTGGAGCACACCAACGACGAGCGTCGCATGCTCAAGCTCGTGGACCACCCGTTCCTCATCCGGATGTGGGGGACGTTCCAGGACTCGAAGAACTTGTTCATGGTGATGGACTTCATCGAAGGTGGTGAGTTGTTCTCGTTGCTCCGGAAGTCGCAGAGGTTCCCCAACCCGGTGGCCAAGTTCTACGCCGCGGAGGTCACCTTGGCCATCGAATACTTGCACTCGCACGACATCATCTACCGGGACTTGAAGCCCGAAAACATCCTCTTGGACCGTAACGGCCACATCAAGATCACCGACTTCGGCTTCGCCAAGGAGGTCAAGACCGTCACGTGGACGCTCTGCGGCACCCCAGACTACATCGCGCCGGAGGTGATCACCACCAAGCCATACAACAAGTCGGTAGACTGGTGGTCGCTCGGAATCCTAATCTACGAGATGTTGGCCGGCTATACGCCCTTCTACGACCAGACACCGATGAAAACGTACGAGAAGATCCTCGTCGGCAAGGTGTACTACCCTTCGTACTTCCACCCGGACGCGGTCGACTTGCTCTCGAAGCTCATCACGAGCGACTTGACCCGTCGGTTGGGTAACTTGCAGAACGGCGCCGAGGACATCCGGAACCACCCCTGGTTCAGCGAGGTGGTATGGGAGAAGCTCTTGATGAAGGACATCGAAACGCCCTACGAGCCTCCCATCACAGCCGGCGTGGGAGATACCTCGCTCTTCGATAGGTACCCGGAAACGCAGATGGACTATGGTATCCAAGGTGAGGATCCATACGCAGATTACTTCAAAAACTTCTAGGCGTATTTATGATTGGTGGGCTAGCTTGCTGTTTATGCTACGACTCGTATTCTGTTGTAACTTTTCTATTCCTATCTAAAACGACGGGCTGACTTCGTGTACAGTAATCCAGCGATGTGTAATTCATACTACTCTGTAATTATTTTGCTTAAAAAAAAAAAAGGATTCGTTATCGATTTCTCGGTATTTTTGTATGGCAATGTAGCGAGCAACGTAGCGAGAGCTGCACTAAGCAACTATATATAAACCTGAATAAAGCTGATCGAAGCTGACCAGGATGATTGTAAGGATCAGTATAGGTAGATGAGTCGTTCACCAGGAGATCTGCGCTGGAGCTGAGACTGGTGGAATTCTTTCAGATCTGAGTCAAGACGAAGGCCAGTAGACATGATCCTGAATTACCGATGGTAAAGAGCTTCTCAAAACCTTCTCACGACGAAAACCGATAGATATGATCCTGAATCTGTGATCATTTCCGAATTGAGCATTTTGCAAGTGTACGAACGGATCGAGACTGCATTCAATGCCATCATACCGATCGTGTTGCTAGTGGTAGCACATACCCAGAGCTGGCACTAAATTAATTGATCAACGCTCCACGTCGTCTGATCTGACGAGTTTCAGGCTTGCAACCAGGAAGATGTTCCATATACCATACCGATTAGTGCCGAAGAAGCCAGGCAGAATTGCGTTAATAGCGACCAAACTACGATTGCGATCAATATCGGCTGTCTACATCGACTATCAGTTATCAATTCAGTTCTGATCGGCTATCTACCGTCAATTCAGCTCTGATCAGCTATCTACCATCAATTCACCACTACTTCAATTATGGACATATATTTATATTTACAGGCGTACACAGATGCTCGGTTGCCGCTTACTCGAGAGTAACCTTGGCACCCAACTTCTCCAATGTGCTCTTGAACTTCTCGGCGTCTTCCTTCGACAGGTTCTCCTTAAGAACCTTAGGTGCACTCTCGACGAGCTTCTTGGCCTGGATAAGCGAGAGACCCAACTGAGACTTCACCTCCTTGATGACCTTGGCCTTGGACTTCTTCTCGAACGACTCCAACTTCAAGTTGAAGATGGTCTTCTCCTTAGGTTTCTGTTTCTCTGAGGCTTCGCCGTCTTCTGCCGGGGCAGCGGCTGGGGCAGCAGCACCGGCCACGGGGAATGCCATGTCGGGGATGTCTAGAGTGGACTTGAGCTCCTTGATCAACGCAGACGTCTCCGTCAACGTCAACTTCGAGATCGAATCGACGATCTGCGTTATCTTTGGATCAACGGGTTCCTTCTTGGCAGCAGGAGCCTCCGGTGCCTTGGCGGCAGCGGCCTCGGTGGATGCGTATCTGAGGGCGACGGCGGAGGCTCTCATGGAAACCTGGCACCGGCATGCCTGGAACAAAGATCTAGCGGAATTTCTGGCGATGAAAGACATGATGAAATGGTGGGGACAAACTTAATAGCGTAGCTTGGTAACCGTGATAGTTGTTCCACCACGACTGAATTTTTCACATTTTTCACCTTTAAAAAAATTTTAACGTCCAAATCTGGGTTGGATTTATGCGGAATTTATGTGGTTTTGTGCGACTTTATGCTGCACAATATACGCTGAAAAATAATTATAATTAAAGGTGCAAGCGACTTTTCCAAGCTGGCCACGGGCGTGCCACTTTATCGGCTCTGTTTCGGCTTGTCACATCTGTTTGTGCTGTCAAGATGTCGTTCAAATTCTGCGCCGAATGCAACAACATGCTCTATCCCAAGGAGGATAAGGAGCACAAGCGTCTTCTCTACCAGTGCAGGAACTGCTCCTACTCGGAACTGGCAGACAGCCCCAGGGTGTACAGGCACGAGCTCATAACGCATATCGGTGAAACGGCAGGTGTGGTCGAAGACATCGGATCGGACCCAACGCTTCCTAGAACTCACAAGACATGTCCGAAGTGCGGTAACAAGGACTGCGTGTTCTTCCAGTCCCAGCAGAGACGGAGAGACACCAGTATGGTGTTGTTCTATGTGTGCTTGGAGTGCAAGCATGTGTTTAGAAGTGATGAGGAGGACTAAAGGTGCTGTATAGTAGATAATTAACGGATATTCGACATAAAATTAAATCAATTAGCTGTATTATTTTATTACTGTTATCACTCGAACCTGTTTAAACCTGAAGAAAACCTAATCATATATTACGTAGTAAAGCCGTTCCACCCGGGTGGACCTCATTAATACCTCGTCAACCCCTGGGTGTTCCCTGTAATTTCCATCGCAGCCGCCTGTATGCTGTCCTTCAACGCTGGCAAATAGATGCCCCGGTTTCCAGATGGCTGAGAGTAGCTATAGCTACCGGATTGCACATTCTTCATACCGCGGCATCTGTCCGTATCCAAGGCATGCCTCAATAGAGCCACGATATACTGGCATAGATCCTGCTTCTCGTCTTCACCCAACAGTTGGGAATGGTCCACCTTAAGAAGCAAGTTGCTTATTTGCAAATAGACGGCATTGCATTGTTGCTGTTGCTGTTTCGGACAACTCAACTCCGCCTGTTTAAGGGACGGCGAAGATGAATGGCTCGAAATCGAAGACGCAGAATTCGGACTACTACTGTTCGTATACTGCGAACTCTCAGATCCCTCGGACACAGATCCTGCCTGCAGGACCGAACTGCCGGGGTTCGTCGGAGTCAACGGAGCTAATGGGACCATTGGAGCCATTTGATTCATCCTGCCCATGGGATACATCGGACTACAGTGGACTGGTGCAATTTCCATGGCATTCCCAAACGTCTCTCGGATGGAAGGAAGTGGTGATCCAACTGTGGCAGCTTTTTGGTCCGTGAAAACCGGGTGATTGTGGCAGTCGTTGATTATCACCAGCGACCAATTGCGTGCTCGCAACGAATAGTTGGCTCTGATCCGGAACGGGCACCCGGACTTCCCGTTCTTCTTCTTACTGAGGCTTTTAGGGTTCCGCTTGATGTATTTTCTACCGTTTTTCAACGAGCATCCGCCATTCTTACACTTGAAGACGATCTTGCTATCGTCCGACCTCTCTATCACGATAGAGATGCCCTGTGAGGCCAACTTCTGTTGGAGCCAGGGCTTAATCTCGGTCTTTTTCCTGAAAACTCGAGCCGGCAAAACCAACTTCTGGTGGGAGAAGATCCCAGCTGCCGGTCCTGAAATTACGCTGTGGGCCGGAGTGTGGTTAGGAACCAAGTTGCTGAGCTTAGGCAGACTGATGGCCAGAGGAGTCTGGTTCTTATCCAGAGGTGTCTGCTTGGATGTGGTCATCATGTATTGTTGTAAATAGTAGTACTACAGAAGTCTCATACACATGCTGCGCTTCTGAGGGGGAATGATGTGGTTTATATATGACTAACTTCAATTGTCCTAGATGCATCCATTGTTCTAATTTTTTTTTTCTCCGCCCTCTCCGTTAGCCCAATACGGGACCAACGTCGGAGAATAAAAAATGGATATCTTTTGGCACAAACAGGTGAACAACAATGCAGGAGTCGGAATCCGGTAAAACCCCATTCGCCAATCTGTATTGAACTACTTGCTATTGGCCTCAAAATATTCTTGATCTACCAACTTGGTTATAACCACTATCGATATCGTGCTCGCCATATATCCATACACCCCCCGTGACTCCATGACCGCGGAAAAGTGGACCCCGGCAAAATGGAATAAACCTTCGTTTTAATCGTCACCACTTAAAATATTCATCCAATGGTATCCACACCTCTCGCCTGCTACGTTGTTGTTGAAAAACACCCCATATGCCTGTAGGGCCGAGTCGGATATGCTAAAAAAAAGTCATCCAACTTTGAAATTTCGTCGGACTCCTGAATTGCGTTACAGCCGTGTTAATAGGCTTGCCGAGGGGGGGTCGACGCAGGAATGATTAGGCTTAAAAAATAGGGTAAAAGTAAAAAAAAAAATAAAAAAAAAAACATTAAACGCCATTGTCCAAATCCGGTAACCCACACAGATCCCCGCCCGAGCACTGTTGTCCGTTCTGGGCCAAATCTGAGATCCTGTCTGCATATACACATCAGTCTATATTCACTCTATCTATAGTATTATTAAAGCTATTTCAATGCCTTCTTCGTCCGTTCTTAGCCCTTCTCTTCTCCTTCAACTCCCGTCTCTTCCGGATCTCCTCAGTAGAGCGTAGCTCCGACTGGGCACCTTTACCCTGCCAGCCTTTAACCTTCAGGCCATTATTAACCGCGCGCTTAACCTTCTCCATCTTCTTACTGTAGTGTCTGGCGGTTCTGTCCGGCATCTTAGGTGCCTGCTGGCGGTTGTGCATGAATCTACCGCCTTCGCGACCGCCGCGAAGTTCCTTGGAGTCAATGCCTGACCCGTGAACTCCTTGCTCCCGCATTCCGGCCCGGAATCCTTCGACACGATGCTGCTCTTTCCACTCGTCGAACTTGCCGGACCGCAAACTTGCTGGGATCCGCTGGCCATTCTCACCGATGATGTACTTGCGGTTATCCTGGTTCTTGACGTACCGCTTCTTCTTATGATCCCACACAACCTTAGGCCTCTGCTTTTGAACCTCACCTTGCGTGGTTTGGTCCTCACCGACACCGAACGATGCCTCTGCGGCGGCGGCTCCGAAACCTTCCACCGCCATCTGGCGGTCCGCGGCCGCATCGCGCGGTGCGTACTGCGGTAGGTAGAACTGAGGATCCCGGAAGCTGTCACGTGATAGCTTCTTATGCTTCTTCCTCTTGCGCCGCTCCAACTGATCGGCGTCTTCAAACACAGACGAGATCTCGTCCTCCCCGGCAACTTCACCGCCGGCGCCGGTCTTGCCGCTGCCGCTGTTGTCATCCGCAGCGGCGGTTTCATCCGCCAGCCGGTGCGTCAATCCCATCAGTCTTTCCTCCTCCGCCAACCGCCGACGCTTTGTGGCGCGGCGCTCGATCGGCGCGATTTCACGCCGGCGCTTGGCCATAAGCCCGACGAGGTAGTCGTCCGCGCCTTTGATCTCAAACACGGTTTCCTTGTGGCGGCGGTTCTTGAACTTGGCCAACAGCTTCTCCTTCTCCCGTTCGGCGTTCTTACCGAACAACAAGTTCTGCTCGTCCCAGCCGACGAGCATCGTCTCCTTGGCGCGCCGCACTCCGTCCGCGGATGCGGCCGGCCGCGTTTTTTTCAACATCCGCGCAGCGCGGCCGCACACGTCGCGCTGCACCGCGAGGTCGTAATCCGTCCGCAGGAGCATCGTGGCGGTTTCCTGTTTGGTTTCGATTTCCGCGCGCGGTGCACCGCCCAAAACAAGTCGGGTGGTAAATGAGACGGGCGGCTCCTGGAACCCGTCGTCGCTTCCGCCGTGTTTCTCGCGCCAGACGCCCCGCAGAATCTCCGTCTTCTTCTCCTGCATCGGCGTAAGCAGCACCTTCCGGCCGAGGAAGACTTCCAAGTCCATCAAGTACGGGAGCTCCGTCTCGCCGACGATCGAGTAGGCCCAGCCGGAGTTGCCCGCGCGCGCCGTCCGGCCGACACGGTGGACGAACAACTTGGCGGTGGCGGGGAATGTGTAATTGACGACGTTGGCGAGAATCGGAATATCGATACCGCGCGCGGCCACATCCGTCACCACCATCACCGACGTGATGCCGCCGCGGAATGCGCTAAGCTGCCGCCGCCGGGCGTGCTGGTCCAACGAGCCGTACACGTACGACACGCAGTAGCCGGAGTCCCGGAGCATCCCCGTGACGTAGTCCACGTGGTGCCTGGTGGGGACGAAAACGATCGTGGCCTTTTCGCTCGGGAGCTCGTTCGCGCGCGCCGGTTTCACCCGCGTGCGCTTTTCGCGCCGCCGGTTTTGCCCGCCGGCCGCCTCCGCATCGTCGTCCGCCATTTTCCAGCCCGTCACTTCTTCGAACCGCTTGCGCTGCTCAGCTGTGGCCGGCGGCATCTTGATGATATCGTCTAGTATATATAGCAAGTTCGCGTCTCTCTCGCTGGCCTTGCACGAGAGGAAGCACATCTGGAGGTTATCCGAGATCTTCGATTCCGCATCCAACCGCACGAGCACGGGGTTCCGCAATCCGGCCCGCGCGAATTCCACCAACGTCCGCGGGAGCGTGGCGGAAAAGAGAAGCGACTGCCGCTTTTCCGCGAGCGAGTCGAGAATTTCCGTCAACTGGTCGCGGAAACCCATCTCGAATAGTCGGTCGGCCTCGTCGTAGACGATGTATTCCACCGTCCGCAAGTCCAACCGCATCTCCACTTTCACGTGGAGGAACCGGCCGGGCGTCGCCACCACCACGTCCGGGTTACGGACCATGGCGGCGAACTGGTCTTCCAACGAATCTCCACCGACGATGAGCAACGACCGGATATCCGTGCCGCTGGTGAACTCCTTAAGCTGGCGGTAGGTCTGCAAGGCCAACTCACGCGTGGGCGAGAGAATCACCGCGCGCACCCCTATGCGCGACGCATGCGCGCGCAATTTTTCCACGAGCGGGAGGAGGAATGCGGCGGTCTTTCCCGATCCCGTGCGCGCCATTCCCACCACGTCCCGATTCTCCATAATGAGCGGGATCGTCTTACGCTGGATCGGCGTCGGCTGCCGGTAGCCCTTCTTCTTGATATTCTTCAACACAGCCGGCGAAAGCCCAAAGGATGCAAACTTCCCCTTCGACTTCGCACGGCTTCGGGCGGCCTTCTGCTTCATCTTCTCGATGGCCTGGCTGTCGTTGTCGCTGTCCTCGTCGCTGGCTTCCAGATCTGGGAATCCACCGAACGGGTACTTTCCATGTGCATTGGCCTTCCCGCTCGTCCGCGCGCGACCTGCGCTGCCTGCGCTTGCGCGATCTGCGCTTGCGCGATCTATAGTGCCATCTTCTCCGCTCTCACTGTCACTGGCTCCGTTATCCAACAGTGTCTCCGGGTGTCCTAGCAAGCCCGCAGTCACGTCTTCGTTATCTTCGTCGCTCGACATGTCTGGTGAGCTCTATTACCCTAACGATGCCTGGTACGACTGATGCGCTAACTGGCAGATGTCTACTTATCTGAGATCCATGTGAAAAATTTTGATTGAAAAATATTTATTCGCCTAAATAGGAAATCGCTAGGGATTACAAACCTCGCTCATCTACGATAAGGGTGGTAGCCTCCGTTGGCCCGCCTGCCACCACGGCTGCCGCCTCTATGTCTGTGTGGGCCGCGTGAGCCCCGGCCACGCCTGGAGCCGCCGTGGAATCCCTTCGGTCCCGATGGAAGATGCGGCATGGACCGCTCCTGAGGGTTAGGCACCTCGTCCTCGGCGCTCTGCCGTGGCTGTGAGCCGGCCCGGCTGCCGTGATCGCCCGGTGGCGAGTTGTCGTCCCCGGAGCCCTGGGCCGGGCCCGATGGAATCATGGCCGGTATGGCCGGGGTGGAGCCACCGGGGGTCTCCTCCCCGCTCTCTCCCTCTCCCTGCTGCTGCTGCTGCATCCTCTGCATCTGCATCCAGTACTGCTGCATCTGCTGCATCTGCTGCCAATACTGAGCCATGTGGTTCTGGCCGTAGAAGCCGTTGTTCATGTATGGGTTCATCATCGGCTGACCTGCCACGCCGCCCACGTTGCTGTATGGCCCGTAGTTCGTCTGCCTGGTCCGGGTCTGCTGGTTCCGGGGCTCGGCCTTCTTGATCTCCATCTGCCGGCCGTGGAACATCACGTACTTCTGCCTCGTCACCCGGTCGACCGCCTGCGCACTGTCGTAGGTCACGAACCCGTAGCCACGTGACTTGCCCGTGTCCTTGTCGATCATCAGCTGCGAGTCGATGATGCTACCGAACTGCTTGAAGTAGTCGGTGAACTCCTGGTGCGTCACGTCCGGCGCGATACCGCCGACGAAGATCTTTCCCGTCTTCTCCTGCTCTTCCTTCGGGATGGCCCGCTTAGGGTCGATCAGCTTGCCGTCCAAGATGTGCTTCTTCTGTAGCACCTTGTCCACGCTGGCTGGGTCCGCGAACGTGAGGAACGCAAAGCCACGGGACCGCCCGGTGGCCGTGTCCCGCATGATGTGAAGCTCCGTCACCTCTCCGAACTGGCCGAAGTAGTTACCGAGCGACTCCTCGTCGGTCTCCCACGTGAGTCCTCCTATAAACAACTTGCCGACGTCCTTGCCCGCGAGGTCGGCCTTCACCTTATCGTGGAACGCGCCGGGCTGGCCGCCTGGCTGGCCGCCCATCTGGTTGGCTCCCTGCTGGTTCGCGCCCATCTGGGGTGGGAACTGCTGCATCCCGCCCGGAGGTGGTGCAGGGAAGGGTGGCATCTGGGGATTCATCTGGGGATTCATCGCCTGGTTACTCTGGCCGTAGGCCGCTCCCTGGCTCTGGCCGGCAAGCTGGGAGAGCTGCTTCACGGCATCTAGCGGGGACGTCGTGGTCGTCGTCGTAGTTGAAGGTTTAGTTTCAGCCTCAGGCTTTGCTACATTGGCTGCTGGTTCGGTCGTTGGGGGAACAGCCGCTGGCTTGGGCACATCCTTACCTTTGCTTATATCTTCCTTGCCCTTCTTGTCCTCGCCCGCCTTGGCGTCATCCTCGTAGATGTCGTCAAAGAGGGCCTCATCGTCGTCGATGTTGTCAGTCATGGCTATATGGCTGTGATTTTTTTTTTTTTTTTCTATATGACTTTATAGGCTGATAATTTATAACCTGCGATTAACTAAAGCTGTCGCTTGAACAGGTACTAGGTATGATTCTTGGCTATATAGTACTATCAATATCTGTATAGTATATGTCCTATATCTCTATGCTAAGATGGTCCTATAGTGCTGCTTATCTTCCGCTAATAATCTTCCGAACTCTTCCTTTTGCACTTTCCGATACTCTTACCAATTATCTTCAAGAAGTCGTCTGCTTGCTCGATTCCAGTCGTTCCGTAAAGTGGCAACCTTCCAGCTACGACAGGCCTCACTCGAAAATGTTCCTTAAGTTTCTTTGAAAAATTTTGCGCGCCCTTACACCGCGACGGGAGAAAATGTTGCGGTTGAGCAGCTGGATGTGCAATGGTTTGGTGAATAAAGTTGGTAAAATGATGGGGTATGGTAGAAATTGGTGGTAGTACGTCTATATTAGTTTATACTACTTATGTGTATATTTAAAGGTATTCCAATTAAAAATAGTATGTGTATGAAATTTGGATAGTAGTAGAAATTGTTTAAATAGCTATTTAATTATTATTGCAACCAGATATATGAACGTAGTAGTACTAAAGCAGCTACAAACTAGAATAACGTTAGCGACTATACTGGATGTATAGCTATTATTAGAGTTATATGATTATCTTAACACCCACGCTTATTTACTATCGTGCTTCTTGGAAGTAGCTATTTGCAGTCCCATGTATTATGCAATCCACGAGCACAGACCACTACAACAGGTAATATATCCATCCATCTATATTTATACACTAATTGCATCCACATCAACCCTACTCTTTATTCATCCAGTTCAATCCACCAACTCCACCTACTAAACAATCAAATACGTCATTTCCCGATTTATTGAAAATCCCTAATATGAAAACTTTTCAGTGAAAAATCAGATCTGGCTGATCAAGGCATGAAAGAAGTCGGCTGAGATACAGACCAAGCTACTATGAAGAAGTACCTAATATATCTTGCACAATCCCACCCGGGTTTCAGAAAGGCAGAGCTCGAATCCATCGCCGAGCTGAACGGCGTGGAAGTCGATCTCTCGTCCCACGATGAATCGAATCCCTTCATGATCGTCTACTTGAAGAGTGACGAAGATGCAAGGAAGCTGGTGGCCAGGGCAGTGCTCGCCAGAGGGATATATGAACTTTTGGGTAAGGGCAGGACGATGGATGAGTTACACGCCAACGTGAAGGAGAACGCACCCCCCTTGCTTGAGCCGTATATGGACTCTACTTTCAAGTTCTCGATTCTTCAGTACCAGGGCAGGAGGAGATCGAAGAAGGACCAGATAAAGATGATGGACTCGTTCAAATACTTGGGACTAAGGGGCAAGGTGAGCCTAGAGCACCCAGACCAGGTCTATACGATACTAGAGTCGTTCTCTCTTGAAGACAATCAGCTCAGGCCAAAGCAGGAGCCTGACTACCGATGGTTTGGGCGGCTCATCCAGATGAGCGCCAGATCGGACGGGATTGTCGACGTATACAACATCGCCAAGCGGCCGTACTTCGGCACGACGACGTTTGAGTCCGAGCTATCGCTAGTCACGTGCAACTTGGCACAGGTCAAGCCGGGGAGCCTGGTGTACGATCCATTCGTGGGGACTGGGTCGTTCCTATTGGGATCGTCGTACTTTGGAGGCTACACGTTCGGTTCAGATATCGACTGGTTGGCTTTGAAAGGCGGGAACCCCAGGAAGAGTAAAGGTAAGAGACTCATAGACGATTTCAAGTACTACGGCACGGAGCAGAGGTTCGTCGACGTGATATGCATGGATTTCATCCACTGCTCGCTCCGTAAGGACTTGAAGTTCGACACCATCGTGTGCGACCCACCGTATGGCATCAGGGAAGGTGTCCGGGTGTGTGGAACCAACGATCTCGCCAGCGCCAAGCTCACGATGAATAAGGTCATCGGTGGACAGAAGGCATATCTGCGCAAGGACTACATCCAGCCCAAGAAGACGTGTAGCTTGGACTTCATGCTCGATGACCTCCTACAGTTTGCGTCTGAGCGCTTACCCGTCGGAGGCAGGCTCTGCTTCTGGATGCCGGCATCGAACGACGCCGATGTGCCTACATTGATACCTAAGCACGAGCGACTGGAGCTGATCTACGTGTTGGTCCAGCACTTCAACAAGTGGTCCAGAAGACTATTGGTCTACGTCAAGCGTGACAGCAGCTACAAGGGTGAGACCGTCACGGCCAAAGACAGAAAGCACGAGAACAACTTCAGAGAGCGGTACTTCTCGGGCTTCGCCAAGCAGAAGTAGCGTGATATTAACAGTAACGTCAGTATTACAGTAATGACAGTAGTAATAACATCGATACATAGATATACACTCTACAGCATTCACACTAATGATTTATATTATATTAGGCTAAACAACTTACTCGTCGTCCTCCTCGTCATCCTCGTCCTCATCAGCCTCATCGAGAGCCTCCTTGGTCTGGGCGGCAATACGGTCCAAATCTCTCTGTCCATTCTCGGTGATCTTTCTGGCACCGGCAGTCTCGTGCTCAAGGATTCCGAGCTTCTCCAAAGCCTGGACGGCCTTTCTGTTGACGGAACCGGAAGCATCGTGGTGCTTGTTTGGTCTGGAACCTCTGTTGTTGGCACCTCCGTAAAGTTTGTTCAATTTACCGACACCGACGTTCTTTCTCAAGTAGACGTGTCTAGCGATCGAGGCGGCTCTCTTGTAGAACCATCCCTCGGCATCTTGTGGTGGCATCTCATTGCCGGCGCTTGTTTTCACAGCCTCGACATAAGATGGAACTTCGAGCTTACCTTGTCTTTGCAAGAACTCGGCGTAGTTATTAATGAAATCCTGTGCAGGAACGTCTCTGTAATCATGTTAGTATAAATGCTTGTTTGATCGGTAATCTGACGGCGACTCGACGCTGATTCGGTGCCAAATTGATGTTGCTTTGTTATTCTTTTGTTATTCGCTTGCCATCCATCTCTGTCGATGGATTGTATGCCTCTATCATCCCATCTTCTTCAATCCCTAACATGTTGAAATAACCATCACAAACCACCAAGCCACGCGAGCATCGTCCCCATCTTCATGTATTTCAATACTTACCTAACGGTAACACCAGCCATATTGTTGATCTATTTAGTCCACACGGTTTAGAGTCGGTACTGATATCGGTAAGATCTTTGGGTAGAGTTGTAAAGATTATATTCTCACTTGGTTTGACTTAATTTTTCACTTCGAAAATTTTTTCTCAATCTCGGGGACAATTTTTTCGTCACCTGAAAAACAGGCCGGTGCTTTAAACCAATTGGTTAAGGAAGCGCGCGCATAAATTCTCAACCATGCATATTTCAGGGACCAGGAATTCGCGGGAGGTGCGAGGTGTGATTGATACAGGTAGCACGACCAGAGTAGGTAGTAGTAACCAACTAACTAATCAACTAACTAGCCGATAACTAGGAAACTAAGTAACCAGCATCGTCTCAACCACTACGAATATACTATAACTCAGCATAACTCACAAACAAACTAACCCTACAATCTGCAATCTACTACTACTCTACTACTCTACTACCAATCCTTATATATCATAACCTATTAAGATATACTATAGTATATTAACCTAAAAAAATTGTATTAGAAAGAAAGAAACCAAGGCATCCAAAGCTTAAACCTTGAAACCTCTCGATCTCCTTCTACCTCTAGCTCTCTCGAACTTTCTGCCCTTAGAGGCAATTCTTGGAGCCTTGTGCTGGTGTGGACCCATACCGAAGTGTCTGTAAGCATCTCTGGCCTTCTTTGGACCTCTAACGATGATGGTGTTGGCACCAGTTGGAGCTCTAGCAGCCAATTGATCCAAAGTGATGGCCTCACCACCATTCTTTTCAATGGTAGATCTGGCACCGGCGGTGAATCTCAAAGCGGCAACGGAAACCTTAGGGTAAGAGTGCAATCTGACGTCATCGGTAACGGTACCAACGACAACGACGGTCTTTCCTGCGGCAGTCTTTGGCTTCACGGCTCTGGCAACCTTAGCAACGGAAACAGGTTGTCTGTTAGCCTTAGAAAGGAACAACTGTCTCAAGATGACCTTGTCGAACGAAGAATCAGTACGACCTGAATTAAGATGATGTTAGTAACCTGGAAAGATGCACTCAACTTCATGAAAAATGAAGGAGGCTTTCCATAATTCCGCTCGATAGTCGCACTTAAAGCCTGAGAAGCACTTGCAGAAGAATTAACGATATACTATGCAGAGTTAAAGAAAACACCCATTTTCAAATGTTTCACTCATACTTACGAGAAAGGTAGCTGAACAACTTGACCAATGAGGCCAAGTAGAAGTTCTGGGATGCTGGAGCGGTTCTGTGACCGGCTCTCTCGTGGGGTTTGGTGTAGTGATCAATAGCCATGGTGATATCCTAGTCTTGTAGAGCGGAACCAAGAATCAAGACGGTGCAGTTAGGGATAGGAATTAGTGCGAATCTTTTCTGATATATACTGAAAAATTTTTCAGTGAAAAAAAAAAAAAAAAAATAAATAAAATGAAAAATGAAAAATGAAAAGTGAAAAGTGAAAAATTCAGGTCTAGCGCATCCGTGAACCACATACACCAGTTCCTTAGCATTAAGAGATTAGCATAGTAGATAATAGGGTGGTTAGTTACCATTTACAGCAGAGCAATTCTCACCACACTGATTTCAAATAATGGCTTCAGACAGATTGAGTACAGGGGAGACGAACCCCAGGGGAATCCCACAGGCCAAGTTCATCAAGGAGATCGGCGATTTCATCAATGTCAAGACATGCACCGATGATGATGTGAATAACTTCTTGAAGGAGTTGCAGTTGCGATTGCAGCAGTACAAGTTCATGGAAAGCAGCAAGAACAGCTCTCTCCAAAACTTGGAAGGAAAGATCCCGGATATTGAGAAGACGTTGGAGTTCTGCAAGTACCTTAAGGAGAAGCATAGCAGTCCCGGTGAAGATGATACCGTTGACGTGAACTACCAATTGAACGACACCGTTTACTCGAAGGCTACGATAAATGTTAAGGACATGAAGTCGGTGAGACTCTGGCTTGGCGCCAACATTATGGTCGAATACCCCGTCGAGGAGGCCATAACGATGCTTACGGAGAGACTACGGATGACCAAGAAGAGTAGAGAAGACACGTTGGATGATTTGGACTATCTACGCTCGAACATCACTACGATGGAGGTCAACACTGCCAGGGTTTATAACTGGGACGTTCAGAGACGTAGAGAGAAGAAACAGTGATGACCACCACCCTTTGCTAGATTCAAATAAAAGATAAACTTAGAAAAGATCTATTTAGTTATGTACTCAATGCCTGAATGTATCCAACAACTGCGACCCGAGGCTTCTCACCGGGGTGTCTCTGTCGACCGGCTCGTTATCGTTATCGGTGAAGCTCTCGACGTTTTCCGGGGAAGTCGATCTCAGAGCATCGGAATTGCTGAGTCTGTGATACCCAGACCTCCTCCAATGCAATCTCTGGCGAAGACGATAGTAGATTCTGTGTAGGAAAGTGAAATTGATGTTTTTGAACGGCAAGATCCCGTTGAACATGAGCGCGCTCACTATATATCCTACCGTGCAAGCGATTGGAGAGCTTACCAGTCCTTCGCTGAAGAACAGCTCGGTCGATAGAAGGTATGTGGCGAAGTTGTTGGTCAAGATCAACTTGTAGGGATTCCGCTCACTGCTTGATGAATTTAAGGCTCCAAAGTCCAACTCGATATGATACAACGTTGGATTATGGGCCTGGGCAGGATATAGCAATCCAAACAACACCCCAAACGGACCAGAGGGGACGTATATATTGATACCGAATATCAGATAGGATGCGGCCAACAAGAGCCCAATGAAGATGGCGTTATATATGTAGAGCAACACAACCAGCTTGGAGAACTGCGTCGATCCAAACACACGCTCGATGTTCTTGAACGTGAAGGTGTACAGCACGACTCCGATGACCATCTGGGACTCGTTTTGGAACTGCAATTGGAATATTGCCAACCTCCACCATTGCTTCCACTGGCTGATGAACGGCGCAAACGCTAGGAGGAAATACTGCCTGATGCTAAGTATGGACCCGGCCAAGGCCAGCACGATCATGGCTGTTGTGAGGGCGGCGCTGACGGGCAAGTGCCTGTAACCGACAAGCTGGATTGGCGACATGGGCTGAAATGAATATGCGGGAAATTGAATGGGTTAGATGGATTTAACGGTAAATGTCTTAATACCGTTAAGCTCCATATCTCGTATCTATGAAATATATCCAGAATTATTATCTCACTAATAATAATATTATTATTAAATATTCTTATTATGGCCATTGCTCAACCATACAATTACTGCAATTATTTAGACGCTCTGCATGGATTCCTTGGGCCGTTGATTATTACCTGCCTATAATGTCCGCCAACAACAGTCTTTACTATCGGCTTGGTCCCGAAGGTCGGAAATTGCTTAATATGCAGTCCCGATCAGCCAGAACCGTTACTGCCACCATGCCGGATAGTGCTACCGATCTGGACTTCCTCTTCGATGAGCTATTGCATCCCAAACAGTCGACAACTCCGGCCAAGATCCTTTCATATCTGGCTTACTACTATCCCAAGATCAAGAATACCCACAATGTCCAAGTATTGACGGCTTGCTTCTTGAACTGCCCTCTATTCTTCAGCAACACCCGAGTATTCAGCTTGGAGGAGTCATGCCGCGTTATAGACTGCTACAGATACGTCATCAACAAGAAGTGCCAGATATCCGAGCCTACTGTTCCGTTCTATTCGTTCTATCGTTCGATATTCAACGCGATCTACGCATTCGTCCACGGGAAAGAGCAAATCAACGGCTGGAAGGTCTACTCGATCATATGTGGCTGCGTCCTGTCGTCAGAAACAGCAGAAGAGTACGATCCTTTCCCACAGTACTTTGAATTGAAGAAGGACGTCGACAAAAACATGCTGAAGTTGTTCACAAGCCTCCTGCTATTGAATAGTAGACTAAACCTTGGCCAGGATATCGTATATCTCCAACTAATCTGCATGGCATGTCTCCAGAATTATCTGGGCGATGATATATACGGAAGGCTTGATGGATCACTACCTCAGAATTTGATCACCCTTATCTTCAGTTCACCGTATGGATTCACCGGCGGCAACACCTTAGTAGCTTTAAAGATGCAGCCGCTTTCCAAGCTCGTCAACCAGAAGCCAGCATTGCTGTACCTGAGCCAGCTATCTGCTCTATTCAAGAAGTTCACACTGACTCTGCCAGAAACTCGGGAAAGTGACCATGTGCTTGACATATCACTCAACAACGTGGGGAACTGTAGTGACAGAGTATTCCACATTGCCGAAGCAGGCGAAGCTAATGCCGACCAGCAGAAGCTACTAAAGCAGTGCTTGTTTTCGATGACGACGGTGTTTGAGGCAGTCTCGCTGAGGATATGCCAGTCCAAGCTGGCGGATCCCATGTATGGTCAATTTTGTAGGAAGATCTTGACCTCTCTTTTCAACATAAACTTCGTCACTGAAGACGTAGGTACAGGAGGATTCGACACATACAATTTCGTGTATACCGTCACCTCTCAGTACCTACGAGAGAAAGAGCTGCGTACTACGGAGATGCTTATTAGTGCCTGGTTAGGTAGTCTGAGAGACATTGCTACATCCAAGCCTTGGCAGGCCAAGCTACTTTTTTGGATGAATTACGTGGAAGGATCGCTAAAATTCATATCTGAGGGGCTTAAATTCGATGTTATATTGCCTACCATTGACAATTTGATCAAGGCTCCACCTTCTCAGCCGGTCTTAGAAGGTGCACACTCGGTTATGCTCCAGTATATCGCCCAGATGCGTGATCAGGTGCCTGACTCTAGATTATTTACTGTTGGTGGAACGAAGCTCGACATCCAATCATTTTTGACTGGATATTTCAAGTTGGTACTATCGCAGTTCCCTGACAAGCTTTCACTCAATCAGCTTGATATCATTGTAGAGAGTCTCGCTCGTACGGTGTTCCCTGATTCCAGGGTCTACGACACTTACCCACAGTTATGCTCTTCTTTCCAGAACCTGCTCTATAGCCAGTGTGCTGAGTGTATAGATGTTCACATAGAGGAGGGAAAGCGGTCTGGTACGGGATTCACCCGCCGCAAAACAGCCTTAACTTCTGCGTTGGTTAAAGTTACTCCTCTCTTTCTTATAAGCAGTTACGTTTCCTGGTTACAGAGAATTAAGAGTGGCATCGTTGACCAGATGGGCTCATCTCCAGAAAGACTCAGGCTGTTGGATGCGATGTGGAATTCGATTCTCACGGCCAACAAGTACTACCCAGATAAAGGTGCACTAGGGATCCAGTGGTGGTACAATGAGATGGGTAAGGATTCGAAGTTGTAATAGATACATATAATTATAGAAAAGAGTGGCTATATTATCGCATACACTAATTCTCCCGTGCATGATCTTCTGTAGAGTCATCTTCCATTGCTGAGTCGTCCTCCTGGCTGCTCTCTTCCACGACTTCTTCACTGTCGTTATCCTCATTATTATCGTTATTATTATTATTCTCGTTTTCTTCCTCCTCGTTGTCTTCATCATCGTGCTGGTCCAGAAGATCCACGATTGCACAGTTTGGATGTAAAATATACACCATCTGACTCATCTGCTCGGCGTGACGCTTTCTATTCATTCTTCTCAACTCTGCACGTCTATGGCCGATCTCCGACCGACTCAACACGGGGTAAACGGTGAATTTCTCCGGCGTCTCTTTCGTAAATCCTTCCATCGACTCAGGCGCAACTCTCATCAAGATCCTGTCTTGGACCAACCTGTTAAGAACCTTGTAGGCGATCTTGCTCTCTTCCCAGTACTCTCTCTCAGAGTTGATCTCCGACTCAGCCTGTAGTAGATACCACTCGACGAGTTTGGCACCCGTGTCTTCCTGTGTACTGTCTGTCTTACCGTTCTTGGATTTCTTCTCTTGGCTGGCTATTCTACGAACAAACATGTTCATCATCTTCACATACTTGTCGTAAGATATACGTAACCTCTTATGCTTGGATTTGCCTGGAAGGTCGTAATCGTTGTCATCATCGTCATCGCCATTTCCGTTATCTGGACCATCATTATCATCTTCAACCACCTCTTCATCTGACGAACTTTCGTTGCCGTCCTTAGGAACCGTTCCAATAACCACGTCATCCTTCTCGACCCGAATGATCGACTGTCTCAAGAGGTCGTATGCCTCGGCAACGAATCTAGGGGTGATCTCTTCCGTGCAGTTTGCTCTGGCGATGGCCTCCGACAATCTGATCATCGACTCAAGCTGTCTGACCGTAATACGATAGCTGCTTCGTCCAAAGCCTTGCGAGTCGTCTGCTCTCAATTCCTTATACTTTTCAACGAGGAAGTCACGGGCATCCTTCGTCATCTTTGGCTTGAAAGTCCGTGCATATCTGATATAACGAAGTAGCTGCTCTTTGCTGAACGGTGGGTCAATGGCATCATCTCGAAGCATGTGAAGGTTCACTATATGGTTGGCCAACTGCGTATCGATCTTTTCGTTACACTCATCCAAGATAACGAAGAACAAGTCGAACCTGGACATGATAGGTGCACTCAACGTCAAGTTACTTCTTAGACTATGCTTAGGATTGTATCTACCACCAATTGGATTGGCTGCAGCAAGAATGGACGTTCTGGCATTGAGTGTAGCATGGATACCTGCTTTGGCGATAGAGATCGTCTGCTGCTCCATAGCCTCATGGATAGCAACCTGATCTCTTGGGTCCATCTTATCGAATTCGTCAATGCAACAGATACCGTTGTCTGCAAGCATCAAGGCACCGGCCTCGATGGTGAACTCACCGGACTCTTCGTCCTTAACCACAGAGGCAGTAAGACCTGCAGCGGTGGATGCCTTACCAGAGGTATACACGGCTCTCGGACTAAACGAGTTAACCCATTTAAGGAACTGAGACTTCGACGTAGAAGGATCACCAACGATACAGACGTTGATATCACCTCTGAGTTCAATTCCTTCTGGTGTTATCTTATGGACACCCCCCAATTGTTGGAGTAAAACACCTTTCTTGATAATGTCGTGACCATAGATACCTGGTGCGATCGATTCCACGAGTTTCGTATAGATGTGATCGTCACCAACCATCTCTTTCAACTCGTTCACCTCCTGTTCGGTCAACGTATTCAAGAAAGCTTCCTGCTCCCTTTCGTTTTCTTCCCTGGTGATCATTCCTCCGCCTTTGATGGCTTCCTCGGCAGCATCTCCGGCAACGTTGTTAGCCAATCCATTCGACCCAGTGAGAGAGTTGACGTGGCATCCCAGAAATGCAATTCTGTAAGTCAAGTCACGTGCTCCCAACGAATGAAGACCGGTAATACCAGGGTTCAACGACTGGGCCGTGGCCACAAATCCTCGGGCTCTGATACTGGAGGGCTTGATTCCAGGCAATCCTAGCTGAGAAACATCAGGAATGACAATTTCAGTACCGGTAAACTTACAATCGTCACCGGGCTTGGCTCTATCGACTAAGTCACCTCGTAAGATCACATCGATCGTACGTGGCATCGATCCGGTGGGGATCTCTTCTGAGTTTTCTTGGATTCTCACTTTCTGCCAATCAATGAACACGGACTTAGGGACGTTTAGAGTCCAGAAGCTTTGATTATCACAGTTTGGGTTCGGACATGATGTTGGCTCGGTGTATCTGAAAGTTTGCTCGACATTTTCCACCAACGTCTTACAAACATCACACGTAAATGCACCTTTATATAGCTCGGGTCTCACCTCACTGGTCCTCGTCACAGTTCCGGACACAGAAAGTAACGTACCGATCTTATCAGCCGTCAACTCTCTGAGCCTATGAACTGTAGGCAAGTTGTAGAAAGAAATCTGGAATACACGTGCGACGGACGAAGTGGAATCGACCTCATCATCTGCCACCCTAGTAGATCTTCTCAAAAGACTAGGCTCGTGTCGCTTAATCACATGCCGGAGACCTTTCTCAAGATATGGTAAGAATCTGTAGTACTGCTCGGTGATGGCACTTGCCAAGATACCATTTTCTTGTGTAAGCAAGTGCTGGTAGTCAACATAGATCGTCGACAAATCATATAGACTCATCGCGGAGATCTGTTGTAGATAGACCTTCTTATCCTTACTGGAAGCATCTTCCTTGTTACCATCATTGTCTTCGTCATCTTCATTAGGTTTTTTATCTTCAAATTCTTCTAGAAACTGCTCGAAAGCCTCTCTGACCTTCTCGGCAGTCAAGTCGACCACTTTAGGAATAGAACTCAAGTCTCTTCTTCTTCTGAGAACATGTGGTGGGGGCTCTTCGTCGGCTTCCATCTCCTCATCGTTGGCTCCATTTTTCTGTGGCTGTTGCGGCTGCTGTGGGACGCTTTGGGAAGTACCAAAGATCGTTTGTGATTGTGATTGACCCTGGGATGATGGAGGATGAATCTGGGAGCTTGTGAGATCACTCACTGGATTTGAGCCTTGAGTACCCAACCCCGGCGAGGACGGTAAAGGTGATGAACTAAAACCTGACATTTCAATTGGTTGATTAATTGAACGGTGTTTAGTATATCAAATGTTGTGTTTAAGACTATCTGTATGTTTCAGTTAAAGTCGAGTGAAAAAAAAAATCAAGCATGAAAAACGTTTAAGAATCTCAATTCATTGCCTAATTAACACTAATTGCGCGTTTTCGACGCATGTAATAATGCAAAATATTTCCTATTTGGGATTAATTAAAAATAAAAATAAAATAGGATTTTTTTTTTTTTCTATGTAAATAGTAATCCTCGTCCATCATTAAAGAAAAAGTCATTGCCAAAATCCGGTTCAAGTCTGAATATACGACCTGATGGATCCTTATACCTTATTCTCCTCATTGTCCATATACGATTCAACCTTTCTAAGGAGATCTTGCCACTCTTCGTTCCCACTCTAAGAAGCTTCATAAGCATACATTCGATTAGTATCTTTTCTTTAGCGGTAACGCAGCAGTATCCAAAAAGCATTAGCACAGATTGAACCATGCATATCCTGTGATCAATTTGATACGATAAATATTTCGAATAATCAATTGGGTTCGTAAGCGTCTCATGGAATACCCGTTGACATATCTCATTAAGCTTCGGTCGTGACATTTCCACCACACCCTTCATAACATCCATTTTTGTCACACTAAATGGATCCGTTTCCACAATATCCGAATTGTAGTATTTTTCTAATTTTAATTCTTCCTCTGCACTTAAATTCCTCGATAACCGAATAAGGAATTGAACATCCTTAATGGCTGAGTTGAAAAGACGTCGAACTTGTTCGCTAGTGGGGTCTAGATTTAGAAAGGAATCACTACAAAGCATGTAAATATGTAATGCATCTACTCTGATCTGGGAGCAGAAGTCAAAATACGAGAACCACGAATCTTTTGGCTCAAGATGAAGATTTGTCACATGATAATAGCCAGCCAACGGTGCCTTTGATTTATCCACACCTTCATAGAGGGGATGATATTTGGACGACAGAGGTATCTTATAAGGTGCCTTATTGGTCATGATAAAGAAATTCCTAGCATTAGATATCATTCCCAAGATCTCACACACTTTTAAAGGATCTGCAGTATGCTGCCCATCCCTCATTTCATGCCTTGCCAATATGATCTGCTTCATAATATTTATGGAGTCATCTGTAAAACCCATGTAAACCTTGAACGTCCCAATTTCCGGGGTAATATACGTAGTGCCGTCATCTCTCTTATGAATTCTGTATCCATCGTATGTGAGACCTAGTCGAGAGAGTTGTGATTGAGGTCCATAATTTGAAGGAATCGGTAACCATCTGTTGAGTTCATCTGAAGATGGAAGCTCTGACTCCTTAGGTACAGCAAGCCAGTCTGAAAGTTCCAACGATGAAAAGAGATATTTAGCAATGGCAACAGTGGGAGTGATGGGGATTTTCGCATCTACATAATCCTTGAGAAGCTGTCTTGCCCCACTAAGGTGTACGCTCCAATTACTACCTGCATATGATGACAAATCAGCGGTGAGAAGCAAACTTGTTAAAAGAGCACTTTCCACCTCGAATTGAACTCTTTCCGGCTTTTCAAGTAATAATTTAAGATATCTAAAACAATTGGATAGATAACAGGTCCGAGCTCTTCCATGAAATTCGATCTGTTTCTTCAATTTCAGTTCTATATCAGTCTGTTTCTGACCATTTGATTTTGATATGGATTTATATTCCGAATCCGCTTTATCCAGTAAGTAACGAGCACCACATGCAAGCATTGCATTTAAAAGGTATGTGCTGGAACGAGCATTTTTTATGAAGACCTTAATAAAGGCCGAATCAAGGTACGTGGATGCAAAGGGATTCAATATAAGTTGATCATTCTTCACGAATGACTTAAAATGCATCGATTCTGCAGGCTTTAAATTCAATGATATACATATCTGAGAAAGTGTCTCCGCAGAATCAGATTTAAGTAATGATGTATGGAAGTCATAATCCGCCGAAGAATCATCCTCTTTGATCTGTGAAATGGCGGGATCAATTTTACTAGTAGGACGGGGATCGTTCGGTAGTTTAACACCAGTAAACGAATTGGCGAAATCCTGTAGGTTCAGCTCCGACGGAGAACCATTATATATATCCGACAAGGAGATGGAGCCCGATTCTGATTGTGGGGTGTGAATAAGCATATTTAAAGTATCTTCCGGGATACGTGAATCGGGTATTCCGGTAGGAATAGGCACAGAAGTGCCTATATTTGGTACAGCATTTAATTGACGAGGGAAAGTCTGGAACCGTTGATCTGCCGCCAGGATGTCACCAACCAATTGTTCTTGGTTGGCAAGTAAGATGCCGAATTCATTGATCGGTTCCTGTGATGACTCAGGACTAGATAACGATGGTAATCTATCGGCTGGCAAAGGGTTTGTACCAAGATTTAACTGGAAATTTCTCTCCGTCCCTGCATTGTTTCGTCGCAGACTTTTGGGCAAGCCGGATTGAAATTTGTAATTATGAGAATAGACGCATTTTAAATGAAGCCTGGCACATCTAGAGCAGATTGGTGTCGTCTCGTCGCACTTCACTTTCTTTCTCTTACAAGTCAGGCATCCATTTCGACTATACTTGGCACGCTTTTTACGTGAAGCTTTTTTGGGCGAAATGTTTACACGATTACCTTCTTTTTTCATATATATTAAGCCTACACTTCTAACAATAATATATCATTGTGAATACAGATGATGTATGTGAGAAGTTGTAATTGTCATAAATTCGGGTTGAAAAATAAACTGATAACTTTCAGATTTGGTTTTTTAAAGAAAAAAAAGAAAAAAAAAATTTTGAGGATTTATCCGAATAGAGGGTGCGATAGGGAGACAGATAGCAGTTTAGAGACGATTGGAGAAGTAAGGCAATAAATAATGAAGTGAGTGTTGCAAGCAACCAATTGGAAAACTAATAAAACTTGGGGTCGGATAATAAAATAAAATGCCAAGATACATACGAAATATATGAAAATAAACGTTTGGAAGATGAACCGTTGAAGAACATCGGATACCGAGAGAAAGACCAAGATTCCAAATGATTCCAGCACTCCGATCTTGGAAGTTTAATAAGGAATATAATTCCTCGGAGTTGATGTGGAATAATGATCGGATAATCCTGCAGCGGTATTGATTGATGATTCGGATGGGTGAGTATGTAAGGTATGGAATCGAGGCATCCGTACACATTGATCACATGATTTACGGATCAATCGGGAAATTGAGTAATACATTGTTTTCGAAGCCTCGTGGTTTCGGAGTATAGAAAAGTTGTTGGATTTATGAGGAGGAGTAGTTGGATACGAAACTCGGAAGATAGTTGAGAGATTAGACACATTTAAGGTCATCCACGCATCACGGCTAATACGGGCGGATCACATTACAGACTGTACAGAATGAGGAGAAAGCACCATAGTGTAAAAAGGGTTGGGGAAATCCTAAATGTAGAAGCAACAATTACGATGTTAAATTAATCAATTAATGGAATGACAATACAATGCAGGAAACAGATAAGTGAGCTGTAATCTAATGTATCCTCAAAACAATGTACAGACCTATTAGAAATTAACCGAGACGGAGTAGTGAAAAATTTAGCCAACCAAAGAACAATGGACGTACAGTTTATAGGGGGTATAGCCAACTCAGATGCAACCGAAACAGCAAAGCTATTAATTGAAGTATAAAAAGAGGCAGTTGTAGCCTCCTCAATTGGATAGTAAACGGATGTAGAATATAATAGTAGCTACTCTATTCATAAAATCATCAATTATAATATCAATCATGAAGGGACTTCTATATTACAAAGCAGGCGATCTTAGGTACACCGAAGATCTTCCAGAGCCTCAAGTCGAGAACGATAATGACGTCAAGATCAAGGTCGCATACTGTGGTATCTGCGGTACCGATCTTCACGAGTATCTTGAAGGTCCTATCTTCTTCCCTAAGAATGGAAAGGGCGATATGATCTCCGGCGCTAAGATGCCATGCTGCCCAGGTCACGAGATGTCTGGTACCGTTGTTTCCGTCGGTAAAGGCGTTAAGAACGTTAAAGCCGGTGACAGAGTTGTTATTGAAGCAACTGCACACTGCTCTGACAGGGCCAGATATCCAAAGACTGCACCTAAGGTTCCAGAATGCATTCCATGTAGCACGGGAAAGCCAAATATCTGTAAAGATATCAACTTCATTGGCTTGGGAACTGCTTCTGGTGGATTCGGTCAATACATCGTTTACGGTGCTGATCATATCTTGAAGATTCCAGACTTCGTGCCATTGGATGCTGCTGCCTTGGTTGAGCCAATGTCTGTCGCTTGGCATGCAATTGAGAGAGCCAACTTCAAGCCAGGTCAAACGGCCTTGGTCTTAGGTGGTGGTCCAATTGGTTTGGCTTCAATTTTGGCTCTTAAGGGCCACAAAGCTGGTAGAATCGTTGTTTCTGAGCCAGCACTCATCAGAAGACAGTACGCTGAAAACTTGGGTGCCGAGGTGTTCAACCCAGCCGAGCACAAGGATGTTAACGGTGATTTGAGAGGTTTGCTTCCAAAGACCGACGGTTTCGATGCAGCATTCGATTGCTCTGGTATTCAGGCAACATTCACCACTTCGATTGAAGCTATTCACCCAGGTGGAATAGCCGTCAATGTGGCTATCTGGGCTGACAAGCCAATCACTTACAGTCCAATGAGTTTGACTTACAAGGAGAAGATCGCAACCGGTTCTATGGGTTACGTCGTCCAGGACTTTGCCGATGTTATTAAGGCACTTGACAACAAGAGCATTCCAGTCGAATCCGTTAAGAAGTTAATTACTGGTAAGGCTTTACCTAAGGACGGTGTTGAAAAGGGACTTAAGGAGTTGATTAACCACAAGGAGACCAATGTCAAGATCCTTATTGCACCAAACGGAACAGACATTGTTTGAGCGAGGGCTGATTTATATGTCGTATAATATAGTTATGAGAGTACATGATTTAGCCTTGGAAAGTAGTTACATAGGTTGTAGTAGTAGGATTGATAGGTCGGAATTTTTCAGATTTGGTAATTTTATTTATTTTTTTTTTATTATTTTTTTTTTTCTTTAGTTAAAATATTTTTCTAGCCGTGGATAGATCAAATCAGTATTTATACCACTTAGTGCTAATTGGATAACGAATCTTGAGCCATTGCCTGCGAATGTCGTCCGGATTTCAGCCAGAAATTGGCGACTATGTACAACTCCCTGGAGGAGGGCGTGCAATTTTACGATATATGGGGCCTGTGAAGAATAAAGTGGGTATCTTTGCAGGTATTGAATTAGTGGGAAAACTGAGACACAGAGGTAAGAATTCGGGAGATGCCAGTGGAATTCACTACTTTGATACGACATTTCCAAATTCCGGATTGTTCCTATCATACAGAACGATGCTAAAGTACTATAGCGATGCCCAGGAGTCGGTATCAGAGCCAATGGATGAATCATACAGTCTTTCATCGCCATCACTCTCTAGTGGGGGAAGAACAAGATCTGATTCGGAGATTGAAGATCTTCGATCGGCGAATAGGAAATATGAGCAGCTGATATCGAAATACGAGACTAAGCTTGCCGAGCGAACGAAGATACTGAATGATATGCAGTCTACGATAACAAATTTCCAACCTATGCTGAGTGATCTTGACGAACAGATGAAGAAGAGAGATACCAAGTTCGCCAAGTTCAAGAAAGACGCCAATAGTCAAATAGAAGAATTGCAGGAGACAATTACGTTACTGGAAAAGCAGGCAGCCAAGAGCAAGCAGGCGTACAGCGAGAAGCTGGAACAGCTGAAGAACAGCACTCAGGATAGCGACAATAGCGATAATAACAATAAGGATAATAATAATGATGCTGCTGCTGTTGATAAGCTAAAGAAACAGCTAGAAGCCAAAGACGAGGCATACAACAGCTTGAAAGTATCGAAGGAGAAGGAGATCAACGGATTACGGAAATTCGAGATGGATAACTACAAGTTGGAAATGAAAGTGGAAGAGATGGGGAAGAAGATCAAGGAGTTACAGATTAATGAAGGTGATACCAATAATAAGAAACCAGAGGCTGTAAAGGAAAAGGATACTGAAGCTCAGAAGAAGATCGAAGCACTAGAAGCACAGGTGAAGAGCTTAAATAAGGAGAAATCTGAGTTGGAAAGTAAGGTTCATGATTTAGAAGCAAAGAACAAGAAACTGGAAGAGGAGAACGGCGAACTGAATGATAAAGACGCCAGTCTAATGCAGAACAACGATGAATTGAAGAAGAAATATAATGAATTGAAAAGGAACGGAGTTCTGATCGAAAAGAACGATGATTTGCTACATCATGATGAGTGGCCGAACTCGAAATCGCCTAAGAAAGAGGAGAAGCACAAGAGCAATCAAATAGATGATATATCCAAGCGGAGCTCAGCATTATCTGATAGTGTCAGCGGGTACAGTACGGATCCTGCCGACACGACGGCACCGCTATGTCTGAAATCGCCGCCAATGAATTCCCCACTATTTAAACCTCCAATCGCTGTAAACCAAACGCCGGATACTTCACTTCTAGGTCAGAATGGAGAATTGAAGATATATACTCCCAAGCATAAGGCCGACCCTGCGGCGGGTAGGAAGAAATGGTGTGCATTCTGTGAGCAGGAAGGACACGATAGTATAGACTGCCCCTACGATCAAGGTGTATTCTAACGAACATCATAATATATCTTACACATCTTATTTACACGGTGAATACTTAATGTATATACGTAATCAGATCTTATAACGTTGAGATGGATCCACGTGATATGGTGACCATATTCCTCTAACTGATTTATTCATAGACTCGACTTTCTGTGTTGGCTTCTTGAGCTTAGAACCCGAAGAACTGATCAATAGCTTCAACTTATTCTGAATCACATCTGCATTCCACTTCCGACAGCAGATCTGCTTTGTATTGTTATTTGTATAGAAACCTTTAATCACAGGATGGAATCCTGGCTTTTGAAGGACTTTGAATTCAACTTCTGGATACTGTTGGGCAAAAGGTTTCAGCTTAAGCCGTAGGAAATCTCTCATACCTTGTGATGAACCTCCGAAGTTACAGTATGTGATCAGGATTCTTCTGCAGGGAAGGATGAACGAGCCCAGACCATTTCTGGCTCGTGAGACCTGTTTGATAGCATTTATTCCTGCCATGATGATTGTCGTGCCTTTTTAAAACCGGTACAATGACTATTCTATGTTAGTGGTAAGGTTTATTACGTCTTAGAATTTTTCAGATTTTTCAGGTTTTTCAGATATTTCAGATATTTCAGATATTTTTTTTTGGTAATTCATCCTTACCCCAACATGCCCGTTGACAATACACCATGCTACTACAATTCAATGAAAGCCCCTATTTTTACATGATCTGCATATCAAACAAGTCACCCATTATAGTAACAAAATGTGGGGTGTATGTAGTACGTAGATCAAACAAAGAATAATCAAAATTATTCCCGAGTCTGGCTGGGCCAGGTCAAGGCTCGCATCATTGTCATACTTGTCAAATCAAGTAATGATTTAGTGATTACTTGAGTTCGTATCAACCCAATAGTGATCCGATAATTGGTCATATAAGAACCCCGGGATCAAATTATATCAATAAAAAACTCTAAATGCACCATTTCCAGTTAATCCGATTGCTGAAATAACTTGATTTTAGCATTTCCGAATAAATCACATGTCAAGGAGTCGGAACCCGGCTTATTTGACTAGTTCTCAATATGTTCTATTGTTTGGTTAGAAGTAATTGACTGCTTTGGACTGAGAAAAAGAAATGTTCAGCCATGTCCTCTGCTGTGGAGTAGAGATCAATAAGCCGGTAATTGATGGATATATAAAGGTGGCATATGTCATTGAAATGTAGTTGAGTGAAGTCAGGATTGGCTGTAGTTTTCACCATATAATCACTATGCTTTCATTTTCAGCGTTTAAAAGAGTTGCAAATCCTACCACGTTCAGGACTATCAGATCATGTAGTGCTAGGATTCCTGTTCGTGCTTTCAGCAACACAGCCTTTACACAAATGAAAGGTATTTTGTATTATGGTAACAGAGATGTTAGATACACTGAAACTGCTCCAGAACCTCAATTAGTCAATGGTGATGATGTTAAGGTCAAGATCGGGTATTGCGGTATCTGCGGTACCGATCTTCATGAATACTTAGATGGCCCAATCTTCTTCCCCCAGAAAGAGGGTTTCAATAAAATATCCGGTTTCAAGCTACCTCAAGTTGAAGGTCATGAAATGTCTGGAACGGTTATTGCCGTGGGACCTGATGTCAAGAACATAAAGGTCGGTGATAACTGTGTTGTCGAAGCAACCGGCCATTGCTCGGACAAATCTCACTTTAAATCTACTGTCAAGCAGAACCAGCCTGAATGTGCTCCTTGCAAGCATGATAAGCCAAATCTCTGTAACGATATGGGATTCCTTGGTTTGGGCGTTGCATCCGGTGGATTTGGTCAATATGTCGTTTATGGTGCAAGCCATGTCGTCAAAGTCCCAAAGAAGATTCCCCTCGATATTGCTGCATTGGTCGAACCAATTTCGGTTGCATGGCATGCGGTTGAAAGATCTAGCTTCAAGCCAGGACAAACTGCTTTGGTTTTAGGTGGTGGTCCGATCGGCCTTGCTACCATTTTGGCATTGAGAGGCCACCAAGCTGGTAAGATCGTCTGCTCGGAGCCTGCACTTCTGAGAAGAGATTTTGCTGCCAAGTTTGGTGCTGAGGTGTTTAATCCAGCAGAACACAAAGATTCTATTAAAGATTTGAAAGCTCTGGTCCCAGAAACCGAAGGATTTGATACCTCATTCGATTGCTCTGGCGTTCCAGCCACATTCACTACCTCTATTGGAGCTCTTTCCGTGGGTGGTACTGCCGTTAACGTTGCCATCTGGGCTGACAAGCCAATCAGTTATCAGCCAATGTGCTTGAGTTATCAGGAGAAGTTTGCCACTGGTTCTATGGGTTACATCGTTAAAGACTTTGAAGAGGTTGTTAAGGCGCTGGATAATGGATTGATTCCATTGGATGTTGCCAAGCTGATGATCACTGGTAAAGTTGGTGTGAAAGATGCGGTGAGTGTTGGTTACAAGAGTTTGATTGAACACAAGGAGAGCAATGTCAAGATCCTTGTTTCACCAAACGATCTGCCAACCACTATGTAATGAGTTATTTAGTAATGAGCATTAAGTTAAATTTTAATGATTTAAAAATCCCTGAAATTTATTCTAAATTATTTCTAGTTTCCATTTCGGGCTCATTGATTACACACAGTTGCTTTAAACCACACACATACCACAATCATACAGGCACACAGCTAATCAGCCAATCATGTTACTGCAATTTCTGGGACGTACACTTCCCAAAACAACCACTTTATTTTCCCACACATTCTCTACAAGCGCCAAGGCATCGGCCATGCGTATCAAAAATAGATACGAGGGTGCCGATGTTGGGCATCACTTGGATGACTATGATGTGTTTGCCACCGTTGAAAAGCCAGAGAACAACGTGGAGATGGTTTCAAGGGATGCAATCATCTTTTCAAATATGAAGGTGATTCGATCGCCGAATAAGCAGAAGGACCCCATAGGTGCGTTTCTTTTGAACAATCAGATCTTTGAAGTGAATATGAAGGGATGCCATTTTTCCAATAATGGCATTGTCTTCCACATGGATCCAAGAATCGGCGAACTTCTCAGAGTCATTTACCCTAAGCCTGAGCTTATCGTTTTGGGCTTAGGCAAGAAGACACGGATTGTTTCCAAAGAGACGAGAGATTGTTTCAACAAATTAGGAATTCGTCTCGAGACAAGTGATACGCATTATTCAGCATTAAACTACGATATGTTGGCAACTGAGCGAACACCTCGATTTGTCGGCGCACTCATGCTACCGCCGAACTGGTGATTATATGTATTTATATTTATATTTACAAGATTATGTACATAGCTAATGAATCAATTATTTACGGATCGACATAAGGCCCTTAGTTAAAACCCACGAGTAGGCAGTAATTGAGACGATCGACACCATGTTGAAGAACAAACTCCAACTGTGGTACTTCATGAACTGCTCGTTCAAAGGCTTGCAGTCATCGCTGGCCATTGCCTTATCGTCGTCGCCACCATAGACGTTATCGATGATAGCATCTCTCTTCTCCTTAATCTTCTCGCACTTTGGCCTGGCCCATGCCATGTTCATGACGCCACCGAGTGACGAAGTAGCCAATAGCGCAATTCCAGTGGAGGTTAACGCATAAGGTGCTGTAAGAGCCAAAAGTGCTGGGGAAAGAGTCTGTGTTAGGAACTGGTAAGGGAAAACTTCATGCTGGAACTTGCCGAAGTCTCTTCTCTTCAAGGTTCTCAAGGCAATAATTGATGCGATGAAACTGTGGAAGGTAGAGGAGCCAAAATCAAAGCCGTAGATTAAAACGTGGATAGGACCAAAAAATAACATGATTGGGAGGGGGATTGGGACGATACTATGGATGTAATTCAATAATATGATTGGTCCATTAAAGTTGTAGATAAAGGTGAAAGTGTGTGGGAGCGGCTTTATCGGGACTTTAAAAATTAAATTGTAACTATTAGAAATCTCCGAAATTTCGAATTTAATGCTTTATATTAAGATTATTATTATACACGGTGAGATGCTAGATAGATTGGAATGGCAAGGACAAGCAACAACAAATGCGATTTATTTAGCTTGACCTGTCTCTCATCATCCCTTAATCATCCTTATCACCTTCTTCCTTTGATGCCAGCTCTGGTTTCTGAACGAAGAATCCACAACAGCACTTACAGTAGCAACTAACGAATAGTAGAACTGCCACTATGAGTGTAAGAATCGTTCCGAACCATGTGAGGAACATGTAGTTTCTCGAAAGTTTGGCATAAATACCATAACTGGAGAATGAGCTGTTAAATGCTGACTGTAAGTATCTGTAACTTCCCGTAGAGAAAGCAGAGGCTAACAATGCAGAGAAAAATGCAACAGACTCAATTACTCCAATAACCAATGCAGTACCCGGACTGCAGAAGTATAAGAAGATCGTGAGAATAGCCACAATGAAATTCAATCCAATGGCTATACACGAAGTTATGTATGCACCCCTAGAAAGATTCTTAGCGGTACTGATGTATGATTGAACCTTTGAAGGGAATTGAATGTCGGCATTTGGAAGATCGACATTCAACTGCGTTTGCACTTCATCATGAATAAACTGCACTGGATCAAATGCATACATTGGTTCAGGAGATGTACATGATTCAATATTGAAAGAAGTTGCATAGAGTGCTTGATCGGCTGTACTTGTTGAATTAACCGACGAGCCTCTGCAATAGCCATACATTCCAAACACGTAAACGTCATAATCACCCATAGTTGATAATGTAGTGCCTGAATTAGTAACAAGCTCATTCAATGATTGATCGGAAAAGTTCAATTCAATCAAAAAGATAGAAGTACTTCCTTTACTCTTCTTCACCGAACCAGCATTAGCAACCAATAGAATGATGAATGCAAGTAATGTAAGAAGGAAGTGGAAGATGGTATATATAATACCACCGCATTCTAAAATCATTGTGAGTGTAGTTCGTAGAGTGTTATAAGTTTGATCGAATCAATCGAATAGATAATGAAATTGATTGGAGAGTAAACGATAGATAGATGTAAGGAATATGAACAGACGAGAAACGAATCAACATAATTTGTAGAAGTTGGGAGGTTATATATAATCTTGAGCTGGGGTATGATATCTACTTTCAGGTATCAGAAACCTAGATCAAAATAGTGTGGAAATGACAAAATTATACCTTTTGATCTCTTTCATTCCCGTCCTCCCGTCCATTTTAGGAATTAATTAAGTGCAGCCCCGCGAAAAGTTTTTGATTTTATTGTTTCCAAACAATGAGAAACCAGAAATTCTTTGGTATCACCTTTTCTGAACCCCTTCTTTAGTGCTAATTGCCTGCATCCCGGAGACTTTCATTATAGGGGGTTACATTCCCACTGTAGTAACGAGACGGCTGGCTAAAACTAATTAGGCTAATTGCGAACAATTGTAGTCTGAGTACAAACAATGGACTGATAACATTCTCTCTCGTTAAATCTTTACTAACTAATATTCTCGTGTGGCGTAGTTCGATAGATCTCAAGCTGATCAATACCGTTCATACCGACAATGGGATCAGCCTACAGCCCAACACAGCCGGCAAGAGTACCAGCCACCTGTGTGAAAAAATGACTGACGATCTAAGTAAATGCGATATATTACTTTTCGAAAAAATATATACAAAAAATAGAAAAAATGATAGTCGAGTGTACTCCCGAAAAATTAGGGTTACCATACTTTCTCAGAGTTTGCATAGTAGGCGTTCATGTACGACTGGGAAGATAACCGAGCTTCTCCATCCGGATCTTGACGGCATTTCTGTGACCATCCAATCCTTCAACGGCGGCCAAGTCCATAGTAGCCTTACCAATTGACTTCAATCCTTCTGGAGTCAAGTGTTGAGAAGTAATAAACTTCTGGAATGTAGCTGTGTTGGTACCACTGTACATCTTAGCGTAACCGTAAGTTGGCAAAGTGTGGTTGGTACCTGAGGCGTAATCACCACACGATTCTGGTGAGTATGCACCGACAAACACGGAACCAGCATTGTCGACCTTGTCGACCCACTTAGCGGCATCCTTGATCTGAAGAATCAAATGCTCTGGCGAGTACCTGTTGGCAAGAGTAAGTGCCTCATCGTACGACTTCACCTGCAAAGTGGTGGAGTGTGCAATACACTTTCTAACGATTTCCACTCTTGGAAGTCTGTTAGCCTGCTCATCGACAGCCTTGTCCAATGCATCAAGCTGCTTCTCGGACATGTCAACAGCAATACAGACAACCTGGGAATCCACACCGTGCTCAGCCTGTGAAAGCAAGTCAGATGCGACGAAGTCTGGATCTGAGAACTTATCAGCGATCACAAGAACTTCAGAAGGTCCGGCTGGCATATCGATAGCCACCAAAGCGGCAGAATCATTCGAAACGTACATCTTTGCAGCAGTGACGAACTGGTTACCTGGACCAACGATCTTATCACACTTTGGAATGGACTCTGTACCGTAGGCCAAAGCAGCAACGGCTTGGGCACCACCGGCCAAAGCGATACACTTGGCACCGACCTTGTGAGCAACATAAACGACTTCTGGGGTCAACTTACCGTTCTTACCTGGTGGAGATGCAAACACGATGTTCTTACATCCGGCGACCAAGGCTGGGACGGAAAGCATCAAAGAAGTGGAAGGAAGAACGGCGGTACCACCTGGAACGTAACAACCGACGGTCTCAACAGGTCTGGCGAAACGTGAGCAGACAACACCTGGGCATGTCTCGACAACCATGGTTCCCTTTCTAAGCTGGGCCTCGTGGAACTTCTTGATATTGCTGAATGCGATATCGATGGCCTTCCTGACATCATCGGAAATCTTCATGGCAGACTCAGGGAATGGAGCCTTCATGACTGGCGTGGTCATCTTAACGCGATCGAATTTGGCAGTGAAGTCCAAGAGTGCCTTATCACCACCTTTCTTGACGGCTTCGACGATCGGAACGACAAGCGACATGATATCCTTACTGGAGTGGATAGGACGCTTCATGCATGCCTCCACTTCGGCTGGGCTAACCTTGTCAGCATTGACTCTGGCAAGGACGATTGGATCGTTAGGACCAATCACTCTAGTAGCAGTAGTAGTCTTGGCCTTCTTCTGCTCCTCCTGTTTCTTGTGCTTCTCCTCTGTCTCCTTAGCATACTTAGGCTTAGCGTCACCTTGTCTTCTAGTCACTCTCAGTGACTTCTGCTGGAGGTTCTTTTCGATATCGGCCAAAGTAACACCGCCCTTGGTGCATCTAACCAACGAGAAGTAGATCAAGTCGGCTGCTTCCCATGCAATCTCACTCTTGGTGTTTGCATCGATCAATTCGTCGGCTTCCTCTCTGATCTTCGACTCCAATAACTTTGGATCATCGAACAATCGTTTCGTGTAAGAGCCAGCTGGAGCGTTCTGGAATCTCTCTTGCAAGATGTCTTGCAAATACGTCAAGCCAGGCAACTTACCAAAGCAGGACGTGCTTCCCTTGTGGCAGAAGCCTGTGCCCTTCTGCTTGACGACGAATTGAATGCAGTCTGCATCGCAATCGCTGTCAATCCTCAACAACTCCTGGGTGTTACCAGAGGTGGCTCCTTTCACCCAGAGGCCTCTAGTTCTGGACTGATACACACCAGCCTTGCGGAACAAAGCCTCTGCGATCGATTTCTTCGACGAGTAGGCCAATCCCAGAGCCTGATGCTCAGGATTCGTGATGATAGTCGTATATAGTCCGTCAGCGCGGTCGGTAGTCAAACCAGGGACAATATAGTCAATCAAAAGCTGCTTTCCGGCAGCTGGGTGCTCGTAGTTGGTAGTAACGAATGCTGAGTTGACCACGACGGTGGCAGAGCTCTTGGCCCAGCCTGCAACGTCAGCTGGAGCCTTTTCCGTGAAAAGAACGTAGGCATCCTTGTTAGCAACCGATTTCAAAGCCTCGGCCGAAGAAGATGGCTGGTAAATTGCGACAGCGGGCGAGGCAGACTTGGCGGCCTCGGCGACGCTCGAGTAGATGTATACAAGACGGGCATTGGCGATCTTGGATGCGATCTGAGCAGCGGCTGGTGCAGGGGCGAACACCTTGGATATACCCTTGTTGTATAGTTCGAGCAACTGGGAGATGGTGGAATCGTCGACGGATTTAGCGTTCAAATAGAGGTTAACATCGTAGAAAGCGGCGGTTGAGTATTTGGTAATGTCGAGGGATTTCGTGGTTCCCGGCACAAATGGGAGTAGTACCTGGCCAACGAGCGAGATCTTCTTACAGACAGGTTCGCTGACGAAGTATGGTAAAACTGGGAGGGTCATTTTCGACTAATTAAGGTTGTGGGACAATGGTATAATGTGGGTACAAAGAGAGTTCGAGAAACGAGGATTACACTCCTTATATATCGATGATTAATTAAGGGTGAAAAAAAAGTGATAGGAGTCAGCAGCGAATTATGACTAAGAGTGGGGAAGGATATGGGGGTTTGGATGGGTGCGGACGAAAAATTCGAGGATATTATTGCACAGTTCGGTTACTACCGGTCTCAGGATCCCAAATCCCAAATTTGAAGCTGGTAGCTGCATTGGAACCCTGAAAGAATGGTACTTCCATGGCCTGTTCCTATCTCTCCAATGAGTCAGTGAATAATTAAAAAAATTTTCGTGCCCATTGTGCGGTGTCCGTTTTAGGCAATAACCCAATGGTATTATTATTACAGCCGTTAGCATGTAATTGGATAACTACATCATTTCAGTCAATATACACGATTTATCTATCCGATCACCCCACACCCTTCAATTATTAAAGAGAAACTGCATATCCGCCGGTGTGAGTCGACTGGCCGCGGCTTTATCCTTGTCCAACGTAGCCTTCACCATGTTAGCCTTCTTTTCCTGTAATTCAATGATCCTTGATTCAATGCTATCCTCGATAACCAACTTCACAACCCTGATCGGTCGATACTGTCCTATTCTATGAATTCTATCTGCTGCTTGGCCAGTATCTAACGCAGGATTCCACCAACTGTCCATAATAAATACCTGGTTGGCCTCGACCAAGTTCAATGCAACACCTCCCGCTTTCAACGACACCAAGAACACTTCCACTGTAGGATTCTCTAGGAAGTATTTAATGGATTCCTGTCGTTGCACCGGTGTCATTGAACCCTGTAATTTAACGGTCTTGAAGCCTGCCCTCTTCAATCGCCATTCCACCAAATCTAGCATAGACGTAAACTGCGAGAACACGATCGACTTCGTCGTTTTACGATCGGACCGTGATTTATATAGTTCTTCCATCAATGCCTCGATCTTCGTAGACGATTTCCATCTACCCATCATATTGATTCGATTAACAATCGATGACTTCTTCCCACTTGGCTCCATCGAGTCCTGTTCGATTGGAGGTTGGTCGAAATCGATACTGAGAGGAATATGACAAACTGGACACTTGAGTTGCTTGGTGTCTCCTTCAAAGCTGTCCGCGTACTCCTTGATACACATTCTGCAAAACTTGTGGTGGCATTTCGATTCAATAGGATCTTCTGCCTCATCATCACATAGCTGACAAACGATCACACCGGCCAGAAGTTCCTTCGATGCCTCTGCATTTTCGGTAGGCTTCATCCGCTTCAAAACCAAATCGGGATGGTCAGCCAACTGTCTCATTCTCGTAATAAGTGTGAAAATGTTGGCATAGTTGTTCAAAACAACACCCTGGGCAACGTACCCATCGAACTGTCGCTTCGAATTCGTATACAACGACTGGTATAGATCCTTCTCTTCTGGATTGAACATGTCCCTACGAATTTCCACCACCTTGGGTGGCAATCCTAAATCGTCTGCCCTTTCCACTTTCGTTCTTCGAAGCATAATCTGTCTGAGAAGTAACTGAAGTCTGTGGAATGCATCTTTACCTTCAAACTCAAGTCCATATCTCTGAATATTTTTGAGAAGGAAATGGTTGAAGAAATTACTATGGCACATCGGTGCATGCCCACATAGAGAGCATACACGATAGTCAGGGAAATTCCAGGTCTTGGATTTACACTCACACTTTGTACAGTAATAGCAACAGTAGGGTTCCACGTCCAAAAATCGAATCAACGAATATAGCTCACCGATCCTGTTTTGAAGTGGGGTACCAGTCAAGCACCATCTCTTTTCACACCGTAAGTTATCTGCAGCCTTGGCAGTTGAACTGGTTCTGTCCTTAATATTATGTGCTTCATCCAACACAACACGGTAGAACTTCTTAGTGTGTAATAGAGACTTCTCCCTAACCTTCCTTTTATGCCTGCTAAATCCGTACCTCTCTTTACGATAACTACTTTCTACAACGGCATACGAAGTCAAGATGACATCGTAACCTTCCAACTCTTCCAAAGTCTTCGCCCTGTTGGCCCCGTGGAAGAGATACACTTTCAATCTGCCGCCAGCATGCTTTTCGATCTCTGATTTCCACTGCATCAATGCCACAGTTGGGGCAACGACCAAGTTAGGACCCTTTTCCGGGTCCCACATCATCAAAGAGATCATCTCAATGGTTTTACCCATACCCATCTCGTCAGCCAATATTCCTCCATTGTATTTAGACTTTTCTTGTTCCACCATCCAATGCAATGCTTCCTGCTGGAATGGAAGTAGCGTAAGCTTCATGCCATCCGGCTGCTTGGCTCTTTGAGCAGTCTTAGGTGGCAAGTCCTCCAATCTCTTGAACGTATCCTTTAACTCCGGATGGTGCTCAAAGAGTCGGTTGCTCCTACGCTGGAAAGGTGTAATTTTTGGTTTACTGGGCTTCTTCTTCTTTTTAGTCCTTCTCCTTCTCTTCTTAGGCTTAGAAGAAGCCTTTCTACGCTTTGGAGATGGTTCCTCACCGTCCAGATCGATCGGAGCGTCTGGAGTCCCCAGATCCGTTCCTCCTATCACAACGATCTCATCGTCGGTTGGATCCTCTTGGGGGATATAATCGGCATCATCGGCGTTATCGTCATCGGTATCGTCGTTTTTATCGCCCTTCTTATCGCCACCCTTACTACTCTTCCTCTGAGTCTTTCTTCTTTTTCTTCTGCGAGGCTTCAAATCGGGGTCATCTCTCACAAAGCCGCCACCCATCATTTCCAAGTCGGAACTTGTCGAAATTTCGCCTTCTGTATCTGGGATTTCCATCGTGTGCCAGGTTCGCCTGGTTTGTATGTGATAAGATAAGGTGAAAGTTTTCAGATCTGGGAATCATCCTAAAATGGATCCGCAGCCGTCGCGTCCCATTGTTTGATTTCGCGTCTATTGTTAAAAATGGTAGCAGAGTTTAGGACGGTAATCGTTAATGAGTTATATTAGTAGCACCTTTATATATATGGCATGATATAATGGCCCAGTTTTGTGTATGAATTCACTGGAAAATCAACACATTGGCAGTCGTTGGTTTGTGTGCCAGGCAACGATATGTGTAGCAAATGTATGATGATACAGAGCATTTAATAATCCAGATTAGAACGGATATTCGCCATAATTATCTGTAATTACGGTAGCCTGGCTAATGCAGTGATGTTAGAAGTGGTTTAAGTCCATCAATATCTGGATTAAATTACAGCCAATAATCATCACTACTAGAGAAATACAGAGATCTGTAATGAGTTTGATCATTCGAAGTTATTCAGTGGTCTATCTATTCACCGGTAGCAGGTTAACCAGCATGGAAATCATATATATCTAACTAATAAATACTATAGTTCATATAGTTAATAGATTAACCTTAATTATCAACATATTTATATACACAGTCCTGATATACTCGCTCGTACTTGATGTGCTAATGCTCATATTTAATGTACTTACCTATACATATCAACTATGCCGTTTCAAAGTTCCAGAATCGATCTGAATCGGAAACTGGGTGATCAGCCAAAGCTTCATCCGTACTACTCACCTTGCGCCGCTTGGTGGCACGATCATCCGGAGGGGTCGGGTAGATAAGCCCTGCCAATTCAGAGCCAACCAATCGCGTGCGCGATGACTCCAGCGGTAGCGCAGGTGCGATCCCGGAAAATGCGCCAGCAACGCAGGCTGCGCGCACTTTACCGTTCCACCTGCTCTGGTCAAGCCCCGATGCCTGGCCCGGCGAGCCGGCTGTGGCACCAGCGGCAAGTCCCGTACCATACATTCTCGCCATTCCGCCTGGCGTTGGGCTCTTCACTGCGAAACCCAGAGGAGTGCCCAATACTGCCGACGGCGTCAATCCACCTGGAGAGCCTGCCGTTGCCGACTTCACCTTCTTTCTGCTGGCCGGTGTAGCTGCAGACACAGCCGAGTCGACGCGCTGCTCTTCCTCTGGAAGATTCAACGTGTCAGCAAGCGTGGCAAGCAGGTAGCGCGCAGGATCTGCTGCGGCCAACACGCGCCTACGTGTGCGCGCCTTATCGGCGCGTGCGATGTGCGCAGCGACCGCGGTGATCTGTTCTGCGTTCTCGCGCAGCAGAGCCTGCACTTCGGTCGAGGCTGCGCTGCCGCCTTGCGCCGATGCTGCGCGCTGCGCTGGGCTGGCTTTAGCCCGGCCACCACGCTTACGCCGCTTGCGCGCACCCCCGGTAGACGACGTCATAGGGCTACCCGATGATGCTGGCGTGTTTCCTGCGAGCGATTCAGGTGTCTTCATTGGACTATCAGGCATACCCGCTGACTGCATCGCGGCCTGCTTGGCAAAGAAGCGCTGCGCAGTCGCTGGATTGGCACCCTGGGCTGCCATCTGTCTCTGCAGAATGCGCTGGCGCTGTTGTTGCTGAGCCTGTCTCAGCTGTGGCTGCTGGCTCTGTTCGGCAAGCTTCTGGAACTGCTGCGACACGGCGGCCGGGTTCATTCGTCCACCTAGCCCTGCGCGCATGCCTGCGGGAATGTTACCCATCCCGCGCATGCCGGCCGCGGAGCCTGCGCTACCTGCGCTATTAGCGCCTGCGCCTGCGCTGTTTGTGGCCGCGCCTGCGCTCCCTGGTAGGCTTCCCGCCATACCGAGCCCTGGTATATCGCCTGGCGTCGTGCCTGCTGCGCGGCTCTGAAGCTGGCGCGCACGCACGAGCTTCGTGTTCTGCTCCTTGATGTATCCCAAGAACCGGGTGATCTGGTTCTGGATCCTCGTCAACAAGTCCAAGTTGGCGAAGAAGCGGCCGCCCGTCTTCAACTTCTCCAACACCTGCTTGATCATCAACTCAGAGTAGATCAGTTTCTTGGTGCCGTCGTAGTTCTTCGTCAGCATGTAGAAGTTCGGGACGATCACCGTTTCCGTGATCACCATGAGCTGCTGAAGCTGGCGGATCAGCCGGACAATCTGCTGCTTCTCCGTATCGGCGAGGCTGTCGGTCACGTCCTTCAGGTTGATCGGCGCGGCGGCCGTTTCCCGGTAGATCGCCTTGAGCCTGCGCCAGTCCTCCTGGGTTGCACGCACCCCGTTGAAAAGACGTGGCGCGATGATGCCGCGCGCCCGGTAGTTTGCGCCACTGCCTGCACTCGCCACTCCGCGCACACCTGCGCCCGATGCGCCACCTGCACTACTTGCGCTGCCGCGCTGGCTGTTCTGGTTCGTAGGAAGCTGCGCCATGTACGACTGCTGAGGCGCGCGCTGTTGGGCCTGAGCCTGGGCCTGCGCTTGCTGCTGTCGTTGCTGCACCTGCGCCTGCGCCTGATGCTGCTGCTGTGCGGCTGCCGCACGCTGCGCTGCCTGGAGTCTCTGGCGCTGTTGCTGTTGTTGTTGTTGCTGTTGTTGCTGCTGCTGTTGCTGTTGCTGTTGCTGTGCGCTACCAACACCCGAAGCAAGCTGGCGCTGCTTCAAGCTCAGAACGTGGAAGAGGTACTTGCGCGCATACAGGTTCTCCTGTTCGCGCGTCAACGTTGCAGGAAGCTTCCCCGTGGCCTGGAGATTCTTGATCACCTGCATTGCCTGCTGCTTGTAAGCCTGGAGCTGTTGCGCAGTAATGGTTGGCCGCGCACCCTGCGCATTACTGCCCGTGCCTGCGCTAACGTTGCCTGCGCTGACATTTCCTGCGCTATTCGCGCCGACGTTTGCGCTTCCACCACCTTCACGCTGCATCATTAAAATGTGGCCCGGACTTGGCGCTCCTCCTCCGGCAGCCATCTGCTCGCGGAGTCTCTGCTGGCGAGTGCGCACCAGTTGCAGGTGAACCGAGTAAACCTGCTTGATGGTAGCCAAGTCCTTCTGCGTCAACTGGCCGTGACGGAAATAGGGCATGATCTGTCCCCATGTCGCCAGTCCCGGTGGAAACACCTGTGGTAGCCTCTGTAAAAGCGGCTGAGGAATGTTCATGTTCTGGATATCGACCTTCATGCGCGGCGCCGATGCGGCGCCGGTGGCGGATGCTCCCGCAGTGGCGGCACTGCCTTGCGCGCCTAGCGCACCACCCTGCGTACCAAGCGCACCCCCTTGCGCTTGTGCCCGCTGCGCCTGGGCCTGGGCCTGGGCCTGCTGTGTCTGGGCCTGTTGCGGCTGTTGCTGCTGCATACCGGCGTACATACCGTACTTCTGCTGGCGCTTCAGCGCATTCTTGCGTGCCTGGCTGATACTGGCAAGCTTCCCCTTGAGGAAGTTCACGTACTGCTGCTTGGTGACGGAGTTTGTGTATGCGTACTTCTCGAATTGCTGTGCTATAGGCCTCGTCTTCTGCTCACTGAACCGTGCACCTTGGATCTTAGCAATGGAAGCGACGATGATGTTGATGAATTGGCGGCGGTCCTGGACGCCGATGCCAACTGGACCAGCCATACCCTGCTGCATGTAACCGGAGTTGTTCATGGTTGAAAGTGGCTGGGAGGGTGAAAAATGTGCAGCGGAAGTTAAAGTGAAGATGTGCAGATCGACGAAGACGATAAAATTCCGAGGGAATTTGAGATCAATATATAATTGTGGTACCCCACCGCAGATTGAGGGTTGCACCGCCCAAGCACTGCCACAGATAGCAAGATACGATGCAGGTGGAGGGAAGTAGCATGCAGGAGTAGGCAAGGTAGGTTTAGGAAGGTATATACGTAATATGCGTGGGCATGCATAAATTGTAACGTGATATCCAAGTATCTAGGCCTGATAGTAACTATCGAGAGCTGACAACTACTATGCATGACGACAACGATCCACACCCGATAACTAACATGCATGATTATAACCATCCACACCTATGTAGTTAACCACCATTACTAATATGCAGCTAATGCATACCTACTCTGCAGAACTAATGCATAACTAATATACCCCGCTAACCTACATACTACCATGATAACTACCCCACATAGCTAGCTGCGTAACCTACCTATCTGCATAAACTACATACCTGCATATCCTACCTGCATAACCCACATACCTGCATAACCTACGTACCTGCATAACATACCTGCATCGCCTACCTATCCGTATCACCTACCTACCTGCCTACTCCTCATACTTACACAACCAATAAGCATTCCTATACATCGTACTACGTATTCCTATACAGCATACCGTACCAGCTCTACTTGCTCTCGCTGACCCCCTGGGCACCCGGTGCGTCCTCCTTGCCCTGTAGCCCGAGCAAGATCTCCTTGAACCGCGTCTTGTCGCGGTAGCCGGCGTCGTCGACGCTGCTGCTGTTCTTGGTCAACTGGAGCAACTTCACCGCCCGGTCCCACACCGTTCCCTTCTCCAAGAACGAGTCCCGGTCCTCGAGGAACTTCTTCTCCTGCTCCTTGGTGCTCTTGATCGACTCCTCCTTGCTCTTGCCGTACTTGTCGTAGAACTCGTCCGTCGACTTCACCGCGTCCGCCTTCAACGTCTCCACCTTCTCTGCGCTGGAGGCGTCGCGCTCCGCGATGTCCGCCGTCCACTTCTTCTTCCACTGCTGGACCGGCTCGCTGTCTGCGAGGCTGCGGGGTGCGGACGAAATTTCGGCGGCGCCTGCGGATGGTGCAGCTGCGGATGGTGCAGCCGCATTTTCACCTGCGTCTGCTTTTCCTGCATCTGCTGCACCTGCTGCATTTGCTGCACCTGCTGCATTTGCTGCACCTGCACCTGCATCTCCCTCGATCTCCGGGTACTCGCTCTTGAACTCCTCGAACTCTTCGTCGTCCTCCTTACCCTCGCCAGCCGTGGCGAACTCGTCTCCTACCACCTGCTTCTCCCGGCTGAGGAAGTCGCCGCTCGGCGTCTCGCCGCCCACATCCACGTCGTTGATCTCTGGGAATTTGTCTGCCATATTGCTGAAGTTCTGGTCAATTGCCTCCGTTAAGCGCCCAACTGTAGTGGCCGGCATTCGCACCAAATCCAATTGACTCGAATTTCAACTCGAAATCTGAAAAATATCCAAATCCATTTTCGGCCGCATTTCCCAACTCGGCCCAATCCAAACTTGGCCCGCTGGGGACCACTTTGCCACTCCGTCCATCCACCCCATAATGTCGTTCTCAGTCGAGAAAGCGTCGCAGAAACTGGCAAAGCTCGACCTGACGCAGCAGTCGATCCAGTCGACGTCCCAGTGGTGCCTCTTCCACTACCGCCACCACCGCGAGATCGTCGCGCTGTGGTTCAAGAGCCTGCAGTCGCTCCAGGCCGCCTCGCCCGAGCGCAGCTTGGTCTACTTCTACTTGTGCAACGATTTGGTGCAGTTCAGCAAGAAGAACGAGCGCAAGTTCAGGGGCTTCCTCGAGCAGTTCGTCAAGGTGCTACCCAAATCCATGAAGATCATGAAGGCCTGCGTCCAGAAGGAGGCAGCCGGCGACTCGGCCGTGGCCGCCGGGCTCTTGGCCAAGTACGCCCGGGTGCTCAAAGTCTGGGACCAGCGTAACGTGTTTGATCACCGCTTCATCGCCAGGCTGGGCGGGATCCTGGGCGCGGGCGCGGGCGCCGTCGATGCGCGCGCAGATCGCGCGGTGGCGCACGCAGGTGCGCGAAATTCAACCACCGCGCATGCGCAAGAAACAGGTGCACCCAACTCGTCGAGCGATGTGCCCGAGGATATCCAGACGCTCGTAACCAGCTATTCCAAGATGCAGGACGAAGCCAGCCGGACCTTGGACGGGTTCACGCGGGTCAACACCGTCTACAACCGGCTCATACGCGATAAGAAGAACCTACCGGAGCCTACAAAGCTCCTCCACGAGTTGCGCGCGTTCGGAGACCTGGCCACCCAGGTGCTGGAATCGATGCACAAGACCGCAGCCTCCCGCGCAGCCATCATCGCCGAGTTGCGCAGGCTCGCCGGAGTCCAGGAGGACTGGGTCCAGTTGGACCAGGGCAAGTTGGACAAGTTGGAGAAGATGCGCAAGGACGGACTGGCGGAGCGGGAATCCGTGCACAAGCTCGTTGCGCAGGATGCGCAGACCCAGGCCGCCGATGAAGACGTCTCCCCTGCCTATGAATCCACGGGGAAGGACGAGAAGGACGACGATGACGACGATGACCTTCCTACTTACAGCTTAGCGTCTGGAAAGGCAGACGCCGAGAGTGAAGAGAGTGATAAGGACGATGACAGCGATAGCGCAGACGAGGATGGTAGCGCAGAGGCCAGCGCAGGCGATAAGGATGAGGCCAAGGCTGGTGAGGAGCCACTCAAGAGCTCGCTGAAGCGCCCAGACGAATCGGACAAGCCGGCCAAGAAGGTGAAGTTTGCAGATGATGGCAATGGCGCCGACGAAGGAGACGTGCCAGCCGCTTCTGACTTGTTATCGATACTTCATCAGTTGGCATAGTGCGGGAGGTGCGCGCGTGGAAGTGCCCAGTGTATAGTTAGTTATAGTATTCCAGCAATGAAGTCTACGAATCATTAGTGTGTCTGTCTGTATCTGTACATAGTTATAGTTAATACTGTCGCATAAACTGTTTAAATTGATCTCCACTACTATACAGGCTCTATTCTATCTGCACTGCGCTCTGTTACTGCCTGCGCTGCGCTCTATTACAGCCTGCGCTGCGCTTTTTCAACACCTGCGCTGCGCTCCTTTGCCGCATGCGCTCCTCGCGCTGCCGTCCCTCGCGCAGATCAGACTCATCATATTTTTTTCTTCGTGTAATATTCTTACCAACACTCCTTCTTCTTCACCATCCACCTGCAGCCATCCAATTGCTACCAGGTGCCGTATCACTCAATAGAACCATTCCCCACGTAACAGCGCACCCGTGGCCCGCTTTAAATCCATAGCGCATCCGTTTATTCCGATAGCGCACCTTATAATTATTACACCATTATCTTCCAATCACACATGACACACCTGGATGAGCGCAAGCACGCGCCGCCGTTCCTCGAACTCTCGCGCGATACCATCTTTGCGCTACAACGAATAGCGCAGCTCAACCCTGCGTCCTCAGTGATCGACCTCGATAACGTCCTGACGCTTTGGACGACTTTGACCAACTCAAGTGAATTCATCCGTAACGGACGTCGTTTAGAGAACATCAGCTGGCGTGTCGTCAACCGAAGTCTTCTCCTGGATCAGAAGTTCGACTTCCATGACTTCAGCGCCCTTCTTCAAATATCTACAAGCTCGCCGGAGACCTCCCGCGCGCACATGCGCCAGATGAGTCGCGCACGCGCAGCGCAGGTTGGCGCACATGCAGCGCAGCCTAGCGCACATAATTCGGTGCAGGCAACTCCTACCACGCTGCATGCTTCGCATGGTTCTCACGCCTCGCATGGCTCTTCAACGCAGCTCTCTTCTGCGCGCACATCTTCTACCCATATATCCTCTACACACCTCCCGTTGGCGCACGGCTATACGCCGCCAACCAGCGCACTACTTGGCAAGAAAGCGCAGCCCGGTGCGCCACCTCCCGAGCGCTGGAGTGATGTGTCACCGAACCGCCGGCCGTATATGTCGAGGCATTCTTCAGCGCATCCACCAAGTTCCCCTACGCGCGCACAGAAATCTCCCGACAGATCCTTAAAGTCCCCGCGCAGTTCCCTCTTCCCCATGGCAGATGCCACCATCGTGGCCAACCACACCGTACTCAGGCAGTCGCGCCGAGATGCCCACCGGGACGGACGTCAGGATGCGCATCAAGACTCGCGCCATTCCAGCGCCAGTCGCGCATCCTCTGGGCGCAGGCATCGTAGCGGAGGCCGTAGCGCATCCTCGCAGCGCATGCGCGGACTGCTGAGCCAGCACATGGATGACCAAACGCGCCATCTCTATCAGCAGCAGCTCAAGTACAACGGACCGTCCTCCTCATCGCACACCGATGCGCGCAGGTCTCAGGTATCCCTATTTGCTGCGCCGCGCCCTGCGCAACAGGAGCGCATTCTGTTTTCGTCATCAGACGAATCCTCAGATGACGATGACTGGTTGTCGCTGTCCGACGACTCTGAGTTCGATGACGAGGAGATCAGCAGGCAGAACGACCGGCTGATGTTCCGCAAGAAGGCGCTCGGGCCGTCGCACTACGCGCAGGATGAGCAGGTGCAACAGCTCAATAGCAGCGCACTCGGCGCGCGCAAGTCGTTGTTGAGTGGGTTGTTTGTCCCGCGCGCCAACGCACCTGCGCTAAATACGCCGATCAATCAGCGGCAGAAGCAGATGCGCCGCCAGTTAGAGCGCGAGAGGTTGCGCGCGGCTGCGCAGCCTTCCAGCCAGAAGTTGGTGTATGCGCAGGGTGCTGGCAATAGCGCAACCTCTGCCAGCGCAGTGACCACCACAGTGGATAAGTTCCCTGCAGCAGACTCAGAGACCGCCCGCAACCCGCGCGCCATTCTCAAGCGCCAATCCTCGATGTCGCAGTCGGGATTGTCGTTGACCTCTCTCTTTGCAGGTGGGCGGCATGCGCAGGTTCCCGCTCAGGCTGCGCAGGCATCGGCTCAGCCAGCAGCGCAGCCAGCAGCGCATGCGCGAACGCAATCCACGCATGCGCCAATACCTGCACAGCCTACGCAATCTCTTCCGCGCCGCGCAGGCACCTACTATGACCGGTTCCACCAGTCAAACGCACCACCAACGGCTACGACGCTTCTTCCAACGGCTTTGGCCACGCATATGTTTCTCCCCACGATGAGTTTGCGACAGCAGGCGAGGGCCAAGCACCGGGAGCCGAACCAGATGCGCCATGCTGCGCTGGCCAACCGGCAGCAGCGCCAGCGTGAGATGGAAGAAAGAAAGCATCTCCAGGACGAGATGTGCGAGCACGAGAGATTGAGCGCCGAGAAGGACGAGTGCTCGACATCCATCAACGCCAGCACCTCTTCGATCGATATCCCTGGCAGCATACAGAAGCGCGCGGGTATCGTCGGGGCTGCGGTCGCGCATGCGCCAATCGCGCAGGATCAGTCCGCGCATGCGCCGTCCGCCAAGATCTCGCCGAAGACGACACGGATGGAGATGCTCACGAAGGAGCTCCCGGTGAAGTTGATGGATTCAATCAACAACGAGAACAAGCTCTTCTTCACGAAGGGTGGCAAGGGTCCAGCCGGTGGCTCTGACACCAGTACACCGGAGCATACCGGCAACGAAGAGACGAGTGACACGGAGGCAGAGGAGACAGAGCAGCCGAACATCATCGCCGACGGAATCATGGGCAACAAGCTTAAGCTGGTTGCCGGGACGGCGAAGGGCGACCGAGAGAGCGCGGCAATCCGCAGCAAGGTGATCCCGCCCGGCCCAGCCGTCCCGGCCGACAAGGGGTACCTGCTGTTCAACGACGACGGGTTTGTGGACGACCGGATGATCCAATTCAAGGCCAATAAGAACGGGATGCCCGGGAAGCGGGAGAAGTGGGAGGAGGACAACCTGAACTACCATGCCTGTGGGTGGTAGGCGGCCAGGCAGCCGGCATATACTATTTTCTACTTAACTAATGATAATGACTACGCATCTATTACTATGTACATGTACCGCCTATATCTTCAAGTCCTTGAACGAGACGATGCGGTTGGCCGAGAAGCCTGCCGCGCCACAGTTCTTGAGCCCGCCGTCTCTGGCGGCCAACTGGTCGAGCTCCTTGTCCAACTCCGTCTTCGTGGCGTAGCTGCCGGACTGCTTGCCCGACCTGCCGAGCCTGATCTGCTTGACGTACTCGGAATCGACGAGGCATCCGTTCCTGGCTTTATCCGAATAGAACTTGATGTCCTTCCGGCTGATCGGCTTGGCCTGCATTGGGAGGTATCCCTTCTTCCTGATGAACCACTCCGGCGACTGGTGGGCTTTGTATCCCAAGTACCGCGAGAAGAACACCGAGGTGAACTTGCCGCCCTTGGACTCGATCACCTTGACGACGCTCTTGGAGGCCTTGGTGGCTTCGATCGGTATGTCGAGGCTGTACTCGCCGGCTCCCGTGCCCACGATCGAAACCCCCTGCTTGATGTCCCCCGTGATCAGCCCGCAGTCCTTCATCTTCTTCATCGTGAGCGTCTCGCCGGGCTTCAGGTCGATCTTCCCCTGGTCGTAGAACCGCTGGATCCTCACCAACGGGATCTCCACCAGGTCCAACTGCTGGTGTCTGTAGAAGCCTCTCTTCGGGTAGATCCGGTAGATTGGCGTCTGGCCACCCTCGAACCAGTTCTTGACGGTTCCCCGGGCCTTCTGGCCCTTCTGACCCCGGCCGGACGTCTTACCGTATCCAGAGCCGGGTCCTCGACCGACCCTCTTGGTATTGAGCTTGGAGTCCTTCGGTGGGTGGAGCGCGCCCATCACCGAGATGTTCCGCGCTCCGAACCTGCACGTTTGATTCGTGGCCGTTTTAAGTGTGAATGGAAGCATAGTGACGGAGAAACACCGATATATATAGCGATGCAGGACTCTTAACGGTAGCGTACGTCCTCGCTATTTCATATTTTTCACTTTTAATTTTTCACTTCAATTTTTCACTTCACCTCGATTTTTCACTCAGCTCGAGATTTTTCACTTTTTTCACTACGGAGATCTGACCAGATCTGCACCATTTACATTAAGATCTATACACCCACATGCTAAAACTGCGTAGTAATAACCGTCTGCATCAACCGTTCCTTCCTCGTCATCTTGATCTCGTCTATGATGCTCCTCCACTGCTGTGGATCCCGTATAATCTCCGACTCGTTAACGATGTCCACCTTAAGCCTCCGGTCGTCGGCTTTCCGTCCGTCCATCGTCTCCCTAGCTCGCACCAGGCTCTCGTCCGTCAAGTAGAAGAGTTCGGCCGTCACGCTCCGCCCGTACCTCCGGCTGTTCGTCTCCTTCACCAGCACCTTAAGCACCGAGCCGAACTTCCACATCGTTTCCAGCACGTCTGTCTTGGTCACTCCCGGCGAGAGGTTCGTTATGCGTAGAAGCCGCGGCTTCGAGGACCCCTTGATCGACAAATCAGGCAGCCCGAGCCCGAAGATCCCGGCCCGGGCTCGTCCCACCGGGTGATACGTATCTGTAGGTGATTCTGTAGTAGAGCTGCTGCCACCACTGTTGCTATCACTGCTGCCGCGTATCTTCCTGGCATGCCTCTGTGTATCTGTGCGTCTTTTCACCCCGTTCTGCCGGCTAGAACGCCCACCAGCACGCGCCTGCCTGTGTCTCCGCCCCTGGACCTTGGGCCCAGCGGGTATGGCCCGTCTCTGGGGACTGGATCCCCGCTTCAAAGCAGCGGCAAGCGGGTTATTTGACTGTGGTTTCGTCCTCTTCTGCTTCCCGACCTTCGATCCCTCCTGGGCCTTCTTCAATGCCACGGCAAGAGGATTCCTGGTACTGACAGTCTTCCGCCTACGCCTGCTGGTCTTGGCATGGGCCTTGCTGTTGAGAGCTCGATACAGCGGGTTCTTCTGCATGCGTCCCATGGTTGTGAATGCTATAAATGGTGTTTGGTTTCTTGTCTATGCTGTCATCTACCACTGATCTGCTACGTTTTTCATCGGGCCAACATTTTTCAGGCTATTTATGTTGGTTTTTATCTTCATTCACAATTCTACACGTTCGATCAACGGACCCATCCTCCATATTCACTTTGCGACGCTACACTGATCATCTGCACTACTTCATCGTCACTGCTTCATCTTCATTTCATCTATATACTCGCATACCACTATCCATATCCAGCTCAGCCTCCATCGCCCGTCGCGGTCCCCACGCGAACGCTGGGGAGTCACCGGGGAAAAAGATTTGTCGCGCCTGTGGCTCCCCCGACAAATTATTTCGCGCCTGGCATTCATCCACAGTGCCGTTTTCCTCCACCAGGCACTCTGTTTACATTTCCAGTGAATTTTTTCGTCATTTCCATATTTGACAATTGCAATTTTAATGTTTCACTGCTTCCAATTACTCTTGGCTTCTGCTTGATTCCAACCTACCAATCGTAACCGATCGTTCCAGCATCCCTCTCCTTACCAGCATTTATTTCCATCATGGTTGCACTCTGTGGAAGGGCCTCAAAGCCAGGTAAGCATACCTCATCTCCCCGCCGGCCAATCTCTTACTAACATTCTCTATCTGTCCAGTTCAACGAAAGATCGTCATTCTAGGTGATGGTGCCTGTGGTAAGACGTCCCTATTGAACGTCTTCACCCGTGGTTACTTCCCTCACGTCTATGAGCCCACGGTGTTCGAGAATTACATCCACGACATCTTCTTGGACGGCCAGCAAGTTCAGCTCTCTCTTTGGGATACAGCCGGTCAAGAAGAGTTCGATAAGCTCAGATCCCTCTCGTACAACGATACCGACTGTGTGATTCTTTGTTTCTCGGTGGACTCGCCGGATTCGTTGGAAAACGTCAAAAACAAGTGGGTCGGCGAGGTCTTGGAACACTGCGAAGGTGTTAAGATGGTTCTCGTCGCTTTGAAGGCGGATCTAAGACAGACCGAGGAGGAGGACAACGCCGCTAGAAGCGATCCTCAGCAGCAGCAACAGCAGTTTGGTACTAGCGCGTACAACAGCGATGGCCGGTTGAAGAAGTTGGTTTCCTATGAGCAAGGTTTGGCAATGGCCAAAAGAATAGGTGCAGTGCGTTATTTGGAATGTTCCGCCATGAAGAAGAGAGGTGTTAACGAGGTTTTCACCGAGGCTGCAAGAATAGCACTTGCTTCCAAGCCTAAAAATGGCGCCCAGGAAGAATCTAATTCACACAACTGTATCATAATGTAAACCATCCACTTCTCAGCCAAGCACCATACTTCCTCTGCTTACCTAATGCTATGTACTAATCTTTCTACTGCTATTGCTCTACCTTCTTCTTCTTCTTCTTCCTTCTCATGCATGTCTCTGCTTTATCTATCGCGTTCTTAATGTTATCCATTTTATATTTATGTTGTAAGTGTATCACATCGGTCTATTTCTACTCGGCGACATCGGCTGCATCTGATGATAGTACAGCGACGTGTTCACCGACCTCGATGGACTAGAATATATATCTGTTTGGCCTGTAGCTCTGTTCCGGGATCTTCTCACAGGACTTGGACTTCGGTTATTCGGTAGTATGTCTGCATTGTATGAGATATCGTTGTATGATTGGAACATCGAATGATTCTCGATGTTAGGTTCTGTATTCCCTCCAAACGATGCAACTGACGTATTTGGATCTTCAGCCGGTAATTCTCCCGTAGATATAAATTCATCCAATATCGCACTGCTGGCCGTCTTCTTATGGAAATGCGTCTTGTTGTTAGGGATGGCCATCGTCTGCTGTTTGGCAGTACGATCCGGCTCTTCCAATGAGTAGGACACCATATCGGAAGTGTTGCCTGTCTTTCTTCTTTCCATCTGTGTATCATCGTAATCTTTGAATGCATCCCCGAGTTGAAGTTTGAAGACCGATCCTTTAGTGGTGTTGTTATCGTTTCGTTCCATCTCTAACGAACTACGTGCAAGTCCAATCAACTCAGGATCCGTATCCATTTTATCTTCGAAATTATAGAATGATGCATTCTGTTGTTCTCTCTCCTTTGGTGTCTTTAGAGATGAAACCAACGTCGTAGCTCGCTCTAAATCAAACGCTTCTCCTCCCATCATCATGTTCTTCGGTTGATATACCTCTTCAAACCTGGTAGCCTGCTGAGCCTGTCTTCTGGCCTTGAATTTAAGGAATAGAGCATAGATCAGATATAATACAAACAATCCACCGATTGTAGGGAGAATTATCATGTATAACTCCCCATTCTTGTAGTTACTATGACTTATAAAGGGATTCTTCTCTGTACCCTGTGTTGGAATATATGTTGGTGTAGAATACTTGGTTTTAGAGGTGCTGGCCCGAGCAACAAGTCTATTCATTGTGCTCATGCTGTGAGTGGGTTATCAGTTCTCTAGTGGTCTCTGATCTTTCAATGTGAGTTATCTATTTCAACCAGGATTTTCAGTTTAAATGAAGAAAAAAAAAATTGGAAAATGCTGAATTGGTTTAATTTGTTCTGTTTACATTTATCCTACTACGGTAACAGCATCTCCAGTTTCATTAGCGCCCAAGAAAAAAAGGAATTTCTGTAGATAGAAAAAATTGGGATATGTGGTGTACGGGTGTGATGTTCGAACCCGAGCATATATTTTTCACCATTCCAGATCAGTCGTTCTTTACCGGTTGGTAGTAGTAGTAACGGCATCATACAATCACACCAAAATGAGGCCATTTTATAAGGCATCTACAAACATTTTCAGACTGGCATTCATTCGCCAATATGCGAAGCCGGTTGATGTGAGATTCATCCAATCGGAGGCTCAGCAGCAAAAAGAAGTGATGGCTAGATATAAAAGCAAGCTGGAAAAGAAGGCAAAAGCAGAGGGACTTAAGAATAGTGAGGAACTTAAAGCTAAATTGAAAGATAAGATTGATCAAAGAAAGAAGGCATTCAGTAAAGTTGATCCATTGAAAGAATTGGAGAATATTGAAAAAGCTCAAAAGCTGAAAGATGTTCTCGAAGGTAAGAAAGGTACCAAGAAGGATCTCGGAGCAATTGACCCTGCCACCCCTAAGAAGGCTTACAAGACTTTAAATTCCTACGTTAAGTTAGATATGTTTGAAAAATTACCAGCCAGCCAAATCAATCTTATCTGGAGAGCAAGATTCCAAACTAAGGAACGGAGTTTGTGCGCTATTATTGAGGCTGATACATTCGATAGAATGTTTAAGCACGCCGTGAAAAATCCAAGATTCATCCTTCCACTTCCTAAATTGGACGCCAAAGTGGATGAATCTAATAAGAAAGAGGCTGACGTTCCATCCCCTTCTGAGATGCATTTCATTCAATGGGCTCCAGTCGGTAAAGATACTACACATTTGATGATCACATCACTTGCCGAGTTCAAGATGCATAAGGAGTTCGCTAGGCCTCATACTACAATTGAATTCCATTCAGAATTGAAAGATTCTAAAGGTGTCGTTCTTATGAATGGTCAGATAGATAAGGATGCAGCAGTGAGTCTGAAAGATGCTAAATTGTTGTTACTAAATCTTCAAAGATTTTATGGTGGAATGGGAGAAACTTCCCCTGCAAGTAAAGAAAGAATCAAATTGGTCGAACAATTCAACCAAGGTTCTACTAACTTTGACGTCAAGAAATTCTTAAAATTGGCTCAAACTATGGAGAACTAGTTAGCTGGTTAGTGCTAAGCCGTATACATAGAAATAGTATTCCATATATATTTTTCGTAATTTTTCACCTGAGATTTAATTTTTCAGATGCCCGTCGCTTATCTTTTGCTTATCAGAGGTTATCTCAGTATTCAGCATCTAACATCCAATCGATCAATCATGGGTATCATCCGAGTTGCTTATTTGGGCCCACCAGGAACGTATTCTCATCAGGTGAGTGAATAACTATAGATTATGTGTCCTTAGCGTACTAACATTTCCAATTCTGCTCAGGCTGCAAGACAACAATTTGAACCATATACTCTGGAGGATGAAAACCTATCCGTTCTTTATCTTCCACAATCAAGTATTGCGGGATGTTTCAAAATAATGGGAGAAAACAAATGTGACTACTCACTGATACCGTTTGAGAATTCCAGTAATGGACAGGTCGTTCTTTCGTATGACTTGTTTAGGGATTGGTTCGTAAGAGATTCAAGACATGATTTTAAAGATTTTAAAGATCCACAATTTGAAGTTATTGCAGAACAGTTCGTCCCAATTCACCATAATTTGATTACATTTGGTACAGATTTAAAGAAAATTGAAAAGATTTATTCCCATCCTCAAGTTTGGTCACAGTGCAATAAGTTCTTGGACCAACTGGATTCGGAGAGTGATCATAAAATTGAGAAGATCGATGTTCCTTCGACTTCAAAAGCCGTTTCAGTATTGAATGGAATTAAAAGTAGATGCGAGCAAACGAAATGTGCAGCAATTGCATCATCGATGGCAAGTGAAATCCATGGAGTACCAATTCTCAAAACTAATATTGAAGATTTTGATGGTAATACTACGAGATTCTTGGTGTTGGGTCAAAGAAATAAGCATTTGATCCGTATAAGTCCTACCACAAATAAAAAATTGTCTAGCACTAAAATGACGTTGCTTACATTCATCATTAAAGACAATGATAATTTCGGAAGCTTGTGTAATATCTTACAAGTATTCAAGAATCACAATCTGAACTTACAAACCATTACCACGAGGCCGTCGGTAATTAGTCCTTGGAGGTATGTATTTTTTGTGGAAGTTTGGTATAGCCAAGAATTAGAAAGTGCACTATTGGAATTACGAACAATGGTTTTGAACCTCACCGTTATTGGATCATTCTATAGATCACAGAAATTCTTTCAGATGATTGCCGGTGAATCTAACTGAACAAAACAAAAACATTAGCTTTACGTCATTCTATAAACTAATATACATGTACAAATTCTAACTATACACTACCCCTCCCCTAAATACCAAGTCTGGAATGTAATTTATACAAATTAGTAAAGAGAATGCACAAAATAATCAATGTAAACAACGAAATGCTGTCATAGATCCATACCGTTTAAACAATTCTGCATACCAACCTCTTCTAAATCCAGTAATGGATGGCTTGAAATGTTCCAATATGGTATTTTAGCCCCTACAGGGGTCGATTTAGCAAATCAATGAAAGAAAAAAAACTTCCTCGGTTTAACGCGTGGTGGAAAATAATGGCCTGTCTTACAAACTTTCCTTTTTGGGTACATTTTTCAGATGCTCCCCTTTAAGTTCCAATGTGAATCATGCTCAATTAGGAAATTTTCACTGATGACGCGTTTGTGATTTCCTTGAAACAATCAGAATAGATCCCATTGGAAACTGACAGCAGGGGGTTATGAAGTAATGGTTTCGGGAATCCCATAGACCCATCCATTCATTGCCAACAGCGTATAAAACTGAGATGGATTCTTCAATTTATTTCACCGTTTGATCTAACAGAGGGTTGTTTCTTTTAGCCAAGAATTTGTCTTCCTCATTGAGTACCGACCTTTTTCACTCCTTTTAAACCAGGATCCTACAATATGAAGTTTTCCTCTGTTCTTTACGCTACACTCGCTGCACAAATCGCCACCGCTGCTCCACTCTATGTCACATACTACACTACTAACTATGTGACTGTCACTGTCGGTGCAAATGGTAACCAAATTGGTACCACTACTACCCAGGCTGCTGATAACACTGGTGCCACCACCACTACCGTTGCAGCTGCCGCAGCTACGACATCTACTTCTGCCCCTGCTGCCACTTCTGAAGCTGCAACCACCAGCTCATCCAGCTCCTCGGGATCATCTGACTCCTCTCTTTCGTCATTTGCCTCAACCATGTTGAACGCTCACAATGAGAAGAGAGCAGCTCATGGCTCTCCAGACTTGACCTGGGATGACAGCCTTGCCGCTTACGCTCAGGCATACGCCGATAAGTACGATTGCTCCGGTACTTTGACCCATTCCGGTGGCCCTCACGGTGAGAACCTTGCCCTAGGTTACACCCCAGAGAAGGCCGTCGATGCATGGTATTCCGAAGGTGACAACTATGACTATGGCTCTTGCTCCAGTTACGATCACTTCACTCAAGTCATCTGGAAATCAACAACCAAGCTCGGTTGTGGTCAGAAGAGCTGTGGTGGTTATTGGGGAGATTACATCATCTGCTCATATGACCCTGCCGGAAACATGGTTGGTGAATGTGCCCAAAACGTCTTTGCTTGAACAAAGAATTACTTCTATTGCATCTGCATAAATTTATACCTTTCGAAAATATATATTTGAAGATTATATTTCATTTGGAAATCCCTAATGTAGTTTAATTAGTTTATACCGTGGGAATGTGTTTTATAGTGTTATTAGTTTACATTTTGGTGTTCTGATTATACTCTGGTTTATTATTGACCGTTCTCATCGATATTTGACCTGATCCCGTTAACCAAGCTGACCCTCCCAACTCAAATCAGATCTCCAGGTCCGAAAAAGGAATATCCCAAAAGAGCATCGCGATAATCCGAATCTTAATCTCGTTTAAATCGGGAATCTTAATCTTAACCCATAAATAATACCTTATCTATTTCCAATACCATTATACTTTTTAAACTACATTTCATCATCAATACTTATCAATCGACCAATAATCATTTCAATTTCTTTAAACCATGACTGCGGCTTCTTCAAAGCCAAACAAACGTGTGGTATCTACGCATGGCAAATCTCATCGTATTAGAGGTAAGAAGCGGGCAACACTCTATCAAATTCTTAGATTGGTATATTTGATCTTCATTTTCTTTACCGGATGTCTGTCAATCATCCTGTCCCAAGTTATAGTGAAGGTTCTCTTCCATAACGATCCAGAGCATAAGACCAAGCTCTTGCAGTTCACCAAGCAATGCTTCCTTACTCTACTTGTTTATGTGACAAGTGTCGCATCTCCTGCAGAGGTCATAATTACATTTGGTGATTCTCCATCCTTAAAAAATGTTATCTACCAAAATCCGAAGACTCACAGATATCAATTGAGGTTGGATCCTAAAGCTGTGATCATATCGAATCATCAGATATATGCCGATTGGGTGTTTGTGTGGTTTATTGCATATCTTAACGATTGTGCCGATCAGATCTTCATAGTGATGAAGAAATCATTGCTTAAGATCCCTCTCATCGGTTGGGGAATGAAGAACTATAACTTTGTGTTTCTAAGTAGGAATTGGGCCAAGGATAGAAACTACATGTACGATCAATTTAAAAAGATCGAACATCTTGGAACGAAATGCTGGTTATTGATCTTCCCAGAAGGTACTAATATGAGTAATAACACTATTGCTAGGTCAAATGCATATGCCGATAAGATTCACTGCAAGAAGCCTCAGTGTGTTTTGCTACCGAGAGCAAGAGGCCTGTATCTGGCATGCAAGACTCTTGGAACATCAATGAATGCTATGTATAACCTTACCGTTGGATATGGTGGACATCCAGCCGACGTTATGGCTCAAGATATTTATACACTCAAGAGTATCTATTTATTTGGCAAAGGTCCAAAAACTGTCAGTATCCGAATCGATTCGGTTGACATGGGAAACGAGGTAAAGAAGATGGGATTACAAGCTCCTGAAGTGACCCTATCAAAAGAGCAGGAGGAGGAAGAGATTGGTATATTCACCAAATGGATTTCTAATATCTGGTATGAGAAAGATGATATGATGAAGGAGTATTACAGCACTGGCAAATTCCCTAATCCTAGCGGTAAGGAATATCGTACACCTCTTAAACTCAAGAGTAAAATTGAACTTTTGAATGTGTATGCAATTCCATTCTTGGCCATATTTGCCGGTGTGATTATAAGTAAATTTGTGTCACGTTTACAGGCATAAATCCATTATATATGTACCTATATATATATAATTATAGTAAGGCACTCATCAATGACTGGTAATTCTTGTACATCTCTTTAAGGTCCTGAATAGTCATTTCTTCAAAGGGTTTGTTGAATTTCTTGCACTGACACGCCTGCTCTTTTAACTTCGTTTGGCTAACCTGAGAATTCAATGACATGCTGCTATTCAATCTACGCATAGGTGAATGATCACTCAATGAATTGCCTCGGCTTCTATTCTTCACATTCTCAATGGCACTTTCAAGTGTGTTCAGGAAATTGGTTTTCTTTTCCGGATAAGCATCGCCAAGTTGTTGGGATGAATTAGTCTGAGATCTCTGTGGACTACTATTCAATCCAAAGATGTTCCCACTCATGATACTTGCTGCTCGACTACGATTCTTAGTAGGCTTCTTCTTGGAGTACCCGCTCCCATTAGATGAAGTCGACTCTACCGGCCGAGACGCTAGTGATGAATTGGATGAAGATGCGCTTCCAGGAAGAAAGTTCTTTACTGCATACCCCAGTCCATTCGTGAATTTATTCAAGAGTTTACCCTGTGGTGCAATTGCGATCGGCTCTATACCTTTTCCAAGAGATGACTTACTGTCAGATCCCTGCTTCTTTCTTCTTTCATCAGAAATCACGGAAACAGCCGAGTTGTTCGTGGGAACAGAATCACTACTTCGATCATTCGATGAAACCGGCGTCACTTTCTGAGCCTCCTCTTTACCCATTTTCTGATATGCCAAATTCTCTTCGAGTTGCTGCTGAAGGTTTGGATCTATGTTGTTGTGGATGTCATTTTCGTTTCCTGAAAGCTCGGCAGTACTACTACTATTGTTATTGTTCACTATCCAGGGCACTCTCCCCATGATATTTCGGATACTCGTATCAACTGACTTGCTGATATTACGGATTCCCTGATCTGCATGATATAGTGAATCTGAAGTGAAGATCTGTTGGAAATATGTACCTGATCTTGATCTAGGAATGATATGTTCATCTTTATACTTTTTGGCCTCTTCTTCAATGGATTCCAATGGTATGGCTTCATTAAGAATCTCTTTATGTTCCATTTCTTGTGGCAGTGCAACATGTAAGTCATCAACAGTTACACTGGCGATGTATGAGATGCATGCCTCAAAATTGGTCAACACATACAAGAGCTTACCTTTTTCATTCCGATACACTTCATCTTCCAAATCATATATGTACGGATTGGCAAAGAGCTTAATGAAATTCAACTGAGATACCAACTGTCTAGTATTGCCCGCATCAAGATGTAGCACGGTATAGATTAGTGCAGGCAAGTAGATATCCGTGTTGACAGCAAACTGGCTATCCTTATCGTGGAATCGTTCTATTAATTTCGTCAATGACATATGGATGTCATACAAGTGTTTCAACTTCATGGTAGGAGAATGATCAGATATGAATAGCTGGAACATTGGGAAAATATCCTGTTTCAGGCATGCTTTAAAAGCACCCTCTTTACTTTCGGGTAAGTCTATATCTAAATCTCGAAAGCTGATATCCAACTCATTGAGACGGGTCAATTTATCTGTGAATTTCTTATCGAGAGACATCAAATAATTATCGATGGAGATGTCCTTGGAAGGTTGAAGAATCGACTTGTAAAACTGGTCGCACGCTATCGTCTCACAGATGATGTTATATTTATAGTAAAGATAGTCTCGTGGTTTATCGTACTCAGACATTTCCACCACTCCCTTTGCATTGTCGTACACGAACGCATGTGTATCGGTGCCGAACTTCTTGTAGAACTGATGGAATATATCTGCAATCTCACATGTAGCCAACGGATGCGAGAATTGAGGCTCCTGTAAATACTTCATAAACGATTCACATTCTTGTAAGAGTCTTGTGGGCAAATCCGAGTTGATGAATCCTTTGAAATTACTATCAAGGATAGTTGGGTGTTTCTTGTTTGTGTTAACTCCGACGAATTCTATCTTAGCCGATATATCTGATTTGGGCTTATCTGGTGTAGTGCCAGCTTCGTTCGTTAAAGCTTTACTGCTGGCTGGTTTATCTTTCAGCTTTGTCACAGTTTCTGTGGAATTGTCTTCACTATTATCATTCAACTTAACGTCTGTGCTGGAATCAGAAACGTCCGTCTTGTATGAATTATCGATAGCCGCTTCAAACGGCCACGACTGTTTCACAGGAGGTGTGTGGAACATATCCTTTGAATGGTAGCGTCGGATTCTAATATTAATGGTGTGGTTATAAAGATGTTAGATATATATATTTAACTTGTCAAGCCTCCTTACAGTTGCTTTATCAAGGCAGATAATTTTATTCATATAAAATGTTATTAAATAGATCCGTAAATAGATTCGCATCCAGTGACAGAATGAATGGCTGAGATAATTTTCATTCCCTGATAAGGTTTTATAGAGGGGGGGACATATAGGGGAGAAAACTTTTCACAATTTTTCACTCTATTTATCACTGATATACTTCAATAGGTTATCCATACCATGGATAACATCTTCCTTTCTATTTGCAAAGCCGATCCGTAGGAAACCTTCGTAGCCAAATGTCTCTCCTGGAACAATGAGCGTTTTAGAATTATGGATCAAATCAAGAGTGAGCTTCATTGTAGATAGCTTGGAATCAAGATTAACTTTAACAAATGCTGTAGTACCGGCAACTGGCTTGATGTATTGGAGTTTACCCTTGGATTGAGCGATTTTCTCGTCCAAAATTGCCAAATTCTCCCTACACAATTCATAGTTTCTCTTAAGAATGACATCCTTATTGGCCAACACATACTGAGCAATCAAGTCATCGGCTACACTAACTGAAATCATATTGAAATCCCTTCTGAGCCAGCATGCATCGAGAAATGCCTTATCCTTAGAAGCGATCCATCCAAGCCTGATTCCAGCAACAGATAAGGTCTTAGACATCGAACTGATGGAAATACCTTTACTGTAGAGATCTACAATAGATTTAGGAGATGGAATTCCCTTCGGCAAGGAGTGAAATAGTGGTCGGTAAACCTCATCGCATAAAACATAGGCATCACTCTTCTTGGCAATTTCTACCACTTGTTTGAGGATGTCAGTTGGAATGGCACATCCGGTAGGGTTGTTAGGATTGTTCAATATAATCAACTTGGTGTTGCTCTTGACCATCTTAGCCAACCTGTTGATATCCGGCATGAACTTATCCTCATAACGCAATGGAAGAATATCAACATCTGCACCGAAAGCTTCTGGAACGGACCATAATTGTTGATAAATTGGAGTGAAAACAACAACATGATCGTTTGGTCCGGCTAACGAATAGAATGATAGGAAGTTTCCGCCAATACCACCATTGGTGATGATGAGATTTTCTGGCTTCAACGTTTCATAAAGCCCACAGATCCGTTTCTTAAGATTTGGACTACCACGAATGTATGAGTATGCCAATCTCTCATTGGCAAACTGTTCATAGTCGAACTTATTACCGCTCAATTTCTCGATATCTTTTATCGATAACGAATAGCAGCATGTCTCACCTAGATTGTAGTCGACATCTGTTTCATTGTCATCCATGAACTGTTCCAATTTGAAAGGAGCCTGTTTAACCATCTTGCTAGCTAACTATATATATAAGTTTTCACTGTTATATTACCGCATTATCCTCAATCAGGTCGTAGTTTAAATCCTGGAATATCACCTATTTATGGAATAGCTAGCTCGGAATTCGGGTAGACTGCTGAAATCTCAATTCCGATGAGATGCTAAGATTTCCGATGACAAGAAATTGAACATAGAAGATTAGAATTTTGAAGAAAGATCAACCAATCATCAATGATTCATGTGCTATATCTTATTTCATATAGACTAATTCAGAACCTTATTGAGCATTTTAATTTTACTCTCATTTTAAAAGGCATTTCTCATTTTTAGTTCAAATCCCTTTAATATATTGTTGCCGTGCCGTGTTCGTCTATCTAGGTATTGTGCACTATTTGGCATTTTTTATTGAAATTATCAGTTTAACAATTAAATAAACGGTCGAGTAATAAATAGAAGTTGTTATTTACAATACTATTTTCTTCTCCTTTAAATATTTGACGATCTCTTCCACACATTCTTCCACAGACTGTTTTTCCGTGTGTAAATGAATTTCCGGATCTTTTGGTGCCTCGTATGGATCATCAATTCCGGTGAAGTTCTTTATAATACCCTTTCTTGCCTTCTGATATAATCCCTTTGGATCTCTCTTCTCAGCCACTTCTAATGGTACATCAACATAAACTTCAATGAATGCAAGTCCTGAATCCTGGTGCAATTTCCGTGCATCATCTCGATCTTTCCTATATGGTGAAATAAATGACGTCAGAGCGATCGTGCAAGAATCGGCAAATAGCTTGGCAACCTCTGATATACGTCTGATATTTTCATTGCGATCTTTAGCTGAGAATCCCAAATCTTTATTCAAGCCAAACCGAATGTTATCACCATCCAGTCTATATGCATTATGGCCATGTTTTAAGAGATAGGTCTCCAATGCACAGGCAATGGTACTTTTACCTGAAGCACTCAACCCAGTAAGCCAGATTGTAGCACCTTCCTCTTTGGTAAGTATTGAACGCTCCTTGTGAGTGATATTTCCGTGCCAGGTTATATTTGTAGCCATCTTCAACGATTCAATACCTCACTGAAAGAGTAACTGTTGGTGGGGTAAGATTCCTCCATGAAAAAGCTTTCTTCTTAAATACCAAATCCTGCCACATCTAATGATATCTTGCACGTGACTTGAAGTAATTAATTCAGGATTTCGTACAGTATCAAAAAAAAAATGCTTCTCCTATGTATAAGATCTATTAAATATATATACCTATGGGGACATGTTTGATATCGACTGCAAGATCATCTTCTTCATTTCGCCTCTTCTTGCATTAGCATCGTCCTTGTATTTTTCAATGATAAATCCGTATTTCTTGAATATATTATTAACATTCTTATCATGTTCTTCATCCATCAATTTAGCTTCAACACACCGAAGTTTAATAAACCTAGCCAATCCAAGGTCACCATCCAAAAGTGTAGATAGTATCAAAGCCTCCACAAGCATGCCTCTTGCCTTTGCATTGTTAGGATCGTCCTTTGGTTTCATGAATAGATCCAAGGACTTATTGTATAATTCTAAAGCACCGTCCCCATCGCCAAACCATGCCATTCTCAGCATTATAGATGCTGTGTTGTTGGCCCTAGGTTGTGGAACCTGAGGAATCAACGTTTTGGCAACTGTAAGACCTTCGTCCTTATTATTTTTAATGGCTGAGTAGACAAATGCAAGAGACATGGCAGATTTCAAATCATCAGTACCTTTCGAGCTGGCAGGGATTTGAGTTTGGTATTTTTCGAAATACTTTAATGCAGTTGGGAGATCATTAGAATCGAATCCTGCAGACTCTAGCATATCCAATTTAACTCTCAGGTCCTTATCTAAATGTCTATTTTGAATTTCTTTCCTCATCCGTTGAGCAAGTTCTTCTGGTGAATATGTTGGCTCGGCATTAACTGGTGCAGATGATACAAATTCTTCGAAATTCTTACTCTTCTCATGACTCGTTTGTAATCTAGAGATTGGAACAAATGATTTTAGTAACAGTTCGGATGATAATTTATCACCATGTGCTTTCACAGATTCATATAAATAGTAGTAATCACTATCTTTCAAATTTTCACCTTCTTTGGATTCAGTAATAGATTTCATAATCTCCTGTGGTAATTTCAATTGGATCAATGCCTTAGAAAGATCCAAATCAATCAAGTCTTTGGTCAATTTCTCCAGATGGGACTCTTTTAATGAGACGTCATCTTCTAACCTGTCAAGGATTTTAAAGATTTTGACAGCTCTTGGTAAATCAATGGCAGTTGCGCCGTCCTTGATATCTACTGGATCACCTTGAATTAATTTCTCCAATAAGGTATATTTAACATCATCCGTAGCATCTTCGCCAGAAACTTCCATAAACAACTCCCAACTACTTTGAACCCTGCCAGAATTATATTTGATAAGTTCAGAAGCAGTTGAAGGCTCCAAATGTGACGTTAGATCATGCTTCTTGAGCTCTCGTAACCTTCTGAAGGCTGTGCTGGCAGCACCATAGTTGAATTTGGCGAATTTCTCAATAAATTGACTCAATAGTTTCGTCTCCAACTTCGAATTGATCTCTTCGCTATCATTCATCGATTTTATCAATGCTCTTGATAGTGGATACAGTTTGGCAGCTTCCTGTTCATGTTCCTCCTTCTTTTCAAGACTCGAAAGTCTATTAAATGAGTGTTCAATCACATTTGAATACTCATCTGATTTCTTTGCTGATGGTAGCTGTTTCAGAGTGTCTTCAATGGTAGCATTGGCAGGTAGCTGGGTGTACCAACGGCATCCCAAGTTTAATGGCCTTTTCAGGCACTGATTCTGGCAAGAACTTCTGATGGATTGTCTGGCGATGAATCTGAACATGTTTAGTCTCAATTCTGAATGTCTTTTCCCTACCAGAGAAGAATGATCGCCTTAGAACAAACTAATATCGTATTTGATAGATCCATGGCTATGACTAACACAAAAAAAAAAGCGAAAAAAATTGTTAATCTTGAAGCATCCACGCGGGGACTCGAACCCCGAATCTCTTGAGTAGGAGTCAAACGCGCTAACCATTACGCTACGTGGACATCATTCGCCCTTAAGGGGCCTTGGAGTTATTTCTTTATAAAATATGCTTTTTCAAAACTTAAAAAGTCATTTATTATCATCATCACGGAATTTAAATGAATAAAAGATATATAAAACGGTACTTTATCATCGTTAGTTACTAAAAGGTATTTAAAATTTTTATTGCTTCACTATTGACTTCATAAATCAGTAATATTAGACTTTATTCTTGTGTACACTATTTTAACTCTCTCATTGTATATTTACACATAGAATACAAATTAAATATTATATGCACATTCATTAAATATCATTATATTCACCAGAATTTGGTGTTAGCTAAGGTATTGGAGCCCCGTTTCCATATATCCAGATCTTCTTCTGTCAAACCATTAATGGTGCCAAGAACATCTGAGTTTATATACCAGGATGGATTAGGCAGAATATCATCACTTAATGCTGTTGGACTCTGTTTAGGAGAATGCTTCTGACCATGCTTTGGTGAATTTTCCAACTCTATACATCTATAAGTTTGAATGAGGTTATCTAACTTGTCAAGCTTCATCCATGCACAACCATTTCCAGCACTAGCAATATTCTTCATAAGTAGAACAGATTTTCTCAGATTTTCTTGACAACCTGGATGTTTAAAGTGCAAAACATCATGCGCCATGAATAAAGATAGAGCTGCACTATTAATGTAGTCAACATCCATCACACCATACACTGCAAGAATACCACAGCTATGACAATATGACATAATGTTAACTGTCATAGTTGCCGCATTCAGGCACATCGTAATCAGGTCAGATATGCTTTCATCTAAATCTTTTCCAGATGAATTACGCTCCCCTGTTTCCACAAGACTGTATAATAAAGGAACAGTTAATAGATAAATACAGTAGCAATAGTTTAGATGCAATGAGCACACAAACCTCTTTTGTCTTTGGGTTTTCTGGTTGAAATCTTTATCAAATTTGCAACTTTCCGGTAAGCTTAGATTCCACCTTGATAACTTCTGAATGATAAGCTTTAAACCATTCATGAGATCAATATTTAGAGTTTTTGGATAAAACAGCTTGTATATCTCTTCACCAATACATGCCAGTCTTATATATGTATAGAACTCGTTATGTCCTAAAGCAGTATGATATTGGAATAATGGTAATGATCGTTTGATTTCACTGGAATCTATAATAACTGCACTACCCATTTTCGCAGAAAGCGTACGACTTGCACCAAAGCTGACCCACATAATCCTTGATTTGAGTTCCTCTTCTGGTGACCACTGATCTTCTTTATTATGAAGCCCTATCGCAGCTGCAACTTGCATGGCCATACTTGAGTAGAGCATAGAATCCGCTTCTCGACCAATAGATCTGAAATAATAGCTTACTATGGTATAGATAGATACCACAAGATGACTATCTATCTTAAGTTTCAGGTCTATTGCCGGACCGATTAACATTAACGAATACATGATCAAGGCATTATTTGTCTTATCATCAATTCCATTGTAATATCTTCCTAGTGCAATTGTTACCAGAACCAGCGGTTTAAAAAAACTAGTTTCATGACTCAAAAAGACGGAAAATTCCGCCTGATATTGCTTATTATCAAGCTTTGATTTCATTAATTCAATATCATATGGGAAATAGATATCATTCAAAAAAAAGAAGCATTTATCGATCAGTTCAAGTACTTGTGCGATATTAAGTTTCTCCATTAACGAACGGACTTTGGTACTATAGAAATCCACTTGGGAAATCATCTGGTTGGTATTTTGCAGATCATCATTAATATTCTTTGAATTAAACGTTTCTTGAAAAGTCTGCATCCTGGTTAGCTTGGCCATAATATCGTCGGCTGAGCCGACGGTAAAATTCGATGCTGTAGCGAGATAAGGGAGATGAGAAAGACAATGGATTTCTTTTTTCTCTATAATCCTGCATGAATTTTGCTGATTCATTTCTGAGAGTTGAATTTTTAATCTAGACACCGTTCTTTTCAATTCGTTATAGTCATCTAAGGCAATGGATATCCTCTTAGGGAGAGGCTGGTACGTGCATTTCAAAGAAAGCTTTTGGCATCTTTTGCATGTTGGTCTATCACCAGAGCATTTAATTCTTTTCGCTTTACAGTACTGACATCTGGGACGGTTAGTATATCACTAAAATCGAATCCTAGCAGGTAACTTACGCTTTCCTTATCTTAACCTTGGTAGTTTGAGATTTTGTAACAACATTCTTGCTGTTAATAGTTTTGGTCGAAGCCATCTTAAGGTCTTAACTGTGTAAAATATAACTACAAAACATGTCAGCATCCAGGATTTCTATCTATATTTATTATGATTTGATCATCACAGGTAGGGAAAAAAAGATACTTTAACAATAGCATATGATCTCTTTTATTGGTAATATCTGTAAATAGAAAGTAAGTTGTACATTTTAATTCTACTGATCTGGAAACACTGATAAACTGATGCAAATGTGTTTCGGGATGACGATAATAGGATTTATTTTTTTAAGAACAATCAAGGGCCCAATATTTTAACCTTCGCTTTTTCGGTACCGGTTTCCTATCGGTTGGTTGGTCACGACAATGATATACGTTTTTTTTAAATATATTCCAATTATTTACTGCTTATTGGCAAACTTAATCATTCCTTGTATCCACCACAGGTTTCAATAATGACTCTCTCGAAAATCCGAATGGTATCCAAATAGTCACAGTTGTCCACCCTTTCATTTGGCATGGTGTTATATTTACCACCTGGACCACACACAATACCTTCCAATTCCAAATCATTGTAGAGATAACCAGCATCACTACCATAGAAGCATGGTGGCTTCAAAGCACCAGTTGGCTGTTCGTAACCTCTAACCTTCTTGTAGTTTTTATTCAAGCATTGAACGATCTTAGCCTTTGGATCCACTTCGAATGGAAGCATACAGTCAGTAGTATCAATACTGAACTCGTACTTCATCTTAGGGAATTTCTTTTGGGTTGCCTTTAATTGATTCTCCAAGTCTTCTTTAACGCCTGCAACGGTTTGGCCAGGTGCATATCTTGCTGCACCACCGATTGTAACGAAATCAGCAACTTGAGGCTTTCTCCACTCCTCATACTTTCTTCCCAAACCACCTCTGATAGTACCAACATGGCATCTGTTGATACTCTTGTGAACATCACTCTTTGGATTGGAGAATGTCATTGGAGTAATTCTTTGGATGACATCACATGAAGCTAAGATAGCATCGGTTGCTTCTTCACGTTTAGACATATGTCTGGTATCACCAATAATGTTCATATTGAAGATTGCAGAACCTGCATGCATAGTCAATGCAACAACATCGGTTGGCTCACAGTTAATGAAGCAGTCGGCAGTTTTCTTATTAAGTCTACCGCTTTGAATCAATGCTTTTGTACCTGCACCACCTTGAAGTTCACCGACAACGAAGGTAAGAGTAACATCTTTAGAAACCTTATAACCTGCTTCCTTCAATGCCTTGACAGCCATTAGATAAGCACAACATCCGGATTTCATGTTGGAAACACCAATACCCCAGATGAATTTGTCATCGACAGTTCCCTTGTAAGGATCGACAGTCCAACCCTCACTGACTGGATTGACATCAACGTGACCATTGAAAAGTAATTTCCTACCATCTTTCTTACCAGTACCTTTCCAAAGACCAACAGAGTTGTATCTCTGCATACCATCGGCTTGATCTTTGAAGCCGAGACTTTCCGCATCGAGACCAATCTTCTTCATGGCCGCAGTCATATATTTGACTGCTGTGACTTCAGCAGGGGTTTTAGAATGGGATGGGATCTTAACAAAGTCCGAAAGAAATTGAAGACATTGCTTTTCGTCGATTTCAGGAATATCAGTCATGGTTACAGAATTATTCTTACAGTCATGAAAAGTTGAAGAACTGAATTCATATCCAAATGTCTAGGTCTATATACTTGTATTCATATCTGGGTTTTAAAGTCATATGAGGTCCATATCTGGCTAAATTCACGGGATATCTTTAGCGAACGAGATGGGGACCATATGAAATCAAAAAGAAACGATCGCATATAGCGATCCATTGTTCGATATTATCTATTACCGATTTAGTATTAATCGCGAAAGGAACCGTTATCAGTAGTAATAAGAAGCGCAACTAGTTTTAAAACCGCCCCTTGACAACTTGTAATGGGGTTAATTAGAATGTAGGGTAATAGGATTTTGAATTAGTAACTTTATATATATACCCCCACATCTCTTACGTTAATCACATGGTTAATTAATTTAATCAAGAAAATTCAATCTTTCCAAAAAATAAAATAAATTAATAAGCTTACCTGGCCTTTCTTCTATCATAGTTAATACATGTAGTGTTGGATTGATACGGACCTTGATATTACCAATGAAAATCAATACATGAGGTTCCATATAAACAGCAAAATCTTACGGAGGTTTCTTGTACATATCATGAGAATAATCAGCTCATATAATTCATTCTGTGAGCATATCATTAAAGAGGTGACAGATCTAGGCTCTAGTGGGAGAGAAAGTACGGAACTACTATATCATGACACAAATCCGGAATAGATGACTATATTACATTATAATTTCTTCAACCTCCATACCGCATTCCATGCACCGACGTTTGTATAGATTTGGATTATCCCCAGTCACTTTAACTGGAGCACTCCAATCATGCTTGTGTTTGATCCCCTTTGCGTCCTTGAACTTCCGAGTCAATTCCTCGGCTCTAAGTTTACGCCGCATCGTATAAAGTTTTGTTTTGAATTTCTTTTCCTTTCTAGCTTTCCTCATACCTTCTCTACGGAGCCATTCTTTATCGAGGTTTTCCGAACCACCCCATTTCTTGAATGCGTACTCTTCAATCTGATACCTTAAGAAGAGCTGCATCTTGGAAAACGTTCCACTATGTGGATTTTCCTTGACTATTCTATGAAAGAGACTCAGGTCAGCAAGTTCTGGTTCCGTGAGGAAATAATCCTCTTTACACTCGGTCTTGGTTAACAATGAGTACTTTTCGGGCATTTTTTCCTCGCACTTCCTGCATACCCTACATTTGAAAGTTTCAAGAAGCTTCTTATCAACATCTATGGATCCACATTCATAGCATGTTGGTGCGTTAGCAATATCCAACGGTGGTGGTGCAGGCCCCAGAGGATTCAGTGCCTCTTTCTCTTCCTGTTCTTTCTTCCAGTCTTCCAATGTCTTTTCCTTCTGACCGTCTGCGTTCTGTCCATCCGTGTCTTCCGACAGAAATCCACCGAACGTATCTTTCATGGTGGAGAAATCATATTCAATATAGTCGGACTTCTTAATCGACGGTCTTATATATTGACCACGCTTTCGTGGTGATATCTCCGTATGCTTGGAGCTTTCCGAGTGATGCGAGAATCGAACCTGGTCCAATATATCTCCAGAATTCTTATCTATTTGCGAATTGTTTGGATTACTCGGTGCTGTATTGCGTGGGTGCTGATTATATGTTGATGATGGTACGGAGGGAGTAGGATTGGCCTCTTGATGCCTTCTTCGTGAACGCTGCCGATTCCTCTCGATAATTATTCGCTGCTCCGGGGTGAGCTTCATTGCAATATCGGAGGACCCCGTTGTCTTTGGTTTGCTAACCGTTGATTTTGGTTTTACACTTGGTGTAGGCCTAACATAATTTCTGATCTGACGCTGTCTCTCTTTGATGCGACGAAGCGCCTTGGCCCTGTTTTCAGCGATGGTTTTTTGTCGTTCAAAATTCATCTAGTTGAGTTTATTATGAAGCTTTTGTATCCAAAACTATAGACATATAATACATATTTCAATGATGGATTTAGGATCTATCCATTTATTCTAACGCCGCTGATGATAGATCTTTTTTTTTTTTCTTTTTATTTTCTCCGTTATTTTATTATTTTTTATTTTTTTTTAGCGTTCGGCCCATTAATTAAATTGACTAGTCTGTCACAATTTTTGATCTCCCTTTATTCACTTTATCAAGTTTTAACCAGTCATTGTGTCAATTAACAGAGTTAATATTTATAGTTCCGCATATAAAATATCAGATTCATCGTTATTCTGTTTCATCTACTCCATATAATCATTTCCAATCCAACTCGCCTCATTTTTTATAGACTATCCATTATTCCAAATCTGTTTTGAACCAACTCTTTTCTTCTAAACTATCATGAGTGGTGACAAATCAACACCTCCGACCTCGGGAAACTTTCCCTTTGGATCTGCAATGAGGAGTCCTCGAAGAAACAAGCGCAAGATTATTTACAGTGATCGATATATTCCAGCCAGATCAGGAATGAACCTTCAGGCTGCATTCACGTTAGATCATCACTCTAATCGTAATTCTACAGGACAAAGTTTGGCAGGATCCGATGATGCCGGCATTTTTGACTTGGACCCAACAGGAAGCGAGCTGGACTCGATAAAGGCCAATGAAGCAAATAAAACATTCGATGCCGTCTTGAAGACAGAACTCTTTGGTCCCATGAGTGCTGATAGTGACACTGGACGAAATTCACAATCTTCCATGGGTGGTAGTTCTGCTATGGATACAAGTATGGATGTGGATAATCGACCCAGTAATGGATTGGCACCTGGTGTCATACCAGGAACGGTAGCCTCCAGTAACGACGTTTCGTCTGTCATTGCAGCTGCCACATCAGGAGCCCCCAGCTCTGGCAATGGCGTTACTGGGAGTACTTCACCGGATGCTTCCACAAGTGGTACGCCTGGTTCTATGCCACAGACACCACGAACACCCCGCCAGAGACGGAACGTGTTCAGGTATCAATCCCCAACGAAATCTAGACCCACCTCCTCGTCCATGAGTGTAAATAATGAATTGTATTCACTTAGTCCGGTGGGGCATGATAGTGAGAAAATCCTCCTATCACCTCAGAGGAAGCCACGTGCGATTCCTAAAGTGCCATACCGGGTGTTGGATGCTCCAGAACTGGCCGATGATTTCTATCTCAATTTGGTTGACTGGGGCTCTCAAGATATTTTAGGTGTTGGTCTTGGGTCATGTGTTTATTTATGGGATGCATCCACTGGTTCTGTGAACCGACTGTGTGATTTGGGACCTGGTGATACAGTGACGAGCGTCGCATGGATTGGTGCAGGAACTCACTTAGCTGTCGGTACTACAACGGGTCTTGTAGAAATCTGGGATGCTGCAACATGCCGGTGTACTAGGACAATGACAGGTCACACTGCACGTTGTTCTTCACTGTCCTGGAATAGACACATTCTCACCTCCGGCTCTAGGGATCGAACTATCTTGCATCGAGATGTGCGTGAGCCAGCCCACTATATGAAGCGACTCACATATCACAGGCAGGAAGTTTGTGGTTTAAAGTGGAATGTAGAGGAAAATAAGTTGGCATCTGGAGGTAATGATAATCGTTTGTACGTTTGGGATGGTCTGGAAGAGCGACCATTATATCAGTTTAATGAGCATAGGGCTGCAGTTAAAGCCATAGCATGGTCTCCCCACCAGCGCGGTATTTTAGCCTCGGGTGGAGGTACGGCCGATAGACATATTAAGATATGGAACACCATCACAGGACTTAAAGTTCATGATGTGGATACAGGTTCCCAGGTCTGTAATTTGGCATGGTCAAAGACGAGTAATGAATTGGTCTCAACGCATGGTTATTCCAGAAATCAAATTGCTATTTGGAAATACAGTTCAATGCAACAGATAGCATCACTTACTGGCCATACCTACCGTGTTCTCTATTTGGCCATGTCGCCAGATGGACAGACGATTGTGACTGGTGCTGGAGATGAGACTTTGCGGTTCTGGAACGTTTTTGAGAAGGCCAAAGCAGATAATAACTCTTCCTCGGTTTTATTCGATGCTTTTTCTCAACTTCGTTGATCTATATAGAGAGATAAGTGCATTTTTTTCTTCACTTTCTGTACACTAGTAAGATTTAATAATAGATGATGAAATCCCTAAAAAAAATTTCCAAAGAATTTCCTAATAAATAAAATAAGAAAGATAAATAGCGATAAGATCTGATATTATTTACTTTGATCTGACATATGTAACTTTCATAGCCTTGCTTAAGCTATTAAAGGATGAAGGAGCTTGTTTTCACACCAATTCTTGCCTCTTCAAAGGTTCCAATTCTTGTTCTCATTTCAGGATATTGCTATCGTTGTTTCCCTGTCAGAAGTGTTCCCCCTATTCTATCTACCCTTGTTGAGCTTATTGAAGGAGGAAATGAATCTTCCAAGTCAGATGACGTCAATGATGATATAATTTCCGAATTTTTTCCATCATTACTTCTTATTCTGGATAAGATAGAACATTCTATGATCACTTTCTCCCATCAGTCCGGTATTGACCCTAAAGAAGCATCGGATGAAGTGAGGCAGGTTCAAAGCTATCTTCTACAGAAGATATGGTCAATTGATGATATTGATTCTTTCTATTCGTTCATTAAGGATAGTCATTTACTCTTGGTTGATAAACCACCCAACGAAGCTCCTACTACCTCAGGTAAATCGGCCAAAAAGTCTACTAAACCGAAGAAGCCCCTCTACGTTTCAAGTTATCTCGGTAAGTTCGTTTCTAGTATATCGTTGGCTACTGAAGTTCTGAATTTTGAAGATGCAATAAAGCTTTGGGATGGATTCAACCAATATCGACAGCCAAGTCTTGACAAATGGAAGGAATTAGCTTCTCTTAATCCATCATTACGGCTCTCTTATAAAAGGAGAGAGAAATTGCAGCATAGTCATGATCGAACGGTAGAGGCAACAATATCAAATAATTTGGATTTACCTACAAAGGATAAAGGTGAGGAACCGCTGGTTGTTTATTCACAAGTGGAATTGGCACAACTATTGGAGTTCCAGGTTCATAAACTTCAGATCTATGCTGGCCATCTTCCTCTTTCACTTAGAAGAGTTTTAATCGCTATGTCTGAATCCCAAAGAAGTATTGTTCCTTCTTCCTACTATCTTAATTATCTTGAGTGCTGGAAGAATGGCGACTACGAAGGTTCCTTCGACGCCTTGCATCGATACTTCGACTATATGATTTCAAACAAACAACAATTATTTTATCATTACGCACTTCTTTCATTGGCTACTCTTCATTCATCGTTTGGTTCTGATGAGGAGGCTCTTCGGGCCATCGATGAAGCAATATCTGTGGCAAGAGAGAATAAAGATTTGGATTGCCTAAACTATTTATTAACTTGGTTCTTCGATTTCCTTAAAAGTCGTCCACTTTTAACTCACAAGATGGATAGTCACCCTGGAAGGGAGCAAATACTACAATTCCTAAAATTGAAGACTAAAGAGAACGGAAATCCTATTCTACAATCTATGGCATATCAGCACGAAGCGGTGAAACAGATGCTCGAAGGCTTCCCTCTTAGAAAATTGTTGAATAATATTACCAGGGCATTCTACATCTTACTCAACTTGGATTCAAGTCAAAACACTAAAATGTCACTTTCTAGGGCTTGTCAGCTTGCTGCCACGATTTGGTCACGTGTTGGTGTTTCATCCATGGCTAAACTGTATATTAAGACTGCTCTGGAGTTAGTTGGCCCAAATATAAGTATATTTGATGAAGTGGAATTGGCTCTTCGAAAAGCAACAATTATGTATAAATCCGGTGATGCAGATAGTGCATTTAGTTTGCTAAAATCATATGAAGTTAGAGTATCGGATGAACCAATCTTAATGAAAATATGGCAAACAAGATATCTACTTTTGAAAGCAGACTATTGGATGAAATTATGTCGTTTTGATCAGTCCAGGGTGTTAATCAACAAACTGAAGTCTCAATCAACAGAAGTTCATGATAATGAACTTCAATGTGAGATGAAATTTTGTCTTGCAAGATTTGAAGCTAAGGTTGGTAATACAACAGAGGCAGTACAAATAATCTCTCGGCAATTAGTATCTCTTAAAGCTACACAGGAATCATATAACAATTATTGGGCGATCCGTCTCCAGCTTCTATATTCCTCTATTCTCGTTAGTCAGTCTTCCTCCCCTGAGAGAGCTCTTTCGGTGCTCTTAAATTCCATTGAAGCTGCGCATAATTCATCTCTTTTAACTCTTGTTGTGGAAGGAGCCTTAGTCTTATGTGAATTGTTGTTGACCGTAGATCCATCAAATTCAATTGGTGATGTACATGAAATTTTACAAGTTGGTATGCAAACCATCCTAGAAATTGATGATCTTTTCTTCTCTTCTAAATCTTACTATCTCATGGCAAAAGTTATGATGTTAAAGAGATCGGGAGATAAAATCAATGATCCAAATTCAATTCTTGTTTCCAAGCATTATTTAGATAATTCACTACAGGGTTTCCGCAAATTGCAAGACCTTGAATGGATAAAAAAATGTCTCAAACTCGGAAATGACCTGTCCAAAAATGCAGAATCTGACGATGACATGGTACAGACTTGGAAACAGCAAATGAATGAAGTGGATTTGCGTATAGAAAGAGAGAAGGAGTTTGATCTTTGCTGATTGTATGTTACACGATATATATATATATATATTAATCCTACCAATTTGATAGAAACTTTAACTTTTGACGTAAACTTTCAGTTTCTCTCGCAGCTTTAATTCGCTCATAATAAACCGGACAGTCTTCACTTGTACATGCTATACCACAGGTAAATTTGTCACCAGCAATTCTTTTAGAGCAACCATCACATATAATGTTTACATCTTGAAGGTGTCTTTGGGCAGATTTCAATCTGTCTACGAGCTTCACGGTAGTCCGACCCTTGTTTTTAATACAATTGTCACAAATATTTGCTTTTGAAGTAATGCTATTAATGCTGCAACCACAACTAAGGCATGTTCGGATTTTCACATTTATTTTCTTCAATGGAACATTTTTGGGGATGTTATAATGAAGAACCTTTGGCATCTCCTTATACCATTTTTTGATATCAACACCTACCAAATTAAATATTCTTTCTAACGGTGGTATTAACACTTTCATAATGTAATACTCGGAATCTAGCTCCGAATTTGGGTCATTAATAAACTCTAGTGGTGAAACACATCTATCACCTAATTTTTCATTATGAAAACCCCTTTTGACAACATAAAATACTCTTTCTCTGTATTGAGGTTCGCTCCGTTTATCACTTGCAACCTTCCTCATACTAACTTTTGCACCTGGTGGAATATACGCTTCGTTTTTGTAAGTTCCCAATCGAACTTCCTTTGCAAACATGAAGTCCCTTAAATTCACGTCGTTATTCATAATTTTGGTAAATTGATTTGTCACATAATCTTTGATTTTGGATATATCCATTGTACTGAAAAGGATAGTTATTGCTTTCTTCACTATTTTCTGCTGTGCAGGAATTCCATCCCTTCTCACAGTTTCGATACCCTTGGCATCAAAAGTAGGTTTCTTTTGATCCTCAAATTCGTACATCCAGCCCATGTATCTTTTCTTACTAACCAAAATGCATGGATGATAAACTTTCTCGAATTTCAACTTTATTGGAGCCGGATTGATGTGGGTTATATGATTTGCCATTTCTTTTCCAATTCTAAACGCATCTTCTTTTGTCTTTCCTGGAAGATAAACAAAAAGAGAATCAGTATCGCCATAAACAACCTTTGCTCCCCAAGTAGGATTACTTTCAATTTCCGATGCAGCTCGCAAGAGTGTTTCCCGACCAGAAGAAACAATTGAATCAGCTAATGCAGAATTTGGCATTCTTCCTGAGAATGTGGCTGAAGTATAGCCATAAGTCACATTTGCAATCATTTTCAAAGCTAATTGCCTGTTATTATACAACTTTCCTAATTCTTTATCGTTGTGTAGTTTTCTCATAGTTCCCTTAATTAGTATCCTCGCATCTAATATTTCGGTAAGCATTTTTGCTATTAAGGATTTCCTTAAATTTGGTTTGATGAACATCATCCCATTGGGAGATATTGTAATATAAGATTTTAATATGGCTAGCATTCCTTTAGGTAGTTTCTGCTCTGCAACCCCAATTTTCTGAAATTTTGTAGAGTCAAAGCCTCTCAAACGACCGACCAAAGTGGAAAAGCAATAATTATAAGCTGTGATCAAAGAAGGATAAAGCGATTGAAAATCTAAAACCACAAGCGGACTCTTATAAAGGCCGCTTTCTGGTTCAAGAACAAGTGGAATGCATCCTAATGGATCCATATTAAAAACCTGTTTCTTCGAGGGTGATATTAAGATGTAATCCTCGCTTTTTGCAATACGAACCAGTAAACTTTCGACTTTATATTGTGAACCTCTAGAAATAATAGAGTAAAAATCAATACCCAAAAGCCTTGACTGTTCGGTAATTTTTTCGATAGTCTCCAATTTTGCTACTATTTGTGTTTCAAATAGTAGCCTTTCGGTATAATAGCGTAGCAAGGAAGATATCAAGTTATTATCTTGATACCACTTTGTTAACAATTTATGATCGAAATGAGGAATTCGTAGATGGAGAACATGATAAACAACGTTTTCAAGGGAATAATTTCCTAGTCTTACCTCCCTTCTCAAAATTCTCCAGATATTGAGCATATGTCTTCCAGTAATTTTGAAAGCTGAAGCATGTGTATAACCCCATCTATCACCATTTTTATTCGCTTGTTTTTTTACCACACGAGAAAGTCTCGCAGGTAGATCAATTCCATACTCCCGATCACATCTATCAATTAAATAACCCCAAGATGTAGAGTGAACTTCATATCCCGCAAGAATATCAGGGTCAATTAATTCGACAAGTCCCACAAGTCCTGCTATTAAGGCTTCTTCATCTTCAAAATACCTAATTGGAAATCCAATTAACTCATTACAAGTATTTATTTCCTCGTTCCGAATCATAAATATTCCTGTATCCGGGATATCTAAAGGATATTCATTGTTACATTTGTCAAAATGCCAGAAAATTGCTTGAATCGCATCCTTTGCTGGATCGGGAAATAAATTATCTCTGGTATTTACATGTATTTCCACCATCAATGAAATAAGCTTTGAAAAGTTTGTTTTCCTATGTTTTATTGGTTCGCTTAATCCATATGACTGATCACTTTTCCCCATGGAAATTGATGGAGCTGCTTCTTTTATATTATTACCTTTTTGTGAAGTCACCCATTGTTTAACTGACTTAAAATTTGGTGGCTTCATCACAAAACTCCAGACACTTTGGAATTGAGTGCTTTCAATAAAATTAGTCTTTTGAGAAGAAGATAAGAAAGAATGATATTTTTTAAGTCCCTTCATATCCAAGCATTTAAGATGATACTTTTCTCCAGCAAAATAAAATGGTTCGCTATCATAATTCCCCCTATTTGAATAAAAAGGATCAGGATAGTTTACTTTCAGCATCTGGTAGTCCTTTTCCAAACTTTCAAGAAATTCATTTTTTGATTTAAACCTGGGTACATTTGGATTAATGATAAAAATACGCTCTGAATGCTGAATGTCATCAAGGACAGGTAATAGATTAAAATCATGTGATGGTTCAATCAACAATTGTGAACAAGGTAACGTTTCTTGTTCTGTATGTAGCTCAAATTGATGAAACGCTTGGGTAGATTCAAGCATTTTTAAATCTGTGGTTGCAGTCTTTTCACTAACATTATTTTTGATTTCATCATTGCTTTCTTCTGAAAGATGAAAAGATAGTGGTTTCTTCTTCCCTTTAGCTGTTTCAATCCGATCTTGATTAATTTCTTTGCAGTTTTCTATTTCCAGATGTGGAACAGACCCAAGAAATTTGGCGTCGTCTTGTTCATTATTCCCAGTATTTTCCTTTTTTACTTCATCGACATTCTCAAATTCAATATCCTCATCATCTGAATCTATTGAATTGAGAATCTTCTGGCTTTCCTGACTTAGAGTTGGTGAATGTTTCTGACTTTTTAATGAGAGGAATGGTCCCAAAAGTTTTGTTTTTAATGATTTTTTTGCCTCTGAAATCTGTAAAAGATATGCAGATGAAATAACTGGATGATATTGTAATAGATCAACGCTATCGAAGCATGTAGGATAATGTTCGAGCCAAGAATGTAATGTCATAACATTGTGTTTATCTGGCAACTGATGACCGCCGCATGCTGTGTCAAATTCTTTTCTTGAATTTTCGCAGCAATAATTAAAAATAGATTTTAATTCATCAATTTCAACCCATTGTTCGGATTCAAAATCTCGATTTATATCATCAAAAAGCTTTAATTTAGGATCATCTGCTAAGTTTCTCTGCCTTCTTTGAAATTCAACATCTTTTAAAAGTAATCTCGTCGAATTAATATAGCGTTTGCCACTATTTGCCGATTCTTCTATATCGGTATGAATTGGCCTCTCTGAGATTGAGGTTCGATTATCTATCCAAGATGCGCTAGTATCCAACTCTAGTAATGTTCTCCCCATTCTAGGGAATTCATCGGAATCAAGAATATTGATAGATTGTGAATTCTGTGATAAGGTATATGCTGAAATGAACTTTTGAAGATCACTTGTAATTTTTGACCGATTGAACTCACAAAAGTTTGTATCAAAGAATAATTGATAATCCTCCCTATTTTCCAATTGAATAAGGGGTGATCTCCAGTAAAAATGATGAAGAGATATCCAATTGCAGCTATAGCATCCGTAATCCAACAAAAATTGAAAGATGTGTTTGATATGAGACTCATAAGATTGAATGTGATGGCCATAAATTCTTCCTTCGTCCAAAAGTTTGGTTAGCCGTGTGGTATATCTTCCACTTAAAAGAGAGATTTTGATGAAAGGCTGATAACCGACGTGATAATTATAAAATGGAATACCTTTCACAACAGATATGTCCGCCAAATACTGATGACTTTCTTTCCATCTCTCTGAATGGGATGTCTTATTATGGTCTTTGTCTCCGTGCTTTGGTTCACTTGAATCTCTTTGAAATGATTGTGATATCCGTAGTTCAATCTCTTTTTTCAATGAGAGAATACGTCTGGTAACTTCTGATTCATTTGTTGGTGCTGGCCAGGGATATTTGATATATATGTATGGGAAGATATTGTGTATATGTAATAGGCATGTATGCCCCGTTTGAACTCTCCCAAAGATACGTATAATGGGAACATGAGGGAATTCCGGATCATTGGATATTATCTTATTGTTGACAGTGAATTGATGTTTATCTAGTGGTGTTGGAGAGCACTGATAAGAATCATAAGCAATAATCTGAATCTTCAGCTTGTTGGAATCTATAGATGAAGTATCGAAGGTCGAAGAAGAGAGGCTGCTCATTTATGTTCAATATATCAGTATGTCAAATTCCATCTCAAATTGAACCACTTGTCCTATGTGAGCCTGATATAATTGTATGTCAGAGGGCAAAGTTTTGTAATCTAAAATTAAGGTGTCAAAGTTCTTTTTCTTTTTTTCTTTTTTTTTGAATATTTACGTTTCCCCATATTTCTTATCAGTTGATAGTAACGAGTACGTGTATCTCGATAAGAAGACCTGGATATATTTCCCTAGCAACAAATTATCATCATGGTAGAAGAGAGTGTATTACACTCTTCGATAATTATTCGTTTGGATGAGCCGAGGAGTTCCCTTCAAGGAAGGTTCAAAGATGACAGTCATACGGCTGATGATAAGAGTCAATGGACGTCAAATCAGATACAATTCCTAAGATCTCTTTTACCCAGAGTGGTGAAAACAACCGGATCATTCAAGTTAGATTATAATATCACGTCGTTGGGAAATGCATGGCATAAGGACAAGGTAGATATTTACCATAAAATCATCGAGCTTTATAATGAGAAGAGCGACGTTACTACAGGTATCATGAAGCATGATTTGCCACACACGAGTGAAACTATCATCCAGCCGAAGGATATAAAGTTACCATCAGGTCAAAAGAAGCAGACAAGCCTATTAGAAACACTTAATCAACTAAAGATATCGGATGATCAATCTGAATGCCAAAGCATTAAGGAACCTAGTGATGGTAGTTCAAACGAAGAGTCTGAACCTGGGAATACGACAGATGACATTGATTATAATCCTAAATTGGATGATTCTTCTGAGAGTGATGATTTGAATATATTCGATATAACGTCTGCTTCTGCTATACTACATGGATCCAGAATCATTCGAAGGAAAACTGGAGAGAAGGCAATATCCAAACAGGCTGATGGGCTGGTACCACCTAGAGAGTAGAATAGTTTTACAAAAAAAAGGCATTCTTCCTGACTATTTAATGAATATAAAGAATCTATATATAAGGTATGTGTAAAGTTAGATCGTATCCCTAATACCGAACTATCGACAATTAGATTTGTCAGATTTCCGATGTTGATGAAAAAAAATTGAAGGTTCAAAAAATAAATGTGAGGCTTTATCATAACCATCTTTGCGCGAGTACATACCCTTGGATTAGCCTTCCTTTGAGATTTAAAGCAATAGAGATCCGATATTTCATTGCCATCATGTCATTAAGAAGAAGTCTGTATAAGCATTACTCGAGGAACTCTGCATCCGCAAGCTTTGTTAGCTTTGGAGAACAAGGCAGTGGAGAGAAACATTGGATAAGAGATTGGTATGATCCACCTAAGATCTCTAAAGAGACCAATATGCTTCCTAAAGTTAACAATATGATGACCCCACGAGCTTCTGGATTAGGTACACCTATTGAGTCGACTCCTCAGTCTTCAACTACACCCCAGTCGCAGACACCACAACCTGTGGAGACGTATGGATTCAAAGTGAAGACTTGGATTCTTTCAGATGAGCCACAGAATAAGAAAGATTGTATAAATGAAGAGAAGGATACTATGTTACCATTGGAATCAAATCAGTATCAGGTAGGTGAAGCCCGTAGTACTGTTGTCACTGGTGGTGATTCAGGCTTAACCGAGGCTGAGATGAAATCTGCTGTGGGAGGACCGGGTATCTCCAATACCTTATTTTCTAGTAGTTCTGCTCAGGCATACAAGGAGAAGAAGGATAAAGAACAAAAAGATGATGGTCATTCAAAGGATACATCTGCACAGGCGGGTACAGAAGATGTCAAGAAAGAATCAGAATCTACCCAACCATCCGAGAAGCCAAAGAAATCTGAGCAGTGATAATCTATAACAATTGTAACTGTGTGTATTTGTACTATAATATGTTAACCAAAATTAAATGTTAAAACCTATCGTGCAATAAAAACAAATGCAGTATACGTGCCTCAAAATAGAAAAGGGAGAACACGAATTTATAAAGATAATATATGTATATCCTCGACTGTATCTTTCAACATAAGAAGGATATGAACCCTAGATGTTTGTAACGACATTTCTCGTCAACGTTTTTGCATGATCTGAAGGTTCTTCCCCGTCTTATGTTTTTCTTTAACATGTCGTAAATATTTCAAAAGACGATGCCCTCCTCTATTCTCAAGCTTAAATTTCTTGAGACTGATATATTCACCACAGTATGGGCATTGGACAACCTCGATTGGATTCTTATCTGAATCGGTGACAGCCCAACCCCTTATTTCCGGGTCTCTAACCAATTCACCGTTAGAAAAGATTCCATGATATTGAATCATATGATGAAGGTAATTAGAATCGTTTCTTTTGTAAAACATCTTCTCACAATTATTAGCAATGTTATCCTTTGTTATTTCACAGTATGGACATAGTGCAAAATTGCCCTGGCTGGAACCTTTCATTTGTTCACCACTATTTCCTCCTATCATAATGTTATACTTCTTATTCACGGCAGGTTCATACATGTTGGTACGGAACTTCTTGTTTGCTTCGAATTTAACACCCGGATTCACATTCAAGTTCCTAAAATTATCAAATGTGAGACTATTGAGCCTCCTATAGTATGGTAAGGAATGGAATGGAGTAAGTGGCTTACCTTCAATGTTGCCTATAAATCTGTATTCAGCAGTATTACTTTTCCGAAGCCTTTTGCTACCGCTAGAAGTAGTCTTTTTCATTGGTACTTTTCGTTCCGATAGGGGATTATATGATTGTAACACAGATTGTGGCGACTGTGAGACATTCACTGGAACTGGAGGTAATTGCATTTGTTGAGATGGTGAAGAAATAGAACTAATTTGTTGTTGTTGCGACTGCTGTTGTTGAAGATTTGCTTCATATGTTTGATTGAGAATTGATTGTTGTAATAATGGATCTGAAAATGATAATCTATTCAATCCAGATGAAGCTGTAACGTAATTACCTAACGATTCAGAAGGGAAATCAGAAAATGTAGGGTCTTCAAACTTGGGAACATCTTTATTTGACACTGGTAAGGATGGTTGTGGCGAATTCACTGGCTTATTCTTATCATTGGAATTATCGGACTCGTGTTGTTGCTGAGATGTGCTACCACTATTTTGCTCAGAAAGAGTCTGGTAGTTGTAATATTCATAACCGTGGTTCATGGTGGGAAACTGAATTGATCTATTATCGGTTAACTGATGGTAATTCTCAAGTGATTCAGGAGTTTCATATAAGTCAAAAATGGATGGGTTTGTAGTTTTCACCTTGGGTTTTTGCATAATTAAAATGAATGATGTTGTTGATTCTTTCAAATGAATATATCTGCCAAAAATATTTGGAGCAATGAAATGCTAGAATGAGGTAGGCTCAGTTAGATTTATTTGGTGAAATGTAACGATATATAACAAGTGGAATATCTAACTAAAGCAAGTTTAATGAAAGCTCTTTTCAGATATATCTTTATCCTTTTCGTCCAAGACTGTTCTATTCTGTAGGTAAATTAATGTGGACTTTTGTTTTTGCCAACCGTACCCTGCTTCCCTACCCTATGCGTTTTGTTTAAAGTAGGTAGAATCACTATTCTGTTTAAAAGTTAATCTTCTAATGGAAACTTTAAAGCTTAATATGAGGGGAAAGCTATCAGAGCAAAACCAGAACTATAAACAGAGGAATTGTAAGAGAAAGGAATAATCTGCTATTGAACAACACTGCTTTGTTCGATAGTTATAAAGAAATTTCTTTCAAATTCAATCAGGTTTGTTGCCTCTTTATTTTAGTTTTTATTCTCTTGCATTTCCATAAGAAGAATACAGATAAAGGTACTGTTGCTAATTGAACTGTTAATGACAGGTTATGTATATGAGAGGCGGTTTCTACATCATGCAGGAAGGATTAAAATTGGTAGCAAAAAAGAAACAAAATTAAAAAGAAAAGACATTCGGAGAATCATTGTGTCACATCCATACACAACATCCATGCATTATAACCAGATCTGATAAAAAAAAAGTGGGATGGATGGGATGGTTAAATCTAGAAAATAATATACGCGACATTAATGCAATTATTACGCAAGTAGCGCGTTTTCGTGCACTTTTTGAATTCTTTCATCAAACGATTCAACAAGTGATTGATCAGCAGGTGATCTTTACAGTATCTGAAATTAAGGACAGCTTGGTATCAAATATTAGGTGGAAAAAATGGTGAATGCACTTCATGAAAACCTACCTTGGGTTGAGAAATATCGTCCTAAAAACCTAGACGAAGTGTATGGACAGCAGGAGACGATTCAAACCATTCGAAAATTTGCCAGAGATGGTCGAATTCCACATTTACTATTTTATGGACCACCAGGAAGTGGTAAAACTTCTACTATTATAGCCTTGGCCAGAGAGATATATGGTAAGAATTACCGCAATATGGTTTTAGAATTAAATGCCTCTGATGATAGGGGTATTGACGTTGTTAGAGATCAGATCAAAAATTTCGCGAGTACTAGACAGATTTTCAGCTCGGGCTTTAAATTGGTTGTGTTAGATGAAGCTGATGCGATGACAAATACAGCTCAGAATGCATTGAGGAGGATAATCGAGAAGTACACGAAAAACACACGTTTCTGTATTTTGGCAAACTATGCTCATAAACTTAATCCAGCATTGATATCCAGATGTACAAGGTTTAGATTTGCTCCACTTGCCAATTCTGCCGTTGAAGAAAGGGTTGATATAGTTATTAAAGAAGAGAATTTGAACGTGGGTAAAAAAGATGAAAAATGTTTAGTTGAGCTTAGTAAAGGTGATATGAGGAAAGCTCTAAATGTTTTACAGGCATGTGCTGCTGCTCTAGATAAACCAGGTGACCCTGTTACTTCCGATATGATCTATGAGTGTGTTGGTGCACCAAGACCTAAATCTATCGAGGTAGTGTTGGATGCAATAATAAAGAATGATTGGACAGATGCATATTCCACGATGAATAAGATACGTAAAACTGAAGGACTTGCTTTAGTTGATCTTATTACTGGATTTGTTGAAAGTCTAGACAAATATGAATTAAGGCCAATTACAAGAACTTTACTTTTAAAGGGTCTAGGTGATATTGAATATGGAATTTCCAAGGGTGGAAGTGACAAAATTCAAAGTACGGCTGTCATTGGTTGCATTAAGAGTTCGTTAGAAAAAGAGGCTTAATTATCTGACAGATGAATGTAATGATTATTTTATTATGCGGAGTCTATAGTAATTCCATGTAGTGTTCCTCGCTTATATTATTTTATTCTATAGCCTATTAATTAGGCCCTTTCAATTAGCCTAAGTCGGTTGGTTAATAATGATTTTTATGAAAGTATTCTGTGCCATCAAACTACAAAGTCAAAAGTTTTCTTTTTTTTCTTTTTCTTCTTTCTTTCATGTGCTTTAAGTCACGTGAAATATTGTTTTTATTGAAAAACCAATGATCTATTTGTTATACAGTTGATTCTTGCGATGATACAACAGGAACCGATATTAAGGGATAAAAACACTTGAAAATGTCTGAAATTAAACCAGATTCAGTTGAAGCAAGGGTTTCTGCCATGAGGCAGAGGAGGTCTGTTTTAGATCTCGATCTCGATTCCTATATAGATTTGAAGTCTAAAGTGATCAGTGTCCTTGCAAAAGCTAGGGACGGTACTATAGATCAGATCAATACAGATGAATTGAATGATATACAAAAGAACCTGGATTACTTATCACAGAAGATTATTCTAAATGCGCAAATGGATAATCTTAACATTAAGCAACTCACTCAGGAGAGTTCGGGTTTGACTACCAAGATAAATTCCCAGCTAGTGAAATTAGTTGATGATCAGGTTAAAATACTAAAAGATATGCAAGAGAAAATAAATATAGCAAAGGAAATGTTGGAAAAGAGGAAGAAACTTAATGATTTGACTTCGAAGTATACCAGTGAGAAAGGGAAGATCAAGCTTACTAAAAATGAAATTATGGATATCTTCAGTAATGAATCCGAAGCAGATGCTGTGTGCAAGCTGGGGATACTAGTGAATAAAAGCAATAAGGATCCATCGCTGTATCAATATGAGTTTTCTAGTGGAAGTGCTATTGCATTCAACGACAGTTTAAAGGAATTGGAAAAAAGGATTGAAAATAAAACTCAAAAATGTCTCCAACTTGAGTCTGTTCTTCAAGAAAAGAGGCAGAAGTGGGAAAAGCTTGCTGAAATCATTCACACTTCTCTATCGAACCTTACGGAACAGGTGAAATCAATTGTATAATAATACTTAGTGTAATAATATCATATCATAGAATATAACGCACATCTTCATTATATACATATATATATACAGGAATCTACCACTTGTCATTCTCCATATTTCCACTCAATCTTTATCTCCTGCTTCCTTTGTGAAATCCGTTTCAGCCTGTTTAATCTTATCGTCAATAAATCCTTGAATGACTTGAATTTCTTTAGATCCCGGAATCACTAAATTACTCTTTCTATATTCATCGATCTTCTCACAGGCAGTCTTGACACCATCTGCAGTGGCACTCTCTTCAAATATTGTATACATTTCGGCCACATCCTTTAAGCTTCCCAAGTCTTCTCTTTTAATCTTTGGTGCAAACTTGTCGAATTTAAGCTGACCAATGAATTTAACACCGTCCAAGAATTTCACATCCACTCTCAATGATGTGTCCAACACATCCGGTATACCAAATATAGCATACTGAAGTCTTTCCAACTTGTCGTACCATTCATCAGTTTCAACATTTTCAGCTTCCATATATTTCTTCTTGAAATCTTCTAAATATGCCTTCCCTCCTTCTTCGAAAGCGTCCTGTGCATTAGCCAATGCTGCCTCCCTTTCGGTAATGACTTGCTTAATATGAATCATCGTTTGACGAATTTCCATGCTCAAACCTTCGAAATCTTGCGATCTCATACTATCAATTTGATCATAAACATGGCCTTCTCTGTAAAGTCTATTTCTTTCCTTTAAACAGACATACCATAACGAATGAAGATCTTCAAAAGACTTCCTCCGTAATTCTGGAACCGTCCATGCTCTTCCTGTAAAGGAAACTTCATTAGGAGTACGCACGAACTTCTTATCAGAAAAGAACTGCCATAATGGATGATCTTCTTTCACTGCTATGTTATTTATAGTTGGAACAATAGGTGGTCTCAACTTAATCTGTGGTAGCACCCGATACGATTTCGGTGCATCAGCCAAAGCTTTCACGCTCGTACTGAATAATGCCATCTGTTTTCCAATCATCTTCTGGTTGATGCAGTTGTAATAGCTTACTGTATGATAAGAGCTTTCTCTAATGAAGTAAATCTTGAAATTTCAGTCGAAAAAAAAAATAAAATAAAATAGAAAAAAAAAATATCGATTTCAAAAAATTTCACCTGGAAATTAAATTACTGTTGGATCTGTATGAGGTGAAAGTAGAGGGATTATAATGATAGAGCACTTTATTAGATATATGTCTTGTACCAGAAGTTATCCGGTTATTTATGGTATAATATGTACTACGTATTGCTCAAATTTTGTAGGGACGGTTTTATTTGTACCCATCTCCTGAAAATCCGTTCAGTAGATTGAATCGCTCTCCCCGATGTCTTAGTAGTTTTCACCCTCCAAGAAGATCATTGTGAATTGCATTGATCCCCATCAAGCAAGTTATCATTAAAAAGCATTTAGATGTCATTTTAATAGTTGGTGGGTATCTTCAAATATTGTCCCGCGTGATAAATTTTATCTGCTAGCTTACTATAGGAAGTACCACTTGATTATATCATCAGCATTGTGGATCATCCATAATGTTATTAGTTCAAAATATGATTCCTATCAGATCCATGGTGGTCAAGGGACCTATTCTTCACCGATTTTTCTCTAATACAATGAAAGTCATCGATCACAGTGTAAAAACCCCGAATGAGAAGAAAATCAGAATACCAAAACCCAATCAGATGCCACCGAGACCTAAAGTATGTGAAGCAGACATTAGAGAGAAGTTTATTAAGGGAGGATCTGGTCATGGAGGACAGAAGATTAATAAGACGAATTCAAAGGTCCAGTTAAAGCATATTCCTACAGGGATTGTGGTTACTTGTCAGTTGACGAGATCAAGAGATCAGAATAGAAAGCTAGCAAGAGAAATCCTAGCCGCCAAATTGGATGAGATGGAGAAAGGAAAGAGAAGTAGGAAGCAGCTTCTTATAGCCAGAAAGCAACTGGTAAAGAAAAGAGCCAAGAGGAAATCGAAGGCCAAGTATAAGAAGCTTGAAGAGAAGCAGAAGGACGTGAAGATGAAACCGCAACCAAAGCCTGTAATGACTGGGGGTGAAGAGATTATTATCGAGGATGATGATGACGACGAAGTCATCATAGCGAAGGAATAACTGGCTATTTAATTAATGATATTATGATACATTGAATCAATACATACTGTACAAATGTGCGAACCTTTTCATTCTTTCCTTACCAATTGATACAACCTGTTCTTCTAAGGGCCTCGATCTGGCTTTCGAAGTTCTCTTCACCATGATATTTTTTCAACAGATCGCTGAGATGTTGATTCCGTAAATTCAACCAATCTAAAGACTTGTTGGACCAGGCTCCTGGTTCAAGACACAACAATTCATGGCCATTCGTTTCCACGTAGTGTTTGATTGATTCTTCAACTAGTTTCCGATTTGAATTGCATCTATGCATCAAGAAAACTGTATAATACTCTTTTATCCCTAGCTTACGAAGCTGTCCACTAAGTTGTTTAGGCGACAACGATTCATGACTGAACGCCTGATCCAACTTCACATAGAATAGACGTTTATTTTCTAATGCCAGTTTGATATTCATTGGCTCACCATATTTCCTGTATGAACGCACAAATGTCTTCTCTTTGAAATTCGTAGTTGGAACATCAATAAATTGTGAAATTGATTCCGGATTTGTCAATGCCCTATGAGTGGTATCTTTCAATGATTCGGTTGATGTCACCGGAGCAGGAGTGGCGGAGCTGTTATTCGTACGCTGTCTCTTTGGAGCTGGTTGTTGACTTCTAGGTCTAGAAGAACGATTATCATTCCATGACATCGGGGTAAGAGTTTCCAGATTCTTGCCGTCAATCTCGGGAACTTCAATTGTATCTATATTTTCATCGATAAATTCATTCTCAATAGGAATATTGGGGAAATAAAGTCGAGGACCATCAGTCTTACGAAGACTACGTCTCGCCTTGATCCAGTCTCTGTTGGCTAAATTACTTGGTAGTGGTTGGCGACCTTGTTTCCTTTGCACGATGAAGTACTTTAAGTAGTTGGCAACTCCAAATATCGCTAAGTAATTCTTAAATCTCTGACGCCATGATTCAGCCGTATGATGTGGGAAAATTCCACTGTACTTATCAAAGAAGTTTGTTGGGAATAGAATTGTTTCAAACCCAGAATCATTTTCCTTTGGATGAAGTCTTTCGTACACTACCTTACAGAGTCCGAAATCGTCTGCCGCCGTGAATGGATTCACCCTATTTTGAAGTAAATATGTTCGCACATAGTTTCCGTTCTCATCGACCAAAAGGTGATGGTTACTATCCACTTTATAGACATACCCCACATTATACTTAAGGGTTCTAATTCTCTCTCGAAGTGAAGCTGCTGTACGTCCTCTCTCTTTAAAGAAATCTAACTGTGAGATTTCCTTATATATCTGATGACCACGATACCCAAGCCATGGCCTCTTCCTGATTTCTTCAAGTAACGTAGCATCTTCTTCAGAAGTGAAATACTTCATTCCATGCTTTCTGATGATATTGGAATGAACAACCAAGCTTTCCTCATTGTTTGTCGGCACCAGTGCCAGGTTGTGATTATTCCGTGTATGGTTATTATTTGATGTTGGTGATGAATTATTATCCGAATAGGGAACGATGGGCTCTCGTGGATCACCTTCTTCTTCTTCCCCGTTCATACTTGTGCCATCAGCATGTCTCTTATGTGAATTCTGTCGAATTAAGTAATTGCTGTATTCTAATTGATATCCACATGCTATAGAATTTTCGATAACTCTCCAGGAATACACTCGATGGTATTTCAAACTTTCAGGAATATGATCTGGAACAGCAATGATGACACATTTATCTGCATTTGGATTATTTGTAATTTCACCACCATGATCTCGAATCAATATATTAAAAGTTTCATTGGTACTCAATGGTGGACAGAGATAAAAAACGTAAGGAGTTCCATCCTTGCTTGTAAATAGCTTATCACCCTCAGGCATGGATAGTATGTATGATGACAGGTAAGTAATTGGCTTGTTTGCGGTGAAGTAAGTTTAAAATGTAAAGATGCAATTTCAATTAAACCGGTCTATAATTAATTGTGCATTTATATGAGGTAATATGATCCCTGCCTTATATTTGTTATATACAATCAAGTGTGATGGTACCAATACAATACTCTATAGTTACGAAAGGGAGAAGGAAAAATAAACATGGATAAAAAAAAATAAATAGATATGAATAATGCAGAAAATAATCTAATAAGTCGCGTCGATCGGGGTAATCCCAAAATATCTAGATAAATAATCTAATCTCTGTTGGTTGGTTCATCTCCCTATCTAATTGTATCTATGCGAATATATATTCCAATTTTAATCTTTGTGCCTTTAAGCGGTACCTGAAATGCTCATCACTTAATTTTTTTAAAAATTTAATCATTTAATTCAATTATAACATGTCCTCGGACAATCTGAGGCCAAGTGTTTCATTGCCTGAAGCTCGAGGCAGATCTCGAACGAGATCCCACTCAAATGTCAGATCCCATTCTGGTTCAAGATCAAGATCGAGGCATTTGTATGTTAATGGATCCACTTCAGATTTAGCATCCATTAGTGAGCAGCATACGCTGTCACCACCAAGAAACAATCCATACTATCGCAGTATCAGTCCCTTAGGCATACAGATGGATCTTACACCATCCACTTCGGCCAGGTCCGGGAGACCTGCCACAATAGCGGAAGATAATGAAATGGATAGTTTATCGGGACCAATATTTCCTGATTTCAGTAACAGCAGCACCCAAGAAAGGATGCCAGATGAATCTGCAGCTGATCAAATTCCGTATCCAGTTCAACTGCCTGGGTTTGGAATCCAACGGCAAAAGCAAAAGGATATTAAAGATACAATTCAAAAGGATTTCGATAAGGAGTTTCAAAAAGACAATACTTCCGTGATAGGTGTTAATACACCTTATAAAATGCCCGACGAGATACGAAAAAGTATGGAGTTCGGTAAAGGTGCAGATGATAATAGTGCATCGTCTTCTGAATCTGAATCAGCTCAAAGTAAAGTCACTCCTTCAAAGAGTAAATCAGTTTCATTTCGTGAAGATACAGTGAAGTCTTCCGATGCATCTCACGAGGGGGAAGAATCTTACATGATGGATGACTTGTCACTATCAAAGCATCCTGATAAGACGACTATAAATGATAAAAAACAATCGACTTTGCCATCTTTAAAATCGAAAATCCAACCGGTGCCGTCTGCGACAAATAAGTGGTGGTCTGGATTCTCTCATAAAAGAGACAAGTCGGGTAGTAGCAATTTGCAGGCAAGTTCTAGCAATGGCAAAACATCGAAAAAGAAATTGTTCATGGAAGAAGCAAAAGAACTCGTTCATCAACATATCAGAAATCGGGGAAATAAGAGACGGGCATATTCTTCTTCTAGTGATAGAATTTCTTTGATGGATGATGATGATCTCTCGGATATTGAAGATAACGATACTTCTCCGGATGATGACTATCTACCACGTACCGTTCGATCTGGAGTGGCATCGAATTTGATGAAGTTATACGGAGGATCCACATCTTCATTTGTTGATGATGACTATTCGAATAATGATGGATTTGCTACAAAGGCCAAAAGAAAGACTAAAGAATTTACTAATATGGCTCTGCAACCAATCCTTTCTGGCTCATCTAAGAATAAGCTCCATAAATCAAAAGCTTCTTCAAAGATAAAGTTCAATATGCCTACATTTTCTAAAGAATTGGATCCAACTGAACATAAGCAGCATGATAGAATGAATTTCAGAAGGAAATTACGTAAAAAGCATCAACACGACACTACAGCACGTGTTACGGTACACATAGCCGATATCCTTGAAAGACAGAAATTCTTATTAACTCTTTGCAAAGCTTTCATGGAATACGGTGCCCCAAACCATCGATTAGAGGAATATTTGAAACGTACAGCAAGAGTTTTAGAACTTGATGCTGCATTTGTCTATTTCCCAAATATTATCATAGTTTCCTTTGGAGACCCTTCAACGAAGACCTCTGAAGTGAAAGTGATTAGAGTAAATCAAGGTTTCAATCTCGCCAAACTTGATGATGCCCATGAAATTTATAAATCGGTGGTTCATGACAGAATGGGTGTAGAAGAAGCATCTCAAAAATTGGATCAGCTCATTAAAAGTAAATCATACTTCAACAAATTCTGGTTGATAGTATTTTATGGATTGTCCAGTGCGTTTATTATTATTTGGTTCAATGGTAGCTGGCAAGATATGGGACCAAGTTTTTTAATGGGTTGTTTAGTTGGATTTTTCCAACTTGTTATAGCACCAAAATCAACCCTTTATTCTAGTGTCTTTGAAGTGTGCAGTTCGATTTTCCTAAGCTTTATAGGAAGAGCCATCGGTTCAATTAAAGGTGGTCGTATCTTCTGTTTCAGTGCCATTGTCCAAAGTGGATTGGCTATGATTCTTCCTGGTTATACTATTATGTCTGGAGCATTAGAAATTCAAAGTAGATCAATCGTTTCCGGGACTGTTCGAATGTTCTATGCCATTATTTTCTCCCTATTGCTCGGTTTTGGAATTACTCTAGGTTCGGCGCTTTATGGTTGGATCGATAAGGGGGCTATCAATACTACAACATGTAGTACAGGTGGGCTTGCACCGATGTGGAATCTTTTATTTATTCCTGCCTTCACTGTATTTGCCACGTTAGGAGTGGAAGCCCGTTGGTCACAACTTCCACCTATGGTCATCATAGCAAGTGCAGGTTATGCTGTTTATTATTTCTCTGCAAAGCATTTCAGTATTGCACAATTTAATGCTGCTTTGGGTGCATTTACAGTTGGTTTACTAAGCAATTTGTACTCACGTTTTGGTATGCCATTTAAAAGATTTGGTTACTGCAGTTCTGCTTTCACTACAATGTACCCCGGAATTATTGACTTGGTTCCAGGTAGTGTTGCTTCAAGAAATGTTTTGGCAGCTGGAATTACACAGCTTACTAAAGCTGAACAAAACAGTACAACTGGATCACAAAATATTCTGAATGATAGCACTTTAACATTCGGTGTTACAATGATTGAAGTTTCAATTGGTATCTCAGTCGGATTATTCCTCAGCGCAATCGTCGTCTATCCAATTGGTAAAAAGAGAACGGGTATTTTTAGTTTATAGAAGCTTCTCGTGTACAGGTATATAGAATAGATGTATTATTAGGTTATTATCTAAAAAGATATGTCCTAGAAGTAGTGAAGATGAAGTAACAAATAGTATGTGTAGTTAAAAAAAAAATGTTGGACGAAACAGGATTCGAACCAGTGACCTTCTGCTTGCAAGGCAGACGCGCTACCAACTGCGCTATACGCCCAAACTGTACTTATTGTAAGCTTATGTTATTTCTGCTGACATAAATGGGATATTGATATATTTTGGTTTGATATGTTCAGAGGATTTATTCTATGGAAAACGATAATATATAAATATAATTGATTATAAAGGTATAAATAATTATATATCAATAATTAGTGATATAAAAAAGTTACTGACATCATATTAAAAGAAAAAGAACGGTGTTAAGTAAATATAAATGATCCCGAATTGGATAATTAGAATATTATTCGCTTTTTGTACCCATCGTTCTACGGAAAACTTTTGAGCAAACTAGATGTCCTTAATTATCACCATATATACTTTAATCAATCAACAATATTCAAATATAGTTGTTCCAACACGGAGAAGTTTAAATTAATTATTCTTACAGACAAAGGTTTATTGTATTCTATAAAGTTAATGCTTTTTGGGATGTGCCTTTTTGCGTCCTCCTTTGGAATTGAAAGAAACCCAAGATGATTTGATTCCATACTTCTTCCTGAGGATATCGATAACTTCCTCTCTATGTGATCCTTGCACAGAGACTTCCATCTTCGTGCTGTTAGGGATTTCTGTGATTGCAGTTGATCCAGAGCATGAAACCCTTAGATCAGCGGCTAGCTTCTCTGGCTGTATATAGTAATCTTCTATTCCAGTTAAGCGAGTCATGAACTTTCTTCTTCCTCTAATCTGCTCAACACGGATTTGAATTCTCGGAGGGAAGCCCTTCTTCACCTTAACTCTTTGCCGTTCATCAATCGGAAGATTAGTATCAACAATCTTGAAATATTGCTGGAAATTGGAGTGTTGATTCATTATTTGATTGAAAATGTCACTCCTATTAACATCTATAATATACCTCTTTTCTCCCTTAACACCCATAGACCGTAATGTGGAATCAATTCTAACTCTTTTAGGATCATTTTTCAATGCTAGATTGTATTTCTTGATATAATCTCGAAGGAGAGTCTTGACTTCGCTTTCAGTATAATGCTGAGTATATTCAGCATCAAGTTTATTAAATAGTTCCCGTGAAGAGGATTTGGGAAGCAAATATTGATACACTGCTATTCTACCTGTAGCGGTAGATCCATGCCCATTGGAATTGGTACCATGATGACGATGCTTTTGAACTTTGTAAGGTTCAAAACCAGCCACCTTTGGATTCTCCTTATCGGCTACAGAAACAACGACCGTATTGGCACCCTTACCTTTAAGCTTCATTAACTTATCTTTCTCCATTGCTTTAAAGAATTTATGGGACTTCTTCCAAGACGTTTTCTTCATATTCACGAGATTTGCATCTACCGAAGGTAGATTCTTAAGAATGTGAGCAGACATGAATTCAGAGGCATTCATTGGTAGATCTAATTTATCTTGAGTGATGGAATATAGCGTAGCTCTCAGGAAGAAATCATCTACATCTTCGGTGGAAAGAGTGTAGGTATCATTTTCATCGGAGGAAGAGGGCTTGTCCGCAGGTGAAGGTTCCTTAAGTTCAGGCTTTTCATTAGATTCAACATCCTCTTTTACAGTTGAAGGAGGTTCACCACTTTCATCTTTTGATTCCATTTTGTCCTTTAGAAAGTCATGTAACTCATCTAAGGTGGCTGGCATTTCTATCGATTTGCCAGAAGGCAGAGGATCTGGCTCGATTTCATTATCCAACTTGTAGAGACTATCGTTGTAGTAATGGAAAGATTTTACGGCAACTCCGTGTAGAGCAGTAACATTTACCACTCCGGTGACATCCATGGCAAGAGATCCCACCGCAATGGCAACTTTTGGATCGCCGTCTGTGATAATGGCAACGACATCACCGACATTTAAGTTTGATGGGAATGGTGCAATACACCCTCTGATCATAAGATCGGCACCATTTTCAAGCACGGGTAAAAGCTCAGCGTGCGTCTTAATGGTAGGTAGAAGAAACGGTGCTTTCCATAGTGTATAAAGTGTTGGGCAGAATTCGCCGCCTCTATATTCAAACCATATCGGCTTCTTCGTTTCACCATCAATGTAAATGTAACCACGGGAAGATTTCCCCTTGTATTTTGCCTTAGCTATAACTTTGGGGAATAGAAGATCCTGTATAGAAGGATCCTGAAGATCTGAGGGGAAGTTTATGGAGGTTAACACATCCTTAATAAGATGCCTCCTTTCAGAGTTCCTGATATTAGAAAATGATTTAAGTTGTGGCTTCCGTTTAAACATCCCGGTATATATATAAAGAAATGATTGAATGAAATTGTAATAGTTGGGATAGAGGACTGAAAATATATTCATCCCTGAGATAGACAAAAAAGGTTAGGTAACAATATTTATTTATTTTTAACCAGATCTGACCTGATCAATCATACCAATAACAATAAATAGAGGGAGAATCACTCATCAATTGGAGTTAGTGGTCATGTCAACGTTTAAAGTGTTGACTAAAGGGTCGCTCCCTTCCAAACTGGCGACCTCCGCCAACTATTGCATATGTCCTACGATGGATATCATTTCTTTCCAACTCAATTCAAATACACTGTTATTCTATCGTCTCAATAACGAAAAAGTGTGGGATATATGTCTCAACTATAAGGACGACAGCAATGAAAAGATCTATAGAATTTGTTGGCGACCGGATGGGAAGTTGTTTGCTGTCTTATCCAACTTGGGTACAGTCAGCTTGTTTGATTCAGGATCGGGAAGTTTGGTAATGCAATTCCAAGTCTGCGAGGGAAGCAACAATACAACCGAAATATGCTCATGGGCCACAATTGAAAACAAAGAAGGTAACAAACCTCTGGCAGGATCCAAATATAGTCAAATATTTGAAGGGAACTTGGTGAATTCATTGGTGAAGCTAACCGCCGGTAGCATAGTGGGAGATGACGGTGTGTTAACGAGTGAAGGATCGGCACTTGATTTCTTAATTGTGGTGCAATCACGTGGGATTGTATCGGTCATTCTTTCTGGTGCTTTCACAATCGAAGGTTATCAGCTACCTGCCCAAACTGGTAAGGCATTATCGGTTCTTTCGAATCCAGACCTCGTTTCTCATTATATCGTTATGAAGAATGATGACAGTTCGATCGATTTGATAGAGTTTGATACAACATTTGTTTCTAGTTATGGCCCAAGACTTTCATCCATTTCTCACAGTTGCTCAAGAGTTGTTGGATTCATCAACAGTCTTCATAAATATATCCATTTGATGGATGATGATTCCAAACCTTTCTTTGATTATACAACACGAATTATAGCACTTCTTAAAGGTGAAATCGACGAAAGGAGTCATGCCAAATACAATGAAGATCCGGTCTATGATCTTTATGATCTTCTTTTAACGGGGTCGTTATCCGAGGCTACCAAAACTTGGCTAACCGATTATTTAGGTGATCGTGGTGTTAAACGTTGGCAGAAGCTTGGAGATAAACATTTTGGTGGTTCTAGAAAGATCTTATTCTATTCAATGATACCGACCCTTCAACATCTCATAATCCATCTCACCAAACTGGAGGGACTATTTAAATGGGAAGAGACTAGAAAATTGCTTGGCCTTGATTCTCAGCAGATCGCTATTGCTCTTCAAACTGCAAGTGATTTTTTGAAAGAATGCTATAAAACAATGATGTCGTTGAATGAAAACCAGAAGAACTTTGAGAGTGTTATGAAATGGTTTAATGATATCATTCAGGAGCTTACTACTGATGAGAAACCAGCTACCGGTATCGATACCAAAAACATCATTGATTTCTTGCTTTCACTCTCACATAAGGATGGCCCCGAACATAAGAATGATCTCTTGGAGAAACTATACGGATCTTTACAAAAACATATGGATACGATCTTCCAACAGATAAAGGAGAAAATGAAGACAGAGATGAAATCAAAGCTTTTAATAAAAATATCAGATTCAATTGGTGATGCAACAGAATTTGATACAACGTTGGATAATGGTATTTTTGAAATGGCTATTTTAAGTTCCGGTAGGGTTACGGTGACGCAGTTTGATACTTCCACATCTCAAAAAAAGGTTCATGTATTGAAATTGCAAGAAAACCAGAAGGGATTGGGTATTAGAATTATGAAGCTAGACAAAATCATGTTGCTATGTGCTAATGGGGATAATCGTACATTAGTATCATTGAAAATAAATGAGGGTGCTAGTAGTAATGACATCGTGCAAGGAGGTGCAGATATTGACAAGATCATACAAGTCCCAATGGATGATGATTTCAAGGCTACATACCTTACCAATAATTCACATAGAAAGACCTGCTCAGTGCTGGATGATACTAAGAAGAATTACTATGTGTTAGAATATGATACATGATAGAATTTCTATAGATATATATATATTTGCTATTCATTAGTTGCCATTGCGTAAGACTTTATAAGTTTGTCATCCGGTGGGAGAATCTGGGTGGTCATTTGAAGTGTAATTATAGATCCATCATCTTTCACTGCAAATGCATCATTATAGAATTTTAAGTATCCAGACTCTAGTTCCTTGTGTGTCTTAAAGAATCCTTCATTTTCTAACTGGTTCAAATAGTGGAAGTCATCGATAGATATGGATAAATACCTGGCGAAATATTTCTGGATACTGATGAGCCTGTTAACAACCAAGTTAATTATTCTTGCCTTTGGTAGAGGGGCCCCAAATTTGGTGGGCAGAATATCCAATTTAAACGAAGGCTTCTTCGTTTTCGTCTTAATCTTTATTTTATACTCAGATTTCATCTTGAGAATGTAATCATGATCTGGGTTATGGACTTTCTCTCTATTAACCCTGATATGTGGCCTGGTACCGGAAAGAATTCCTAATATTGGCTCTGTGTCAGGACTAGAAACCTGCATTTCCTTATCCAAGGTATCGTAGTATTTGGCAATGAGGGGTTTATTTCCCTTGAAATAATCAATGACATGATTTATTTGAAGAAGTCCCGAATAATTATCAAACATGGCCAATTTGTTGGCTCTACCAACTGGATTCATTATAAGAAATCGGGAAAGCCATGTGGGACATCTCTTCTGCAGAGGTTGTGAATCGATGAATGCCAATCTAAGAAGATTATTGGTCGAAGCAGTATCATGATAACAATTGGCCTTTGTAAGATTGGTATTTAACGTTCGAGCATTTAGGAGTCTATGGTATAGAGAAGCGTCATACTTTTTAGATCGAAGAATTGGTCTTTCGAATTCACTTCTTGTATATTTGGAAAGTCTTGATTTCGTGAGCCTATCAAATTGAGAATTAATAATGTTTAGTTGAATGGTTCGATATAGGGAATTTATAACCTCATTTTGTGCTTGCATGATTATATGGAGTCATGCATAATGTCAGGTGTGTGATCCTTAATATCAAATGACTTGTGCATATATTTGGGTTATTTTATTTTTTTTTATTTTATTTTCAGGATCTTGTATTTATTTACTTTTCCCCACCGCGTTTATTTAATTAGCCAGGCAACACTTATTCTCTCCTATCAGGCATTTAATTTACTTATTATTACGATAAAATCACAGTTCTAGAGACATTATAGAGACATCATAAGAATCATTTAAAGCATACATTCATACATTCATACATATATTGCATATATCAATGTCTTCTCATCTAGACAATACCAGAGACAACAGATTACGAGGCTTCCGGACCGATGCTGACAAGGAGAATGTTGCATGGAGCGAAACCAAGAAAAGTCTTAACACAAAGGAAAATGATGCTAATCTACTGGGGAAAGTTATGGACATGAGAGCAGGAAATTCGAAGCGAATAAGAAGAAGAAAGACCATCTTGAGAACAAAATCATCCAATTCCATACTTTCTAAAGGATCGCGACTTTCAACTGCTAAGACCCGTCCGGATTTGGTGGAAAGCTTCAAGAATTCTATTACAAAAGAACCTTCCAATTACAATAAAGCTAGGCGGGTGATCGATGTATTAAACGAGAATAAAGAAAATGTCAATATTCAGAAGTTAAAAGTGGCTAGAAACTCACCAGAGGTCAACCGTACGGCAAGAAAACATTCTAAAGGTCAACCACTTCGAGAACTGCCTATCCGAGCACCAGTTATTACAAAGAAAGTTGAAGATAGTGAAGACGACGATGATGATGATATTGATGATGAAATTGAAATAGTATCTCATGAGAAACCGGCAGATGAAGTTCCCGATGGATATCAACCAATGCCCGAGGATCTACTAAACTTTGTGTTTTCAGGAGATCATCACGGTATCAGTAAGAAGACATTAGATGATTTCAAAGATCCATTAGAACTTGATCTTTCAAACATAAAACAAAATAAATCATTGGATATCGATCTAACTCATGATTCTGACAGTGAAGAGGAACAGGTTGGAGATTCGAGTGGGATTGGAACGGATTTAAAGTTGGAATTCCCTGAACCAGGAGAAGAGACAGAAGAGAAGAAGTTGGCCAAGATTAAGGAATATTATGAGGGGAACAGAAAGAATTTCAAGCCTCGACGCTTATGAGATGTATAACACTATAGAAAACCTTTGCTAGAGATCAATACGCTTATTATTATTATAATGTACAGGACTATGTATATATTTTATTTTAGAACCACTTGCTGAACCAGCCTTTAGATTTGTTACTGACACCGACATTCTTGACCTCTGTATTAGCATTGAAACTATTGAATGTCAGTGGGAGTTCTTCTTTAGTCTTGATTCTGAAGGAAACCTTTGTGCACTCATCTTCATTGGCGGATTCATCCTCTTTCTTCTGAGCCTTTGAACCGTATGAAATATCTAACACGGATCTCAACTTCTTGAAATCATTTCTCTCAAGAGCCCAATTATCTTGAGGGAATTGGATGTTGACGGCCACATATAGATCTCCATAACTTCCTCTATAATCTCCCTTTATAGGCATACCTTCATTTGGAATTACAATGGAGTCACCAGGTCTAATCACTTTTCCGGACGGAATATCAACCGATAACCATCTTTTGTCCAACGTTTGAACGAATTTACCCTTCTTAAATCCGCAGAGTGCATCCACCAATGGAATACTCACTTTAGTGTATAAGTCATTACCTTCCCTGTGGAATCTTGTTTCACTGTCGGTTGGTAATAAATGCCAATTCAGAACCACATCACCGGTTCTAAGACCAGGAACCTCATCTGACTGTCCCGGTAACATAGTGGAACCGGTATTTTCAGATCCCTTAGGAACATCGAATTCCAGGATCTTAGTTTCTTTGATAAGTCCAGAACCTTCACATTCTTTACAGAAATCTTTCATTCGATAGTAACGTCCATCTCCATGACATTTATCACATGCATCCGTTACAACAAATGTGAGACCATTCAAATGACGATACCGCTTTTCATAGCCAACACCTTCACACATAGGACATGTAATTTCCACAGCCTTCTTTCTAAGTCCACTACCCAGGCATTTCCCACATATCTTATCCCTGGTTTCAGATAGCTTCACAATTTTCCCGTTGTATAGATCGGATAAACTTAGTCCAACACTGAAACGGGCATCCTTGGTCTTTCCGTTACCGGCATCATGCTCTTTGGCCTCTCTAGATGGTCTTGGTGGCTTTCTAGCCGAGCCAGGCTTCTTCTTTTCCGGATTCGACGGTTGCTGTCTTCTAGGATTACCTCTCATGCCTCCGAACATATCATCGCCTCCATCCATACCCATCCCCATATTATTGAAGAAGTTGGCAAAATCATCGGGTGAAAAGTCAAATGATGCTCCATCAAATGCTGCATTGCCAAATGGATTGTTTGTAGTATATGCCCCTTCTTCATATCCTGGTGGGGGTGCACCAGCTTCTCTCTCTCCATACAGATCATAATCTCGTCTCTTATCCTCATCACCTAGAATCCCATATGCATGCGTGATATCTTTGAATTTGATTTCTGCCTGTTCTCTCTGATCTTTAGAAACTTTATCGGGATGATACTTAAGTGCCAGCTTCCTGTATGATCGCCGGATTTCTTCCTGACTGGAATCCTGTGACACACCGAGAATCCCGTATAGATCCGATCCAGATGTACTCATGATAACTATCGGGTTGATTCTCTGATGATATCTGGGTTGAAATTTATCTATATGAACCTAACAAATATGTAATTACTCTTTTTTTGGAGGACTTCTTATTTGATCTATATATGAAATCATCTATCCCTGCCCATCTATTTAGCCGCCTAACATAGAAAAAAAAAAAGTTTCAGAGAAACTACAATTTCGAGAATACTCCAAGTTTTTTTAATCAATTTATTTTTCTTTTTACATTCTCATTGCAAGTCTTTAAAAATAAGTAGTACCTGTCATTTCACTAAGAGGGTGGGTAAAAAAACAAAGATATTCGGAACAATTCAGAACTATAACTAACTAACGGAGGAAACCTTTTCTACCCTTGGTGTTGCTCACCGCTGGAGAGCCATATCCCTTCTGTGTCTGGGTTTTGGCTGGTCTTCTCTCCAGGTCTTTCTTCTTATCTTCAAGCAACTTGATTTGTTTCAATAGTTTCTCTCTCATTTCCTTATGCTTGCTAAAGAGATCGGCCTCAGTTTCTTGAAGTTTCTTTTCCTCCCTACTAACCTTCTGTTGGAATATGGAACGCATCTGTGCTTCCATACTATTCAATTTGGCTTCATGTAGTTGCTTCTCTTCCTCTTGCTTCAAAACTGGATCAAATTCTTTGAAGACAGTATTGTCTTGTTTTATGCCCAACTTAACCAACTTCTGTTCTCTGTATTTCTCGTAAAGATTCTTACCTGTAGTTTCCTTTAATTCTTCCATGAAGTTTCTAATGAGTAATTGTCTCAATTTAACGAAATCACAATGCTCCTCATTATCAACTTCAATGATTCCCCATGGGAATGATCTACCTCTCACCATACGTCCATCATCTGTCTGTATGTAATTGGTTGATCCAACAACTGCAAATGGAATCTTTTCAACAATTTCCTTTGTGGAAGAGATGGTTTCATCATCATCGTTATCATAAATTGGAGGCTCGAACAGATGAATACCTTGGTTCTTAATATCTTCGAGGATCAATTGCTTCGAACGCTTGACTTCCTTTTCAGTTAAAGTATCTGCTCTCGAAATAACTGGGATCAAGTTAACTTTCTCGTGCACTTGTTTCATAAATTCAATATCAAGTGGCTTCAATGAATGACCAGTTGGTTCAATGAAATAGAGAAGAGCGTGAACCCTATTATCAACTATAGTAGATCTATTCACTTTAGTTTCTTCCTCCAAATATTGATCGAAACGACGATCAATTTCATCCACAATCGGTTTCCATGAAACTTCTGTGTTATCGACATTCTCACCAAATCCTGGTGCATCTATCACAGTTAAGTTTAACTTAACATTGTTTTCTTCAATTTCGGAACTAACAGTTTCGATCTCAACTTCGACAGGCTCATCTGGGTCTGGATAACTTGCTTTTGGTGCGGTATCAATCTTATAAAGCTGCTTGTTAAACAAGGTATTGATAAGGGTCGATTTACCCAAACCTTTGGCACCAACAACCATCAAGTTGAAACTGAAACCACGACGAATTGATTTTCTATGCCACTGTTTAGGTAAGTTAGCGAATCCAACATATCCATTTAATTTCCTCTTAATGATAGGAACTTTCCGAGCAACTTTCTTTGTTGTAGATTCCTTAGTCTTGTCTGCACTGTCCGAAGAAGATTTTGTAGCTGCGACCTTCAAACCTTTTGTAGATGAAGCAGTTGAATCGGCCTTCACGGAACTTTGGCCATCAACAGTGGCTGAGCCATTAGATTTGGCACTGGCTCCGGTAGTGGTAGATCCCTTTGTGGTGGTAGTAGTCACTGAAGATGATGTGGCGGCATTTGCAGCAGCGACTGCAGTAGCACTAGCAGATGATGCGTCTGCTTTCAAGCTGGCTGATGATTCTAAAAAGAGAAATGTTAGTATGTTGACCAGAACAAGAAATTGGTAATCTTCCACGACGGTATTTTACTTACGATCAGTAGTCATACTTCAATATCGACAGTCTATAGGTATTGGCCTTGAAGTGAAGCTTGAACGTGAGAAATCAAGAAAGATCTAAACTAAAGGTTATGCTTGGTTTTTAAACTCTTTTTCGACACTTTTTTTATTTTTATTTTTATTTTCCTTCTTTAAAATTCGCTCTTGTCACCTGGCTCGTTTCTGCTACTATTTTTTGATTCATTGATTCATTGAATCTGGAAAATTTATTTCCCAATGCGACTACATAAATTTGAATTTATGTCAACTTACGCGGCTAACTGTAACGCTTTCGCGCCAACCTGGGACTAGAGGGATTACAACCATCATTAACCAGTATTAGATAGAAGTATTTATATTAAAAGACGGTGAATGTCAGTATCATAGTTAGATATCGGATATTTCTATAGTAGGATCAACTAGATCGCTGGTTGCTTATCAATTACCATTTAAGCAATACACGTCAGATGGCGTATCATAGCACAACACGTATATGCGATTAATAATTTTTCAGTGAGTGATATTTACTGAGTATTTACCTCTGAGATACACGCATCTAATTGTATACATACATATATCACTGTTTGAAATTATAAATCAACCATGATTAAGAAATATTCATCAGATATAACCAAGTCATTAGAACAGGGTGCGTGCTTTATGGCTGCCAAGAAGTTCGAAAAGGCGGTGGAGAAATATTCGGAGGCATGTGAGTTGATGAATTTAGAGTGCGGTGAAGACGACCCAGATCTACTTTATCTATACGGATGGGCCCTATTTAAGAACGCGGTGAAAAATAGTGATGTTCTAGGCCAAGGTGCTGCCAAAGAGAAGTTAGAAGAGACTAAAGAAGAAGTCGAGAAAAATGGTGAGGACAGTGAAAGTGAAAAGGAAGAATTAGAAGGTGGTGGCATGATGCAATTTAACGAACAGTTAGCCGAAGATGATACAAATGAGCCAAGTAAAGAAGATGAAGATGAAGCTGATGAAGAAGAGGTTGTTAAAACGGATGAAAGCAAACAAACGGCAGATAAACCAGCCGATTCTGAAGAAGGAGAAGCCGAGCAATCTGATTTCGAAATTGCATGGGATATCTTAGATCTTACAAGAACATTACTTGAAAAGAAGATCTCAGGCTTAAAAGAACAAGAAAAGTGTAAGCTTGAGGTACCATATCTTAAAACAGAAAAAGAGGACGAGCTTATAGGTAAGCCGGCATTGGTTAAAATGGAAAAGAAGCTTTCTGATGTGTATTCGTTATTGGGCGATATCTCGTTGGAAACGGAGAATTTCAATCAGGCTGCAACTGATTTGAAATCGATGATTCAATTACGAGAAAAGCTCTATCCAAAGGCTTCTAAGACTTTAACGGAAGCATACTATAGGGAATCGTTGGCATTAGAATTTATCGATCCATCGGAGGCAATAAAATCAATGAAAAGAGCACTCGAATCAATGAAAGAAAGGTCTAAAAAGGGCGAGAAACTTGATCATGATATTGTTCAGGAGATGAAACAGAGACTATACGATTTAGAGAAAGGTGATAAAAAGATTAAAGCTGAAAAGGATAGAATTATGAAGGGAATTCTTGGTGAATTAAATCCTCCAAGCAAAAAGGCAGATCCTGCAAAAATTGTTAATGTTCCTATTAAGAGGAAGGAGAAATCACAGATTCACGATCTCACCTCTCTGGTGAAGAAGCGTAAGCTGGGGCCTTAAGTTAAAGTATGTAGATTAAAAGGGATTTTGATTGAACGCGTAAAGGTTGAAAAATAATAAGAAAAAAAGAAAAAAGAAAAATTGAAACTCAGAAATGAAAAATTATTGTGATCGCGTTGGATGATTTCAGATTTCCAGATGACGGTATAGTACTATCAGAGTCGGGTCAATTCGTTGGATATATATATATACAATTAATATGAACAAAACAGGTAAATATCCTCTTGATCTCGAACTTCCTTGGGTCGAAAAATACAGACCCAAATACTTAAAAGATGTTGTTGGAAATCAGGATACTATTCAATCACTAGAACGAATTGCACAGGAAGGTAATATGCCACATATGATTCTCTCGGGACTTCCAGGTATTGGTAAAACAACGTCTATATTATGTCTGGCGCGAGAACTCATGAAGGATGATCCAAAGTTAATAAAAGATGCTGTTTTGGAATTAAATGCATCTGATGATCGAGGTATTGAAGTTGTGAGAAATCAAATCAAGCAGTTCGCACAAAAGAAGGTGTCATTGCCACCAAATAGACAGAAGATAATCATTCTTGATGAAGCCGATTCGATGACTGCTGGCGCACAACAGGCACTTCGTAGGACCATGGAGATCTATTCCAGCACTACAAGATTTGCATTTGCATGTAATCAAAGCAGCAAGATTATTGAACCTATTCAGAGTAGATGTGCCATTCTCAGGTTCAATCGACTTAAAGATGAAGAAGTGTTATTGGCATTACAACGAATCGTGGATAAGGAGAAGATCAAATGTACTGAAGATGGATTGGCCGCTATTATATTTACAGCCGAAGGTGATATGAGACAGGCAATCAATAATTTACAATCCACATATTACGGATTCAATATTGTCAATGCAGAGAATGTTTATAAGATTGTGGATTCGCCACATCCATTACTTATAGCCAAGATGCTTATGCTAGCAGTGGAAGGAGAAGTTGATAAAAGTTTGGCGATTTTAAAACAGTTATGGGTTAAAGGATACTCTGCTATCGATATAGTAACTGTTAGTTTCCGTGTTACGAAAACAATGTATAAATTAGAAGAAGAGAAAAGATTGCAGGTGATTCGAATCATTGGATTCACACATATGAGAATATTGGAAGGTGTGGCGACATATCTTCAATTGGCATCGATGATTTCTAAAATAGCACTTTTAGGCGATCTTTAGATGGTGACGATGATGATGATATAAAGTTCAATATTTTAATTTTAAAAATGATGAATTTTTCACTTTACTATATACGTATAAAGTAGCTTTAAAATTGTAACCAGATAAATGAGTGAGTTGTATCAGAAGCTGACAGATTGTTTCACGCGACTCGATACAGTTATAGGAATTGAATATCAACGGAACTCAGGTTCCAAGAAATGGACTTTGAGTGAATTGGAAGATCAAGTGTCAGGATTAGATATTGATACACTCTTGGCCATAAAATCTGTTTATCCGGAATCATACAAATTGACTAGAGTGATTAAAGATAAGAATGAGATTATAGTTATAGATATTTACAAGAATAACGGAGAATCAGATGAAATAGCATCGTTTCGATTCTTTGGTCAGTTGAATCAAAGATCACAGATATTTAAGGAAAAATTGAAACAGGCAATAAGATATGGCGATACCATAAATAAGTTGATCACATATAAGATTCCAACCATTAATGAGAAGGAGAAGTCAAACACTAGAAAAGGTGAGGTAGTGAAGAATGATCAGAGTAAGTTTATATTTCATGAGAAAACGGACGAGAAGCATAAAGGATCAAAGTCGATACTTGAGAGAATCCGAATCAAAGAAGCCAATGGCTTAAAATTGAAACAGGAATTACATCTGGAGAAAGAAAAATACATCAGATCAAAGTTACCAATGATATACAACGCATTCTACGTGGAATCCCCCAAGACTGGAGGGATTAAAAGCTTAACTATTACGCAGGTGAACCAATTATTGAAGAATGCTTCAGAAAATCCAATGGCTGATGAAGATATAGTGTCATCGATCAAGATGTTGGATCGACTGGTTGATGGAATCAAATATATTCAATATGGTAAGGTTAGCTTGGTTAGGTTGAGGAAACTTGATAGAGAGAAGGACTTGGCCAAGATTCAAATGAAATGAAAAATATATATGTACATAAATAAATCATGCAGCGCATAATTTAATATTCCATAGAATATTCCAGCAAAAGTATAAATTCAGAAAATCTAGGTGAGGGCGGATCCGGGCAGGAGAATATTCATGGGGGGAAAGAGTGGGGGGGAGGAAATATTGAAATTGACGGCAAAAGTTTTTTTCCCCCCGGTAGAGGAAGGAGGCGGAAGGTGAAGAGAAAAAAGAAATAAAAAAAAATAGAAAACAAATTACGGCGTAAGGGAAGCCCGAAGACGGCTTTTGAAAGGAAGTAAATGTAGATTTAGAGGGATTATGACGGTATATTTCGAAATGACAACACTCGGGGGAAATTGTACTATGAATATAAAGTAGAATAAAAAGATCTCACCTTAGGAAAGAGCACATAAAAAAGGCGGATCAATCAACCAATGCCAGCACGACCTAATCTCATCTCGAGTTCAGGAACTTTCCATTTAATGAAAAATTTGGAAAATTCTCATTTTTTTTTCAACGGAGTAATTTTTTTTCTACTTAATAATGAGGTTTGAGGTTTGGAATCTTGCTCTCCTGTTAACATCTTGAAAAGGTTGAAACGATCAGGTATACAGCCTAGCATAGTCATATATATAGTAGAAAAATGTTTGCAGCTGCTTCTAAGTCATTTGGCAATGTTGCCAAGAGAGGAGTCCGGTTCAACTCCAACAAAGTGACCGGTACAGTTATCGGTATCGATTTGGGTACTACCAACTCTGCCGTTGCTGTTATGGAAGGAAAAGTTCCAAAGATCATCGAAAACGCTGAGGGTTCCAGAACAACCCCATCCATTGTCGCATTCACCAAAGATGGTGAAAGATTGGTTGGTATTCCAGCTAAGAGACAGGCCGTCGTTAACCCTGAAAACACACTCTTCGCCACCAAGAGATTGATCGGTCGTCGTTTCGATGATGCCGAAGTCCAGAGAGATATCAAGACTGTTCCTTACAAGATCGTTAAGCATTCAAACGGTGATGCTTGGGTTGAAGCTAGAGGTAAACAATATTCTCCATCTCAAATTGGAGGTTTCGTTTTGAATAAGATGAAGGAAACTGCTGAGGCTTACTTGGGTCACCCTGCCAAGAACGCAGTTGTTACCGTTCCTGCATATTTCAATGATTCTCAGAGACAGGCAACTAAGGATGCCGGTTCCATTGTTGGCTTATCTGTCGCACGTGTTGTGAACGAGCCAACTGCCGCAGCTTTGGCTTACGGTTTGGACAAAGGTGACCAATCTAAGGTTGTTGCAGTCTTCGATTTGGGTGGTGGTACTTTCGATATCTCTATCCTGGATATTGATAACGGTGTCTTCGAAGTCAAATCTACCAACGGTGATACTCACTTGGGTGGTGAAGATTTCGATAACTCCCTCGTTAACTACATCCTTGATAACTTCAAGAAGGAGAATGGTATTGATCTTTCTAAAGATAGAATGGCCATTCAGAGAATTAAAGAAGCTGCTGAGAAGGCTAAGATTGAGCTTTCTTCAACCGTTTCTACTGAAATTAACTTGCCTTTCATCACTGCCGATGCAACTGGTCCAAAGCATATTAACACTAAGATTACTCGTTCGCAACTCGAGACTATGGTTGATCCATTGATCAAGAGAACTGTTGAGCCATGCAAGAAGGCTCTTAAGGATGCCGGCTTGAATACTTCTGATATTTCCGAGGTTATTTTGGTTGGTGGTATGTCCAGAATGCCAAAGGTTGTTGAGACCGTCAAGAAGCTCTTCGGTCGTGAGCCATCTAAATCTGTTAACCCAGATGAGGCCGTTGCTATTGGTGCCGCCATTCAAGGTGCTGTTTTGTCCGGTGAAGTTAAGGATGTCTTGTTGTTGGATGTTACTCCATTGTCTCTTGGTATTGAGACCTTGGGTGGTGTCTTCACTAGATTGATTCCAAGAAACACTACTATTCCAACCAAGAAATCTCAAGTCTTCTCCACTGCTGCCGATGGTCAAACATCCGTCGAAATCAGAGTGTTCCAAGGTGAGAGAGAATTGGTTAGAGACAACAAGTTGATTGGTAACTTTACCTTGTCAGGAATTCCACCTGCTCCAAAGGGTGTTCCACAAATTGAGGTTACCTTCGATATTGATGCCGATGGTATTATCAATGTTTCTGCCAAGGATAAGGCCTCTGGTAAGGATAACTCTATTACTGTCGCCGGCTCTTCTGGTTTGACTGATAACGAAATCGATAAGATGGTTAAGGATGCCGAGAAGTATAAGCAAGAAGATAAGAGCAGAAAGGACTCTATCGAGGCTGCTAACAAGGCTGATCAACTCTGTAACGATACTGAGAAGTCATTGAAGGAGTTCGGTGACAAGCTTGACAAGTCTGAAGCTGAGGCCGTCAAGAAGGAGATTTCTGAATTGAGAGAACTTGTTGTTAAGGTCAACGGTGGTGAATCCGTTTCATCCGATGACATCAAACAGAAGTTGGACTCATTGCAACAGAAGTCCTTGAAGTTGTTCGAGCAGATGTACAAGAACCAGAGTGCTAACAATAACAACAACAGTAGCGCCAACAACAATGGTTCTGCCGATGCCAACAAGAAGGATGACACTAAATCTAACTAAGCTAATTAATTAGATGTTGGCTGATGATGGTGGTGACTATTTTGGAGGGGACCGAAATTTTGATGAGATCACTCCTGTTCCTATCACCATTGCATCCTCTTGGTATGACTTCATTTATAACTATCATTTTTCTTTTCTTTGTTTCATCCTTTTTATCCTGTAATTAAGTGAACTAACTCTATGATAAATATAACCTTTTAGCGAATTTCAATATCTAGCAATTAATTGAAGATGCATATTCACAAATATATACAGCTATAGATACTGCTACCTCAATTCATAGTCAGATTAACCTGTTAAGAGCAACATTAGAAACCTTCAGATAGAGACAATAATATATCTTTATATTAACAACTACATCATCTTTTAGATCGGTTAATACACATATCATTCACCATGTCCAGACAGAGCTCGCTAGGCAAGCTTATCTTTCTCAGTCTTCTTATTGCAGTCGGATTCCTCAACCTCGTGTTAAGTTGTGCGCTATATAACAATTGGTTGCCGGTACTTGTGGTGGTGATGTTCCTCATCGCACCTTTCCCCAATATGATGGCCAAATGCGCTTCTCGATCATACAACTCCAACTTCCTTGGAGACTACGACGATGGTGATTCATTTGAAAGCCCCTTCGTGGAATTCTGTCATTTCTTAACAGGATTCTTAGTTGTAGGAGGTACATGCCTTCCTATAGTGTTCTACCATTGCCATCTCATTAATGGCTATAGCTTTTCACTAAGTTTAACGGGGGGCTTTGTTATCTACTTGAGTATCGTTCTATTTTCATTAGGGTTTAAGGAGAATGAAAGTGATGATTACTTCTGATTGGGAGAGATGACGATATTATTTGCTATATTATATGTATAGAATGAATGTATTAATTGACATGATTACTAGTGAAAAATATTTATCTCTGTAGATGCATTAACCTTATTAACTAATTCATCGTTCTTCAACATATTATCTGCCAATAGTTTATAAAATGCCTGCGTCTATCGCAAACTATGTGAAATTCATCACGGATTTCAAACAGGCCATCATGGCAAGCGATGCCGTTAAAGTATCCGAACAACTTTCGTTTTTAGATAAGATCAATAATCTTAGTGATCAACCTGATTATTGCTCATCGGGCATAATTGATAGCTACCCACCGAAAACCATTCTTCAACAAGATGGCTCCTTATATTGCATCGATCAATGGGATGCGATATTAACTGCGTATATGAAATTGATTGCTTCATTGAAACAGCTTGATTTCAAACAGACCATCGATCACTCAGGAACTTTGGTCACCGAGATGTCCAAATGCGCCAGCAAGAGTCATGAATGGATTTGTCTACCTCTCATGACGGTGACATCAGAATTGAGGAAATTGGTGTTCATATATATTCGTTCAGATACCTATAAGAAGGAGAAAGCCAAGAAGTTACGAACCAACTCTTCGAACTTCGATCTGATGCTTGACGAGAAGTTGGCCAGTGTTTTACAGAGACCTTTCAAAGTATGCTTAAGCGATAAATCGGATGAAAAGACCTTTGCAGTATACTTCTTTGCCAACGAACTTTTCAGAACATATCTGAAGTTTGATAAGTATGATGCTGCTAACAATCTCTGCAAAGTGCTTCAACATTCTCGAAATGCTCCTCCATTATCTTCCGTGCCCAAGTCACAGAGTATCACTTACCGGTATTACATGGCCATCGTAGACTGTATGAACTACACGCAACTTGAGCATGCATGCAAATTTCTTAACGAGGCATTGATATCCTGTCCAAGGTCCAATGCAGACGGAGATGTTATCAAGAACAGAATGAGTATAGTGACTCTACTCTTACCACTTAACTTCTTACTGTATAGACAAATACCTACAAAGAAACTCTGGGATTCATATCCTGACTTGAAGCAAGCGTTTTCACCGGTTTTCGAAGCTATCAAGCAGGGGAACTTGAAAGCATATGATTATGAGGTTGGTTCGTTAACGAAACTTCTTCTTACCAAACATATCTACGCATTATACATGAAGATCCGGCCGTTTGTGGAACTACGACTATTCAGCAAAGTTATGCATTTCTATAACGGGCCTCGTAAGCATATTATTCCACTTTCAGAATTTGCAACCGCTCTTCGGTACAGTTCTGGAAGGGATTATACCCCAGAAGAGGTTGAGTCTCAATTGGCTACAGAAATCGCGTGTGGTAGAATTAAGGGTTATATATCACATGGTAATAAGGTCATTGTACTAAGTAAGAAAGAGCCATTACCAAGCCTGGTGAGTGATATTCCAAGTATTTAGTTTACGTTTAGATTGTATATTATATAGCTGAGTATTCGGGTATCTCCTTTAATTAGAATGCTGAAAAAAAAAAAATATTACGAAAAAAACGAAAAATAACAGCCAGAAAAATCTCATAATAGAGGATGATGAATTTAAGTTGATAATTAATTAATCAGGTATCTATTCCCATCAACTCTTTCTGGTATCAGCATTTTTTGAGCAACTCAATTCTTCCCACGAATCATGTCCATTCAATTGGAATTCCCACAATTTAAACTGGAGGGTGAAACAGTAAACGATGCACTCATAAATGCCAGAAATAGGACGATTGCTTGGAGTGCCTGTGTGAAAGCCAATTATCTCAATGCAGACGAGGCAGAATGCCTCAAGAAACTTTCTGACTATGGTGATACTCGTAGCAGGGTTGCTGCAGTTTTGAAGAATCCAGAGCTGTATGCTGAAAAGATGATGTCTCTTATATCGAACAACTCTGCACCCGATGATATCGTTCACTTTACATTGGTGTGTATTATCGATACTTTGGTAATGCCAGGGTCCGATTTTTCCAAAACCCTTTTGGCATTATCACACGAGGACTCTAAGTTACCATATGAGCCTTTGAAGGAATTGTTGGGTTCAAAGAATGCCACTTCAAGGTTATGTGCTACATACATACTGACGCTACTTCTCACAGATGATGCTGCCGTGAAGGATGGTAAGAACGAGCTATTAAAACCTCTGTTCAAACTTATATCGGATGAACTTTTGAAATCAAAAGCTACTGATTTGAATTTTGCTGGTGTGCAATTGATGAAAGAGCTATTGCAAATAAAGCAGTACAGAGATTACTATTGGACGCAACAACATGAAGATTTCCCACCATTGCTTCAAATCTTGGTGGAAAGAAGAGGAGAACTTCAGATGAAATACTATACGACACTGGCTGTCTGGCTCATCACATTCAATAAACAAGCTGTGATTGATATCAACGAACAATATCCGAATATCATCGAAACTTTATACGGCATATCGAAGGATGCCGTCAAGGAAAAGATTGTGAGATTGGCAATTGATTCATTACTCAACCTTTTGAATATTTCCGATTCTAAATTGAGAGAACAAGTTGTTAAGCATTATCTCTTGGCTGGCGGTTTAGATATTACCAAACAACTCTTGGAACGGAAATGGGCAGACGAAGAGTTGAAAGATGATTTGAATGTGATGTTGGAGACACTCAATGAAGCGGTGACTACTTTGACAACATTCGATGAGTATTTGAATGAGTTGACAACCAAGACTTTCGTTTGGTCACCATTACATAAATCGGAAGAATTTTGGTATGAGAATATCGATAGATTTAAGGCAAACGGCTGGAAGCTACTTAAAGAGATGTTGGCATTATTAAAAGAAGAAACGGATGACGAGAAGAGACTCTACCAAAATCAGGCTGTTATCTGTCATGACGTTAACCAGATGATTCAACAGGCACCTGAGACAGTCAGGGCTGTGGAGAAGAATGGTGGTAAAACTACCATTATGAATCTCATGAATTCAGCAAGTTCGAATGTTAAATATGAGGCATTACGAACAACCCAGCAGCTTGTGGCAATGTCACTTTAGGTAAAGGTAGAATAGATACATTCATAGGTAAAAAAGAAAAAGACCAATTAAATCTCCTCGGTGTTGAGATGTAAAGATCAAAAAATTTTTTTTTTTTCATATTTAATCCTCTGAAAAATATAGAGAATAATCTTCAGATACTGTAACGTTAACTCTCTGGATTAAGATAATCATTATAATCAAGACAATTCATACAATATGTCGATCAATATTGCAAGGGATAACCATGATCCCTTCTACCGGTACAAGATGCCTCCTATCGAGGCCAAGACCGAAGGTAGAGGTAACGGTATTAAGACTAACGTCATGAACGCTGCTGATGTCGCACTTGCTTTGAACAGACCAACTCCATACATGATCAAATACTTTGGTTTCGAATTGGGTGCACAAACTACTATCAACGAAGAAAAAGAGAGATACTTGGTTAACGGTGTCCACGATGCCAATAAACTTCAAGACGTTCTTGATGGTTTCATCAACAAGTTTGTTCTTTGCCCCCATTGTAAGAACCCAGAAACAATTTTGAATGTCACATCCGATGGTCATTTGAAGAGGGATTGTAAGGCATGTGGTGATGTTACAGAAGTTGATCCAAGGTACAAGCTTGTTACATATATTCTCAAGAACCCACCACCTAAGAAGTCGAAAAAGGAGAGGAAGGGTGCCACTGCTTCTGCCAACGTTGTTGGAGGTGGAAGTACCATTTCTGATATTGCATCGAGGCAGACTGCCAGTAATACCAAAGCTAAGGCGGGCGCACCAACATTGGCCAATACTGAAGCTCCACCATCTCGCAAGGTCGACGTGAAGGACGATGAATGGGCACTTGATATGTCTGAAGAGGCAATTCAAGCCAGAGCACGTGAATTGAATGCACTTACGTTGAAGGATGAAACCGGCAAATATGAGAAGTTTGGAAATTGGATCCTAGAAAATGATAAATTACCATCCGATATCGAAATTTATAAGAAAGCACAGGAATTGGATATCTTGGACGACAGAAAGACTGTCGAAGTCGTTGCCCAATGTATCTTTGATGAGGATATTGTTAAGGAGATCGATGAACATAGCGGATTCCTCAGTAAGCTTCTCACCACTCCAAAACATGAAAAATCACTGCTTGGAGGTATCGAAAGGATGATTGGTACAAGCCATATGGAATTGGTGCCGCAGGTTCCACGGATCCTCATGCAATTGTATCAGGATGATTTAGTTTCCGAGGACGTTATCAGAGAATGGGGAACTCATGTTACCAAGAAGTATGTTCCTAAGGAGACATGTAAGAAGATTAGACGTGCTGCCAAGCCATTCTTGGTGTGGTTGGATACCCCAGATTCTAGTTCATCTGAGGAAGAGAGCGATGGCGATGATGACGATGACGATGATGCTGATGATGGGGAGGATGAGGAATAAGATAGGTTAGTTAATGTTACTTTACTTATAGATAAGAAAATGAAAAAGTAGTTTGGTGAAACGGAATCCCTGATTTTCAAGTAAATAAATATTTTTTTTAGGAAACATCGCACGACGCGTAGTAAGAGGATTCATGATTCAGTCACATTAAAACTCCTACAACTTAATCAGATATTACCTCTGGACCATAATTTTTATACCGTTTAATGGCACCACATAGAAATAGAAGGAGACGGAAAAACAGCGATTTTTCGACCGTCAAAGGCCGGGAAGCGTCGTTTCAGCCGCAGATGAAGAATGGGATAGTGATGAATTGGCCACACGGGCAGGACCCGTCGCCAGAAGACCTCGCAAGCCAGGGGTTTTACTATGATCCAACTATTCAGCATCAGGATGCTGTCAGCTGCTTTTTCTGTCAGAATAAGGAGTTTTCATGGGAAAATCACACTCCCCAGATAGAAATGAAGGATGGCTTACAGATCAGACCTCCCATTATTCGACATCTTCAGAACTTCCCAGACTGTTTCAATGCTGAAATACTCAGCGCTAGATTTGAATGTGAGCATGATCCAGACTTTAAGTGGCAAAATGATACGAATTTTAGCGATCCCGTGGCCTCCACTGCCATTAGGTTAAAGACATTTACCAAATGGCCATACGACGATAAACGGAAGAGTCAACGTACCAAGGTAAAGAAGTACCCTACAAGTGAGGAATTGGCTGCAAATGGATTCTATATGTTGGGATATGAGCAGAACGACGATGCAGTTACGTGCCTTTATTGTGGAGTGAGCTTAGAAGGATGGGAACCTGGTGATAATGCCATCGAGGAACATAGAAAACGAAATAAAGACTGCTACATATTCCATTATAAGGAACTGGCTAGAAATTCAACTGTAAAGAATAGTTCCATCGTCAGACTTTCAGAACAGAAACAATTAATAGAACCTGAAGAGAATCACGATGAGGTTGATACTGGAGTGGATAGTCCGATTGATGATGGACTTGATAACGGAATTGATGATGAGCCAAGCTTAGAAAGTGAAGGATCCATCGAAGAGAACCCTAATTCCAAGCAGCCCATCAGTAGTTCCTTTAAGGTGGATCAACACGGACTCACATATGAAGAAATTCCGGATCAAGGATACTTAGATGATATGGAAACTAGAAAGTTGAAGACACAGAGCACGCCTGTTCATATACCCTCATCATCATTAAATGAATTGAGTGATTTCTTCATTGAGCCATCTGCCTCCGGGCCTTCAACCTTTTTAAAGAGGAGTTCACCCAAGAAACAGAAACCAATTGAAAAGAAATCCGGGAAGAATCATACAGAAGAGAAAAATTATAGACAAAGCACACCAGAATCGAATCATACACCAGATCACACATCAAAGGAGGAGCATGCACAAAACGAGGACTTTGAAACACCTGATTTTGATGATTTTCCTAACACTCCACCTGCGTTGGACGAACCAATACCGCAGAATGATAGTTTAGATCATGAACCATCTCCAAGACAGGCAGGTGAGAAACCGACTGATAATCTAGGGACAGAACTTGTATTGCGGAGAGATACGAAAATGAGTACCCTACTTCCTGATGATATAAAAAAGACTTTGGTAGAGACAATTAAGAATGAAATTCGGGAAGAACTCATGAAAGAGTTGGCTAGCATACGACAGACCACAGGAGAAGCTGTGAACGAGATAAAACATGCCGTGGAAGAGAAGTCACAAGCAAGAACAGAGAAGACGATAACTGTGAAGAAGGAAGTGGAGGATGGAAGTACTGGATCAAAGAGACCGGCTGAGGATGAAGAAGGTAGTATACGTAAGAGACTCAGAGAACAGGAAGAAGATGCGGAGAAAGGTATAGAGAAAGATACAGAGAAAGATACGGAGCAAAGTCAGGAGGAGATTTCAAGTCGAGCCAATGAACTCAGCCATATTTTGGAGGAAAAGATGGAAGAACAACGGCAAAAGATTAAAGAAGCTGAAGAAAGAGAGAGAATAGAAAAGGAGGAAGAAGAAAGATTAGAAAGAAAAAGAGAAATAAAGAAGCAGGAGCTAATTAACGAGAAGATTCGGCAAGAGAAGGAGAAGCAAGAGAGGGAAAGAGAAGACAGAGAAAGAAGGGAAGAAGAAAGAAAGGATCGGGAAAGAAAGGAGAAAGAAAGATCCGAGAGGGAGAAGAAGGAGAAAGAACTAATGGAGAAGAAGAGAAAAGAGCAAGAAAGAGAAGCTTGGGAACGAGAAGCAAGAGCAAATAGAGAAGCACTTGAAACTGAGAGGAAGAAACTTGCCGAAGCAGAGAAACAGAGACGAAACAAGTTAGAAGAACTTGAAAAAGAGAAGTTGGCCATTAAGCAGGAGAGAAATAGAATTAAAGAGGAAAGAGATAGAATTCTACAGCTTGCTAAGGAGCAAGAGGAACATGAAGGAGATAAAGAGAATAATAGTGGCCAAGATGAAGATGAAGAGGACGACGAAGATATTATCCTTGAAGATGCAGGAATGGAGAGCACCCCTTTAACTAAAGTAACGGATGGCTCTGAAGGAACAGAATTCGACAAGGCTGCACAGTGTATGGAAGAATTACTTAAAAACGGATGTGAAATCCTTAGCGAGGATATGGATGGGGAACTTACGAATTTCATCGCAGAAATGCCCGATGGAGAACGGGCGATGACTATTCGCGAATGGCTAGAATACAGGGCAACCCAGGCGGCCGCGGTCGTACGGCGGAAGGGGGAGTTGCTGAAGCGCGCTCTCCGGGAAAATGCGGGGGAGGCTCTCGAGGTATTGGAGAGATTACCATGCGATGATTAGAGTACTACTTTTCTACCTTAAATAATTTGGGAAAACGTTATAAAATAACAGGTTATATTTATCTAACACCACTGGTGATTGTAGCATACCATTATTTCTCTACTGTCCGGCATATACTGAGCCGAAACGTCATGGCAATCGGTGCCCGGGGGTTGCCAAGGGAGATGAATTATTAAATTTTTTTTATTTTTTCCCTTCTATGTTCGGAACTGACGAGCTGACTAGTTAGTGTTTATTTATTTACTAATGCCTTCCTTCCTTTTTTTCTTTTTTTTTATTTTTTATTTTTTTCTCTACCCCTTATATTTTGCATTTTTGTTCCTCATAGCAAATATATAGATCAACCTCTCTTCATCTACCAACGCCTTCTTTCCCAGAACTGAAGGCAAGAGATATATGGAAAAGTATCTCCTTATAAGGTACATAAATATATTCCATTTGACCAGACTTTAGCATCATCCTATCCTAATTATCTGGCATACAATCCTCCATTTCTCTTACAATCAATAGACAGGCCATTTGACGTCTCAGCGGTAAAATTTAAAGTTCCTGGCTATACAAAGAGTTTTATAGAGGATACCACTCAATACTTCATTATCTACTATTCATCGAGCATTTTCTGTTTTAACCAAATATGAATGACGCTGGTTATGAATCTTCTCCGGAGTGGTCACCGGTGGAAGGCGATGAGGAGACCGGTATGCCTACCCAGCCAGTCGATGATGGTGGTGCCACTACTGCCTCGGTATCTACCTCTGCATCCTCAGACGAAGGGGGTGAACCTAGACAGCTGGCCAGGCAGCTATTCGCCCGTGCACGGGCTAGAATCGAAAGGCGCCTTCAGCGAGTAGGCGACCACCGTTCAGATTATGATGAAATACCCTCGGATAAACAGATATGGCAAGAACCAAATGATACTTTATTGCAAACAGTTACTGTTTATCCTTACGGAAGCCAGGAAACACGCAAGAGATTGGCCGTTGCTAGGCAGGAACCAATTTCAATGGTCCCTCCAGAAATATTGTGCCTTATCTTTAGTTATATGACTTCAAAAAGTGATCTACTCAACATTGCACTCACTTGTAAAGCATGGGCCGAAATGATCGTTGAGCTGATATGGTTCCGTCCAGGAATTTCGGACAAGAAAGTTTATAAAAACTTAGGTGCCGTAATGAAACTACCAGTTGGAAAGACATACTGGGATTACAGACTCTACATCAAAAGATTGAATTTATCATTGGTCCCAAGTTTGGTTACTGATACATATCTCGACTTATTCCAAGGATGTCATAATTTGGAACGGATCACCCTTGTCAACTGTAACCACATCAGTTCTCAGGCCATTTCCAGGCTTATCAAAGGTTGTAGCAGACTCCAGTCAATAGATCTTACTGGTGTCAAGCGAATCGAGGACTGTATATACAATAGTCTTGCACAGAACTGCCAGAAGCTACAGGGGTTGTATGTGCCTGGCTCATATGCGGTTACTCATGAAGCTGTACTATCGGTGATCCATGGTTGTCCTTTGTTGAAAAGAGTAAAATTAAGTGACTGCCCCGGTGTGGATGCCGAAGCAATTCATGAACTGGTTTCATGTTGCCCTAACCTTGTGGAAGTCGACTTACATGGATGCACGAAAGTTACCAACGTGGCGCTGCATGAGATGTTTGCACGTCTTGAATATCTCAAAGAATTTAAGATATCCAAAAATGAAAATGTCACTGGTGCATGCTTTGATGATGATCCTACCGATGGAAGCAGGCTATGCCTGGATCGGTTGCGCATAGTAGATTTCACACAATGTCCAAACATTACAGACACGGCGGTCGAAAAGTTTGTTTCATTGGCACCTAGGCTTCGTAACGTCGTTTTATCTAAATGCTCGGCTATTACGGATCGAGCATTGCGTGCCATTGCACGCCTAGGTAAAAACCTTCACTACGTTCATTTAGGTCATTGTAGCAACATTACAGACTACGGTGCGCGGGCACTGATTAAGAGTTGCTATAGGCTTCAGTATATTGACTTAGCATGCTGCACACAACTTACCAATGCTACTGTGGTGGAATTGGCTCAACTCCCTAAGTTGAAACGTATTGGCTTAGTCAAATGTTCACAGATTACCGATGAAGGCATCTTGGCCTTAGCAGAGAACTCGCGTTCTCATGAGGATAATTTAGAACGAGTTCATCTTAGTTACTGTGTGAACTTGACTATCTATCCGATATATCGATTGTTAAAAGCATTCCCAAGATTGACACATATTTCACTTACAGGAGTGGCCCAATTCTTACGACACGATATTACACAATTTTGTCGGGACCCACCTGAAGAATTTAATCCTCATCAGAAATCGATCTTCTGTGTCTTTTCTGGTGAAGGAGTTAGACAGTTGCGGGAGTATCTTACTAAACTTATAGAAACACCACAGGATCCACAGAGAGAAATTAATGAACTGTGTGAAATCATAGATACAGTGACAGATGGTGCTTCACCTGTGGATGATACTGCAGTTGCATTAGACACGGTACAAGTACAAAGACGTCGAATATTCGTGGATACACTCGATAGATTTATAAACGGTTATCATGGGATGGATATTTCGAGACAGAAACTTGACATGTTTGGACGGTGCGTATTTTCACAACTCCCACCGGTGCAAGTTCCACGAATTCAACGATTTTTCCAGATTTTACAGAACCATCCTTTACAAGCGGGTGAAAGACATGAGAGGGAGCATGAATTACAGAGAGAAAGGCAGAGAAGACAACAGGAACAGGTTCATGAATTACAGAGAAGGCAACAACAGATGCAACAAAGAATGCAACAAATGCATCAACAAAGGGAACAGGATTCCTTATTCTTGCATCATGCTCAAAGGACAACAACAACAGCTACAACATCATCAAGTAATAATGCAGTTGTTGATGAAGGTACGGATATGAATAGTGATCCAACGGAGAGACAGCAGAGAAGGAATAATACAGATGGCATCTCGAGACAACAACAACAGTTTCAACAGGCATTTCTCAGAAGAACTCAACAGACACAGCCCGCAAGAAGTGCTCGCAGAAGACATGACTATACTTCGATTCGTCGGGCACCCGTTGAAGCCGATCTTTTCCAGAGACAACAGTATCAGCAACGCCAGTTTGAAGAAAGACAATTGAGGGAACAACGTGAAAGGCGGGCAAGGGCGCAGGGCACCCATGCAGATCACGATATAGCGATGCAGGAGTAAGGAAGAAACGGATAAAACGAATAGGTAATTAATTAATTATCAAAATGAATGAAGTACCTGTAAAATCCCTGTAGATATGTGTAGAGATGTGGGGCAAACATGGAAAGGAAGGAAGGGGAATGAAAAAAAAAAAGAATGCAAAAAAGAATCAGAATTCCTAATTAGGATAAAAAATTATTGCAATATTGGGCGGGTTATACGATTTATAGCGCAGATAGGCGTAGAACAAAGGATAAAAAAAGCATACCTAGGTAGATATTACGAGGAACTACTACAGACTATAGCTACCTGCAGAATGTGCTATATATGTAGGAAATGTCGCATAAAATGCACACCCTCTCTTACTAACACATCAGCATCTTTTTTTCATACTATGGTTTGACAGTTATAGGGAGATCCGATAACAGAGAGTAATATATTTATACAGTAGGAATATTTTCTCAGGTGTATTAGGTTAATTCCTTCATGTAAATAATGAGCAACATGCTAATATACCTTTAGAGGCTTTGCTATGACGAAAGAAATCCCATTGATCTAAACTTATCAGCTACGTAACTGAGTATTAATTAATTTTTTTTTTGATGTCTTATTTTCTCTTATTTTTCGAAGTTTATTTTTCACCCAAGTTTAATTTTTTTCTTGTTAGTTATTTCCATTTATTTATTTCATCCCTTTACCTCTTTCACTATTCCTCATCGTTCATCTTCGGTTTATCAGCCTAATCAACGAGTTACTGTGTGACAAGCTTTTTTTTCAGTTTTCTACAAATAAATAATCAAGACCTTTGATAGATTCAATTAATCAAGCTGATTTCTTTTTACACTGATCTCTAGTCTCGTTTATCTTCGTTCCCTTCGCTCCTTTATATTTGACACAGCTATTCAATGTCTGGCGGGAACAGTCGTATAACGCCAACGTCTAGCGAGACTTCTGCCAATAACGTATCGGGATCATTGGGTCACAATTCGCCTGCTACTATCATACAAAATAGCGTTCCATTTCCCCCAACTTCGGGTTCTTCAACATCTGGAACGATTCTGCCAGGTCCTGCCATTTCTGATCATCATCATTCCTCCCACCCTTCTGTACCAGAATTACAGGCAATTTTAAGTAACGTCACCACTCAAACTTCGACTCATTTGCATGCCAACAATATGAGCTCTTCCATTGGTGCAGCTTCATTTAGTTCTTCAAATACCCCTCATGATTTCCTTGTCAGCCCCTTTACCGCCGGTTCTTCTTCGTCAAATCTCGGTATTCGTACAAGACATCGTTCGGGAACGTTACCATCTCGTCTGAACTCGAGTGTTAATGGTGCCTCATCTTTATTTTCATCTACGAATGGACAGAATTTTGTTACATCTCCTTCTCTATCCAGTTCTATTTGGTCAAGTGATGGAACACAAAATAAACATCCTCAAGCTGCGCCTCCATTGCAACAGATTCCTCAAATCACTACATTGGATATGACATCTACTCAACATACTGCGAATGCTGGAGCACCTACAGCCTCTTCCACGTTTTCGTCGTTGGCAAATGTTAACAGAGCCCGGTCGTATTCGGCAAATAACGCTCTGTTGACTGCTGGTGATAGACAATTTCTTAATCATTGCTCGACTATTACCGAAGAATATCCTCCCACAATTGATTCACTCGGCCAAGGATCATCTATCTTACCGACCTCGGATATTGAACATCCTCTACATTCATTGATTCGTCCTAGATCACAGACGCTTGAATTCCAACCATTGTTTGGTGGATTCCAGAATGGTACAGTTCCTCAGACTATTGGTAATGGCAATGGCTTCACTTCAAGAAGGACTCAATCATTTTCTGAGCAACAACCACAACCTGCACAGTTAAAACTGGGAGAACAAGGATTTTTGGGAAACTCATTACAAGGTTCCCAACCTTTGCTTGAAGATAGTCTTCCGGAGTCAGCAATATCGATCACTTCGACACATACAAACTCATCTCTTGGTCCTACGAACACACTTTTAATTATCAACATCCCACGGGATCCAACCTTAACAAATGCCTCTAATTTCTATCACATGATGGCACAATTTGGTACCATCTTATCCGTCAGAGTTGTTGTGTGTGCGGATTCAAGCGATCTGGTCGTTGTTGTAGAATTCCAAGAGATCGATAGTGCCATTAGATGCCGTGCAAAAATGAATTACCAGGAATTGATACCCGGACTCAGCTGTATAGTTGCATTTGCCAAGATCATCTACGTTGATGACAAAAGATCTTTGCGAATTCAAGGTGCCAATAATGAGAATATTGGTCATCAACAGCAAGCCCAACCGCCACAGAACCAACATGAGAAGCAACAACAGCAACAGCAACAGCAACACCCAAGATCATCATCTCCTCCATCCAGTCAGTATAGACAGAGATCGATGTCACGTGTTAGTGAACAGGACGGTGGATCTATTTCCAGAAGACACTCTGAACAGCCACATCGTGATTTGAATCTTAACGAGGTGTATGATAGGTTTAAAGAGATATGTGAAGATTTGCAAGGAGAGAATGTAACTTTATCTCATGCAGAGAGTGTTCGGCTTTCAATATTACTTTCTAGAGCTTTGAAATATAGCAGCACTAGAGAGTATGGACTGGGAAAGCTTCCGGAACAACTTTCTGTTAGGAAATTCGATACGCCTCGGCTTCGTGAGATTCGTAAGCAACTTGACAGCAATCAAATGAATCGACTCCGTGTCGAAGAACTCGCACTAGCAATGTATGATGAATTGCCATCTTTGGCTTCCGACTATTTAGGTAACACTATAGTTCAGAAGTTACTTGTGCTGTGCAGTATGCCTGTGAGGGATATATTTATACAAAGATTGGTTCCATACTTGGCTCAAATGGGTGCGCATAAGAATGGTACATGGGCGGCACAGAAGATGATCAATACCGTGGCTTCCGAAAGAGAAAAATGGATGATTTCTAAATCTCTGTCCAAATTTTGTGTACAACTATTCAATGATCAGTATGCTAATTATGTCGTTCATGGCATGCTGAAGTTTGGTGCACCTTATAATGACTTTATTACAGAAGCCACATGCTCTTGCTTTATGGAGATATCAAGAAACCGGTTCGGTGCGAGGGCCATAAGAACATGTATGGAAAGTGAATATGCTGGCAAAGAATTTATTGTTGCTGTATGCGCATGCATTTTAACATGGTGCTGGGAATTAATCACAGATCCAAATGGTTCACTTCTCATTACGTGGTTCCTTGATACATGTAACTTTTATCCGGATACTGCCTCTCGTTTAGCAGATAGACTCTGTAAAGATGATGATGCAGACATTCACAAGAATTCAACTACATCTTTCAATAAGGAGGCCCGGGATCTTGGATTGAACGAGGAAGATGCAATATCAGAGGCAAGAAGAAGTAAACTATGCAACCTTTGCTGTTCTAGACTTGGACATTTAGGGGTTTTAAAGTTGTTGAATTATAGAAACGACTTGGGTCCAAGAAATATGCTTTTGAAGAAGATATTTGGTAATTCCATCTTAGAAAATGATGCTAAAGGTTCAGAGAATGCAGAACCACCATATTTGGTGAGAATCCTTACGGATGCATCTGCCAATGGACCGTTGCTTATTTACAAGATTTTAATTATTCCAACTTTAGATGCAGATTTGAGGACTAGACTCGCTCAGAAAGTTAGAATTGTATTACAAGGACACAATTTAATTGGAATGCGTCAATATAAAAGACTTTGTGAAGAGATTGGTTTGAAGACAGGTTCAAGATCGAGAGCACCATCATCTGCTTCATCTGGTCGTAGAAAGAAATCTAGATCGAGATCTGGCTCCATTAATGTTTTGAGTGTTCCGGATGCTTCTGTTGCCGGAAACCAACTTGGTGTCGACAACTCTCATCGGTCACATATCTCGCCACCATTGAATTCCAACGGTTCTCCATATGCTTTCCCATACGAAAATTCATTTGGATTGGTGGATTCCAGTACAGGTCAAGATACCACAGGAACTTTAGCTGGGGGACATATCCACAGACCTTCTGATTATGAGATGCTGCTCAATACTCAACTGGAGAAACTTTCACTTTCTAGTGTTGGTCAAAGAAATAATACCCAATCGGGATCCGATTCTCAGGGTACTCCTGTTACTACTACTAATGCCGCTGCTGCTTCTACTATTATACCACCAGATCAGTTCTACATTGGACAGCAAAATCAGCCCAGAACTAATCCTGGTTCAAGCCAACAACTGTTTTACTAAAGATTACGTTCCAGATACACATATTACAAAAAAAAGAGCTTGCGCTTAATGAATTATGTGAGGTTTTGTACCATGATTTACCTCCCAATTTAATGAACATATAAATACAATAACATATTATGCATTGATCGACTAAATTTTTTTTTTTTATTCTCCAAGACAATAAGGATTTGAGATTTTATGGGATTAGTATTTAAAACATGAAACACAACTAATTCGAGTAGATTAATAAATTCGATGAATTCCCCGAGTTTCACTGTAAAACATGCAGCCATGAGTATACAGAACAGTAACAATCAAGTATACATTAAGTGAGACATGTCCTTGGATCCTGGATTGAGGAAATCGCCTTCTCAACAACCTGTTGGGATTAAAACGGGCAGTACCTATTCCAAACAATTGGGAGATTTAGTTCGTTCCAATCGGATGAAAGCGATGAAACTGCATAGGTTGACAAAATACAACGAGAAACTAAAAGAAAACCTAACCATTGATCGAGTTCTGGCTAGTAATTCATCATTGATGATTATAGACTATACAGAAAGAACCAAGGACATGCTTATCCCTGCTTGGGGGAAGCCTGAGAAGAACAGATATGAAACTCCTAAACGCAAAACGACGGGACATAAATCCGACTGCTGCGTTATTACTTAAAGTTATTATGTACGTTATAATTTAATGCATTCACAATTTAACACTTCCCTAGGATCAATTTTATGTTATCAATCTCCTTTGGATTCACTTCTTGCCCATTGATCAGTTCTTTGAGCCTAGTTTGAGTAATACCTTTAAGCTTTGTATAAACCATTTCATCCGAATTTTTTAAACGTTGGAGTGCCACATATAATCCACACCAACCTCTACTGTAATTATCACAGATCTCTACAGACCGTGAGAAGTATCTAACAGCATTCTTCAAATATTCTTGACCATTTTTTGAAGATAATTTATCCAATAATAACGATATTTCACCCATTTTGGCCCATATATTATAAGCCATAGGAACTCCCACAAGAACTTCTAATAGACAATAATGACACTCCTCTAATTGACCATTATCATAATAAACCTGTGCTAATTCACACCAATTCCCATAATCCAATGGTCTCATATCAATCAATCGTAATAAACCTTCAATATATCTCTTTTTATTCTTGCTACCGCATAGCAAAGATACTTTACGTTTCTGTAAAACATACAAATCCCCCGTGTGCCTTAACTTGGAAGCATCGCCAGCACTAGTAATAGAAGATCCTAAACGCCTGTTGACTGTTTTAATCAAACTTTCAGATGCTTTATCTAAGTATTCATAAACAGGTTGAAGATCGATTGTAGTGGAATCGATTTTATTATTCTTTTCTAATTCCAGCTGACATTGTAAATATATACTTCTCCAATATATCAACCATTCCGATTGACCATTTATCAAATCATTATCATAGACTAAATCGGCCATTCGTTCTAAGGTAGATTTCGCTTCAATATCATGACATGTAAGGATACATAATTGAAATTGTAATAGTAGGATATTGTTTCGATCCAACTTGTTAAGTCTATCAAACTTCACTGATGATGACGAAAACTGAATACATTGCTCATATAGTCCAGTGAGCTTTTCAGGAGATAAACGAAGGAAACTCCTTGCTGTGAATGATGCCAACAAGGATTCTTTAATATCAACAGACATATTAGTAGTAAAGATAGATTACTGTAACATATTAAGTATAGCGTTAGTGCTAGTCTATATTCGATCAGAACTTGGTTTCTAAATATCGCACGTGACATGCCAAAGTTACATCCGTAAACCAGAAGAATTTCCAGCCGAGCGTATAAACCCAATCTTCAATAAATAAGTAATATTAGAAAAGATACACACATTACCAGTCATGTTAATACAACAGACATCATCACATATTCGATAATCAAAGTCTTCAAAAAGAAGTAGCCATTTCTATTTGAAAACGGCAATTTGAATAACAAACAAGTAAAACAAAAAAATCAAAAAAAAGAGTAGAAAATCATGTGTACGTAGCTAAGCTATGTTAGATGTAATATACCAATTGTAGACGGACTCTTTCTTTACTGGGATTCTCTCTTGAACTCCTTGTACATATCAGCATCAGGAATAGAACCGCAAACGGTCTCAATCATGATACCGGTAACCAAGTAAGGATCAATGTTAGAGGCTGGTCTTCTGTCCTCGAAGTAACCATAACCTTTAGCCTCAACAGGCCTTGGAATTCTGATGGAAGCACCTCTGTTGGCAACACCAGAAGAGAAATCACTTAAAGAAGCAGTTTCATGCTTTCCGGTCAGTCTCTGATCGTTATCCTGACCGTAAAGAGCAATATGCTCCTTATGTCTCTTGGCCAACTTGGCAATAGCTTCCTTAATATCCTTCATTCCACCTGGGTGTCTCATAGCTTCAGTAGAAACATTGGTGTGGCAACCTGCTCCGTTCCAGTCACCTGGCAAAGGCTTTGGATGCAAAGTAACCTTAACACCAAACTCTTCAGCAACTCTATCCATAATATATCTAGCAACCCAAAGTTCATCACCCATCTTGATACCTTCACATGGACCAACTTGGAACTCCCATTGGGATGGCATAACTTCACCGTTGATACCAGAAACGGTAACACCGGCATAGAGACAAGCCTTGTAGTGAGCTTCGATAACATCTCTAGAGATGGCTTTACCAGCACCAACACCACAATAGTAAGGACCTTGTGGAGCAGGGAAACCTCCCTTTGGCCAGCCATAGATGTAGTTGTCATCTGGATCTAACAAAGTGTATTCTTGTTCCAAACCAAACCAAACTTTCTGATCTGCATGAGCAGTCATCAATTTGTCACATTCATGTCTGTGGTTGTACTTGTTTGGAGTACCATCGGCATTCCAGCATTCGCACATAACCAAAATGTTATCACCCTTTCTGAAAGGATCTGGGTAATAAGAGACAGGTCTCAAGTAAACATCAGAGTTAACACCTGTAGCCTGACCGGTGGAGGAACCATCAAAGTTCCACTCTGGCAACTGAGACAAGTCGGTGATTTTTTTGTCCAAAGTTCTGCCCTTTGATCTCAAACCACCTTTACCATCAATCCAGATGTACTCGGCAATGACCTTACCTCTCTGAGTGAGGTCAAGGTATTTGGAAAGGATAGCAGTTCTTTCAACAACAACCATTTTTAGGTTTAGATAAGAATAAATAAGTTATTAATTTCACAAGTGAACAATAACTCAATACAAAGAGGAAAGAGGAAAAGGGAAGCAAGGGAAAGGGGGAGAAAGAAGAGAAAGGGGAAGAGGAAAAGGGAAAGGAAAGAGAGGAAAGATAAAGTTTATCGGTTTGAACAGATTTTAAAAGCGTTATATACCCAATCTGATAATTAGAATAAAGGGGGAAAATGAAAGAAAAAAATAAAAAAACGTTTTGGTACTGGACGAATTTGAGCAAAACAAACAAAAAATTTTCTGAAAAAAAAAGAAAGAGTCAGCACCAGTAATTGAGAACAATCCGAAACGCAAATATCAACAATGAAATTGATTACAAGGTTGTAATTGAGATAAAGAGGAATCCCAAGAACTGATTGGACAGAAATGCGAGGGGTAGGGACAGAATACAATGAAAATAGCCTCCGAATTTAAGGTGACGCGAGCAGCCCAGACTAGGAATTGGATCTGTCCATCGATATGCAGCAAATATAATTATATTCTGATGGAGTCAGAGTGGGTGCTCAAAAAGAAAAAAAGGAAACCGGGACAATAAGGGAAGGAATAAAGTAAAGAATGTTGGTTTTTACTAGGGGTTTAGTCAACTATAACCGAAGGATTTTTTTTTTATTGGCGTATGATTCACTAGACCAGATAATATGTATAAACCGGAGTTTATAACGCCGGGTAAATTAGGAAGAGGCTGAAAATAGATTGGTTGTATTTATTACCGATATACGTGTCCGGTGGTCTAGATGACCTTCCATTTTTACGAACAGAATTCTAACTTGCTTTCATCATCACGACACATTTCAAATGAACTTAAGCGACAGTCTAAATAGGAGAAAATGTAATCAAGATACCTGTTAATCTGTAGTCCTTTAAATGAATATAAAAAAAAAAAAATTAATAATAATAATAATAGAGTGAAAAAATGAGAAATATAGCTGAGTAGATAAGCACACCCGAGACAATCGATTGGTTCAAAATTTCAAAAATTAACACACCTTTATCAAATATCCTATAATAAAAGCAGCACTGGGATTGAAACTAGCGTAAATTCTCCTACAGGACCGTATATCTGTGCTGCCTAATGATACATCAGGCATAATAGTATTTTTATGTTTTTTTGATTTTAAAATTTTCTAAGCGCCGACATCTAATTACCTAATTAGTAACTACTCGTATGATTTATCAGGAATGCACCGATAAGTAGAATTGGATCAATTACTCAAATTCATAATCATGTTCATGTCATTATATATCTGTATCTATGTATAGGCTCATTCAAGCTTTCTTAGCCATCCTAGCAGCTCTTCTCTTTTCTCTAGCGATTCTTCTTAATTTCATCATATCAGGAGGTTTAGTAATTCCCAATTCTGAACGTAGGACATCAATATCTTTATCCATTTCTTTCTCCCAATAGACATTGATTAAATTCTTCTTACAATGTGTGGCAGTGTCAATTGCCCAAGGATAATAAATAGACCATAATCTCTGTCTTTGACTCTTCTTCATATTGAAAGGTGCGAATAGTGCTCCCATTCCTGCAAATGGAATACCTATATTAAGGAATTCAAAGAATTTAACTGCCACTTCTCCTTCACGAGCCACAGGTAATCCGGTAATAGTATGATAAAAATCATGGCATTGTCTGTATCTTTGGAAAACGTAAGCCAATTCCTCGTCATCAATAAATCTCACAGGAACTCTGGTATCAGGTGACACTTCCTGCTTTTGCAACCAATCATGATAGATTCTACCAAAGGTATTGACAGGTAGTTTTCCCAGATCTGCCAGATGTAGACTTTCGGAAGTTATATTTGGTCTTTCTCTTAAAATTTGACGACCAGTCGGATCATTTAACATCTGCTTTCTAAGCCATTTCAAATATGGTGTTATTGCTGTAGATTCTCCTAGTGCCACAATATACTGATTCTTTTCTGGATGCATATACGATCCCATTGCAGAGATTCCAAACATGGCGGCTTTTTCAATAGGATAAAGTGGAACATGGTTTGGATAATTCTTTGGTGGTCTTTCAAACCTGGGCTTGCCGTGCTCTTCCTTTTCAATTTCTAACTGACCTTTAGAAACTTTACGATCAACTTCGTTATTTTCTAACTCGTTTGCTAATCTTGTACTATCTCTGAAACAGAGACCCGTAATAACAGTTGCAACTGAGAGGGCCGTGGAAGCCACCGCAGGGAGGAAAAAAATATTCCTCTTTTGATCAAGATTTCTTAACGATGCTCTTGCAAGAGAGTGTGTACGAACAAACATGGTGAAACAGCTTGTGGTTAAATGGTAAACGTAGATTACGATAGTTGTATTTAAGAGATGAGGTGAGAAATCACTTCATCTGCTTAAACGAGGATTCTTGATAAATTTCGTTTAAGAAAAAAAAAAAAAAAAAAAAACATCAATTATATCGAGATTCCGGGATCTGATGACGGTTAGTTTGAACTACCTGAACCATTGATTTATATACAAATTCGTTCAAAAATTCATGGCGACACATCGAAATTTCCAAAGGATTCATCGCAGAATTTATAATTTGCAGCCTTCACATCAGGGAATTCATCGAATTGTTCCTAAGGAAAACACCACTCATACTAATGATGACAAACCTAAATGGAAAAGGGACTCCCCTGAATATATGCACGAGCTTCTTTTAAATCTCTACGAATGCGATAAGAAATCAACTACTGATAAAATCTTGCCGAATTCGGATGATAATGAAGGAAATTCAAATTACGAACGGACCATTCAATCCTTATCTGATCCGGTAGATATTGAACTATACACGCTTTATGGTCTTCTATTAAAGAATTTTGTTTTTGGCTGGTATAAAAACAAGTTGAATCTTTGTGAATCACAGAAGTTTATGTCCGAATTGATCTATATCTTACAGGGCGCTCAGAATTCGGTACAGACTCTTGCAAGGAAAGTAGATTGGTCTCATGTAATATTTGATGATCTATTTACCATCTTAGATATTCATTTACTTGCACTCAGGAGATCTAAAGAACTGAATGGAACTAGATACAGCCGAAATATTGATTCTAGTGCAGATGAAATTGAATCCAATTTCATGGCTATCAATGGTCATTTTTGTATGAAAAGTGTTGAATCACAGGATGAGTATTCGAAAACCTTATCTAAATTTATCATAGCGGAGATAATACCCGAAGAATGTCTTAAATCAGAACTATCTGTCACGTTTCTCGATAGCTTATTGGGAGATCTCGTATTGGGGAATCTATTTAAAGCAATGAAGGAGAATTTCGTTATCTGGGATCTTATTGGAGCCATTTGCGATGCGATACTGCGAAAGGAAAAACCAAAGACTGGATCTTGGGATTTTTCTTGGGAACATATAAAGGCAACAATTTCCGATTTGATAACTTCGACTAGTCATTTAATAGCATATTCAACGGGGGTTATAAACAGTTCCACAAAAGGTGAAACTCATGAGCCATTTACATTTTCTATACTTCAATTTCTTATTGATCTTCTTACTATCGATGAAAGATATCCATTGATTGATTCATGGGCTACTTGGCTATTATCAATGGTTTCTAACTCAGAAAAATGCACCCATTTGGTCAATAATATGGCCCAAAATGTATTGGGAAGAACCTTACTTACCAAAGATCATATAGCTGGCTCTATACGATTTCTACGTCATTTAATGTTCCCTGAAGATAGCTTTTTCTATATGAAACCTCGATTCATTCCATCCAACGATAAAGAACTTTACGAGTTAAAGATGAAGAATGAAAAGAAGTTGAAAGAAGTGTTGATTACAAAAATACCATATTATATTCGTTCAAAGCTATTTGGTGATCACTTGGATGAAGCAGTTGATGAATTCTTCAATGGATTCAAATATAGCGAAGTCAATGCTTCATTGCTTTGGCAGCTGATAGATCTCTTAGCGGGCTCATTGTTTCCTAAAATGAGCCAGTTTAAAACAAGTTCAGATGCATTAAAATCAGAACCAAGTCCTTCCTCGTGATTATATACACGTGATTATTATCAGGGTAACCTTTTAATTTTTCAAATTTTTTTGCCCCAAATTTTTCAGATATGAAGAAAAAATTTTTTGGAGTTCCCTTACTCTCTCGGATACCATCCTATCCTCCCTTACATCCCAAGCCTTTAGGTAAGAAAGAAGCACTGTATCTTCGTATATATTGCAGACAAGCCCAAATAGCTAGTTAAATCTTATCAAGATGCAAATTTTCGTTAAGACCCTTACAGGTAAGACTATCACCTTGGAGGTCGAGTCTTCGGACACGATCGACAATGTCAAGCAAAAGATCCAGGATAAGGAAGGAATTCCACCTGATCAACAGAGATTGATCTTTGCTGGTAAACAGTTGGAAGATGGCAGAACTCTTTCTGATTACAATATTCAGAAGGAATCTACCCTTCACTTGGTCTTGAGATTGAGAGGTGGTAAGAAGAAGAAGAAGAAAACTTACACTACTCCAAAGAAGGTTAAGCACAAGCATAAGAACATCAAGTTGGCTGTGTTGAACTATTACCACGTCGATGACGATGGTAAGGTCACCAAGTTAAGAAAGGAATGTCCTAACTGTGGTGTTGGTGTCTTCATGGCTAAGATGCCAGGTAGACAATACTGCGGTAAGTGTCACGCCACCATCAAGTTGTAAATGACTTGATAGTTTAATCCATGGCTCTTTTTTTTTTTTTTTTTAGCATTTTAATGTGCTTAGATAAATATTTAGTATAGTATATACCTTTTAATCTAATCATGCTAAGATTATTAAATGTATATTAATTGATGTAATTTCGTTATCCTCGGTGTTGATCGGTATTATCGCATCATAATGCCGAACATACTGATCTAAGTGATGACATTCACATTACTATTTACCTCTGGTATACATCTAAAAATTTTCTTCAGTCCATTTTTCGTCTATCCTAGGTAGACATTGTTAGTATAGAAATCATTTATTGTTTCATGAAATTCTCATTTCTATTTCTATCACACATTTTTTTTTCACCTATTTTTGCAAATTCTTCCAAGTTATCCTTCGATTTTACCGTTTTACAGCTGCTTTCAACTGTTGTAATCAACAGAAGTCACCGAGCATTCGAAGTAATAGCTTGATTGAGTATCGTGATGATTGGAACTTTTGATTCACTGGCTGCAACTCCTAGTACTTACAGTAGCAGTGGTGGTCAGTCTAATGGTCATAGCTCTTCCTCTGTTTCTCCTGTGTCTGCTTTTTCTTATACTCCAACCGATAGCATCGATTCATATACCAATGGTACATCATTACCTGATAAATGTCTTTCGATGCAGGATGAATTGGACACTGCTCTGGCAAAAATGGTCCGAGAATTACCTAAGGAAGAGGAAGACGTTTATACATCTACTTTTCCTAAGCCATCATCTACAATTTTGGATTATTCACAGTTGACCGTTCCAGGAGGATTCTATGGATCCGAATCTTCATCATCTTTACTACATAGCCAACAGTTACCCACTTCCTCTGACGTGACATTAAAGCAATGCTGCAACAATCAGATCAAAAAGCCAACTACCAATTCCCCACATCAACAGCAAAGGAAAATCTTGCCCAAAGTTACCATGCCATTGAAAAGACATATTCAAGATGATAATATAATGTTTAATAAACGTGCAAGAACCATTACTGGCATTACACGTACTGATTCACCAGCTCATGACAATTCGATCACCATGATTGGAAAAGCAAATAATGCTAAAAATGATAACAAGCTATTCAAGAACTTCACATTACTTCGTACCAACTATTTGAATCTTTGCTCCACTTACAACAATTTGTTGACCAATTATAATACGAGTTTGGCCGATGCAAGTAAATTGAAGGCAGAGAATCTACAACTTAAGGCATTGATGGATGGCCTACTTCATGAAGTTAATGTTTCAAGAGCAAAAGAAAGAAGATACAACGAAGACTCAAATACAGGAACCCTGACCCAAAAACTTATGATTGATATCAAGAAGGAAAGTTGATGTGCAGTTAACTTACCTACTATCTTGATCTATCAAAACCTTTGCTACAACTTGCACAAGTTTTGTATCGTCATCGTTTGTCATAAAATGTCTATTATTTCATCATGGAATTACCTATAGAGATTCTGTTTTCAGAGAAATATAAAACCTTCGGCTTGGACTTATGAGATGATGCAATCATTCATCTCCTCGGCGAGGTACATAATGATTCCGATGCTATGAACAAAAGCATACTTGCCAGTATTCACAAAATCAAAATTACAGAGATCACATAATAATAATAATAATAATCGATAATTAATAACTAAACATATTCTATGTAGTGATTAAATCATCTGGTCCAAAACTGAGTGGTAGTAATTGATCTATTGTCATTAAAATATAACTTTTCCCCTTGCAATCAAGCATAATGATAGGTAGATCAAGCTCTGGCTTGGAGAATTCTCTTATCACCTGTCTGCAAATTCCACATGGTGAGGAACAGGTTTTCGAATTTGTAGATACAGCCAAGGCCCGAAGATATCTATTACCACTAGTGACAGCTTTTAATATTGCACATCTTTCTGCACAAATCGAACCACCATAACTGGCATTCTCTACGTTGGCACCCACATAAAAATTGTTATCTTCTCCAAGAACGGCGCACCCCACCGGAAAATTCGAGTAAGGACTGTATGTTAACTTCTTACCATCCAATGCTTTCTGACAGATCGTACTAAATTCTAAATCACTTAGACTAGATATTGGAGACTTCCCATTATATTTAACTGGTTTTGCAGTGATCATTACCCAGCTACTTAATGACTGCTAAACAGATAACCGAAGTATTAAGTTTTGAATGTTTTTCTATTTATTTATTTATTTTTCCTTATCATTATGTCTCACTTATCGCGAGATTATCTATGGCCATCTCTTAATCTAATTCAATACTTCTAGAAGCCAAGTGCTCATTAATATAGTATCTGAGAGTATTACTGACAACACAATAAATTGCAGATGCAGCTGCAACTGGCGGACAAAGAACTTCCAAGTATGTCAAGAATCCAGTCGGTTCAATGTCTTTGACTTCCTTATCGAGATTAGCATATAACTTATCTGGAGTAGAATTATTTTGTAATACTATATCTGCCCTCCTTATCCGATCCTCTGTACTCATTTGACTGTTTAACCGATTCTCGCAATCTTCTCTGCTGAGTTCTGGATTCCGCTTCTTCAACCTATTTAATTGAATATTTCTATCGCAGACAACACATATAGTTTTACCACAGAGTCTATCCATTTTAGCTTCATATAGTAATGGCACATCAAGTATGCACATTTTTTCAAAATTGATCCAACATTTAAGGATTTTCTTTAGAATCACTTTCCTAACTTCGGGGTGTGTGAACGCATTAAGAATGCTTAACTCATTCTTATGAGAAAATACATACCCACCTAATGCTGCTCTATTAAGCGAACCATCCTCTTTAACTAAAGAATCAATTTTAGGACCAAAATAGCGAACGATCTTAATGTACGCTGGTTCTCCTGGATTGACTACTTCTCTAGCAATCTTATCGGCATCGATAATAGTAAGACCATATTCAGCCTTTAATCTATTAGAAACTGTAGATTTACCTGAGGCAATCCCCCCTGTTAGTCCGACTATTAACATTGGTAAGCGGTATTGATCAAAGGATGAGATCTGATAACACTGCGATAAGATCTGCAAAATGTTCACGATCGGAGGGAGAAAAAAAATTGAAAAAATTGAAAAAAAAATTTCTGTCAGATCTTATCAGATCCCATCGGTTTATCAACACCTATAAGAAGTAAGGACAACTATGGAATCCAAAGTGGAGGAACTACAGAAATGGCTTGGAGGTGATGATGAGAGGTCATTTCTGTCAAAAAAACTGGAAGTGAGAGATGAAGTTGAATTTGGTCGTCATGTGGTAGCCAAAGAATCCGTTAAAAAGCATGAAACGATTATAGTTGTCCCTAAATCTTATCTCATGAATTACATTTCCATTTTACAACACCTGGGATATTGGAATAACCATATAAAAACTTTTCTCGATCGATATGGTATTTCTGTTGTTCAAACTGAATTAGAAGAAAATGGATATGAGGGTTCAGAAGAGGAAGATATTGAAAAGCTTTACCAAGCCATAGAGTTGGATGAATTATTAAAGTTATCATCCATGCAACTAGTTAGTTGGTATTTATTAATGGCCAAACAGAGAAAAGATGGATCATTTTGGAAACCATTTTTAAATGTGCTCCCGACCGAAGATGAACTTAAGGGAGTACCTCTCTCATGGGTATTCGACAATCAAGGAAAGGAATATATCAAGATCCTCCCAGAAGAAACTAAAAGATACCTTCAAAAGCAATATCAAAAATTCAAGAAGGATTATAAATCTATCTGTAATTTTGTGACATCTCAAAAGTATATTGGTGAAATAGAAATTAAGGATTACCTTTGGGCATGGCTGGCATGTAATACTAGATGCATTTACATGAAACTTCCTAAATTTTTGAAACAAGAAAACTCAAAACAGAACTTTACTTTGGTCCCATATGTTGATTTCTTGAACCACACTTTAGATGAGCATTGTACAATTTCTATCGATGAGGATTGCTTTCGGGTAACAACTGGAAACTCCTGCTATAATTCAAATGAACAATTATTCTTTAGTTATGGTGCACACGGTGACAAAATTTTATTGTGTGAATACGGATTCATGCTACCATACGGAATAAATAGATGGAATGATATGGATATTACCAGTTATATCTTTAAATTGTTGTCACCAAATCAGAAGAGATTCTTGAAATATGAAAACTACTATGGTGAATATACGATAACGAAGGAGGATTTTTCTTTTAGAACTGAGGTGGCTCTAGCAGTTCTTCAAGAGAATGATTCTTTATTTAGATATGAAAAAACATCCGGTATCATTAGATGCCCCGTGCGTCTTCGTCGTTTTATCGACGGGTATACAGATGGCCATTGCTATCAATTAAAGAGCAAAAAAGCCCTTTTAAAAATAAAGCAAGAGATCGCATTTATTTATAGAGAAAAGCTGGAGCATTTAAAAGAAACAACGATGTCTAAGAATCCAGTATTTCACAATATCGTTAAAGCATGTTACATGAACATTATATACCTTACAAATGTATACTAAAATTATCACATTACAGGATTAAAAAGATATTTACACGATCTGAATGAATAGAAAAGACTAATTTTGACAATTAGTTATTGTCAAATCTATTACTCCAGTTTCCTCTGGAATTGCCTCTGGATGATGACGAGTCTCTGCTGTATGAAGAGCCACGGTTGAACGTAGAGTTCCGTTGATTGTTATTGTTGACTCTACGATAATCCTTGTATCCACTTTTACTCCGGGAACCGAAATCATTTCTGGTGCTTCTGCGGGAGTAATTATTTCTCTTGTTATCGTAGTGACGAGATCTACGACGGTCACCACCATTTCTTCTCCAAGAACCACCAGTTGAGCCACCAACAATATTGAAAAATTTCCTCATGATCCTAGAATCAAATCCAACCTTTGATGCTGCAGATCCAGATAATGTAGGCTTCTCCTCATATTCACCTTTCAAGTCTTGGTAGAATAAACTGCAATCAGCAACAATTTTATCATGTCTCATATTAGCCACATTCTTTGGAACTGAAGCATATGCACTAAGATATGTATGTATAAGAGCACCAGCATCGTAATTCTTAGTGTATGATCTCAACTTAGACTCAAATTCCTCGTCCGGTTCATACTCTTTCTCCTCAACAAACTTATTACCTTGATCTTTAAGTGCACCGACATATGGAAGTTCGGTCTTTGTAGTGATCAAAATGGCTTCACCTTTCTTACCTGCTCTACCTGTTCTTCCAATTCTATGGGTATGACTTTCAATTTCAGGAGAAATACCGATCTGAATGACATGTGTAACATCTGGGAAATCCATACCTCTGGCTGCAACATTACTAGCCACCAAAACTCCGGAACGATTAATTCTGAAAGCTTTCTGTTGACTTCTCCTTTTTCCTTGAGTGAGTTTACCATGGAGTTCGAATATTGGTAACTGTTGACCAACAACATCATTAATCATCTGGTAGACAGCATCAACACCGACTGTGGTAGAAACAAAAACAATTGCTCTGAATTTTTTATCTTCAGCATGCTCCTTAATAAATTTGGCAGCTGAGGCGTACGACTCAAAGATACTCTTAGTTTTAACCAACTTCTGAGTGATATTCTCATTAATTTCAACACCACCATCGTCAATATCGATGAATGGGAACTTCTCACCCAAAGCTTTCTGTGCAAGCTTGTAAACGTCATTATTGATGGTGGCAGAAAAGAGCATCGTTTTCAAAGAATTTTCAGAATCTGCAGAACTACTGGTCTTAGCTTGAAGCTTTTGAACGATGTCAATCATGTCTTCTCTGAAATTAGAGTTGAGTAATTCATCTGCTTCATCAATTACGACATTTTGAAGATGTCCAAATGCATCATTGAATTCACTTTCGCTATTAAGAAGATCGGCAAATCTACCTGGTGTTGCCACGATGATTCTAGGAATGTTTCTATGTTGTCTAAAAGGTCTTAAATTCTCATATCTTGGAGTTTGACCCATAATTAAAGCGATGTTGGAGCGAGATGGTGCACTTGTTGCATTTCTCCAAACAGTGGATAGTGCACCCACAGTTTGACTGGCCAAATCTCTTGTTGGCGAAAATATAACAGAATGAACGTACTTATTATTACGGTTTTTCTTTGGATCTCCCTTGGCAAATAATCTATTTAAGATTGGAACACCAAATGCTAATGTCTTACCGGTACCGGTCTTTGCACGCACAACGATACCAGTTTTAGAACTTTGATATGCATTTATACATTGTTGCTGGACAGGTGTGAAAGTATCATTAATACTCTTAACGAATGATTTCTTTAATCGTTCATTAAGTAAAGAGTCCATCACATTCATCGTTGGTGCTATATCCTTTGGCTTGGATTCCTCCTCTGTAGCAGACTTTGAATCTGTTGCATCCTTATCAACGGATTGGTTTAACTCTTTCTTTTCAGCTTCATCACTAGAAGCATTCTCGGTGGTAGCTTGAGTGCTTGCCCAACGTCTATTGAAAGATTTAGTTAGAGCAAAGCCAGAACGGGGAGATAGCTCATGACTCACCTGTTGGACGATACCAACTAGGGATCGAATATTATAACACAACATTCTTGAAATGATGTGATATAACTCTAATTTTGGTCTTTCGATCTGCTATCAAATGCCCAGGATATGATAATTAGATCTTTCCCTATATAGGTGAAAGAAATTCTACTGAAAATTTTTTAACCTTTCGGGAAATTCTGGACAATAGTTCCCCATAGTGTTTACGAGGATTATAAGTTATATGATAAGTACACTTATGTTATATGTAGTAGATTTGTACTTTTCATGTTGTGGTGGCAGCAGTGAGTTAGACTGGTTTTTATATAAAAAAGTTGGCTTCGAGCAATACGTGCTAAGTTACTCTCTATATCTGTATGTTCATGGACTTGATGATATAGAGTAAATTTAAATAAAAGTATGTAAACCGTGTACATATGATATCTCTGATAGCAAGCTGTGAACGATTAAATTCCATCTACTTATTCATTCCTAACCTAACCTATATGATATTTGTGAACACTCCTTGAAATATTCAAGCTGAAAAAAAAAAAAAGATACCGCTGAAAAGAATGAACCACCAGTCCAAGATAATTACAGGTTCGTATGCAAACCGCGGTAAAATGTCAGTATAAGGTCTAGCAATGTCAAAGAGCTTATACATATTTGGAAATGACTGTAATAGTCGATTCTTGGCTGCTCAATTTGCATCTAGGAAGAGCAAGCAGCTAAGACCATCACTACTATTCGATAAAGATACCACCCTTAAGCACTACTTTCAATCGGGGTCTACAATTACATACGATAATATGCTAGATAAAAGAAATCCAATTAGATGCAAGTATAAAATGGAATCCGGAATAAGGCCCTCACTTACTCGAACCAAACAAGATTTCGAACATGCCAACGAAAGTCAATACATCGATAACTTGATTATAGCCGATCGACGACTTCAGAACCCAAATGTGTTGGATCAATACCAAACATTTATAAATAGTGATACAAATATCTTGTTTGTGAATCCTAGTATAGGTGTCACACGAAGAATTATGCATCATCTCTATGGTAAGGATGATAAGCTTTATCCACATCTTTATCAAGCTATATCCTCACATGTTTTACAGAACGGACCAGGGTTTACCGTTAAACACCTTGGCATAGGAGATTTTTGGATCTCTTCATGTAAAGGAGAAGAAAGCTTTAACGATATATTCGATCGACAAGAACTCAGTTTCCCTGATGAGAAGAAAGTTCCGGGATTGATTAAGGAAATGCTACAGTTGCCCATGCTAAGGGCGTTGTATTTCCCCTATAAAAATGTATACATTCTTCAACTTGAACGAGTGATCTATGATTGTTGTGTTTTGCCACTAACGAGTTTCTTAAATTCGGACCTCAGAAAGATTACACTATCAGATTCTATCGAAAGTATGCTTCAGAGTATTGTTGAAGAATGCCTTGATGTCATCAAGAATTTAAATGGATTTAAAGTTCTTCAAAAAAAGGATCCAACGATCAATGCCATCTTTAATAAGGATAGAATGATGAGTGTGATACTAGAGATGGTGAAGAATACCCAATCTGCTTTAACGACTCCGGATTATCATAGAAGTGTATCAAGGTTTGATCTTATACAAGGAGATTCAATAACCCCATCCCTATCTCAAATGCAAGTTGATGATTTTCATGACGCCAATGGATACATCGTAAAGCTCGGTACTGAGCAAGGTATTTCTACGCCTGTAAATAAAACACTCCTTAATTTAATGATTGGCGCCAAAGTTTCAACAAAAGATTCTGAAGATATCGTTCTTTAATATGGACTGATTGAAACTACTCTCTTATAGATATGTACAAATAAATGCATTATAATAACTTTACCGCCCGAATCCCTTTTTTTTTTTGGCCAAATTGGGATTTCCTTTTGTATCTATTTCGGATATTGTTTGGCGCTTATTTATTCATTCGTTGTTCCCTTGTCAGCTTAATATAACTTGATAAAGAATCAAGGAATCTATTCATTACAAATGGGAAAGACAGCACATTACCAAGAATTGGAGACTTGCGACGATCCATCGGTAGCTTCTTCAGTTACAATCAATCTTATTGCCAATACGGTGGAGACCCCAAGTTTGAAGATTAATGTAAAAGATCAATTAGAAAAGGAATTTATAAGCCGATCAAATAGTTCAGCAACTTCCATCTGTGACATTTCTTCTTTTACAGCTATATTGAGGCGTGCCTACGCACCAGGGAATCATAACGAAGAGAATATGCCTTCAGAAACTCACTGTGCGAGCGTTGCCTCCACTGCATCTTATACAGAGTGCTTTAAAGAATTGTTTGATTACACACCCTTGGATCATGTTATTTGTCCAACAAGATTAAAATATAGAGATTCCTATTCCGGTCTTTTAACAGAATCAATTTACCCTGTGACAGATAATTTTGACATGCCAAATAAATTATTAGGGATTTCAAACGATTATTTTTTGCCTCGACGGTCATCAGGTTCTTTATATCTTTCTGACCCGAGAAAGGCATTCAAAGCTGGAATAAAGACTCAACATATCCTAGAAACGAATAGTATTTTAAGCTTCCATTCTGAAAGTACAGAAAAAAAGCTTGCACGCAGTGGCTTCTTCCGTAATCAGCCTTCATTAACTCCTTCATCACAAGCCGAATTCCAATTTAAAGAAACAATCGACAGTAATACACAGGTAATGAATAATTCAATAATAGAGGATCGCACTCTGATAGATAAAGTTTTAAAAACTGTACAAGGTTCCTTTAATATCCAATCAGATCTGAAGAATATTTTTGAAGTACCAGAAAAGGATTGTAAAGAAGTTTTCAACAGGGAATTACCATCCGGAAAAACACCAAAGAGCCAAAGAATTCATGAATCTAGCCCACCACTTAAAGTATTGGATATGAATACCGGCAATGTGAAGCGAATGCACAAATATATTACTAAGAGGGAAAGAAGAGCTAAAAGATGTGGCAAGAATAAAAGGAAGAAAGTTTTAACTAAGAAACCGGTACTCGCTAAGCATTCAGGACTTCATTGCCGGAAAAAAGCTTCTGGACCTAGAAAGAAAACAGGATGCTGGACATGCCGTCTACGTCGTAAAAAGTGCTCTGAAGAAAAGCCGGCATGTGCCGAGTGTATTCGTCTTGGCATTCAATGCTATGGATATGGTGGTGAAAGACCGGAGTTTATGAAAAACCCCGAGTTGGGAAAGAAAATGAAGGAGGGAATTAAGAAAATCACATTGACTCAGAAACGGAGAGGATACAAGCAAAGATACATACAAAGAGCACAACAGGTAAGCCGTAGTAAAGACATCAAATGAATCTTGGATATTTTAACAAATTGTAACGTATATACTATTTAGAACTTTATTTATTGTAGGAACGGGATGCCAATGATAGGTCTTTTGGTGAGAAGTAAAGAATAAATAACATACCCTCGTATATCATCTATCACAATGCTTAATCAATGCTGAAAAACCTTACCATATCTAGGACTGGTTGTTCCATTACCTTGAAATGATGTACTCAACTGTTCAGGCTTATTCAAATGCCCTCTTGATTTATCTCCTGCTCCAGGTTGTGGACCAAGACCCACAAATGATGGAGCAAAGGAATTGGAAGATGTAAAGCCAGATGGCGAAAGCTTGTCCCCATTAAGAGGCTGAGGCACACCATTAATTGAACCCATACTAGCAACCATCGAATTCATTGCCATATTCATGTTAAGATTCATCTGTCCTGGAATTACACCTGGAACGTAAGACGTGCTCATCATATTTGAAATGAATGGAGAAGCTGGATGCTGGGATGGCTGTTGCGGTGGCTGCTGCCCCTGCTGATTAAACTGCTGCGCAGGCATTCCAAAATTGGGGTAGTTTCCAGTATAATACGCGCCATACTGTCCATACAATGATTTAGGATCAAATGTGGAAGGTTGAATCTGTGAAGAAGGAGCATCCTGATTTCTAGTTGGCGTCACCACAGATGTTGAATCATTATTCGAATCATGCGATCCAGATGCAGAAGATGACAATCCATTAGACCAAATACTATTGGAAAGTAAGTTGTAAGACTGCATCACAGATGGTAGCTGTGCTTTCACGTCATTCTCCTTTGATTTACTGGCCACTGTTTCTCCATGGTCATCAATAAGGGATGAAACCATACTGACATATTTTCCAACATCAGCCGACCTTTCAGTGTTGGTACGACCTGCTTCCGCATTAAAAAGCGAATCCTCCAGGCCTTGGCTTTCTTTAATAACAGTATCAATTGACTTTTGAATACGATGACTATTACGTGCACTTGACTTCCGCTTTCTAATATTTGAAGTGTGAGGCTGCTTACTTTCTGCATCATGTTCAGTAGTTTTTGCTGGCACAATATCTATATTTAAATCACCTTTAATATTGAAAAAGCCTGTCTCTTTCTCAAAGGTGACACCCACTTTATTTTCCAATATGAGCTCCTTGATGGCAGTTGCCATAGCAATTAAACGTAACATATTATCATTCAACTTCATACTTTTATGAGATTCATTGGGCAATTCACCAATCAATGCTAATGTTGCCGTCTCACTTCTTTCATAAAGGTGATCATCATTAAAATCACTCAGATAGAAATTAATTGGCTTGAACTCCTTTAAAGTCACATCCTCTTTAAACAAACGTCTTCTTGTGGGTCTTTCATCAAACAACTTACCATCTTCCAATAATTTCTTGTAAGAATTATCCTCTACCCGATCTAAGATTTCGGGTTGACTTTTAAAGAAATGATTAGTGTTGTTAAAGATCTGTGCCAATCCATTGACACAAGAAAGATTTTGGAGCAAATAAAATTTAGCCAACTCCCTTTCTTTGAACCAGCATAGCATTAATCGGATAGCAGGAAGTAAAGTTGTAGATATGCTTGGTGAGGAGGAACCTCTTTTCCAGTTGATTAAGACTACCTTCAGTAAAGTAAGCAAGTATCTGAAGATGTAATCTAAAAAGCTCGAAATAATTTGTGGAGTCTGCTTCAAATCCGGATGGGACATTTTCCTATCAATCACCATTTCAAACGCACCAGTTAAAATTGCTAACTGTTTGAAATAGAGATCATTAAAGATTTGTTTATGGAAATCAAGTTTACCAAGAAGTTGGTAGAAATTATCTTCAATTTCCCTAACATTATGTCCCTTAACTAAAAATCCTTCCTTCATCTTCCATTTTGATGGAAGAAAGTAGTAATTTAATAGAACTAGGAACTGAGATTTCAATAGTTCCATACGATCATTTTTAGTAATTGTACTACGGTTCAATCGATTGTGGGATTCAAAGTTCTTCAATATCTGATTTTGTTTTGGCTGTTTGGCCAACAAATTAATCAAATTATTAAATCCGACAGTCAATGGGCTACTCGTCATTGAAGAACGAATGAAATTGTAAACAACATTAAACTTATCACCTTTCGCATTATCAATAATGGCAATATGATTGTAAGGATCCCCAAATGAAGGCAGAATCAGTAAAGAAAGCTTGTACAACTCTATAGACTTGCTATAATTGTTGTTATCTTCCTTAGAAAGAGCAGTGGAAGGTAAGTAGGTCTTGGCAACATACGTTCTGTATCTAGATAAATCACCAATATATAGCACACACTTGTACACAACATAAATGATACTAGCTGTTGCCTCCGAAGTTGGTACACAATTTTGATCATCTGGGAATTCTGGTTCATCGAGCTTTAAAGTATAGCATAGCTTGGCAACAGGAATATATATAGATATATTGTATTTGGAAAGCAAGTTCCGTAAGAGGCCAATATAAAAATCCCTGCAACGGCCTACGAACCGTACAAATTGTTCAAGTAATTTACGTGTTTCCACGATAGAACTCGAATGCTTCTTGCTATTAGATGAATGGGCATGTCTTGATGAACGATTTGAAGATGATTTACTGTTCAGACTCGTAGCGAATCTCCCACCTTCTTTAATGAACCGTTTTTGGAAGTATTTAAATGAAGGATGATGTATATCGAGCCATACATGATCAATAACATCCTCTGGAGACATATCTGCCATAATATTTTGTGCCGAAGGAAATTTATCATCTGGTTTCTTTTGACTGTCGATAAGTGCAAGTCTATCTAAAATATAGGATTCACATCTTGATTGAAGCAAAGATAGCGTTCCAAATAGTAAGGAATCATCATCGGAATAAGAATGATGAAAGATTTCTCTTAGTCTATCTTTGTTAGAAGCTATGATAGCATTGATTGAAGTTCCTGGTAGCGCAGATCGATCGTTTGCGTCTATAGAATTCATTTCAAATGCTAAGCATGAGGTAAGGAACAACTATACGTGGAATCAACAAGGGAGCGATAATTAAAGAGTAAGAAGAACAGAATCGATTCACTATTTTTCAACTTTCCTACGGTTGACTGTGAGATGCTCCCTTGATAAGTAAGTATGCAATATGGAAGGTTTCAAAGCGAACTCATCAAGGAAGAAATAGAATGAATAAAGAATAATGGAAGGGTGGATGATATTGTAAAAATGAGGAGGGGGAAAATAGAACCAAAAAAAAAAGTCATAGAGCTAAGTTTGGAATACCCGAGTCATAAGTGATCCCCACAGAGATCGGAACCTAGAATTACAACAAGATCCAGATAATACGAAAGTATATACAGCTAAGGTAAAATATGTTCAGCTACGTACATGCTATCCATGTAGCAATATGTGAAACGTGGGTAATTTAGTATTATGTAGCCTCGCTGATTTACCGAGAAATAGCCGGCTGGTAAGTCCTTGAACTATTCAGGCGATCGAAAATTTTTTTTTTACAATGCTTATTTCTTAAATAGAGCCACATTTCCCGATGAACCGTAAAAAAGCCGAGCCGAATTCGGTATTAATGGTGCCAGAGAACAGGACTGGTAATTTGTTATTACATTATCAGCTGGATTATAATTAACTATACCTCAGGATGCCCTGCTATGTCTAATGGAGGATTAAAACAGTGGTAGGCTATATTATTATTCTTATTATTTTTATTTTTATGAATGTAGGCTGTAACTCACTAACTAACTAACTACTTGATTCCTTAAAAATCATAATTCTTCATTGGTGCACAGATGCTTTCTGATCCTTAACTAAGGGATAGAACAAATTAATCTATAGTTTAACCTAATGGCATCATATCATTCGAAGTGATCTTTGCTGAATAAATTAAGTCATCCATGGAGATCCTAAAACATGCAGGAAACAATCTCCGTGACGTACCAAGCACTCGGTTCGTCACCACACAGTTACTTCTCTCAGCCGTGCTAGGACTGATCGGATTTACACTCTTTTGCGTTCTTCGATGTCATTTCCCCAATATATTCATGGCTAGACTTAACTATCTAAATGCAGCAAACAAGAAATATTTACCTCCACCAATTAAGAGGACATCCTTGTTTGGGTGGCTTCCTGTGATTTATAAAATAACTGAAGACGAAGTTATTCAATATGCTGGATTAGACGCCTACGTGTTTTTGGGATTCTTCAAGATGAGTATCAAATTACTTTCACTCTGCTGCCTCTTTTCGGCAGTAGTCATTTCACCAGTAAGATATTATTTTACTGGTGATTATGATGACGATAACCAGGGTAATTCTGGAAACCATTCAAAGCATAACGGTACCTCTATTTTGGGTGATCCTAAGTTTAGTGGGAATAGTACCAATCCCATGATTGATATCAACTATCAAAAATCATACCTTGCCCTATATGTTATATTCACTTTCGTGTTTACATATTGGGCCCTTCAACTTCTCTTGGCACAGGCTGCCAAAGTTATCAAGAAGAGACAAGAGGTTTTAGGTCATCAAAGTTCCGTCACTGATCGCACCATTAGACTTACAGGAATCCCACCAGAATTGCGTAGTCAAAAATCATTGAAGAATGCAATTGATAGCTTGTCAATCGGTAAAGCTGAAAAGATTGTCATTTGTAAAGAATGGAAAATGCTTGATCGGTTGTATAAGCAGAGAGCAGATGTGATGGAAAAGTTGGAATGTGCGTGGGCTGAATATTTGGGTAATGATAAAGATCATAACAGATTCAATGTGCGTCCGTTTGCTTCGAGTTCATACCTGCTAGGTAATACAACCGAGAGATACTCGGATAATCCACCCGGAACCGAACATCACTACTTGGATAACAATAACGATATTGAAGCACAAAGCAGCAATGCAAGTAATGGCGAAGATCAAGGATCTACCACCGGTATTGATTCTGCATCCTCGTATCGTAAGAGGCCGATAGTAAGGCTTGGGCCGTTTCATATTTGGGGTCGTAAAGTGGACGCAATCGACCATTATACACACCAACTAAGAGCCATAGATGCAGAGATTTTGGCTGCAAGACAAAGGCATTATCCAGCTACTCCAACGGCTTTTGTGACACTCGACTCTGTAGCAGCAGCCCAAATGTTTGCTCAGGCAGTCGTTGATCCTCGAATCGGTTATCTTATCAGTAGACCTGCTCCTGCACCAAGAGATATCATTTGGGAGAATTTGACGTTACCGCGTCGCACTCGAAATTTCAAGCAAGGGTGTATCACTGTAATAACAGGACTCCTAGGTGTGATTTTTATTGTCCCAGTCGGTTATTTGGCTACTTTGCTTAACATGAAAACCATAAGGAAATTCTGGCCCGCACTTGGTCAGTTGCTTGATCATCATCCTTGGGCCCAAGATTTCGTCATTGATTTACTTCCAGTTTACCTTTACACATTACTCAACTTTGTCATTCCATATGTTTATGTATGGCTCTCATCAAAGCAGGCTTTCATTTCTCACGGCGAGGAAGAACTCTCCGTTGTTTCCAAAAATTTCTTCTACGTGTTTGTAAACATGTTCTTAGTGTTCACAATGGCTGGTACTGCTTCCAACTACTGGGGTTACCTTAGTGATTCCAAGAAATTGGCCTTGCAATTGGCGGCATCTCTGCGTGGACTTTCAGCTTTTTATGTTGATACAATCATCCTTCAAGGTGTTGGCTTGCATCCTTTCAAGCTATTACTTATGGGTCAGTTATTCCGTTTCCCCTTTGGTAGGGTGAAATGCAAGACACCACGTCATTATATGAATCTTTACAAGCCACCAAACTTTAATTTTGGACTTAATTTACCGGTTCCCATGTTGACATTGATTATCACACTTCTTTATAGTGTCATGTCTATCAAAATTCTATCAGCCGGACTTCTTTACTTCATAATAGGGTTCTATGTTTACAAATTTCAACTTATTTATTCCAGTGTTCATCCTCAACATTCTACAGGACAAGTGATGCCAATTATATTCCGAAGGGTTGCGATGGGATTGCTTTTATTCCAATTGACAGTGTCAGGAACTCTTGCACTTTCCAACGCTTGGGTTTTATCACTTCTGATAACTCCATTACCATTTATTACCTTATATGTTTGGTGGTATTTCGAGAAAAACTATCAACCTTTAAGTTATTTCATTGCTTTACGTGCAATCGAGAAACCTGGAGTTATTAGTACCGCCGAAAGTTCAGATTATTCATCAAGATCAAGCGAGTCTAACAATACTGAACAACAACTTCAACATAGAGTGGTTGATGAATCGGCAAAGGATAGTACGATTGATGAAAGAAGAGAACTTAATCAAACATATTCATATCCTAATCTTATTCAGACACTAGATGGACCTTGGCTGTCTATTGAGGGTAATGAAGTTGTTATGGCATCGAGGGATGGAATAGTGAGAAAGAAATTAACAGTAGAAGAATATTAGAACTCTTATTTGTATATTATATATTATCATTTGCAGTCATTAAATTAATCTAATCAAATGTATTTCACATACTCAGATACGATAGGAACTTATCGGCCAGCTTTTCGATTAGTTGGAATTTAAGATCAATCTGTCTCAACTCATCATTTAATAGATCAGACCAGGAAATTCCATGACAATAATGGAAGATATAATCCATGACGAGATGGGTCACCGTGAACTTAAACAGTTCACTTATAAGAACCACGGCAGTTAACTTTGTATACTGGTTTTTAACATTATTGAGTGTAACAATACTCAATGCCTCGACTAGAATAGCAAAATGAACCAATTGAATTAAAATTCTAGTCACATTAAGAATCAAATTATCGTATGGCCATATCAACATTACTATGGGGAATAATTTGATTGCATTTGAAACCAAGATTGTACTGGATATGATAGCCACCGATTTACCCGTTGATAGAAGAACTTGATTGTAATAAGCATCATAACTTGATGTTGCCGTAAGTGGGGAAGAGCTGCCGCTACCACTATTACTGGTACCACCATTAGTAGTCCCACTTTTCACATTGGCTGTGACTGGCAGACCGAATCGTAGATACTTCCTTACCAAAAGAGTGAGGCTGAAATTGAGCGCCAAGCTTTCGATCACAACAGTTGACAAAAAGAATAGATATTGTAAAGGTCCATTCAATATTAGTTTGATTACCAAAGAGGCAGATTGGGGGTTGTCCACATAGTTCTTTTCCTCATATGCCCATTTAATATATATTTCAAAAAGCTGCAGTAAGATGGACAATCTGATGACAAATCCATAGGTTTCAAAGAAGTGAGCCGTCTGCTTTGAATGATCCTTGTTGTCAATCAATTCTTTGCTTGGGCCTTGTGAAGCCTGTCTTGACGATTTATTGGAAGATTTATTACGCAGATCCTCACATGGGTTTTCGACCCATTTATCTAAGATCAGTGAGTTATATATGGTATGCTTATAAGCTTGTGGTTTCAGTAACATCAAATCAATGAAAAGAAGAACTGAATCATACTCTATATACTTATCAGCAACGCGATGACAATTCTTGCAAACTGCCAATCTTATATGCCCACCTTTGTATTGCTCATATAGGTAGTTTATTGGTGCAGAGCATTCAACACAGATCATCCTCTAAAAGAAACGACCTTTGTTATTTATCATGGCAGCAAGTAGTAGCAAGATTGAAAATTGATATCGATCAAAGTTTCAAAAAATTAAATTTCTTTCCCAATCACTGTCACTGTATTGAATCTACAATTACCAATAGTTTCCACTATAAATTATACGGAGCTTGGATCAAAATGTTTGGACATCATGGGTTTGGTGGTGCAGCACAAAATCCGTTCGGAAACCAGTCAACTGGTCCATTCGGCAGAGGCACCACATCCAATTCACTACAATTTGGAACATTCGGTAACTCCAACACATCCAATACAAATGCTCAGCCATTCGGGCAGTCCAAAACTGGAGGAAATTCGTTTGGGCAATCTGGGTTTCATAACTCACAGGCTGGATTCGGTCAGCATCCATTTGGTGGAGGGAACACTTCCAGCAATTCGGCTTTTGGTAACTCGGCATTTTCAGGTGGTAACTCTTCAGCATTTGGTGCATCAAAACCAGGTATGAGTAGTGGCGGTGGATTTGGCAAATTTGCCGGTGTTAATACGACGGAGGATCCTTTTAATTCTCTCGGGAAATCAAATGGTTCAGGAACAGGTTCTGCATTTGGTGGTGGTAAGCCATCAATTAATTCATTTGGAAGTTCTAATGGATCGGCTTTTGGAGGTAACAATGCAACTAAGAGTAATCCATTTGGATCCCAGAGTACGGCATTTGGAAGTCAGAATACATCTGGATCTAAGCCCAACGGTTCTCCTTTCGGATCTACCAATCAGCCGAGTACCAATAACTCCACGTTTGGTTCAGCATTTCAATCTACCTCAAAGCCAAATCAGGGATTTAACCAATCAGGTTTCACTGGTTTTGCCAATGCACAGACTTCTAATAATAATTCATCGTTTGGAACACAACCCTCACCATTTACATCCACAAATTCGTATCAGAATGGAAATACACCAAATGCCCCATCATCTGGTGCTAAATTCATTCAAGCTCCTGTTGAAGAGAAACCAACAGAATTGCAAAAAATATCGAAATCTGCACTGGAATGCTTCAAAGCTTCCAAGTTCACTTTAGGAAAGGTACCAGATATCCCACCACCTTTGGAAATGTGTTAAAACCGGATCTATATGTATATTAGTGTATTATAATAAGAACGCTTAGTAAAATTTGTCTATAAACCATTGGAAGCAATTGTCTCTTTATAAGTATCCAAAAGAAGCCTTTTCTGTGAGCTCATGAGTGCAAATGCTTCCCTATACATTCCTAACGCTTCTGTCAGCACATTTTGGGTTGTGATAGTACCTCCACATACTTTCTTTAATGCAACTTCTAACGATCGTCTTAAAAATGGCTTGGTAAGTGAAAAGTTGTTAAATCCAAGCTTATCCATCCCTTGAACTAATCCATACCCTAACTCTGTTGGTACAATAACTTCTCGTTTACCACGGTCTCCACCTGATTTTTGCATCACGACATATCCCCTGGATTTGATTTTGTCAATATGATCTGCGATGGTGGCATCTGTTCCTATACCATTAGCATCCATCAATGCAATAAGTTCCGTTTCGGTAAGTTTTGCAGGTGGAGTAGTTTCTCCTTCAACCATCTTGGCTTCTACAACTTCCACTTCTTCACCAGGTTCCAATTCCGGAAGATTGCCACTTGAAGTTGTCCAATGCGAATAGATGAAAACTTCTAGATATCCCTTATCTGTTACGACAAGTCCTGAGGTATGAAACATTTCAGGCCCCCATTGAACTTTAATTGTAGTTCGATATCCTTTCGCATCTGGCGAGCATGATGCCAAAAATCGTCTCACTATATATTCATATACCTTTCGTTGTACTGCCGTGAGACTAGCATCATGACCAACGAAGATGATGGGATGGATAGGTGGATGGGCATCATCGCTATGCTTACCACTACGTGGCTGTCTAAATTTACCCTCTTCAAGTAACCTCTTGGCATATAACCCCCACTGACGTGACTGCTGTTGGTTTTCCACCAATTTTCGAAGGTTCATCGCTTTGGGGAAAGTATCTGTCTCTGTTCTCGGATATGAAATAAAGCCTTGTGTATAAAGAGATTCGGCTGCCGTCAATGTATCTTTGGCAGTCAGCCTAAAGAAGTGTGCACAGTCTTTCTGCATTTCCACCGTGGTGAGTGGAAGCGGGGACCAGTTACTCGTTGGCTTAGTTGCCACATCTTTCACTATAGCCTTGTCTTTGCTCTTAGAAATGCATCGTTGATACATACATGCAGTAACAAGTCTATCGAAAAGATGACCTCTTTCCCAAGTCAGAGGGCATTCTATCTGCTTCTTCTGGATAGTGAGCGATATATACCAATATGACTCCTTCTTAAAAAGCTTGATCCTTCTAAATCTGTCTACCACAAATCCAAGAGTTGGGAACTGGCAACTTCCGTATGAAACTACCGGAGAGTCGTGTCCAAGTCCTCCTCTGAAAAGGTCCGTTAGAAACCGTGTTATACTGGCACCAGTACGTAAGTCCACCTCCATCCGCGTCTTCACGGCTGCTATGGCAAGTTTATCCAATCTGATAGGATGCTTGGCCGCATATAGTACATGAGATCGTTCCAAATGTGAGAAATGCGCTCGATACGTATTTTCAAGCGTGATTCTTGGATTTTTAATACGTGCCTGCTGTACCACCTCCCATCCAATATATTCACCTTCCCGGTCGCAATCTGTCCAGATCATCAAAATATCACAATGTTGAGCTTCTCTTGTAATATTGTTTGCCACTGAAGGGTTAGTAACTTTAACGCATGTAGGAGCTTCAAACAATTGAACTGGATCACACCTTCCCCATGAGAAGTCCTTGGGAAAGTCTATTCCGGTTACGTGTCCTGCCGCAGAAGTCATTGTCACTTCACACTGACCGAAATCAGGGAAATTAAACGTGAAATCAAGATTCCTGATATATCGCCCGTTTTTCCCACTTGGAGTTCGTGTTCGTATATTACTTCCTCCACTCAGCGTCCGCGCCACCGACCGCGCAATTGAAGGTTTCTCTGCAACGCATAGAACCCGCATATAATCTAAGGTGCTTGATGGGTATATAATTGGCTAGTATATATTGACTATAACAAGCTTATAGATAGTATACCTAGTAAGATTTGGATTTATTCACGTCACCATCGCGTAAATCCTGTGCGGCTCAAAATATTTTATTTTTTGATTTTATTTTATTTTTCAGCACTCAGATCTCAGATCATCGTTCTACTACAAGCCGGCAAAGTTAGTAGCTTGAGGCTTGTTAAGTGTGTGTTTTCACTACAACCACAATTCTGCAGATGAGAATGGAATTGTTATCACATACGTTTCGGAGATTCAGTAGTAGTTGTGTGAAAACATTTCCCGCAAAAACTCCGGATGCACACACTTTAAAGCATATACATTTTCAAGGACTACTGCCCTATAATGAAGGAAGCAAGATCCAGGAATACCTCGTTAGAAAGAATCTGGAAAGAAGGAATTACCAAATTCTTAAGAGGAACCCAAGAATTTCAGCAAGGGTTGGTTTTCCTACCACTGCCCCTTCAGCATATTACCCAACTATATTAAGCTTTGAGTTTGAACCTATATATACTGGTGGTAAACGAGAAAAGAAACGAATAGGTAGTGAAAAAGTGATGAAAATGAAACAGCTGAAACATGTTGGTTATGTTCAGACAAATAGGGGTGGTCAAGTAACCTATCATGGACCAGGTCAAATTGTCATCTATCCAATCATTGATTTGGCCGATTTCAAGACTCTTACTTCAAAATGTTATGTTTCTCTACTGGAAAATAGTGTTATATCACTTCTTTGTAATTCCCCATTCAATTTACCTGCAAAAAAAACGGAAAACACGGGTGTTTGGGTTGATTCAAAGGAGAGCTATAATGATGGAACATCCGTTAAGAAAATCTCATCTCTGGGTGTCAACGTTCGTAGATCAATAACTTCACATGGGTGTTCCATCAATTGTAAGACCGATCTGTCCTATCTCAATGATCCAAGGTTCGTCATGTGTGGACTTTCTGAATTTAAACAGACATCCATCTTAAATGAACTCGGTAGTTTCCCATCTACACTGGAAAATGTTTCCGACTTGTTTGTTAATCAGTTTTCTTCCAGGCTAACCATCCAAAATATAGATAAGCATGTTATCCCGATTAATGACATATCGGATAACACGATATTTAACGAACTCGATAAGATATGTCGAATCAAATAGATTATTTATTCAGATATCATTAATGTGCTATTATAAAATGCTTTTATTTATCTAGATACACTATGGCCATTGATATGATCATCATCAAAATGGATATTATTGCCAATATCAAGGAACCTTTCGATCCAGATTTAGCACTATGTTTGTCGGCTCCACAGCTGGCGGTTGTGCTGGTCTGTTTATCGATAAGATGCTGCTGTCTATTTTTTTCCTTCAATTGTCTTGATACCTCTGTATTTTCACTCTTTTCTTTCTCCAATGACCTCTGGTATATTGCAGCATGCTTCTCCAAGTCTTGTTGCTTCTTTTGTAATGTAGAAATCTGTGATTCCAACTGAGAGATTCGATGTATATGTTCAATCGTACTTGCTTTATAATCAGTAATCTGATCCTGCAGATTCGTATTTTCATCCTGCAATTTATGTGCTTGATCTTTGATATCTCTATAATCATTTAACTCATGGTTTAATTCCGATACTTTCTTGGATGATGCCAAAAGTTCTGACCGCACAGCAGTTAGATCCTTTTCTAAAGCTTGGTTGCTTCTCTGGGATTCAACCAATGAAGTTCTAGCTTCATTTCTAGATATGTCCCGGGGAACAAGGTATTTTTTGAATTCTTTATAATTCTTAATGATTGAATTATCGTCTTCCGTAGGAAATGCTAACGAATTATAATTCTTTAAGAAGCCATTCATCTGTACCAAGTGCTGTTGTTGGATATATTCATTATTGACAGCAATTGCTAATTTTCGGATGATATCTTGCATACTACTGGAAGGCTTCACATTCAAATTTGGAACGAATTCTTCATTCTCACGTATGTCTTTCTTCTTATGGGAATGATCCTTCTTTCCATCCTCTGCCTCTGAATCATCGTCCCCCTCATTATCATCCCCCAATAAATTGGAAAGGGAATTTTCCTCTTCTCTTTCATCAACAAGTTCTCCAAATATGAGGGCATCGACGGTACTGTTAAATAATTTCAATCTTTTAGCAGCCAGATCATCTTTTTCAAGCACCTTTCTTACAAAGTTCTGATAGCTTTGTAAACTGACATAATTAAAATCTGCGATTGTACATGTGATCTTCTTATGTGCAATTTGACTCTCTAACGTAGTTCCCAGGTCAAGTTTATCACCAACTTTTAGCGGATAATCTTTATAAGGTTCCAGCTTTTTGTCATTAATGAAAGTACCATTGGACGATTTAAGATCTTTAATATATAGTTGATTCTGATGCACAAACATCTCTGCATGACTTCTAGATAGAACTCTTGAATCGAAAAAGCCATCGGTTATTTTGTTAGTTGCCTTAGGCATATTTTGTCGACCTATTTTTAAAGATTCGGGTGCTTCTGGGATAGCAAGAATCTTCAGATATTCATCTGGTTTTTCAAAGGATGCAAGCTTAACAACGTGAACGAATGTTTGCAATGTGGGCGGCAGAACCTCTTTGGTGGTGTCAAAACTGGATGATGTTGCCGGTTCATTATTCGTTGTTCCTAAGGTAGGATTACCCGTCTGTGGTTGCTCATCCACGTATGTGTTTCGAGGATTTGGCTGTGATTTCAAAAGTGATAAAGGAGTAGAATTTATTGGGTGATAATTCGACTGGGTCTTTGACGGTGATCTCTTTCTTGTTCTAGGAAGAGCCATCTCGTTTAAGCCGGCGGAATTCTGCAATTGACTGCCCTGTGATGGCTTTTCCAGGGAATTCGATGGCCACGGAAACTGGACATTGGCACCGGGCATTTCTATATATAAGTTACAGCAATGTGTAATAGCGTTACAAATTAATAGTTGTCGTTGAGGTTTCCTTACATGCTTGGGTGTCCATGAAATTTTAATTTTTTTTTTTTTACTTTACTTTATTTTATTTTATTTTTTCCGTCATTGATTGTATGAGAGACAGGAAATATCAGGTGTGTATGGATGTCAAAATAGTCATGCAACTCTGAAATGCAAAGAAGGATCTGTATTCGAACAATTTGTTCGATTTGTAATCCATATATGCCTCATGACCTACAGCCGACGAATAACCGGTCATAACCGCATCAATTGTTTGTATGCTTAAAATATTTGTAGATTGATATCCTTTCATTTATATAATATATGTATATTAACCCGAACAACCAATATATTTTAATAACGGTAAGCGCTGACGTCATACCTATCCATTGTCTTTTTAACTTAAATCCTATCCACCTTTTTTTTTATTCAACAAGCCGTATTAAACTCTTTGACCAAGACATATATTGTCATTGAGATACTCTTGATTGATAATCACCTAATAGGATTGATCTTACTCCAATTAACCAAATTCATCCGTTTGCAATATCTAGCACATTGTTTTAATGTTTATTTTAATACACCTTACTGATTAAGATTTATTTTTCGCTTAGACTGTTGCCCTAAAGTATAAAAGTTTTGCTCTTAATTTGTCGGTCTTTCCCCCATCCCCATCACTGGATATGATCATTAGTGTTTGATACTTGTCCTACACAATTTTCAAATATATCTTTACACTATCTATTTATATTGGTTCATTCTCCACTTTTTTCGTGCCTCCACTTTATATTTCACAACGTTAACATTATCCAATATTTGTTTGTCAATTAGTTTATCTATTAAAGGAGTCCATATTAACGATACACGTTTCATAACAAATTATCACAACCTATCATGTCTTCCCAGGATTTTGTGAGGACTGAAATCTTCGGTACTGTCTTTGAGACTACCCTAAGATATACAGATCTTACACCCATTGGAATGGGAGCATTTGGTCTTGTCTGCTCTGCCAAAGATAATCTGACGGGAAGAAATGTTGCCATCAAAAAAGTGATGAAGCCATTCTCTACACCCGTTTTAGCTAAAAGAACTTACAGAGAGCTTAAGTTGTTGAATCATCTCCGACATGAGAATTTGATATCTTTAGAAGATATCTTTTTAAGTCCCTTAGAGGATATCTACTTTGTTACAGAACTTCAAGGGACTGATTTACATCGACTTCTGGCATCCAGACCACTGGAAAAGCAATTCATTCAATATTTCTTGTATCAAATTTTGAGAGGACTCAAATACGTTCACTCTGCAGGTGTTATCCATAGGGATTTAAAGCCTAGTAATATTCTCATCAATGAAAACTGTGATCTTAAGATTTGTGACTTCGGTTTGGCAAGAATCCAAGACCCCCAAATGACAGGCTATGTTTCAACTAGATACTATAGGGCACCAGAAATTATGTTGACCTGGCAAAAATATGATACCGAGGTCGATATATGGTCTGCAGGTTGTATCTTTGCTGAAATGATTGAAGGTAAACCTTTATTCCCAGGAAAGGATCATGTTGATCAATTTAGTATTATTACTAAACTTTTAGGATCACCTCCACCCGCTGTTATAGATACAATCTGTTCGGAAAACACTTTGAAATTTGTTAAATCTCTACCTCCTAGGGAGTCAATCCCCTTCAGTAAAAGATTTGCCGGTGTGGATCCTGAAGCAATTGATCTATTATCTAAAATGCTTGTATTTGATCCCAAAAAGAGAATCACCGCTGCACAGGCGCTAGAGCATCCATATTTGGCACCATATCATGATTCGGAAGATGAACCTGTTGCAGAGGAAAGGTTCAATTGGTCCTTCAATGATGCTGACCTTCCAGTTGAAACATGGAAGATTATGATGTATAGTGAAATCTTGGATTTCCATGAAATTGAAGGTGCTGAAGCTATGCAAAATGATAACCTCGTTCAAGGTCAATATGAATCAGACATCATTCAACAGCAGCATCATCAGCAGCACCAGGGAGAAAACCTAGTTGGTCCTCCTAAATGAACTACAGCAGAAAAAAAAATGAAAACTCTAAATCTCTGAACGTTATCGCTCCTTTTAAACGTTTCTCTTCATTCACACACTCCTTTATACGAATACTTATCTACGCTACTTAGCTACATTTCATCTCTGAGTTCGTCATTTTTTTTTTTCTGGCCCTTACACTTATTGCGTTTATGTTCTGCTTGTTCTTTTTTCTCTTGTCTTGCTTAATTGTTTACTTATTTACTTGGTTGTTGTCGTTATATCATTATGTGTGTTTTGTTTCATCATGTATACTTTTATGCATTAATAGGATCCTTCCCTCTTCATTTTGATTTTTTTTTTTGTTCATCGTTCGTATTTTCTTTCGCTTAAATATTTCCTAATCCCTCTCGTACGCAGAGTTAATACATTCCTCATCTAAGTAGTCAACTAGTTCACCACATAACCATCATGGCCATCAAATATTACGCTTCGGTTACTGCTCCAGTAAACATTGCTACATTAAAATACTGGGGTAAAAGAGATTCCAAACTTAATCTACCTACCAACTCATCGATCAGTATTACTCTCTCTCAAGATGATCTAAAGACTACCACCACCGTTTGTTGTTCGTCTTCGTTTAAAGAGGATCAACTTTATCTAAATGGTCATAAGGAAACATTGGCTACACCAAGAGCTCAGAAATGTCTTGCAGCTTTAAGAAGTGCCCGGAAAGAGTTAGAGTCTTCTCATGCTGACTATCCCAAATTGGCTTCTTTACCTCTCTTAATTGCAAGTAAGAACAATTTCCCTACTGCAGCAGGGTTAGCTTCGTCAGCAGCTGGATATGCAGCCATGACTTATTCTATTGCTAAGTTATACAAGTTGCAACTTAGCAGATCTGAACTTAGTAAGATTGCTCGTCAAGGTTCTGGCTCAGCATGTAGATCATTAGATGGTGGATTTGTCGCTTGGGAAATGGGTCAACGTGAGGATGGTGAAGATTCTAAAGCTGTTCAGGTGGCAGATGTTGAACATTGGCCCACTATCCGTGCTGCAATTTTGGTTGTTTCAGCTGCAAAGAAAGAGGTTCCATCAACGGGTGGTATGCAGTTAACCGTTGGAACTTCCGATTTATTTGATTACAGAATCAAGCATGTAGTTCCCCAAAGATTTAATGAAATGAAACAGGCTATTCTTAAGAAGGATTTTCAGACTTTTGCAGAACTCACAATGAGAGATTCTAATTCGTTCCATGCCGTTTGTCTTGACACATACCCACCAATCTTCTATCTTAATGATACATCTAAAAGAATTATCAAGTTGGTCAATGCATTGAATTCAGCATATGGAAGAAACATTGTCGCGTACACTTTCGATGCCGGTCCCAATGCAGTTTTGTATTATGAAGCCAAGGATGAATCCCTTGTTTTAGGATTGATACATAGATTCTTTGGTACTCTACCAGGCTGGAACAAGAAAAGCCAAGATTCTTGGGAAGTTCCAGCCAAATTCCCTATAGATAAATTTGATCAAGATACTTTCTCAAAAGGTGTTTCTAGGGTGATCTTGACTGGTATAGGTCAAGGTCCCATGGAAACGGAGGATTTACTGATTGATCTTCATACAGGAACCCCAATCGCCTGAATAATATATATATTAATGCTTAATCTTTATTGGAATGCTTATTTTATAACTTATTCATCTCTTGCCTGAACTTTCTACGCATCGTATCGAACAAGGCATGGGATTCTATAAATTGAGCGCTGTGCTCATTAAAGAATCTTTCGCAGCATTTAAATACGATGGTATCCATCTGTTCTGCATCTGTTGATTCTTCTGTACTGATATATCCTACCAGATCTCGTATGTTTGTATCTTCAGGTTCGATAAAATCTTCGTTAACCGTTCGGATGACCTGTCTCCGTAACCCATGTCTCTTCTTGAAACTGTCCAGCCATCCATGACTAAATGATTTCAATCTCTTAGCATCTTTTATGTTGTATTTAGGTGCTAGAGCCATCCAGCACTCTCTTAAATAGCCTTCTGTAATCTCTAGTCCTTGAGCCTGTCGTTGCTTTACAATGTTCTCCATGGCTTCATTAATTCCCGCATATTTGAAGGTGGATTTCCTTCGTGATAATCTTAAAGCCTTCCCTCGTGTTATATCACTGTTCATTGCATCTCTATACCTCTGCTTCAATTCATCTTCATTCTTGATCCATTCACTTAAGCTTGATGTCGATATAGCAAACTTATCTTTGAATCGTTGTACTATCTCACTTTGCAGCTTTCTTGTTTTCTTATAGTAATCAATCACCATCACTTTCTGTTCTAGGGTGGCCCTTTGTCTTTGTGCCATCTTTATCCGTCCTAATTAGGAGTTTATGTGCAATGGAATTGGCTCAAAGCATCGCCATCAGTCATCTTATGTGTCGTTCACCAATCACGTGATGGCTTCATTATTTTTTCCAAAACTCTACTTACTAGTTTACACTACACTACAAACTATTTTGAAAGTCTTGCTTTATTCATGTAGAATTATCACAATACTCTGACGCCTGAGAGCCAAAAGAAAAAGGAGGAAAAATGAAAGTTGATTGAATAAAGAAGCAGGCGATTTTTATAACAGCAAGGTTTCCTAATGGGATCCAGCACCCCTGCTAACTTTCTCCAAGACTGTATCATAAGCAACCTCGGAGAAATCAGTACCTTGGATACTGGTAGAGACACCATTCAATGCTCTTCTAAGAGCATCCTTTGATGATGCATAAACCATCTTTGCTCTAATTGAAGCAGTATCTGGGGACCACTGATAGAAGACGATCTTGTTTCTCTTACCCTCGTTCTTACCGATTTCATATTCAAAATCGTAGACGGCATATTTGCAATCATTCTCTGGCAATTCCTTCAAGAATGCATCGTAAGATGGATCCGTGGAAGTTTTGTCGACAACGATCTTGGTCTTGTCATCACTAACTTTGTAGATGATATACTTGTACTTCTTACCAAGCTTAAGATCATTGAAAGCAGCCAAGGCTTCGTCTGAAACACCAACACTGAAAGAATTTGTTAGTAAATAACATTACTTGTTTTGAAAATCATTTGTTTTTATGCGTACCCGGATCTAGACTATAGTATCGTGAATACAGGCGTATTCACATCCATGTTAGTATGTTTGTACGATTGAGTAAATTATGTCATTAAAACTTGTGACATTTGCTGTTATCGTTATCACTTACCATATTGTATTTATATGAAATGTATTATAATTTGTATATTGCAAATTAACTTATTGCTTAAGAACCTAAGTGTTAACACTAAACGGTTGAGATACTAAGAATGTCGTAATAAAAAAATCTCCCCGCCCCGAAAAAAAATAAATAAAAATAAAATAATCACTCTCCCCCCACTAGAAGAAGCGGGTTTTCTGTTACAATTTCGGCTTCCGTTTTGGTAAATGAAGTAATACTGATTGTTCTATAAATCCTGAGACCAAGGTACCAAACATATGAACATCGTTTTATGCTTCAAAATAAAGGGATTAAGTTTGTATCTATTACCACAGTATTAAGAGCAGACCTCTATGATACCCAATATACTATTAGGATACATTTGAATATCGGCTTTACAAAATACCTCTCTTCGGAAGATGTAAATACAGTTCTCTACGAATGATCAAGGGAATATAGCTCTTATTTCTAGCCCGGATATTTATCATGTTACTTAAATAACTTCTATAGTACATATAGAAGCATCATAGAAGAGATTTATTGCAATGTAGGGATTTATTGTTGATAAGGTGTTGATTGCAATCATGAAAACTGACATACCTTGGGCGCCACCGCGAGCCGCACACGAAAATGGTAATAGCTATCCTGACGCTTTAACCGCAGCACACCTAAGATTACCGGTAAGAAATATTTATCTTTCTTGAAATTTTCGCCCAAGACCTCATTACCATATTGTAGGAAGGTAAGCACTGCCTCAAGAAATAATGATAGAATGTCTAATCCATACGATGCCATGAATGTTAGGATCTCTACATTGGAGTCAAAACTTCAGGGTTTCCGATCAGAGGTATCTCTTGATACAATTGATCGTTTGAAAACAACTCTCAATAATCAGGTAGGACTAGATAAGTTAATTACCAATCTGAAATCAGCCAATCTGTATAAGGAGTTGACAATTGATACCAAATTGCCAGCCAATTCGAGTATATCTGAGCAGAAGCTTATTATATTGTCCCAGTATAATGAATTTTCAAAGTTTCTTGCCTCTGTTGACAATGCCATATCATTAATGAGTGTATTGGATCGACTACCGGGAGTATATCATGAAATTAATGATGCTGTAGAAAGCAGTGACCTGAATATCCAAAAGACTTTAAACGAATACAATACTCGTATCTACCAACCTTATAAAACTGGAGTTGAGAAATGCCTTCACTTGCTTGAACTGAATCTTGCACAAACGTATGAAAAGAATCTATTCCTTGTACAGGCATACGAGAGGTTAGATCGTATTTCTAAAGGTTGAATTATTTATATGTCTATTATATACATGCTATAATGCTTCTTCTATCATACCACATCCGAGAACTCTATCACCTTGATAAAGTACAAGATCTTGCCCTGGAGCTACACCAAATACAGTGTGGCCCAGTTGAACATTTATGGTTCCATTCTTATCTTCGGATATAGATGAAACTGGAGTTGGTTTCTGTAACGATCTCAATTGTGCATTGAGTTCAGTGAACTTGCACACAGTTGCCATGTTCAAACTCTTATTCATCCATTGCCAGTTAGTTACATGGATTCTGTTCCTATTAAACGCCTCTCGGTCATCTTTACGTGCAATGACGAGTTCATTGTGTTCGATATCTTTATCGCAGATCATCCATACTCCCTTATATTTAGGATCTCCTTGAGGCATACTAATTCCGCATCTTTGACCAATAGTACCATGCCATAGTCCTTTATGCCTCCCCCAGATTTTACCGGTTCTATCTACTATATTACCGGGATTAGGTTCCAGATACTCATCTAGAAAATCACTAAACTTCTGTTGTGGTGCCACAAAGCAAAGTCCCTGTGAATCAGGTTTATCCCTTGTAACAAGTTTATAATCAGATGCAATTTGACGAACTTCAGGTTTCTTATAATGTCCAATGGGTAAAAGTATATGATTTAATACATTTTCGGGAACTTGTGAAAGATAGTATGATTGATCTTTTGGTTTATAATCCGCACGAAACATATGAAATTCACCTGTTTTCTCCTCTTGTAATACTTTGGTATAGTGTCCAGTAACAAGCCACCATTTCTTATTGGGATTGGCATGCTTACTATAGTAACGTGTTAGATGATTGATCATGGCACCAAACTTAATATATTTATTACAGCCGACATCTGGATTGGGAGTTAATCCCTGTTGATACATCTCCAACATTGGATCAAACACATCAAGCCAATATTCCTTCTCGAAATTAACCCTCTCACACGGTATAGAAAGTTGTTCACAAGTCTGTCGAACTTCTTTCCAGTCGCTATCGACTGTACAGCTCGAATTCATACCTTTCGAGCCATCATCTCTATTACAGGCTGCACCAACATGACCATCTGCGGATGATGACCAATTAGCCATGAATATTCCCCGAACATGTGAATATTTCTTTGAGTACATCAGTGCAGAAACTGATGAATCTACACCAGATGACATTGAAATGATGATATCATCTTCTGGGGCTGGCTCTGGTTGTATATATCCCTTTGGTACATTGAATCTTAGTAATCTTGTATCTGATGTTGAATAAAACCGTTTAAAGCAGATTCTAAGGGACTTAAACATTGCCTGGTATCACTATCCCGATTATTCAAAGTGATACGATATGAAAAATCAATGAACTTTTTCACCGGATCTCATCTGTCGGAGATATTATGAATATCGGTAGTGTGCTACATATCCGTTATCGATTGAACAAAATATTTAAAATACATATGTGGTATCTTCTTCCCCGTAGAGCCACCTCATATTTGATACTCACAGGATCGGTGAATGATTGTTTAAACGAGGCTTTAAGATAAATGCATGACGTCTTCTTTTTCTGTGATGTGTCAAACTGTAGTCTTGGCAATTAGATCTATCGAAATATCAGCAGATAAATACTAACATCTATGCTATACTATTATCTTATCATTCCAATAAAATGCTGGTTAAATTTAATCCTAAATACTAAGTTGAGGAGGCTGGAACCGTCGCTAACCTAAATCCGGCCACCTGTATCCGGTATCTAATAGATGTCGTTTCCTCGTTTGAATTTTCGATTGTTCGGTGCGAAAAATTAACCCCTTCCATAAAATTTCTTCTGCTCGCTGGCAGGTTCGGTTCAATTTTTTATTTTTTCACATCCCCAATATATATAATTAGTTTTTATCTTTCCACTTTAAATCTTAGTATTTCATTCCATTCATAATTCTTTCTCTCGTTGCATTAATTGGTTAATATTAGCTTAAAATGGTTGCTAAATCCACTACTAAATCCAGCGTTACAGCTCCTCCATGCTGTCGTTACACAGCCAAAGATTATTTGAGTTGGAAAGACCCAGTTGCCTCTGGTAAGGCATTTGGTAGCATTCTTGCCACTCTTCTCATCTTCAAATACACCGATGTTATTGGATGGTTCTTCTATTTGTCAGCAATAGTCCTTTCTCTTTCAGCTTTGGCTGAATATGTTGGAAGATGGGCCACAGGTGAAGGTTTCGTCACCAAGGTCAAGCCAGCTTATCATACCGCCATTGGTGACTTCTTGGAAACACATGCCCAAATCTTGGCAAAAGCTTTCAAAGATGCTGAAATTCAATTACAAGATATTCTAACTTCTGTTGATATTGAAACCACTTTGAAGGTTGCCCTTGCCTCTTACGTTCTGTATAAGCTAACATCCTTCCTTAGTGTTTGGACTATTCTTTTCACTTCAACTATCCTTGCTTTCACTTTACCTGCTATTTATACCGCAAACAAGAAGCTTATCGACTCTACCGTTGTCAAGTACAGCGACGTCGCTAAGGAGAAATCTGTGGAGGCTTATAAGACTGCCAAGGCTAAAGCTGAGCCAACTTTGAAGAAGATTGAGGCTAAACTTGCTCCTATTACTAAATTCATCAAGGAAAAGATCCCTGTGAGAACTGCTGGTTCTACAGTTAAGGCTACTCCATCTGTGCCAGAAAAGCCACCTAAGGCTACAGAAATTAAGAAGCAAACTTCTGATATTGCTTCGTCCATTTCTCAATCTGTCAATTCTTCCGAACCACTCAAGTCTACCAAATCTACAGTTAGTACTGCTGAGAGTAGTCTTAAGCAGGCCGCTGAGAAGACTGCCAGTAAATTGGAAGGTGAGAGTGAGCCTCTATTGAATTAAGCTTCCACTTGCTATTTGTATTTGCATGTTTTTTTTTATGTTTTGTAAGTAAGTGTTTGTGTGTGCGTTTTTTTATATGTGGTTGCTTCATGTATAGTAGCTAATTGAATAAATTGTGCCAATTGAGAGAGCTACCGAAAAAGAAAATATATTTAAATTTAAAGCGTTTTTATCATCGAAACTAGTCTTCAAATAATTATAACGGTACACTAATTATACAATAACACAACATCCTCCGCTCTCACTCTTAGGAGCAACTGCTCCATCACGTCTCGAGTTTGGAGATCCAGGTGCTCCCACTGTATTGGAATCTGTGGTTTGGTTTTTCGTTGAACCAGCATTTCCAGTACCTGTTGCACCTTGCCTGCTATTTGCCTTATGACTATCCTTCAATTTTTTAATTCTTTCAGCTTCTTCTTGCTCTTCAGCCTCTTTTTCCTCCTTATCGCTTGGATATAATGTACCTGTAAGTCTTGAACCTAAAACGGCATTGTGCATTATCACTTTAACCAGACCATAGAATGCCTCTTCGACATTTTCACCCGTTTTAGCAGATGTTTCAATATACACTGCATCAAATTTCTTGGCCAATGCAATTCCTTCCTCTTTAGAAACTTGACGTTGGTCTTCAAGATCATTCTTATTACCAACAAGAACGAGTGGCACAAAGTTCACTCTTTCACCTTTGACACGCATTATCTGATTATAGAAAGTGCTTATCTCATCAAAAGTCTTATGGTCGACCAGACTAAACACAAGCAGGAATCCTTGTCCAGTCTTCATATACAGATCTCTCATTGAGGAATACTCTTCCTGTCCTGCGGTATCCAATATATCGAGCGACATCTCTTCTCCATTGATTGTACAGTGATGGCGATACGAATCTTCAATCGTAGGATCATATTCATTTGGAAACTCAGATTGAGTAAGTCTAATCGTCAAAGCAGACTTTCCCACTACTGGGGGTCCAACAACAACCAATCGGAATTCTTTGAGCTAAAAGTCGTGTTAGTATTCAAATTGTCTTATCATTTCCATTCATATATGCTTACTTCTCCCATTGCTATAACTAGAAATCGTTAATTCAATCTTCAATTACGCTAGCTTAACTGACTATTGGTAGAGCAAAAAAAAAAATAGAGAGGAGAAGATCTTCACCTAAATTTTGTTACTGAGAGCATTTCTCAAATTGAATTTTATTTTTTGTTTCCCTCCCATTATCATTCCGCCACTAAAAATATAATCTACCTTATTTCCATTTACCTTTTCTGCAATTCACCAGCCCTATTATCTCCCCGGCGATTGCTAAATGTAAAGACATATTCCATACATGCAATGCATAAATGCATATTTTCGATATACATTCATGCAGATAGACCTTCCAATCTAATTTATTGCTATACCAATCCACTCCTCAGCCTCTGTTTAAATTTTCTTTCACCTCAAGCCTTTTTTAATTAGCATATCTTGCTTTGCAACAGATTATTTGTTGTGGATACTGATGTAGAACGGTCTATCTGAGAAATAAAAATAATAATAAAAAAAAAATTTTCAGTTCATCTATCTATAATTGACTACCTGATACTAGCTTCACCTGTATATTTTTTATAAGTTGTGTTCGCCGAGCTACTTCAAATCAGTTGCTGATTCATATAGATACTATGGCTAGAAGAACAAGAAAGCGGACCACGCATCGGCCATCGGCTGAATCTCCCAGCCAAAAAAAGAGAAAGACATCCGATGAAGAAGATCATGATACCGATAAGATAGTGGATAAGATCGATGAGGAATATGCTGATGTTGAGAAACTATTAGAAAAGGATAGTACAAAGAAAGGGCATAAAAATAATTTAAAGCATGAACAGAAGAAAGAAGAGAAGAAGTTGCCGGAGGAAGCACCCGCAGCTAAATCAACCACACCTAAGCCAGACAGTTATACCCCAGAGAAGTTCTCTGACCTTAAACTATCTCAGCCAACGCTGAAAGGTATTGAAGACATGGGATTCAAGAATATGACCGAAGTTCAAGCTAGAACTATTCCCCCTTTACTGGCGGGAAAGGATGTATTAGGTGCTGCCAAGACAGGATCTGGTAAGACTTTAGCATTTTTGATTCCAGCTATTGAACTTTTGTATTCTTTGAAATTTAAACCTAGAAATGGTACAGGTGCTATCATTGTGACACCAACCAGAGAATTGGCATTACAGATATTTGGTGTGGCAAGAGAATTAATGGCACATCATTCACAGACATTAGGAATAGTGATCGGTGGTGCTAACAGAAGAGAAGAGGCAGAGAAGTTGGCCAAAGGTGTTAATCTTATCGTCGCTACTCCGGGAAGACTTTTGGATCATTTACAAAATACACAAGGTTTCATCTTCAAGAATTTGAAGACACTTATCTTCGATGAAGCCGATAGGATTTTGGAAATTGGTTTCGAAGATGAAATCAGACAAATCGTTAAAATTTTACCTAATGAAGATCGTCAGACCATGCTTTTCTCTGCTACGCAAACTACGAAAGTGGATGATTTGGCAAGAGCAGCACTTAAAAAGGCTCCTGTTTACATCAATGTTCGTAGCGCACAAGATTCGGCTACTGTTTCTGGTTTAGAACAAGGTTATGTTGTTTGTGACTCAGATAAGAGATTCTTGTTGTTGTTTTCATTCCTTAGAAGAAACTTGCGTAAGAAGAAGATTATCGTATTCTTCTCTTCGTGCAACTGTGTTAAATATTTCTCTGAATTGCTCAACTACATTGATATACCTGCACTTTCGTTGCATGGAAAGCAAAAGCAACAGAAGAGAACCAATACTTTCTTTGAATTTTGTAATGCTAAACGTGGAATTTTACTTTCTACGGATGTGGCTGCAAGGGGATTGGATATCCCCGATGTTGATTGGATTATCCAATACGATCCACCAGATGATCCCCGTGACTATATTCATCGTGTGGGAAGAACTGCAAGGGGTACCAACGGTAAGGGTAAATCATTGATGTTTTTGCTACCTGAAGAATTAGGCTTCTTAAGATATTTGAAAGCTGCCAAAGTTCCTCTTAATGAATATGAATTCCCACCAAACAAGATTGCCAATATTCAATCACAACTTGAAAGACTTATCAAGAATAATTATTGGTTACACCAGGCGGCACAGGATGGTTATAGAGCATACCTTCAAGCATATGCATCTCATCATCTTAAGACAGTTTATAAGGTTGATCGATTGGATCTTGTAAAAGTTGGACGTTCTTTTGGATTTACGGTTCCTCCTAAAGTGAATATCACCATTGGATCGAGTATATCGAAACCAAAGAGTTTCCAAAGAAAGCATAGAAACTAAACTACCATTAATATAGATATTAAAGCAAATTTTAAAATGCGCCGTTGAGTGTGTTATTAAATGTAAGGAGAAAGCCGATGTTGAAGTCGGAAAGTAAACGTTAGGAACAAATAAAAAAAAAGTATATGGTCTAAAAAGCGTTTAGATCGTTGTCTTTCTATTGAGCAATGACAGGAATTCATCTCTGGTCTTCTGTTGTGAACGGAAGCATCCCAGCATGCAGCTCGTACAGGTGAGTGCACCAGTTTTTTGGATACCTCTACTAACCATACACATGTGGGTGGCCTCTATAACGACAGCCACACCTCTTGGATGCAAGATTTCACTAACAGCCAAAGCTATTTGCTTGGTCAAGCGCTCTTGCACCTGGAATCTTCTTGCATACATCTCTGCAATTCTGGCCAATTTACTCAATCCCAAAACTTTCCTGTTAGGAATATAACCAATATGAACTTTACCATAGAATGGGACTAGATGATGTTCACACAGGGAATAGATCTGAATATCTTTAACCATGACCATCTCATCATGATCCTCTTCAAAAACAGCCTGATTTATCACATCCTTTATATTATCCTCATAACCTTTTGTAAAATATAGCATGGCCTTTGCATATCTCTCTGGTGTTCTCACAAGTCCTTCTCTGGTGACATCTTCCCCCAGTTCTGTAATGATCGTAGTAATAGCATCTTCAATCTTCTTGAGACGTGTTGCAGTTTCCTCGGGTGTGCTATCAATTCTCTTTCTGGCACCGACAGAAGGCCACGAGAGTCCGTCCGCATCGATCGGCGGTGTAAGTGAGCATGGCGAGGCCGGTCTTGTATTAAGAGGTGTATTGAAATGGCAGTGATATGGATCTCTCACAGGTTTTGGTTGATATGGTAAGCTTGAAACAGATGACTGTTGTTCATATGTAATATCATCGGCGCTTTCATCATTATAGAAATTCGAGTTCGTAGAAACTCTTGAGATATCGGTTTCTGAAGATCTACCGTCAGGAATCATAGTTCTTGAAAGAGGTGACGTTGGATGACGAGACTGCGATCCGTTCACTTGTTTGATCCTACGGTCAATATCCTGATCAACAATGTCCTTCTTAGTCATAGCACAAACTATCAAGTAAATTAGTTCTTAATGTTATTTTATCGATCTTAGTCTTAAAGCTTATCAGTCACAGATAGTTTTCAAAATCGAGTTGAATTTTCACTTGATTTCTGACTCCTAATTAACAAAAATTTCCTGGTATTTTTTTTTTTATTATTTTTTCATTTTTCACTACCTAGGAGATACAGGTTACATTTCATACGATTACATGTTATTCTTCTTGCTTCTTGTCGATTTGATTCTTCATCTAATCCGGCGGTCTCTTTAGGTGGAGCCATCACCTTCGTATTCGTTTTTTTTTTTTTCTTCGTTTTACTGTCACTATTTTCTCGAGATCTTAACGGTTTTTTATTTTATCGTTTCTTTTTTTCTTTTTTTTTTCACATGAATTTTTCACTCATGATAGTTTATTTTCCGAGAGACTCCTCACCATCTACCCATATATAGGATTTCATTTTTATCACAAGAAAGATCACGACTTAGCGCAAATCAATATCTTAGACATTTTTAACCGTGAAATTTCCAAGTATTGCATTTGACCACTTCTAATGATTTCGGATTCGGATGCTATTCCCCAAAGCTCAACGCTTCGGCTGATAGCTATACCAGGTTTGATCCTTTACATTATTGTGGTATCTGTAGCATTGCTTGGATTTTATGAGATCATATTTAGATATAATGCCAGAAATCGGAAGCGAATGGACCAAAACATCCGATCATCCAGTCTCGTCGGTGTAACGATCTTGAGACCTCTGAAGGGAATTGATGCAGAAATGGAAACGTGTCTTCGCTCATCTTTCGAACAAGATTATCCAAAGGACAAATTAGAGATCATTTTCTGTGTGCAGAGCGCATCTGACGCCTCAATTGGTGTCGTTCGAAAGCTTATCGAAGAATATCCTGAAATAGATGCCAAATTGATGATTGATCAACAGTCAGGTACGACAGATACGACAGATAATTATGGACCGAATCCAAAGATTAATAACCTTGCCAAAGGTTATAAAGTGGCAAAGTTTGATACTTTATGGGTTATTGATTCAAACGCATGGGCCAGGCCTGATACACTAAAGCGCTCTGTCTACACATTGACGAATAATCTTCATAATGGTGCCAGAGTTCATGGTAAGAAAAGAGTACTTATGGTCAATCATACGCCATTGGCAGTAGCATTGGATGAAAAATCACCCGGTAGTCGATTGGATGAAATGTTTCTTTCCACATCCCATGCCAAATTTTATATTTCGTTGAATACGCTAGCCATTGCACCATGTATCAACGGTAAGTCAACGATATATAGACGTTCTGATCTTGATACAGCAGTGAAACGAATGGGTAAAAAGGCAACTTTTCCAAGTAGGGACGGGCTTAGTGGTGATTTATATAGAGATGCTGCTTACTATGGCCAACGTTCAGGAGAAGGTATACGACTTTTCGCTCGTTATATTGGTGAAGACAATATGATCGGTATAGCACTTTGGGATTACGTGGATGGTAGAGCTGGTATGTCAGCAGATGCTGTTGTACAACCGTTAGGCGGAAACAATACCATTAGGGATTATATGAACCGACGTATGCGTTGGCTCCGTGTCAGAAAATATATGGTTCTTGCAGCTACATTGGTTGAGCCAACCACTGAATGTATCGTTGCAGGACTTATAGGGACATTCAGTTTAAGCGTCCTTTTTTGGAATTGTAATTTCCGGAAACTATATTTTGTTATGCATGTATTGGTTTGGTTCATTATCGATTACATTCAGTTCAATTTCCTTCACTACGGCATGGAGTCTCCTGTTTATGATTCAACTGGTAGAGAATATGGATTGCCACCATTTCTCAGTAAGAATGTCGATCTAAGAAGTAAGATTCCTTATACAAGTATCCCTGTGAAGAGTTTAAAGCAGTTTATATCGGTTTGGATTCAAAGAGAAATATTGGCATTCCCAATTTGGGTTATGGCAATGATGGGATCGAGCATCGATTGGAGAGGTCAGCCTTTCAGAATCAAGGCTGATCTTACCGCAGAGCGTCTCCCAGATGAGTACTCATGATTTATAGATGTATCATATTACGAATAGAATTAACATGTTTGTTAAATCCTTTTTTTTTAAGTGTTTATTTAGAAATTTCCCCTCTAGGAACGAAAAATGATTTTTTTTTGTTTTTTCCTGCATTTTCTTTTTTTTTTTTGACATAAAATTCAAGATTAGAACTGATCTTTGGATTTTACAGATACAGAACCATACAAGATCAAAGTAATCATCAGCAATATCATGACTGACGTTGAAAAAATCATAGAAGGTTATAAAAAAGCCGGTCAAAGCCATCTCTTCAAATATTGGGATTCATTAACCCAGGAAGAGAAAGATCACTTTGTTTCCGATCTTGGCAAAATTAAGGATCCTTCAAAGTATATGGATGATGTGAAACAGGCCATGAAATTCAGTGCCAGCGCTGGAATTTCCAAGAATTATAAGCCATTACCAAAAGATGTGTGTTATTCATCTCTTCTATCGTTACCCCAAGACCAAATCGACCAATGGTATGAAACAGGACTCAAAGCTATATCGGAGGGTAAAGTTGGTGTTGTTTTAATGGCTGGAGGTCAAGGAACAAGATTAGGATCGTCTTCCCCAAAGGGAATGTACGACGTTGGATTGCCATCACATAAATCACTTTTCCAATTACAAAGTGAGAGAATACTTAAACTCCGTCAACTAGCGTCAAAGAAATATTCGAAAGATATCTCCCAGATTCAATTACCATTTTATATTATGACATCAGAACCAACCAGAGATGCTACGGAGAAATATTTTGTTGAGCATAAGAACTTCGGACTTGGAAATAATGTTATATTCTTCAATCAGGGAACTTTACCTGCGGTGAGTATGGATGGTAAGAGATTATTATTAGGATCCAAAAATAGTTTGGCTGAAAGTCCCGATGGTAATGGAGGTTTCTACAAGGCATTATATGATAATGGAATCCTTGAAGATTTCAAAAGGAAAGGTATTGAATATATTCATGCATATTGTGTGGACAATATCCTTGTCAAAGTGGCCGATCCAATTTTTATTGGGTATGCGTCCTCCAATGATTACGACATTGCTACCAAGGTGGTAAGAAAGACCGAACCTTCAGAACAAGTTGGACTCATTGTATTAGAAGAAAAATCTAATGCACCATGTGTTGTGGAATATTCTGAGATTAGTAAAGAATTAAGTGAGATGAAGGATCCAGACAATGCATCACTACTTAAATTTAGGGCTGCCAATATAGTCAATCATTTCTATAAGACGAGTTTCTTACAGAAAGAAATCCCGGAATGGATTACTTCTCGCAGTTGTTTGCCATACCATGTTGCTAAAAAGAAGATCAAATGTTTGAATGAGCAAACTGGTGAAATTGGCAAACCCAAAATCCCAAACGGTATTAAGTTAGAACAATTTATCTTTGATGTCTTCCCCTCAGTTAAACTTGAGAAATTCGGATGCCTCGAAGTTGATAGAAATGAAGAGTTCTCACCTTTAAAGAATGCTCCTGGATCTTCATCTAGTTGTCCAGAAACTTGTAAAAAAGCATGTCTTGAAAGATCTACAAAATGGCTTAAACAGGCAGGTGCTAAATTAGGAGCAGCAAAACTTGTAGAAGTCGAACCTCTAACGAGTTATGACGGGGAAGGTTTAGAATTCGTCAAAGATAAGAACTATACAGCATACAATATTATATAATCATAGGCAAATAATTAAACAGATATCCGGATCTTTTACCTGATATCGGAGTTTCATCTTTTAGCCGACAATCATTATTTCTCTTTCATAATAGAGACAAATATTAATAATGTATTCAATTGTTGCTTGCTTCATTCATCCCACATGTTCTTTTTTATCCGGTCTCCACCGAGCCACCCCACACAATAATCGAAAGAGGTTGCTGCTTTTTATACCCTTTTCTTTCATTTTATTTTTTTTCTTGGGTGAAATTCCATTCAATTATAATTAATACCTGTAAAATTCGGATATCTTATATATATACTTGTTTTGTTTTGTAGTTTGCTTATTCCTGACTACTCAATCTCTTTATCCACTGAATTGATCTTGTCATTAAAGTATCCCCTTAGTTAGCATACCAATTATGGCATCATACGAATCCCCAGCATCTCCTAGAAGGAGATACCATAAGAGGTCAATGACAGGTTTCACTCCGACCGAAATTAAAGCTATTGACCAGTCCATTCCTATCAAAGCAAGAGAAGCTTGGACCAAATATTCCGTTAAAGAATTCACCACTTCAGATCAGTTGGAAGGATTGTTCATCAATCATGTGGAAACCACTTTAGCTCGGTCCATGTATAACTGTGATAACTTAGCTGCTTATCAAGCTTTGTCATCTTCCATCAGAGATAAGCTGGTGATGCACTGGAATAAAACTCAACAGATGCATACACTTCGTGAAGTCAAGCGTATCTACTATCTTTCTTTGGAATTCCTTATGGGTCGTGCGCTGGACAATGCCATGATCAACTTGGGTATCAAGGATTTATGTTCCAAATCCGTTGATGAATTGGGTTTCCGATTAGAAGATGTTATTGATATCGAACCAGATGCAGGTCTTGGTAATGGAGGTTTGGGCCGTCTTGCTGCCTGCTTTATTGATTCTATGAGTACCGGAAACTATCCAGGTTGGGGTTATGGATTGCGGTATAACTATGGTATCTTCTCGCAGAAGATTGTCGATGGCTATCAAGTTGAAGCTCCAGATTACTGGCTTAAATACGGTAATCCTTGGGAAATCCCAAGAATGGAAATTCAAATTCCTGTCGATTTCTATGGTTATGTCACCTCTACTACCGATGAAAAAACTGGTAAGACCAAGAAGCAATGGCAAGGTGGAGAGAGAGTTTTAGCTGTTGCCTATGATTTCCCAGTTCCAGGTTATCATACTTCAAATGTTAACAACTTGAGACTGTGGTCATCTAAACCAACAACCGAGTTCGATTTCCAGAAATTCAACGAGGGTGATTATGGTAGTTCTGTTGCAGAGCAACAGAAGGCCGAATCAATTACTGCAGTTCTTTATCCTAATGATAACTTCTATCAAGGTAAAGAATTGAGATTGAAACAACAATACTTCTGGGTTGCTGCATCTTTACACGATATCGTTCGTAGATTCCTGAAGACTAAGAAGAAGTGGTCTGAGTTCCCAGATATGGTTGCAATTCAACTTAACGATACTCACCCAACTCTGGCAGTCGTCGAATTACAGAGAATTCTCGTGGATCTTGAAGGCTTAGAATGGGATGATGCTTGGAGTATTGTTACGCAAACCTTCAGTTACACCAACCATACTGTCATGCAAGAGGCTCTTGAGAAATGGCCATTGGAATTGTTCTCCAACCTTTTGCCACGTCATCTTGAGATTATCTATCTCATCAATATGAACTTCTTGCGCTCTGTTTCTAAGAAATTCCCTGGAGACCGTGATTTGATTAGAAGTGTTTCGATTATTGAAGAATCTGATCCAAAGAATATCAGAATGGCAAACTTGGCTGTCATTGGCTCTCATAAAGTTAATGGTGTGGCAGAATTGCATTCCGAATTGATCAAGACTACCATTTTCAAGGATCTTGTTAAAGTGTTTGGTGCCGAGAAGTTCACCAACGTTACCAATGGTATCACACCAAGACGGTGGTTGAAACAGGCCAATCCTGAATTGACTAACTTAATTACTAAGAAATTTGGTTCTGATGACTTCTTGACGGATACTTTGAAGCTCAAGCAACTCGAAAAATATGTCGGAGATGCAGATTTCAGAAAGACTTGGGCTTTGATCAAGTTCCACAACAAAGAAAGGCTTGCACGTCTTATCAAGAAATTGACTGGAGTGGTTGTGAACCCACATAATCTCTTTGACATTCAAGTCAAGCGGATTCATGAATACAAGAGACAGCAAATGAACATCTTTGGTATTATCTGGAGATATCTTCAAATCAAGGCTACGCCTGCATCTGAAAGAGCTGATAAATTCTTACCAAGGGTTTCTATCCTAGGTGGTAAAGCTGCTCCAGGTTATTATGCTGCCAAGAAGATCATTAAGTTGATCAATTCTGTTGCTAATGTCGTCAACAATGATAAAGATGTTGGTGATTTACTTAAAGTTGTATTCGTCCCAGATTATAATGTTTCAAAGGCAGAAGTGATCTGTCCAGCTTCAGATATTTCTGAGCATATTTCTACTGCTGGTACTGAAGCTTCTGGTACTTCCAACATGAAATTTGTTTTGAATGGAGGATTGATTATTGGTACCGTTGATGGTGCTAATGTGGAAATTACTAGGGAAGTCGGTGAAGACCAGATCTTCTTATTTGGTAACTTGGCTGAAGATGTGGAAGAACTTCGTGAGAATCATCAAGCTGGTACTACAGAAGTTCCAGAATCACTTACTAGAGTGTTCGAGGAAATTCAAAAAGGTACTTTCGGACCTTATGATGAATACAAGTCATTGGTTGAATCTATCACTTACCATGGTGATTATTACTTAGTTAGTGATGATTTCGAATCATATCTTGAAGCACAAGCTACAATTGATTCCGAGTTCAAAGATAGAGAGAACTGGATCAGAAAGAGTATTATCTGTGTTGCCAACATGGGATTCTTCTCATCCGATAGATGTATCCAGGAATATGCAGAAAACATCTGGAATGTGGAACCAGTTCTGGCTCAGGTTTAAGTGGCGGAGTGAAAGATTCTTTTAGTAAATTTGATAAACTATAAATAAGTCAATACGATTCTTTAAGCATACATACATGTTATATAAGCTAAGTGGTGATATATTACACCTCACACCTCTAACTAGAAGTTCGCGAATAATATTATGTGATCACGTGCAATTTGGGTGAAAATCTTCCAAGGGTTGAAAATTTTCAGTGATACCAGTTTTTCATACTTTGAGAGTCAAATTTCAATCTTTAATATCATCGACAACTTTAAAAGAAGAAGTCTTGATAGTGTCTTATACAGTTAATCGCCAATAATTCACCATGGAAAACGATAAAGGAGATCTCGTATGTTGATTTGATATCTTGAAGCTGTTATTTGAATATGGATATGTGTGGAAGGGAACTTTGGGTTAGGTTCAAGCCAATGAACTCAAGAGTGTGATGAAGGGTCAATCCATTTCCATACCGCCACGTTTATCTGTTTAGTCAAATTTCAGCGTCACCTTATTTTGTTGAATAGTTATACTAACATTTACTTTAGGTTGAGCTTTACATTCCAAGAAAGTGCTCTGCCACTAACAGGATTATCAAGTCGGATGACCACGCTTCCGTTCAGATCAACGTTGCTAACGTTGATGAGAACGGTAGAGCCATTCCAAACTCTAACACTACCTATGCTCTCTGCGGATTTGTCAGAGCTAAGGGTGAGGCTGATGACTGCTTGAACAGATTGGCTCAGCAGGACCATATCATCAACAACGTGTGGTCATACTCTCGTTAAGAAGAGCCTACATGTGTGTATTAGGTAATTAAATATTTGTTAGTCAATAGAACCAGCATAATGAACTGTGATGTAGTGGTATTCTATTTAGAAACCTGTAAGGTTGGGGACCGACCGATCGATCCTGTATGCTTGTAATAATTATTAGTATGTCCGTGTCTATCTAGTAGCATTTCTAATTTCCAAGGTGTAAGGAAGATCCTATCATAGTTGTACCTTTGAGATAAAAAAATTTTCACCTATTGGTTGCTTAACAATGCCGTCCTTCTATATACGTTTCCTATAACAAATGAAAAAAAATTTGATGATTCCCTCCTATATTATCCAGCCAGTCTTATTCTTGATCCCTATTGTTCTAAAGATATTAGAATAATGCACTTTTGCCTCCAATTAAATTTTTCAGCTGAATTTTTTTTTTTTTTTTTTTTCTTGGGGCTTTAACCTGTTCTTTCCTTCAACTCCTTTCCAGAATACTTATTTCATCTTTTAAGGTTCTTTCCTACTCTGTTGTTTAACCCTTGTGTATTTCCTAAAGCTCAGTTCTTGGAAATACTTACGCTTCAAAGTTTAAATAAGTTTAGTTAACTCATTAAAAAAGGTTAATTTCACTTCCCATTATGTCTAGTGAAGAAACAAAGCCTGCTGCTGTCCCTGCACCAGCTAAAGAAGCTGCTCCTGTTGCCGCCGCTGCACCTGCCGCTGCCGATTCCGCCGTTGCCGAATCTAAGCCTGCTGCCGAACCAGCAACCGAAAAGAAGGCCGAGACCAAAGGTGATGAGAAAATCACCGCTGGTCCAGAAATTGATGCCAATGGTATGCAAACCAATTACGATAAAATCGTCTACAGTTTCGATGACTTGAACTTGAAGAAGAGTATCCTCAGAGGTATCTTCGCTTATGGTTACGAGCACCCATCTGCTATTCAACAGAGAGCTATTCTCCCAATTATTGAAGGTAGAGATGTTCTTGCCCAGGCTCAGTCTGGTACCGGTAAGACTGCCACTTTCACCATTGCTGCTTTGCAGAGAATTGATGAGACCAAGAAGGAGACCCAAGCTTTGATTATGGCTCCTACCAGAGAATTGGCCCTTCAAATTCAAAAGGTTGTTTTGGCCATTGGTGCTCATCTGGATATAACTGTTCATGCCTCGATTGGTGGTAAGCCAGTTTCCGAGGATATTGATGCCCTTAAAAAGGGTCCTCAAATTGTTGTCGGTACTCCAGGTAGAGTTTACGATATGATTGAGAGAGGTTTCTTCAGAACTGATAACGTTAAAATGTTCATTATGGATGAGGCCGATGAAATGTTATCTTCCGGTTTCAAAGAACAGATCTACAATGTCTTCAAGTTCTTGCCAAAGGAACTTCAAGTCGTTCTTCTTTCTGCTACTATGCCTCAGGATGTCTTGGAGGTTACTTCTATGTTCATGAAGGATCCTATCAGAATCTTGGTTAAGAAGGATGAGTTGACTTTGGAAGGTATCAAACAATACTATGTTGATGTCGATCAAGAACAATTCAAATTCGATTGCCTTTGCGATCTTTACGATGCCATTTCAGTTACTCAAGCCGTTATCTTCTGTAACACAAGAAGGAAGGTCGAGGAGCTTACCCAGAAATTGATTCAGAACGATTTCACCGTTTCTGCTATTCATGCCGATCTATCCCAACAGGAAAGAGATACCATTATGAATGAGTTCAGAACTGGTTCTTCCAGAATTTTGATCTCTACCGATCTTTTGGCCAGAGGTATTGATGTCCAACAAGTTTCCCTTGTTATTAACTACGATTTGCCAACTAACAAGGAGAACTATATTCACAGAATTGGTAGAGGTGGTAGATTTGGTCGTAAGGGTGTCGCTATTAACCTTTTGACCAAGAGAGATGTTGAAGCTATGAGAGAAATCGAGAAGTTCTACTCCACCCAGGTCGTTGAGCTTCCTGCTGATGTTGCAAGCTTGTTTGATTAAGTCTGATGTATATCTTCCCCATTTTTTATTTTTAATCTTTGCAGTTTGTTGAAGAAAGTTAAGTTAATAAGCCAAAAGTAAAAAAAAAAACTCCCTGTAGAGGCCAATTGAAATTAAATATGTATATATATATGTGGTGAATGGTTTACTGTTTATCTATCTTCTTCTCTTCCGTAGCCTTCTTATCTGAAGGCTTCTCCTCCTGCACTTTATCCCCTGATTTATTGTCGTGGGATTGATGTTCTTTTTCAACATCATCCAACTTCAATGTATCCTTAACATTCTTGACGATACCTTTATTCTGGGCATTTTCCTCTTCGATCAGTTCATTCTGTTCTTTCAAGATATCGAGCTTCAATTTATCATCATCCTGGAACATTTCCAATTTAGTAATGTTATACAATTCATCTGGAATAGAACTCAACACGGAAAGAAGTGCATCGTAATAACTCTCCATAGCATCTGCATGTTCACCATATGTGAAAGTAGACGAAAGAATAAGTAATGCACATGGAATCTTACGTCTTAAATGTAATTCCAACCAAGTACTAAGGTCATCTCTCAATCTAGCAGGAGAAGAGTCAGATGTCCTGATACCTCTGGATGCACATGCAGTTTTAAGTTCTGGAACGGTTAAAGAATCAACACCCTCGTAGTCGATTGCTCTATCATCCTTGATGATTCGTAACATTTTGTTACGAATCTGATAACGTAAAAGTTCGTCCGCTCCGTATGGTGTGAGTCCCATATACTTAGCCATTGCCATCAACTGAGGACGTGAAAGATTATCCAAAATCTGATCATTCTTGAAACAATGGGCAATCTGAATAAGATCTTCATGTGAAGGTTTCTGACCTTGATTCAAAGTATCAAAGAATTTAACGAAAAGTTTCTTCTTATCATCATCAACTTTAGGTAGTTTTAAACCTGATTCTTGCATAGTTTTCCGAATAAAATTACTAGCTTTCTTTCTGGTTTGTCTAAGAACCTTAACTTTCTTTTGCTTGTCTGCTTCACTTTCGTAAGTGGAAGGAAGTAAATTAGGGAAAATCTTAAGTGCAACTGGAAGAAGTAACTCAGCAAATGGAACGATCACAAAGACTGAGAAGGGAACCAATCTTAAAATATCGGAGGTGGTGGTAGTAAGTTGTTTATATTCCCTTCTGGATAATTCATAGCCTGAAAGCATCTTAATCAATAATTTTGTAGACAGTTTGATTTCATAACCTAAAAGCTTCGTTCCGTGCCAATAGTGTTTCAAACCTTTAGAAACTTTTTGTTTGAATGTCAACTTTGTTTCGGCAGGTTGGGCTTTCACTAATGTTTTCTCCGATGACACTTTCTTTGGTAGCTGCTCTTTATTCAATTGAGGTAAAACTGTAGTGAAATGACGACGGTACGAATATCTATATCCGAGGCCAACACAACTGACAGGTCTCAAAATCCTACCTGAGGCAACGGCAGGATACAACGCCCTGAGTTGGGTGAACTTTCCAGCAAGAAGAGTTCTAGAAAGCATTATAGGAAGATTTGGGGGTGAATTTGAACAGTTTGAACGCCCACTTTCCTGATTAATATGATGTAATGCTTAGGAGTAAGAAATCAAAATGCGAACAAAAAATGTTTAAAAAAAAAAATGAAAAATTCCATGTCAGATTTGAAAAGCAAAGGCCAGGCCTTAATAAACTAATAGCGAGGCTTTATCGTAGTAGAAAGTAGAAACTAGATAAACTATATTCATTACAATGTCCTACGGTAAGGATGTAAAATATGCTGTTGTAAATTAATGTATTCTGTATTACTTCCCTACCTTTAATTCACTATTTTGAATCTCAGTACTATCTGGTATCTCGATAAAAAAAATATTATGATGATACCGATAATATTAGTGATATAATATTATTGTTCAAAGCAATCAATCATCAAGATCATTCATTAGATTACCAAAGTTTAACATTTTTCACAATTATTCACAGCATCTATTATCATGAATATCATGCCTGGAGGTTTCTATGGCAGTGCTGCTGGGCAACGTATCGAATCGGAAGCTTCATTGCTTGATTCAGCACTTGATCAGTATAAAGCCGACCTTGTTAAGGTTCAACAATTGCAGAAGGCAAAAGCAAGATTATCTTTCAAGAAAGATTATATTCTTTTCTTCCATTTAATGAATTTCATGACGATGATTATAGTATACATCACAGATCTTTCCTTTCTCAAATTGTGTGCTAAAGCACTACTTGAGTTTCTTATCTATAACTTCAACCCTGAAGAACAGATTCAAATGCTGGCCATTCTATCCAACTCAAATAATGCATCTTCCGAATCGTTAAGATCAGACTTTGAACAAAGGGTTGTTGTTTGGAGGAAGATATTGGGTTTCCAAATAGCATTTATAAATTTGCTTGTGTTGGTAGATCATCTATACAATTATCAGGGAGCAAGTATCCCATTATTACAAATATCCAGACCAATATCTTTGAGAAATTTATCAAGCGATGTTCATCGATGGCTAAATGAAGAAACCGAATATCGTATCAGCAGTTATTCAAATGCTAGAAACTTTAACCATGGATCTGTCTTTATCGATTTTGTCGGCGAGATGGGTAACTGCAGTAAGGTAGCACTAACATTATTGGATTTGATGATTCCTCTATTTCAATATGTTATGTTTTTAGCTATTTCCCCAAATACGTGTGGCTCAAATAATTCAACGGAAGATAATTCGAACGAAATAGCGAGACTAGTTCCAAATAAAGAAGACGGTTATCAAGGATCCGTATGCGCATTTTACATTGACGTTTATCCCAAGTTGAGGGGTACTCCAGATATCCATTAATATGAAAGGAAGGTGTGTGCTCTTTACTACGTTTCTATACTTTACATAATGTAATGATTAATGACAAAACTGAAAAAAATCGGGGAAGCAAAAAAAAAGAAATTTGGGGGAGGAAAAATTAAAATAGTAACAGATAGATCGAGCAAGATGGCGAGTTGGAAGATCTGGTATATTCCGTATGATTGCGTTTGTTTTTATATATCTATTTACCCCACTATACATTACTAAACGTCTATTTATTATAGAAACCGGTATTAAAAAGCTAAGCTTCCAACCTACAAGTCTGTGATTATTACCGGGATCTTTACCGACCTCTATCGCGTTTAGTTAATCCCTGATGGCTGCCCTACCGAACGGACCGCAGACTTCCCAGATGCATGAGTCCGAGAGACCCGCCAATCCAAGGCAAGGTTCCTCCTCATCCTTCATTCAGTATGATATGTCACCATATTCCCTAGCCAATGATTCATCTTCTGGGATCCAAGGCAAAATGGACCATACTTCATACCCTATGGGGACTTCGAATTCTTACAGTACCAGTACTTTAGGTGAAAAGAATCCAATATACCAACCTTCAATGTATGAGCCTTCATTTGTCAGTGGTGAAACTGGATTTGGCCATGAGCAAATCCCAGAATCAGGGGCTTATAAACGATATTCCTCGTTTGACTCTACGAGTAGCTCGGAACCGGGGATTGATTCATCCTTTGCTAATTCAAATGTGCTACCAGCTACAAATTATCACTCTCCATACTATATGCCTGTAGGTGTGGCAGATGAGCCGAAGCCTGTGGAGCAACTAATTCATAGATTCTCTATTTGGAAGATGGTCATTAAACAATATATTTTCTATCTTAATCAGGCGGCCATTTCAAAGAAGAGATCGTACTCTGAAAATAGGGTGATGATTGATAACTTGCAAATCATCTGCAAGCAGAATTCAGGTAAATTGAAAGCAAATACTGCTGCATCAAATTCAACCGCTAAAAAACTGAGGAAAAGTATGAGTACACCGGACCTTTCCCATATGTCTCGACAGAAGGTTGATACAAATGGCCAACATAAAAATACGGGACCAGCAAAGCCCTCCAATTCTCTTGAACAATTCATTCAAGAATCTTTTCTACCTGTTGGAGATCATTCAGTAATGTCCTTATCAGCAACCCTCTATAATGCTCACATCAGTTTGGCGAATAAAAACTTGGAAACTTATAATCAGATTATAGGTAAAATCATTCCAAGGCTAACCAGTCTTAAGACAAGTTTGAATGAGGCAATCAAGCAGATGTGCTCTTTAAAGAATTCCTCGATGTTTGACTCAAGGGACCTCAAAACAGAAATTGCCAAAACTGGTGCAATTTTAAGTGATTATATCTGTTCCGTTGAGTTGTTAACTAAAGGTGAAACTAGAACTAGTTTGGGAACGGTTCTAACATCGGTTTCTCTTTCACCAAAGAAAGATCCGTATTTACTTCGACTAAAGCTTGATCTGCAATTCAAAGAGCAATTATTCACTGAGGCACATCTTAGAGAAGCTTATGATGATCTACAGAAGAAATCTGTTCAACTTGAAATGATATTATATAAAGAACTACAAAATGCTGCCAATTCTTTCTCAAATCTTATCAACGCAGAACTTGATTCTACTAAGGATACACTTATTTCTGAACTTGGTAATGGGTTCTTACAGAACAAGCCAACAATGGATTGGGATTACTTCATTTCAAATGATAAATCTCATAATTTTATAAATTTGACAGCCGATGAATCACTACATAGTGAAAGACAGATTAGGAAAAAATCTGATATTCAATATCCCTATCAACAGAGTGAAATCAGTTCGTGTGTCATGAGTGGTTATTTAAGAAAGAAGTCGAGATTCTTAAAGGCATATTCAACGTTCTACTATGTGCTTACATTCAATTTCCTACATGAATTTAAGACAAAGGACAGGGTTCGGGATATTAACCCAACGGCTTCATATCCTCTTGACGATATGACTGTGGAACCTTCTAAGAAAGATCAAAATAAGTTTGACATTCATGTGGCAAATAAAGGTTCGAAAGTGAAATATGTGTTTGAATGTGACTCTGATGAACTTGCGGTTAAATGGATGGAATGTATAGGGCATTTATGCAGCTTTGGTAATGCAAGGCAGCGGAATTCGGCATTGAATAATGTCATCAGTGCATCCGGAACAGCAACACCAAGTATTACTATCCAACATCTGGACAGTAAAGAGTCATTGAATACCGATCAGGCTTCTACTCCTATGACACTGGATTCTAATTCTAAAACCACATATTTCAGTAACACTATTAAGTCTGATTCGGCAAGCAGTTTAAGCGATAGATCATCTCGAAATTCAGGTACAGATGAATCGAATATTTCTGGATTAAATTTGAAGTTACCAACATTCAAACCAGTTAAACCTTCACAAGGTGGTGAAAAGAAGAAAATAGCGTCGTTGCTTAGTAGACGTGGTGTAAAACCAATGAGAAAAATGAATCAACGGTTGGAAATCCAGCAGAATATGCATGAGAGTAATAATAGCATTAGTAGCCTCTCAGCCCTGTCATCACGTCAACTTTCACCTGCGGAAAGAGCTAGGTTGCCTGTCGATGATAAGGATACAGATTATTTTAATTACGTTAAAATGCCAGCACCTCTGGCACCTCTGAGAGGAAGATCGCATAGGAGATCATTCACCCAATCGATGCCTAATTCAAGATCCCAATCCGGCCGAAGATCCCAATCAAGTTCTCGATCTTCCTCTCCTGTGAGTTTGGCAAGAGCACCTTGTTGTTCACCATCGTCAGGTATTACAGAAAGATTGGAGAGACTCAGCATGGATTCTACCGCAAGTAATTTACAAGGAAAAAGTCCACAAACAAATGGAAATCAAAGGTTAACTCCATCAAATGGAACACATAATTCGTGATAGGTATAATATATATATATATATATATATATATATATAAGGTCTGTTGTAATTTAAACGTCGGTAGTGAATTTGTACTATATCATAAGAAAGAAGTGCAGCAGAATGAGCATATGTAAATAGAAAACTTGTATTTTGAGGCCAAATTCCTACAATAGAGGTGATCCTTCAATTATAATTGTAATGCATGACTGTACCTGATCCGTTATTTGTATATGTATATGGTGGAATTGCTCATTTATAACCATACCAATTATAAAAATTTGAAATCCCTAAAAATGTATCAAAAAAGTTATTGACGCGCGCGCGTGTTTATTTATCAAAGTTGTAGAATGATAAATGTATGATTAGATAACAGTGTCATAAAGAGATTAAGACAGTCGTTGAAGGAAATCTATCAATAATCATTATAATTAACAGCCATATTTACACTTTAATGGCATATAAAATATTACAGATTGAGTAACGCACACAAATTGTCTCTCAATATATAACAAAGTGTTGCCAGATCTATCACGATGTCAGAGAGTTCTAGGAGAGGGAGACTACATTTAGGTAAGATAGGTCAGTTACTCTCATCTTCTTCTCAAATTGAATTGCCTAGATCGCAGCCTGGAATTTCGGAATTGAGTCAGAATCAGAAGCAAGAAGGTTTTGAAGAAGATGATACAGGTTTTATATTCAAACGCGCTTCTCAAGAAGAAGTTAGTGATAGTCTAGGACCGGTACATGAAACTATAAAGAGCCAAGAATACAGAAAAGGACGAGGTACAAATCTAATGAAAAGTATGGCAAAGCTCATCAATTCATCATCTCAGCCTGTTGTGGTACAAAAGCCGAAGCCAGCTAAATCAAGGAAACGCAAGAAGAAAGTAAGTGAATCCGAAATTGTGAAGCCAGCAGTGAAGAGACGAAGGGGGCGGCCAAAAGGTAGTAAGAACAAGAAGGGGAGCAAAACCACAGAAATTTCGAGAGAGCCAGCAAAGAGTGTTCAAAAGAAGCGTGGGCCAAAAAGAAAGATACGATCAAATGTTCCTAAAGATATGCCAATTACCCCAAAAAAAGTACCTGACAATGTAAACAGTTCAAATGTTGAAAAGCCACATTCACTCCTTGATATGTTAGAATATGAGGAAATACCATCGTCACCAAATAGTGAACAAGTCGATGGCAATCGACAGCATCCATTTTTATTAGATTCAGATAGTGATGATTCATTTAGAGGCAAGAGCAAACCAAAGCCAATAAAGAGACAGAAAAGAACCAGAAAGAGAAAACCTTCTAAGCAGCATGTTGTGAATCATCCGCCGATTATAGAGAAGCTGCAGCATGAATCAAAAGAAGAGCCTGTGCTGGATACAGAAGTTGAGCCTTTAGATGAAATTAATGATTACAATGATGTGGTTAATGATGAAGGTTATGATGATATTGACGGTATTCCTATGATAGACAACTCCACTATTCAAGATCAGCCGGATATGGCTGTTCAAGAGCAATCGACTAAACAGATTGGTATATCTCTTGATTTCAATAATGATCCTATTATGGATATTACATCAAAGGTACCGCTTGAAGCGTCAATCGAAAAGCGTACTGAAGATAAAAATGGACGATTTAGCAGACGAGCTTCATTATCAAATAGAGGTAAAAGATTATCAGCAGTTGGAAATGGTTTAATTGCTGAACCGCATTCCTCCATTCCTATAGAAGAATTTTACAAGCATTTCGATCAAGAGCTCCCTGACCCAAGAAAATTAAGGCAGCTTCTGGTATGGTGTTGTAAAAGAATCGATTTTGGAGATTCGAAAAAGGAACAACAGCTTGTTAACAGAGCCAATCGAATAAAAGATCGATTTATTGAAAATTTGGTTAATGGAGACGTTGAAATTAGTTTGTGGAGTAAAGAGAGTGATACTAACGCTACCAGTAGCAATATCGAGCCAATTATTGTGAAGCCTAACGATGCCAACGTCAAGAATGCACAGGTTTACAGCGAATTAAAGACCAAGTTAGATAAGCTTAATGCAGAAAAGGCTGAATGGGTTAAGGCGTCGTCGAATCTCTCAGAAAGCATTGAACAATTACCTGACAGTAAGCCACAGGTAGATACTAGATTGGCTAAATGTGAATCTAATATATCCAAAATTGATGATCGAATTGATCAAGACAAATTTAATATGGAAGTATCTGAGGTTTTAGAGAATTTGGAATCAAACATCCATAAGGTATCCAAATCAGATACTGCCATGGATATGCTAGTCAAGCGAAAGATGAAAATTCTTTCTAAGGAATTAACGAAGTTAACAATTTCAAACAAGAAAGATGAAACACTGCATCTACTTAAAGAGCTTGCCAAATGCAATTGAGTCAATTTTCTATGTGTGATGTTTCTGTGTGTGTATTTATATGTATGTGCTTGTATGTGTAATTTTAGATCTAAAGATACCTTTTCGCCAAAGTCCTCACTCTAGAATCAAATAGTTCACTTGTAATTGGAGCATTAATCTGATAGAATGGGTTTAAAAGGTTCTTGACATACAATTCATGGATCTCTATGAAGAATTGTCGTATGCTTTCTTCTCTATTCTTCAAATCGGTAAGGATCATAAATTTACCATTTCCTTGTGTTAGATAGGAACAGATTTGATAACCATACAACGAATCCAAATCTTTGGTAAATATCTTGTTGTTTTTAAATTGTTTGTCTTGTAAGATATCGAGAGATGAGTTAACTATAAATTGTTCCATCTCTCTTAATTCTTTAGGTAGATGTGGAGTGCCATTCCCAGATTGATGATATGTACCAATCTCGAGTTCATAAACAGGTGTATCATCTGTTCCAATAATAGTAAAGTAATAGGACATAACTTTTTTGACTTCTCAATTACAATTTGATTGTAAGTAATATTGTAGCTTGGGGGTTAGACGGAGTATGGAACGAAATGAATTGAATATCTTACCCCGGGAATATTTCGTATCCAATATTTCGTATCCTAATTAAAAAGAAAAAAAAAAAAATAGAAATTCCGTTTCATTGATCAGCATCTATTCATTACTATTTAAATTTAACATCCCCATATATCCTTCAGAATATCAGATCTTAGTCGTATACATTTTATGTCCCTATGACCATTGCATGTATAACTAGTCATGTCATGCTTAATACACGATGATAATTCAGCGAGCATGAAGGTAGTACCGTCGGTCACTGTTGAACATGAAGATGAGGCGCAAGAATCTATTTCCTCCATGGCTAACTCTATGGAAAACTCTGTTGTTACTCGACGACAGAGTGCCTCAATATTAAATGATGTGAATGAACTTGTCAAAAGAAGATCACAATTGATGACAGATTTGAATATGAAAAGCCCCAGTTATGAGACTGGATCTTCTGAGTCCGACGAAACTAAAGTTCCGCCAACCCATGGTGAGAATAATAAATCAATGGTTGACGCCGATTCTGGGTCGGTAGTTAAAAATACAGATCCTTTGAGAATATCTTCAAGAGTCGAAACGGTACGACTTGTGTTTGAAAACTATTACGATTCAATGAATAAATATCAAACCCAAATCAAACTATTTGCTGATGGTAGACCAATCTATCCCGGAGTAGAAGGAATATTCAATCCTTTACAGATAATGAGAAATAGACGGATAAGGAGGAAACAAGGAATATCATTGAGAAAGGGATCGCTTACTAAAGTAAAGCTACCTTCTCAACATTTCAGCAAGCATCGAAAGCCACATTTAATATGGCAAATTAATCCATATGAGTATTCCGGTGATATAGAATGGAGAAAAGATCATATGCATGAACTTAGAAACCATAGGAATCATTTATGGTTTCCCCATAAAGAAACGCTTACAATTACTACCATTCCTCCAAGAACCAAGGAGAGTTTTGCATCCCAAGCCAGATATGAGCAATATTACAAAGCCCATTTAAAGCAAACTAGTAGGAGTGCTAGCAATAATTTTTACATTAAACCAAACTTAATACAGCAGGATGGAAATCCTCATAGAAAAGATCCGGATTTCAAATCTACTCCAAGAAAAGGATCTTCCAATTCAGAAAATATATCATCTAATTTAGGTTCTCCGTCATCTATAAATGAGGTTGGAACGGTAACTCGAATGGAAGAAGTACAAAATATTCAAAAAATGGCATACAATCTTCAACTTTCGAATCTGAAAGTGAATAATATACGTAGTGGACTTGATGAAATTGTTACTGAAGATTCAAAAAAGTTTCAAGACAAGCTTGTTGCTTTTCGGAAATACCAAAAGATGAATCAATCACAATCTGAAGAATTAAAGATTCAAGTGGATGACATTTCAAAGAGTATTCATAAATTGGGTGCCTTCAACAATGAGAAGTCAATCAAAATAGAAGAACTTCTTGGTTATTGTGACAGAACCAACGGTGAAATTAATACATCGATAACTCTAAAAATAAGAGACTTATATGAGAGAATAGATAAGTTGACAGCAGGTCATACAACAACACTGACTGATGTTTTCTACAATCTCATTGAAAAGATAATCGTTTCTATTCTTTGGTGTATTTGGGTACTTGTTGGTATACTTAGGATAATCAGAGGCATTATATGTTTCTTTTGGCGTGTGCTCAAATGGCTCTTCTTATAATTGCATAATAATATTAATATTAATTTACATGAAGAATAATTAATGTAAAAATTGAAGTATATTGAAATCCTTTCTCCCCAAATATGATGATAATTTCTGGTTTCCTATCAGTTTAACCTATATTACGATCTAATAGAAGTGTCATTATACATATTTATCTATTTACAATAAATATAAATGATTGAAGAGTGTATTGCTATGAGAAACGATGTTGTTATGTCAGATTGCGTACGACAATTAATCTGATATCTTATATCACAAAAAACTTTCATGGACTTCAGAATCCTAATCAATCACCCATTGATAGAGTATATAAAGTGCATCTGATAATCACAATGATATCTAAAACTTTCTATTTACCTTACTATGATTGTTTCGTCATCCAATTCTGTCTTTGAAATTTCAGTGTCGAAATCTGAAGCATGAAAGGACAAGCCAGACTTTTTTTTTCTGTGTCAACTGATCCTCCTTGATCTTCCGCATGATTGCATATTATTGACAGCCCCCAGAATAATGCTGCGTTCTATACATATGTGGGAATGGAGGTATCCTGTTAGGACATTTTCAACGGGAATATGCAGGCTGAATAAGTCTGGAAATGTACCGATCTCCATTAACAGCCCTCTGAGCACGCCGATGTCAGCTGGAAGGATTTTCACAGAAGATCAAGTAAATCTAAGTTATCAGGAAAATGAAATAATCAAATACCTTCTTTCCATTACTCCTAAAGATAAGAAGGTTTCTATATCCAAATTCCCCTACAGGGAAATGGCAGATCGACCATGGTCAGCATATTTGCCGCAGGTGCCGTCAGGTCTTAATCCAGAGAATTTGAACCAGTACGTTGAACAGTTAACATCTTATAGATATCATTCTTCTGTTACTAAAGTAATAGAAGATTCACTGATGGGTATTGTTAATGCCGCACCTGAAATGTTAACGAAGAAGTCATATCTAGATATTATTGGGCATCTTCACTTCATGTTGCAAGATCACTTATGTTTCCAGGTTTTGGAAACAATGACTAAAAATACTCACATTCAACAGGATATTGACTTTGATAATATGCTAATATCTTATGCTAACTGTATCACCGATTACAGGCCACGAATAAAACGGTTAGAGAAACTTAGTGATCATAACGTCGAGGCCAATACCAATACATGGTATTACATTTTTCGAATGTTTAGAAGAATAGATCCAAAATTACAACTTCTAACGCTAATGAACGAATATGGGATATCTCATAAACCAATACTATACAGTGCCATACATTATTTATCCAAATCATTAACTGCTGAGCAGCTTCTTGATTATTATAAAAAGGAGGGCATCAATACTCAAGAGCTTACACCATATCTTTTTAATAGACTAATATCTGCATATCTTCATAACTCACGGGTGAACGAAGCGTGGGTATTGACTCAAGAACAACATAAGAAAGCATCAACCACTGTTAATAGAGGTACTTTCGCAGAATTTAACAAGTATTTTGCCGAAAGAGGTGAATTCTACAACTGTATTGCATTTTCAGATCTTTTTTCTAAAACCTTCGGTCTAAAGACTAGACATATTATGGCCCATGAACTATTAGAAGCAGAACTACCGCATTGTCAATTCTTTGATAATTGGTTTCTCTTCGTCGAAGTGTTAGTTAATATTCTCAAAAATGAAAGCAGAAACAGGACTTTTATGAATCGTCAAATGACAAATCATCTTATAGGATATGCAAGACTTCATGGAAGACAGAACTTCAACCCAATGACTTTTGAAAGCAATGGTTTAATTTTTAGAAATCGTCTATTTGGAAATTTGGTATGGTCAAATGAATCATGTACATATAGACTACCTGTGAACTTAAAAGAAAATAGCACAAAATTTCAGGAAGCAGCTTCTCTCATCTCTAACGTGAAGAACGAACTGAAGAATCCTTCCGACTTTTTATGAAGACGATCCAATCTATTTTATAGCCTGTAGAATATAATTTAAATGTACAAATCACCAGATTACTTTCTCTGCTTTTTGCTTCCAGATTTTGTAGTAGAGTTCTTCCTCTTTTTAGAACTACGCTGCTGTTGCTGATGCATCTGATGAGCCTGTTCACCTTCTATCTCATCATAGAGCTCATTAATCTTCTTATTTGTCAAATCAGATACATTTGGATTACCATTGCCACTAATGGAATTCTTATCACTACCATCCAGCGATTGAGGAAGCAGAAAATCACTCAAATCATCTTGTGAACCAAGCACTTCTTCGGTCGGCTTTCCTGACAGCTTACTGATCCATTCATTTACCTGCTTTAATGTGCCCTGATTCTTATTTAGGCGATCATGAATGTTACCCATCAGCTCTTCTGGATTAGAAGTTAAAGATGCACTTCTACCCGAAGGCTTTTTAACCACAGGAGAATCAAGCCCAAAGTTTAAACCTTGGGTGTTAAGGTCACCAAGGCTTGGGTTTGGGATGGAACCATTCGGAGTGCTAAGTTGTACATTAGACACCGAACCGACATCAGCTTGAGCTGGCCGCTGTTGCTGCTGTTGCTGCTGTTGCTGGGGCTGGTGGACTTGCTGATGTGACGGATACTTAACTTGCATTGGGGTTGGAATGTCCGGATAGTAGCCTCTAGGCGAAGGTACTCCACCAGTGGGCGTTCCGAGATTCAATTGCTGATTGATATATGAATCAGTGTTGCGATTTTCAGGCCCACGAGGAATTTCCTGAATTTCTGGTGATGTTTCATCTTCCGGTGAAAGTTGCACACCAGACCTTGCCCTAGGGCTGTAAGCTTCATTACTGATAAGCAATCTTCTATTTGCAGAAGTTGCTGGAGGATTATACTGTTGCTGACCATATTTGTAACCATATAACGATTGATTTTCGATTGCAGGCGAATTTTTCTGCGCAAAGTTCAAAACTTCTTGAGGTCCTGCTTGGTTCATATGTTCCAAAAACTTCGTACTGTTGCTTCCATACACTGTAGCAAGAAAACGCAAGATCTTATCTAGAGTCTCAGATTGAGCCTTGTGTCTTTCCCTGGCCATATAATTCTCCTTCCATAGCATTTCGTTATCTTGTCTAACGCGTCTCAAGTCATCCTCAATCACTTTCTGGCTTTTCCGCATAGCTTCCAGCTGTGACATAAGCGCATTGATATCTACTTCTTCCTCTTCAGACTCTTTTGAGGGTTTGTTACGAACAATTCGATCCAATAAATCTTCTCTGTCTCGAATGAAATTCAAGTTTTCAAACTGCCAAACTTCGTCACCTTGCAGCAGAGACCCCGAGTTCACATCCTGTATCTTATGCCAACCATACATGTTGAGCTGCCTCACAAATGATGCAAAATTGTTATGCTTGAAGTATTTCGGAAGAACAAATTTCATGAAATTTTCTCTATCATTAACTTGGAAAGCTTTTCCATCAGGCATCCATGAAATGTATTTGGAATTTGAAGGATCATTGACCATATTCCAAAGCTTCATCACAAATGCAGGTCGTTTTGGAGGGGAGGAGCTAGACTTTTTATTCCGCACTCTCCTGATCACAGTATGAGGCTTATTCGTGTAAGAAGAAGACGTATAATACTCCTTTGGTGCAGCACCAATTCTAGAGTTATTCAAATTCTTCGAATTATTAGGATTCTTGGATTGATGGTCCCGAGATTTACCACTCTTAGAAGATTTTCCACTTCTCTTCTTAGAATTACCGGAAGAGTTTTTTCTATTATATTTCGATAGAGTATAACTGTTGGTGTTATCCTTATCAAAGAACGGAACGCTACTGGATGGATCGGGAGTTAGAGCTTTCGAACCGGGTGTTGAAATTATTGAATCCGGGGTAGTGATAATTGGTTGTAGAGAACCATTCATATTCCCCAATAGCATAGAATCAACCGCAGCATCTGTGGGGAAAGCGTCAGCGCCCAATTCTGGTAACGTTGCACTAGTTCTACTACCATTGGAAAGCGATGAAGGTATATTTTGATTCAACGAATCTAAGCCTGGTGTACCAGCACCATTTAGATTCATGGAGGCACCATTAACAGCGTTCGGATCGAGCATATTCAGCAACTGCGGACTATTAGATCCGTTAATTTGGTTTAAATGCTGAGGTATATTAACCTTATTGGAATTCGATGGATGAGTTTTAGAACCTTTGATAGCCATCTGCAATAATGAAAAATAACGTTGGGGAAAAACAGAGTTTATAATCACCTTTCAGTTGATATTAGATAGGGAAGGAGTGAAGATTTGTTGAGTGGTGCTCTCTTTCCTTAAGGATATCAATTCTGTAAAAAAGAAGTGATAGCAATAAGTTGAAAAGTCCCGGAAACTTCGGATAAAGTATGATTTCAAAGATGTGGGAAAACGGCTCTTAATCTTTTGAATTATAAGTAGGATTGCGGTTTATTATCGAAAAACGGACCTTATTTCCCCTTTTTGCAATTACCGAACAGTATATCAACAGCAGATAATGTAATTGATATAGCAAACTAATGAAACGAAGATTCGGATGAAATTAAAGCATCAAGTGCTAAATGCTAGTATAGTTCAATAACAACTAGATAAATAAATGACACCATTGAAAGTATGAAAAAAAAAAAAATAAAAAAAATTAAAACGGCAAAATCAGTAAGCTACCTGCACAAAGGAAGACTATATATTTCACAGTATGTACGGATGTATTCAATATCATCTATAAAGTTGCTACATTAAAATCCCCTGTGACGGTATTATATGGTGATGTATTTATATGTATAAGCAATCTCCTTATTCTTTCTTTTCTTCCTTTTCCATTTCAACGGTACAACTGAAGCCCGGATTCAAAACGCTGAATGGGTCTAGACTTAACTTGAGTCGTCTCTGTAAATCCTTCTTTATGACCCCTGATGATTGATCGGTATACTTCGTTTCCGTGTAAGGATTCGTTAATAAATATGTCTTTGGATCTTGATTTAAAAGATCATCCGATATGATTAGTGCACTGGAAGCATGAAATTCTGGTTTCTGTTGCAACTGGTTTGAGTAATATAACTTTGGATTTTTAGGTGGGAGATCATTGAGATCAAATCTAAAGATTTGCATATCGTTGTTCCCTTTACAGAAATTACGTCCAAGTTTGGAAATATCATTGGGCGATAATGTAATGACACAAAATGTAGTTAATCCGCCGAATGATTCACTTAAAGGTTTACATTTCACACTATCCATAAATCCAACCTTAATGTTAGGTAAGGCTTTCTTTATAAATTTAACAGTTTCATTTAATTTGGGTAAATCTTTAAATCCCATTAAAAATAACTCGGTGGGAGTATTCTTATGTGCAATTTCACCATGGATTTGGTAATCTGTAACGATTGAAATATCATCAACGGCGTGTTTGAAGGTCTCAAATAACCTGTAACTTGTAGCATCAGAAGTATCATTGCTGGTTTCTATAATGCTGCCATCCGGCAAGATATTCGTGATTTTATCTATAGACTCCCTATCAAATTTGTTATTGATTAGTCGACCATCCGTATCTGAGCGTTCAATTCCGAGAAAACTTAGAAGTATATCCAATGGCGATTCATTCGAATTAACATATACTTTATCATTTTTAAGTTGTGCGAATAACTCTTTACCATCAACTCCTGGTTGAACAGTATAAGCATCATCAGAATCTTTAGTTATCGCATTCATTCGATTAAAATCAATTTCAATTCTATATGGAATCTTACCCGAATAGAATTGGTAACCTTGACTTGATGTGAAGACAGGTATTTTGAATTCATGACAGCACTTCAATATACATGAAACCTGCTCTTTATTTAGAGGATGAAATGTGAACTTTCTTTGATCTATCTGTTTATCCTGTTTGCCAAAGAAAAGCTGCTTAATAAAGCCTGTTTCATTCATGACCTGAGCCACATCCTTGCTTATAAGAGGATCATTAAATAACGTTTCATTTTTGTAATCCTTCTGATCAATTGTATAACCTTGCTCTTCTAAGATACGTAGAATGCATCTCTTGAACTTATCATAGTCCCCATATTTCCTTGAGACAGGAGCAGATAGATCATCCAACGATGTAGTTGAACCCGAAGGGAAAAGATCTTTTGGGGGGTTTTCAGTTATTATTGACTTTCCCAAAGAATATCCAGCACCCATAGCACCAACTATGATGAAAAGTTGGAAAGTGAACGAATTTGTGAACGGAGAACCTGATTCATTTTTAGCCTTCTTTTTACCCTTAGTGATGGCCTTCTTAGGCTGGAATGAAATAGATCTTTTTGGAATCTGAATCAGGGGTCGGATTGTAGATCTGATGGTTCTAAACATTTTATGGATTTGCAGATAACCGTCCAATCGAGATCATGATATGGAAATCTCAGAGATTGAGATATTTTTCAGATCTTAACATATTTCTTGGGAGGTGATTTTTCACTTACGTGATAATGGATATCCATATTACAATCAAGAATAAACTACAGGTTACTATCTTTACATCTAACCTATTAATAATGTGATTCATTTAAGATATACAAGATCATTGAAATATAGCAAATTAATAATTTCAACACACAACGCATGTTTGGAATCAACAGCATTTACGTTATGATAACATCCATCCCCAACCTATCACTGCATCTTAGACATAAAGTTATTGGCTTTACAGTGTGCCACATTCCGCTTTTTCACTAACTTCCTTTTGTACTTAAAGTAATCTGTTTTTTTGAGCTCTTCTAGCTGTTTGTTGCTGTCCAATAATGTCCATAACCAAGCTGGGTACTCACTGTCTTTCTTTGCAACTAGTGGCTTTCCTGCCTTGTATATATCTAGATGAAGTGGAGTTCCCTCTTTGCAAGAGGACTGTAACGATCGACAAGAAGATGAGAATAGTCTATAACAGCTTTTCGAAATCATTATAGCGGATATGGAAACCTGGGCCTGATCTGAGTTGACTTGTCTTTTAGTTGTTCGTAAAGTCTGTTCAAGTATTTTTTTTTTTTTCGTTTCTACTTCTTTTTCTTTTTTATTTTTTTTTTCTCTCACAAAATTTAATACAAATCCCTAAAACTGAATTACACCAGGACTAGCGTTTCTTATTAATTATTATTATTAATTTAAATTTAAACCTTAATAGGATATAACATGCGGATCAAGAAACCATGAATATTATTTCCCAACACTAATTCGTAACGTTTCAAACGAGTCTCATCACCAGGATCTCTTTTTTCCTCGGATTTCTTTAAAATCAATGCTTTCCTTGCAGTGAGAATCCGACGAACTTTCCATTCTCTGAAAGGTAGGAGGAATAAAGCACTTAAAATAATAGCACATCCTACAAGAAGCTGACAGTAGAGGAAAGGCTTACTTTCGTTTGGTCTTTCTAGCTTTAAACCAACTATTTCTGCAACGACCATCGGTGCACCACCCCAGAAACAGAGTACAGACACCGCTGCCAATAAATCATCACCACCACCAACAACATCTGCAGCAAGAGGAGTAAAATTAACCCAGTTAATTCCAACCATAATACCAGATATAAATGCAAACACTATTAATGCTGCATAGCTCTTAATAAAGATCCAATAAACCAAACATAGCAAGCCTAAAACTGCAGTAATGAGTAATGTCACATTAGCCTTACCAAAATAATCCGATACAAATCCCATAAGTGGCCTTCCTATTAGTTGGGCGACACTCTGTACTGTGGTCACAATGGAACCTTGCTGATATGTAAGACCTATTGCAGTGGCATAGGAAGACATGGTGAATAATAGAATGGCATAGCCAATACCATAGAGTAAGTTCCAAATAACTAAGCAGAATATAGGTCTTTTGAAATAGATATCCCAACGGGTGAAGTTTCTTAATAACTCTTTCCAAAATGGCCTTGTGGTATGAACAATAAGGTTTCTTCTACAACGAATAAGGAGTGTACTAATTGCAAGCATTACACCACAAACAATTCCAATCATTCGTAAAGCCCATTTGTAACTTCCAGTTTTGTCAATCAATGCCTGTGTAGGTCTACTGAAAATAACACCTGCAAGACCGGCACCACTAGTACCAATACCTGTGGCAATTGATCTCCTTTTAAGAAACCATGTTGGAATAATGACAAATCCTGGACCTGCAGCTAAGGCGTATGCTATAGATAACAAAAAACCTTGAAGCATGATAAGTTGGACAATAGTTTTAGCCTCAGCAGCACATAGATAGCAGATCACAATGAGTACAATCCCCACAGCCATAACAGACTTATAATAAAATCTTCTAACCAAAGAGTTGGCTATATTACAGAGCATATAACTCAATCCAAGGTTTAAACCTCCAATAATGGCATAATCTTCCATAGTAGCACCTGAAAAATGATTCGTTTTAACATAATAGTTAAGAAACACACCGAACGATGAATTGGTACCCCACGAGAAGGTGTTAATGAAACAGACACAAACAGCACTGAGCCAACCCCAGAATGTTCCATCCGGAGGTCGGTCAATAATATCTTGCTTATTAAACTCACCATTGTAATTTTCCAATTTACCAGTTCTTTCAGCAGTCAATTTACGACTAAGTTGTCTGGATATGGCAGCATCTTCTGGATCAGTAGCACCGAATGGAGCAGGCGGTATTTTAATACTTTCTTGATCGGCTGCATATTGATTATCATCTTTAATTCCTTCTACTATCGTAGCAGTACGAGTGAGAATTCGATTTGTAAGGGAAGTCGTCAACGGTACAGTAGCCAAATCTCCATCATTTTGAACAGATTTTGGCCGATAAATATTTGAAGAATTGGTTGAAAGAGAATTCAAACTTGAATTCGAAGTAGGCAAGGAGTCATTATCATCACTAGATATGGGGTTCTGAGTCTTGTTCTCTTCTTTAGCAGGCATAACTTTAAGGTTTGTAGTTAGAGAATCGTGCTTCTCAAACGGAGAAACAATTTAAAACAACTAAACAGACGATTAGCACTCTTATAAATAAATGAATACTCTATACAGAAGAAACAGCCCGGGTATTTCCAACTCCCCTTAAACGTTCTCCATATTGTATTTCTGACTAATGGACATAAGGATAATTTTTATTTTTCAAATTCTAACCAGGTAAAAAGCACTCCATCTCATTGTTAATTGTAATGTGCGGCGGAAAATAACTACATAGAGGAAAAACGGAAAAAGGAAATAATTGGAGATCTAACGGTAGATATGACTATATTCGGTTATAAACGGGAGCGATGTTAGATATTATGAAACCTTTTCTAAGATTATGCTTTAATTGGATAAAACATTCTGAAAATGTATCCTTTTAGATTTTTCTCAAGAAGCACATCATACCTCTTAAGTCTTTCGGAATCTTCATCGCTTCTACTTGTAGAATCGATTTTTTGTATCAATTGTCTTCTGGCAGTGAACATTCTTTTAATTTTCCACTCTCTAAATGGCAGCAAAATAATTGCACTGACAATACACACAATACCAACCAATATCTGGCAGTATAAATAAGGTCTCTTACTATGTGGACGCTCTAATTTCAAACCAATAATTTCTGATACTATTAAGGGAGGACCACCAGTAAGATAGAGAGCAGTTAGAGCCGCCAATAGATCATCACCTCCTCCCACAACATCGGCTGACATAGGAACAAAATTGACCCAATTAACACCCATAGAAAATCCAGCAATAAATGCATATCCAATCAATGCTCCATAAGATTCCACAAAAATCCAATAAGTCATGGAAAGTATACCTAGAATGAAGGTAGTGACTATAGTGACATTTGATTTTCCCCACATTGCAGAAAAATAGCCCAATGCAGGTCTTCCTATAGTTTGTGCAAGACTTTGAATCGTGGTCACCATAGCACCTTGTGTATCGGTAAGTCCTATCGAAGAACTATATGAAGACAACGAAAACAACAAAATTGTGTAACATATTCCATAGATAAAATTCCATATGATAAGACATACAATAGCAGGCTGATGATAGATATCTGTTCTGATGAGACTTTGAAAGAATTCTTTTAAGAATGGTTTATCGCTCTTCACCCGCATATCTCTTCGGCAGCGGACCGCAATTGTACTCCCTATAAGAATAACTCCACTGACTAAGCCCACCATTCGGAGGGGCCATTTGTAACCATGAGTCTTGTCAATTAATGCTTGTATAGGCCTACTAAATATAAGACCAGCAATACCTGCACCACCTGAAGTAATTCCATTCACAAATGATCTCTTCTTTAGAAACCAGGTTGGTGTAACAATTAGAGTTGGTGCCGCTGCCAATGCATAACCAATGGATAATAAAAGACCTTGAACCATAATAAATTGTGTAATGGTTTTAACTTCAGCAGCAGCAAAATAGCAAACAATGATAATGACCACTCCAGTGGTCATAATATACTTATAATAGAACCTACGAACTAATGAATTAGCCAAAGTACATGCAACAAAACTGAATCCTAAATCAAGACCACCAATTAATGCATATTCTTCACGTGTAGCACCAGGAAAATGATCACTTTTAATATAGTAATTTAAAAGCACACCGTAAGAAGTATTTGCTCCCCAACTGAATGTATTAACCAATGTAATACATAAAACGGCTATCCATCCGGTCAATGTACCATCTGGTGGTCTGTCTATAATGTCCTTTTCGTTATATTCACCGTCATAAGACGCGAGTTTACTTTGAACCACTTCAACATCATTCTTATTGGTCTGATTTGAAATTCTAGATGCAGATCTTGATATTATATCATCAACTGGATCAACATTCTTATTTTTATTTTCTTCTTGAACTGCATATTCGTTATCATCACGAATTGCAGTTATTATCGTTGAAGTACGACTAATGATTTTTTTTGAATAAGTACGCAACAATGAACTGGGCTGCTCTAACTTGTTACTTGAATCAGAATCTCTTTCATATTTTTGGATGCCGTCGGGAGATTCTGATTGAACATTATTATGCTGTGACTCATCTGAGTCGATAGTGAAATTCGATGATGATAAGGATGATCTAGCTGACATGGCAATCAAATCAAATAAACGACATCTAACCTATGAGGTACAATGGTAACGCTTTTAAGGAAGACATACATTATAAGGATATGTGTGGGGAATACAATATTAATATAGGGTTAAATGAAATAGAGCGGAGATAACGAAGAATTCCCGTTTTATTCGACATTATAATGGAATCGCTTCAATAGGAAATTTAATTGTCGGGAAGATAGCAGGAAACAACAAAAAAAAAAAGTACGGAAGGGAAGCCACACTGGTTATATAATGATGCCATTATGCGATAAGACTAAGCGACCAGGCCGTGACATATCCTTTAATTCATGGAAATGAAGAAAAGAACTAAAATAAACTTTCGGACCCTTAACTCCGAATTTTTACCTTATTCAGATCTCTAAACATTAAATTATTATCTTATAAAAATACATAGATCAATACTATCACACCTTCATTGGATAAATCATCCGAATCATTTTACCCTTCCAGTTATCTTGTAATAATGTCGTATATCTTGTAAGTCTTTCCCTGTCTTCATCTGTAAGCTTATCGGAATCCTTCTCCAAAATTGATTTCTGTCTTGCGGATAATAAATGATACACTTTCCATTCTCTAAATGGCAGCAATGTTAATGCACTAACGATACAAGCAGCACCAACAAGGATTTGACAATATAGAAAAGGTTGTGATAATTTTGGTCTTTTAAGCTGAAGACCAATAATTTCAGCAACAACCTGTGGCATTCCACCGAATAAGGTCAACATAGAAATTGCAGCCAACAAGTCATCACCTCCACCAACTACATCTGCACTTAATGGTGAAAAATTAACCCAGTTAATTCCCATCAAGAATCCTGCAGCAAGACCAAAAATTATCAAATCGGGGTAAGTCTTAATGAAAATCCACCAAACGAGGCATATAATTCCAAGGAAGGCAGATACAGTGATACTAACATTTGCCCTTCCCCATTGATCGGACATGATACCTAATATTGGGCGTCCAACAGTTTGTGCTATACTTTCCACCAACGTAACCATTGAACCTTGCGAACGGCTCAATCCAATACTGGTACTGTATGATGAAAATGAAAATAAGAGAATAGCAAAGGAAAGACTGTAGATCATATTCCATAAGATCACAAAGAACATTGGAGGATTGAATAGAATATCCCACCTTGTAAAGTTATGCCATATTGTCTTAATTAGCGAATCAGACTTGATTTGTAGAGGCCTTCTCGTACGAACCAATGCAATACAAATAAAAAGAACACATCCACACACAATTCCAAGCATTCTTAAAGCCCATTGACAATTACCATCTTTTTCGATCATAACTTGGACGGGCTTACTAAACACAACACCTGCAAGTCCAACACCTGCGGCACCAATTCCCTGAGCGACAGACCTTTTCTTTAAGAACCAGGAAGGAATCATAACAAAGGTTGGTCCTGCCGTTAATGCAAAACCTATGGACATCAAAAACCCTTGTAACATAATCAATTGAGTTATTGTCTTAGCCACCGAAGCGGTGCAGAAAGAAATGAGTACTAGAGAAGCTCCAAAGAGCATAACCAACTTATAATTAAATCTTCTAATCAATGTATTGGCTATACTGATAAGCATAAATGATAACCCAATACAGAGTCCACCAATTAAAGCATATTCCTGCATATTTGCCCCAGGAAAATGATTTGTACTAACATAATAATCTAAAAACACACCATACGCTGTATTAGTTCCCCATGAACACATATTGATCAACATTATGCATATACAAGTGGTCCATCCCCAAAACGTACCATCCGGTGGCACATCCTGATTTTTCTCATTTTCTTCCTCTGATTCGACACTAGGAATTGATTCAATATCAGATGGTTCCGGAAGAATACTCTGAGCATAAACTTCGGCACCATAGTCTTCATTAGCTGGTCTATTTTTCTCTCTTTCAGAAGCGTAGGCACTATCATCTCTTACTGCATCAAGAAGTGTAGACGTTCTTTGAACAAGATTATTTGATATCGTTCTAAGAAGAGACGGCTTTTTCACCAATCCATTTACGTTTGAGTTGGTTGACTGCAGCTTTTCAATTCGTCTTTCTGGGAGACTCTCTCCCTCAGTAGATGAACTTAGACTGCTTATCTCAGAAGATTCTTCTGATTCAGTACTTCTATTATCACTATCCATCATGCTATTTGAATGATTTCAGTTCGAGTATATGGTTAACTACAGTTTTTTATGGAGACATTTACTTTTGAAGCCGGGCTTTACTTATATATATATGAATATTATCTTTTATAGTGCACACTTGATTTGGTAGTATATATTGAGGATGTACATACAACATTACGGAAAAGAGTGGAAAAATTATGTTAATCACGGACAGGTACGGGGGGTGAATCACAGAACAATAAGATTCGAGAATTAATGAAGAACTCCGAAAAGTACCGCTTAGGGGGTTTAAATAGATTTATCTATTAGTACAGGTGGATTATCGTGAAGCATAGATGATATATCACTCTCTAATACAACCAGAACTGAAATGAGAGTAATAGATCCACAGTATTCTTCATTTGATGCGTAATAGATGAATTAGATGATGAGGAAGACAGCTTATCGGAAAAAAGAAAAAGAACTTGAAGGAAAAACATTAATCCGGTTACACCTTATGCGGATATATGCCCCAAAATATCCGTTTCAGTTTCATCGGCTAATTGTATCTTTCGTATCCGTGTGCTACATGCATTTTAAAGACTTTTGAAGATCAACGTTTAATCATTATTTTTTTGTATAACCCAATATTTTAGCCGCTTGACTGAACTCTCCATTTGTAAAATTCGTATCTAAATCAATGGAATCATTCCAGACCAACCGTTGAAGTAAGTAGTCAGATGAAACTGTAGCAGGACCTTGCTCTGAAATTCTGAATGCTTTTCTGATAATCGCATTTGTTAACTTACCTTTCAAATGGTAGTCTTCACAAATTTTTAATAACAAAATCAAAGGGTATGGATTTTGCCTCAATTGTTTCATATACTCCCTACTTCTGAGAAAATCAAGAAGGGCATACCAGATGACCTTGGAAGTAATTTCCCTTCCATTATATGGCGACCTGGATGTTTGTGCAAACCAATTAGCACAAGCTATACAATGCCAATATTCACCCCGTTGAATAAATGCACAACATATTTCTGCAATGGTTGAAATAGAAACAAAGGATCGATATCGTTGAATAGCACCAAGAGCCTTACGCATATTTCTTTCCAGGGAAACTTCCAGGGTGGATTGGAAGATACGTTTTATATAGCCTTTTCTCATATTTCCAGGAATGAATGGTGCTATTCGATTCAAAAAACTCTCAAAATCCTCTGGTTCTCCATACTCAATATAAAAAGCTCTTGATACTTCCTTAAGACAAGCCTTCAAATTCATTTCATTAGATGTCATTGCTTTGACTAGTTCTAGCTTGTTTGTTGGATTCTTAACCAGCATCAATAATAGGCGCATTGTCTGTACATCAATATCACGATGGTATCGTAGCTTCATCTTATTCAACACTGGAATAACATATTTATAGGGCTCCGATATCTTTCCCCGTTCTGTTAAGTGCAATACACAGCAGAGAATTTCATTAAATGTTTCAGTAGTTGGGTGAATGCCCAATCTTTCGAATTTCGTAATTGATATGGCTATCATATCCAATTCTCCAATCCTTGAAAAAAAGTGAATAATCAAGTTTAACGTTGTGGAATTAATATATGATGATAACGTTACCAATTTGCTTAGAACAATTCTTTGTAACTCTATATCTAATCTTGAATGGGGAGACACAGAATTCCATCCATAATTCTTCGTAACCAACCGGTATATATATGCATTGAGGCTAGATGTGCTTAAAGACTTTGGGTCTGGACTTTTAGGAAAGGTAGTAGTTATAATTGGAGGTAATCTCTCTGGTATCTGGAACTTGCTCTTAGGTGTTTTAAATGTAGGTACTTTTATTGATAGTAGTCTGATTGCTTCTTTAGTAATCAACATATCGCTATTTGCATCGATCGATATATCAGTTAGGATGGCTTCCATTTTTTCTTTTGATTTGAGAGATGACGTGAGATTCAATGATGCAATTTCCTCCGAGAGACTGCTCTCTTCAACAGAAAGTTCTTGTGGGCAGACATCATCGTTCCAAACTTCTAGGAATCGGGATGGTGCTTCGACAGGGTCTCCTAGGCTTGAAACTTTAAATGGTGCAAGGTATTGCTTGTTAGAATTGGTATTTATAGAAGAATATTGTGACGGTAATCTGCTTTTCTTTGTGACTATGGGTTCTTCCGTAAGTTCAGGAAATTGCTTGCAAGACAAATCTGAAAACTTCCGGCTATATAAAATTAGACGTTTTGCAGTTGCGCCTGAATGATACCGTAGAGGAGGATGAAATCGAACCCATTTCATGAACATATATGACATTATCTGTTCGCATTGTCCGGATATCGGTTATATTTGTCACCTTTATATAGTCTGGGTATACCAAACTCTACCGATGTCTATTATCCTATTTAAAAAAAAATTCCAAAAATATTTCAAGGATTTTATTTATCCATTATCATGATTCGTGATAGTGCATTATATATAAATAGATATGTATACACAAAAGATCACTGTAGAGGTTCCAGTGAACTATTAAGCCTGTTCAAATGCAAATAGACATCTGTTCCATAACCTTCCATACTAATTAACTTAAGATCTCCCGAGAAATACCTCGCATAAAGCCTAGAGTGTGGTAATCCAACCCCGAGTCCCATAAATGGAGGTTTAAAATTACCATTACGAAGAGATGGATCATATTCATCGATCTTTTGCTTGGCGGATGTATAGAAATATGTCCAAACAAGTGGGATTGCCGATCTTGGGATTCCACCTCCTTCATCAGAAATCTTCACTGTGATATCTTCTAATCCTTCGGCAACGATGATTTTAACAGGAGGGAACTTGAGTTCCGAGATATCCTTATCTGGATGTAATCTCTGTTGAAATTCGATCGTAGCACGTAACGAATTCTTTAAAGTTTCAAATAACATATGAACCAAATGGCCTGGGACATACATAAATTCCAGATCCTCTGGACAGTATAACTGTACTGGAGGAGCCTCTTCAAATTCATAGTGTTCTTCACAAGCAAATCGAGCAGCATCAATCGCATCCTGAGCCACTTCCATAATATTTGTATGGAGGCAGATAATCCCAACATAGTCATCACTATACATATTGCCCATAGCCTGTTGGTTTAATGCAATTGTCTGTCCGATGAGCATTCTAATACCAATTCGGCTAAGATAGAACTTATCAAGAAATTCATCAACTGAATTATCCAAATATGTGAAATTCTTCTTCCTTTTCCAAGATTGAACACCTCTAGCTACAGTGGCAACAGTAGCATCATGCCTACGCTTAATCTTAGTAAGCGTATTTGTAACAAGCTTGTTATAGTTTAACACTTCTGGTGGATAAACGATATCCTTAGGTGCTGGGATATAGTAGGAGCGATAAGGCTTTGGCAATCCAATATGATTATGTGCAGCATTTAAGTTTTCAACTTTTACATCCTTCACCGATACAACTGGTTTATCATGCCTATGATCGATAACAATGCCATCGTCCGAGAAAAGTAAAGGTCTCCTTACTGAATGTGACGAGCGAATATGACTTGATTTATCATATTGTTGTTTCGCACCAGATAGCAGCTTTCGCATTTCAGGATCATTGATAACAGGTTCCGGTAATGAAGTTAGCTCTTCGAAAGATTGGGCATACCAATCCCTCACTGTTTGAATAGATGGCTCTCTGGCCAATCCATTAGGAAGTGTCTCCAAATCTTTCACCCGATGACTGAGCCTAATAGGCAATTCATGAACGGCGAAATGAGAGGCATGAAACAAAGAACCGGCAGAAGCTTTAGGTCCAAATTGCACCATCTGACGGAGTGACACCCCGGTTTGCTTGACCGTTGCATAACGATAAATCTTCTCCCTTAGCGGTCTGGTCAGTTTCCAGGGAGCCGGTGATGTCATGGTTTAAAAAATCAATGTTGTGTAAAAGGTGATGCTTTAAGTGATGAGTGATGGGTTTGAAAGAATGAATTGAATGTGATATTTTATTTCCAGTAAATCGTATATATACCAATAGCTATGAAAAATAACATTATCTTTCTTTCCGCACAGCCTCACGCAAGGCTCCATATCATGATTGACATCTATCGGATAAATGGGACAACAATTTTTAAAAAGGTATCGAATATATTATATTATACAAATATTTTAATGATAAAATCAATCACTTCACCTGGCACCACCAACTGCTGTCATCATTGCTGCATTCATATCATTGAAAACTTTGTTCATTCTTTCTCGTCCAAGACTCCAATTTTCATTTAATAACCTTGCAAACCGATCTCTTCCAAGCATGATGGAACCAAAATAATCCCTCGCATCTTCAACAGCTTTAGAAGCATACTGGAATTCATCCAACTTCACCAGATTCAAGTGGCTTCCAACAACGATCAACAATAAAACCAAAAGGAATGGAATCCAGAAGAACATTAACCTCTTATCCGAGTTAAGCCTGTGCTTGGATTTCAATGATATGATAGCATCCTCCACTGCCTCTTGCTTTGTTTCAGAATCACTTTCAGACGAGGCAGACACAACTCCATCAACACCAGCCGTTTGTTCAGGCCTTTTTTCATCATGACCACGGAAGTTAATGAATGATCTCCAGTTTCCACCGTTGGGGAAAAGATCATCGTATGATGGTAATATGTCATCGTCAGGAGCACTATCGCCAACCACTGTAGCATTCTCATTCTCTCTCTCATCAACAAGTGTAACCGTCTCATCAGCAACTGTCATTGTAGCAGCATCATCACTCGATGTAGCAGCATCACGGGAATCTTTCACTCCAAATGCACCTCTCATAGCCATCCAGAACTGTAAACCAATTGTTCTACTCCTACTCTTTCTAGAAATCTTTGAATCTGATTTCGTGGTATCGGTATTAGATGTTCCATTATTGTTAACATCAATGCTCTCTTCGGAAATGCTGTAATCAGTATTATCTTCGGAATCAGCCTCTGATTCCGTATCTGATCTAATATGTGCTCCCTTGATATATCTGCGTCTCGTAGTAGATGGGCCTCCATTGGCTCTCATAATTCTGTGGGCAGAATCGTCAATTAACGATGACAAAGAATCAACAGACTGCTCTCTAGATAAGCTCTCTTCAAATATAGAGTTATCTTCAGAAGAACCACATGAGAAGTCTAACAAATCTAACACATTTGGATCAGCAATATCCTTAAGAGAAATACCCTCACCTATAACCATCGAAGTTGATGCTTTACAGCGGATCAACAGACGAATAATATCTCTATGTCCGTGAATCAACGCATAACAAAGTGGAGTTAACTTGTTTGCATCACGAGAATCCACCTTTGCACCATGTTCAACAAGGTATCTTGAAAGACCGAAGTAACCTTTCATTGACGCTAAATGCAACATTGTCTGTCCTTCTAGGGTACATAGTCCCCAGTTAGGTGATACAACAGGTGAATTAGGAAGATCTAGCAAAGATAAGAACTTCACTAATATTTCCTCGTGGCTCATTGGTGCTATATTAGAAAACTGTTTCATACGATCCGAAGCTTCATCAAACCAATTATTACTGGCTGTCGAAGTGTCCATCTCGGCATCACACATCTCCACATCGTTACTTCCATCACCACCGACATTACCATCATGATTACTTCCAATGATCCTTCTTGCAATATTTTTTGCATCTTCTAACTTACCATTCATTTTCAGACCGACAATCTGCAAAGCAAGCTCAATAAGTTGACGATCGGAATCATCCGTATATGTAAATATCTGATGCGATGATGGTATCATATCTGCCATCTCACCAGTAACAGGGTTCTGAATGGTAACCAAAACAGGGCCGGCCTGCGTAGCTGGAGGTAAATATGTGACTAAGGTTGAACTTGACCAGCAATGTGTAGCAAGAGAGAGATTTGCACCGAATTTAACGCCCATGCCTTGCTGAAAGTTGGTACCCAATATAGTGATCTCTACACCACCACGAATAGGACCTTGCGCTGGAATGATACGTTCAATCGAAGGCTTAAGCGGATCGGGTGTATTTGCCGATTGGGCTTGCGGGTTCACGGCCGGCGTAACCTGCTGCTGCCTTAATTGAGGAGCAGGTGCGCTCATCGCAGCTGGATCAGCACATTGGGAAATGGCGGCAGCAGCAGCAGCGGCGGCTGCGGCAGTATTCTTATCTGGTGTAGTTGAGAATACGCTGGTAGCAGAAGACGAGTAAAAGTTGTTTTGAGGAGACAATGTATCTGAGCTGAGTGGCGAAATAGGCTCCTTCTTTACGCTTGTGCTGGAAGATATAGAGCTTGTCTTTCTCGTACCAAACTGAGAAGACGTGTCGAAGTAAGTGCTTGGGGATGTACTCGAAGGTGACCACCTTTGCTTACCACTAGCAAATGAAGAAAACGTTGATGTTCCTTCTGTGAATGCATCCTTTGAATTCTTGATGGCTGGTGCAGCTGGAGTAGCAACCTTTGATGCTGCAGCTTTAGGAACATCTGTGCTGATAGCATTGCTTGCCGAAGACTCAGATAATGCAGAACTTGCCACTTCAGAATCGGTAACTGAGGATTTGTGTCCACTTTTTGGTGACTTCTTTCTATCCATGATCATAATTGGACCAGAAAGTGTCTTTGCCACAACCCTTCCAGTATAGTCTTTAAGTACGAAAAACAATTTGAAACCTTTATTCTCCTGATGGTGCCTGCAATAACAAACGATTCTCGTCAAGATACTCATGCTTCTCTCTGAAAGTTGGGATGCATTACCAGTAGGTTGTGGGAATGACACAACTTCTTTACAGTTGAATATGAGTGCCCTACGCACTCTATTTATTGACCAACCACTTGTTTCATCCAGAAGCCCCGATTTTCGACGAGAAGCTCTCTTTATTTCCCGACGCATACACCGCCGGCAAATATTATAACTCTGCATACTAGAAGAATCCTCGGTAGCAGATGAACCCACAATGAATGTATCCAAATAGAGCATATTAGGGCGAATAGATTCTGGTATTTCCGAATCCTCGAGTGTCAGCTTCGGTTTGGCTATGGTATCCCTTGGGAAATGTATAAGAAATTGTGGAGGTGGCGGAGATATTGTAAGCTTAAGTTTTATTTGCGTTTCGACTCTTGAACTCGTCGGAAGATCTGAAATATTCATGTGGTATGGTAATTGAGAACCATCGCAACCAGACAAGTATTCTGATGGAACCATGCTACGACACTGCTCGGAATCAGTTGGGATTGCACCATTTGCAGGCTGCGGGCACACGCTATAATCTGCAGCCGAACCACCAAATTTTAAATTCATGAGTTCGTCCTTAGCCTTCTTATACCTTTGCAGGTCATTATTTTGAGCATTGAAATCGATCATTGTATAAACCGGATCAAATGCCACAGCTGACATACCTGCCATCGAATTACCTTCATTTTCATGAACTGCAAAACGTGGAGACTTTGCTAGGAGTTGCTGTTGTAAATTCGACATTTGCCTCGAAGATGTTGAGGCATCTTGTCCGGTACTTAAAAGTTCATTGGTGATTTGCGCTGGATCATCATACATGTGACCATCTAAGAATTCATCCAATAATTCATCATGAAAATATCCTTGTTCAGCACTTGCATTTTCATCAACCATCCTGTCGTTGTGCCTATTGCGACGTGAATCGGTGGTGTCCATTGGAGACTTGGCCTCTGCGGAGATCATCGTTGTTCAACAGTCAGTTGGCGTTATTTGTAGGAATAAATGTGTGGAATGGGAATATGTATTTAAAACCTGTAAAATGATATAATGCCTTATGTTGTAACGTTGAATGTGCAAGCGTTTAAAGTAATACCAAGAAGGTCAAGATAACAAATTTTCAAGGGGATCACAGGGAAGGGGGGAAAAAGATAATTAAAGATAATTTTAATTTAAAATTCATTTGTTTTCGTTATGAAGGAAAAAATAAAATTTTGTCTCCCACTATGCCGCTTAGACCCGTCCACACCTAAATTTTTCTTTCCAAAATTCGCCTGTGATTTTCTTTTGCGTCTAATATGTTTACATGGGTTGGGTACTTAATGTAATATTAGATGACAGCTTGTGTAGTTGTACCAACATTTCTATAGGTTATCAATAAAATTTTACTAAAATTGTATGTTCTTGAAGCTTCGCTGTCATCATTGCTATGTTTTTCTTCTCCCTATTCAGGCCAGACACTTACCAGTCCACTCCACTACACATCAATTATGTAATCTCCCTTAATCTCCCTTTTTTCTTTTTCACAGCCGCGTTGAAAATGTTGGGATTTCATCGTTTGTGCGCGTTTTCTTACATTACCAAATGTAGTTCTTAATTGGTTTCCTACACATCCTTACACTTAGACTATGGTCCTTGCATTTACAGTTTATACTTTATACATACATGACTGAATTTCTTCCATCATTCCAGTCTTTATTCAATCAGTTTTGATCCGAACCACTTGGTTGCTCTGGTTTGGATGCTTCCTCTGGCTTGGCTGAATTCTCTGATTTAGGTAGGCTTTCCGATGTTGATGGTGGTTCAGAGCCTGTGGCTTCTTCGGTCTCTGGCTTGGCCTCTTGGGATTTCGACTCTTCAGGGTTGGTAGCTATATCTTTATTAGGGTTTGACACTGAAGCTTCATCATTCTGTGTGGGATCGGCCGGTTCCTGCTTTGCGTCATCCTTATAAGCATCATCTCTGTATCTTTCCCGGGGTTCTCCATAATCCCTATCGTCACCTTCTCTCCGATCTCCACTTCTATCATCGTAGTAACGACCGCTATCGTAGCGTCGATCATCCCGACGATCATCTCGATGATAGTCTCCTCCCCATGGTCTATCTTCCCTTCCCCTATCATCATCGAACCGTCTACCGGATCCATAATCCCTTCTGTCATCATATCCACGTCTGTCATCGTAGCCACGTCTGTCGTCATAACCTCTTCTATCATCATATCCACGGCGATATCCATCATCGTATCCTCCGTATCCACCACGGCCTTCCATTTGACGATCATCGTAGTCACGACGGTCATCGTACCATCTAGGATCCCGACCTCTTGGAGGTCCCATCCGTCTTCTTCTTGCCGATGGCATCCTTCTGGCTTTCTCACAGATAAGACCTCTTTCTCTATCCAATGCAAATTCGGCAATAACTGGTTTACCATCAGCAATATCCTGTAATACTGTTTCCATGTCTGGAATGTGTCGGAATGCCACAAATCCAAATGGCTGATTATCAATTCTTCTTGGTGGTAAAACACTCACTTGAGCCAATGGACCAAATCTATTAATCAATAGTTAGTATTAATTCCTCAATTTGAATTTTATTCTACTTACTTCTCAAATGCAGATGCTAATGTCTTGGCAGAGGTACCTCTTTCAAAGCCTGTAACATATAGTGTAGCTTTAGGCACCTCTTCACTTCTTGGCTCTCTATACCGATCGTCGTAGTCTCTCATACTAATAAGTTACCAAAATCGCAGCTAAGATTGGTTTACAACCACTTCCTCTTCACTTAGATCTAATGTCAGATAGAGTACTAATTGAAGCAATAACGAAGAAATGATGATGGAGTCTAAGAATTTTTTTTTTCTTTCTTTCTCCGAGATCTTCCTGAAAAATTATCGGAGCTGCTGAAAAATTTCACACTATTTAGATATGATCTGATAGAGTTACACAGAGCAGAGAGATCTTATCATATAATCACAGTAAGACATCTAAGATGAGTGATCAAACCCAGTTTAGAATTGTTGTTGGTTCATACGAGCACACACTCTTTTGTCTTTCTGTAACTATTCCACTTAAAAAAGACGATGAAACAGAGGATGATGAACGTACGGTGCATTTCCATGAAATCTTTCATTTCCAAGCACATACACTTTCTATAAGAGCATTAGATGCCTGTAAAAGATATTTGGTTTCTGGTGCAAATGATGAACGAATCTGTCTATATGATATGCAGAAAAGAAAAGAGCTTGGTACTCTACTCAAGCAGCAAGGTTCCATTACTAAATTAGTCTTCTCCGATGAGGAAAAAAGAGCTACCGATCAGAACTGTATCTGCCTCAGCCACAAGATGGGTAAATGGCTTTTGAGTGCATCTGAAGATGGAACAATCTTAATATGGAGGGTGAAAGATTGGGAACAGTTCGGTACTTTGAAAGGTCATAAATCAGCTGTGAATGACATGTGTATTCATCCATCCGGAAGGGTCGCCATTTCAGTCAGTAACGATAGAACTGTTCGATTATGGAACTTAATGACCGCACACAAGGCATCCGTTTTAAAGCTTAGAGGAAAAATCACATTAGGACAACTTCCATACTTCTGTGAGTTTGATAAAAAGAGTGGTGGGGATTACTTCGTAATTGGCTTAACTACCAGATTGCTGATCTATAAGACTAGGGAGGCTAAACTCATACATATATTTACGTTAAAGAAGACACTCATGTGTATGGATTTCTTGGTGTTGAATGACAAGCAATATATGGTTTTGGGATTTAGTGATGGATCGTTACGCTTCTATGTATTTGATGAGGAGCATCTGTCTAAATTCGATAAAGATGATGCTGATCTATTAGGGTCTATTGGTGATGCAAATATGATATTACAAGGTCATGCTACTAGAGTGAAAGGATTTTCAATCTATCAGGAGAAATTAGCTGACACAGGTAAAGTATTGACTTATATCGTTTCTATATCGTCCGATGGTAAAGTTGTTCTTTGGGACATGAACAAGCAGGATCAGATAGGTGTCTTTGATACGGGAGAAAGATTAAATGTTGTTGTTACAATGCCAGAATTTGTTGAAAAAGCTAGTACTATGAAGAAGATTATAGATGAAGAAGCATCAACGGATGATTCAAATAAGGTCGAAGATGAAAAAGATGCAGCAGCGCTTAAAAAATTGATTAAAAATAGAAAGAGAAAGATGAAACGCCAAAGAGGCAAGGACAAGAAGAAGCTTATGAGAGTGGAACTAGAAAAATGAAATATAAACTGTACAACTAGATTTTAAAATTAATAACTGCGGAAGTATAGTATTATATGAAGGAAAGAATGCAGATACTCACAACTTGGCCTTGTCCAACTTGCTGACGTGATACTTATAAAGCTTTTCAGCACGGACCCAGACTGGAGCCGTATCTCTTTGAGGAAGTTGCTTCAGGTATGGCAACAAATCATGGGAGAAGAACTCGGATGATTCTCTTGGCAAAAGGGATGGCAAATGATCGATAGAAACAACCGAAAGCTTTGGACCCTTTGTAGTTGGAACTAAAACGGTTGGCTTATCGAAATCAGTGGTGATCTTATACACTGGAACTGGATTGTATGGATTCGTAGTATCTGCAGAAACATCGACAATACTGCGCAACTTTCTGTTCTCATCATTCAACAGATCCATTGTAATGAATGGTGGAATTGGCTTAGCCAAATAGATACAATTGATAAAGACATCAGCCTGAGCAATTTCTGGGAATGGTCCACCCTTCTTAGTTTCTGCAAGATCCCACTTCAAGATATTTTCCTCTGGAACACCGGCACGTCTGCACATCTTTTGTGCACCATGTCCACAACGTCCCAATGCACCAATAATAAGGACCTTTGGATATCTACCAGTAACCTTAACTGCCTGAGAAACCATACCGGAAACATCTGCAACAAGCTTATCTTCACTGTTGTAAGGCTTAGCACCAGGCAAGTCTACACTATCTGGATAAAGCTGCTTGAAAGCCCAATCCTCCAAACCGAAGGCTGCACCACCGAAACCAGCGTAGAATCCAAATGCAGCAACACGACGTCCCTTATCATTCTGTAAGAATTCTAAATCATACAACAGACCTCCACCCAATGGGAATCTTCTAAGAATTTCTTGCCAGCCATCCTGATTCTTATAGCAGTGTGCAAATTGGATATGCGTGTGCTTTAATGGGAAAGTGTCTGGTGGCAATTCCTTCAATCCGATCACGATAGTATCCTTAGGACAGTCGACCCAAGATCCAGCTGGCACAATTTTGGCACCAACTTGCTTGTATTCATCGGAACTGAAAGCGGATTGCTCACTTTCTTCAACTTCAATGTTGAAGTTACCAGTAGCTAGTAACTTCTTGGTTGTTGTTGGAGTAAGCGCAGCACGACATTCGAGAGGCTTAGTCTCGGCTCTAAGATGAAGAGTAACCTTGGACATATTATAATAATTTAGATATATAAATAAATCTATGGATATAATAATTTCATCAGAAGGTTCAATATTTCGATTGCAACGGAAGGCATATTCTTCACTTTATATATCAATTTTTCAAAATGAATGAAAACCATGTTTCGGTAATTTCAATGGCGGAAAATGAATGTGCCGCATTTGATTGTTAGCCCCCCATTATTACATATGGTCGAGAAACATGGAAACGCACTATTTTCCTTTTTTTTTTAATTTGCTTGACTCATCATGCTACATGGATTGGTAAAAATTTTCCTGATAACGTATTTTAACCTATGGCAATACTGCGGAGAAAGGAAATAATAGTGGACCAATGATTGAAGAAAACTATGAAAAGTTTCTTGAGTCATTATTTTCGGTTAGTTGGTAACATGTTTTACCGATTTTCCAGTAACTCAGACACATTTCGGTTAGTGTAAATTTAGAACTACAGTTATAATTTAGTCCATACCTACGTTCATTTCCACCCTATCTTTTTTAACAGCTCATTTGATCCATGAACTTATCATTTGCATGGCTTTTTCCCACTTCAATTCCCTGAGCACTAAGGAAATAAACCAAAACCCTCCAGGCCCTTTTCCCCCAGAATTTTTCATGTGGCTGAATAAATTTAACAACAAAAAAGAAAAACGAAATTTCACCTACATGTTTTAGGCATCGAAATTTATCGTCAGAGAAATTTAATCTGACCCATGAAATACTGATCTATAAGTGTTGAAAACATTAGTATTATGGTTTAACTTATAATTTCCTGTTCACTATAGTTCTCGGAGATACCGAAAGTATATATTTCCAAAGTTTCAGCGTCTTATCGGGTCTTATAATAAAGATATCCTGTAGTATACAGGTTTATACCCCTATGTGACTCAGTTCGTCGATCGATGCGTCGACGATTATGCACATAATTTCCCAATTCCTCAAACTTTTGTTTCAACAGAGGAAAAAATAAACATTGAGGGAGTGGAAAAAAAAGTAAAACAGGGGAGATTGAGATTTAATCACAATGAGAGCTATTTAGTGATCTGTATGTAAGACCCTTTTGATTTCTTCAAACTAGAACCATTATTTGTATGCTTTCTTCTATAAACTGATTGGCGATAATCACAAGTACACATATTAATAACCATCATTATGGCACCCAATAGTCCCAATAATTCTACTCTTACAATCTCTCCTCTGGTAACAAACAGAAGATCAAGAGATTTCTTTCAAACGCCACCACCAATCAATGGAAGGCGTGTTCATTCAATATCTCATAGAATATTTTCATCACCGAATGCTAGAAATTCAAGCGCTGGATCTACAAGTGTATTACTTGGTTTAAGGGCACAACCTAAACCTTCTGCTTCAGAAGGGGTGGATAAGAATCGCAAGAAATCTATTCCGGACGTTTCTTCTTTTGCTGAAGAACCTGAAACTAGTGGCATACCGGAAAACTCTGAGATTCAAGAGGAAATACCGTTAACGCAGGCAGATAAACTGAGACTCTGGAGACACGATGCATTGCTTCAACATCATTATGCTACTGCCATGTATATTGGTGATAAAGTTTTAACTATGACCAATGATCCTAATGATGCATTCTGGCTTGCTCAAGTTTATTATGCGAAGACAGATTATCAGATGGCACTTAATCTTTTATCAGGTCCCCAGTTTGAAGAATCGGTTAGCTGTCGATATCTTTCTGGACTTTGCTTGGTGAAAATGGAAAGATATGATGAAGCGCTTGATGTTGTGGGAGAAATTAATCCATTCAAGAAAGATCATCATGTGAAAAATACTGACGGTGGCATCAAGTTAGAAGCTTCAATGTGTTATCTTCGTGGTGTAATCTATGCCAGACAAAATAATTTTGAAAGAGCCAAAGATTGCTATAAAGAGGCCGTTCTGGTGGATGTCAAATGTTATGAAGCATTCCATGAACTTATTAGTAATTCAATGCTGACGCCAGATGAAGAGATGGATCTTATATCGCATCTAAGTTTCGATGATGCTGATGATAATGCAGAGCTAGTAAAATTATTGTACACCACACAGCTCAATAAATACAAGAATGTGAGGACATTCGAAAATGCGGAACGTCGTCTTAGGGATGAATATAGTTTAGAAGGTAACTCGGACCTGCTTTTATCCAAATCAGATCTTCTATATGTCGAATGTCGATTCCAAGACTGTCTTGAGATATGTCGGGCAGTACTTGCTAAAAATGAATTTAACCTTCAAGCATTTCCAAACTATCTTAGCTGTCTCTATGAGACAGGTGGGAAGAATGAGCTTTTCCTTGCTGCCCATAAGCTTGCAGAAAACTATCCCAATAGTCATATTACCTGGTTAGCCATCGGCATATACTACTTTGCTATTGGTAAAATTAGTGATGCACGGCAGTTTTTCTCCAAAGCTTCAATATTAAAGCCAAGCTTTGGCCCTGCATGGATTGGATTTGCACATACCTTTGCAGTGGAAGGAGAGCATGAGCAGGCAATTAGCGCGTATGCTACAGCATCTCGTCTATTCACTGGTAGTCACTTACCAGTGCTCTTTCTCGGAATGCAGTATCTTCAAATGAAAAACCTCACATTGGCTCAAGAGTATTTAGGTCTTTCTCTGAGTATGTGTTCTACCGATCCTCTACTATTAAATGAACTTGGTGTATTATACTATAACAAGGGTGATCTTAAAAAGGCTGAATCTTTCTTGCAAAAAGCACTGTTCGCATCACAGAATCTTGACTCTGGAACAAAGGCATGGTGCTCAATTCATTGTAACTTAGGTCATGTTTATAGACGCCAGAAAAGATTCAGACTTGCCATTAATCATTTTGAAGAAGTCCTACGAATGTCTAAAGCTGAGGCAGATGTGTACTCATCACTAGGGTTAATCCACTTGAAGATGGGTAGGGTTTCTCATGCAATAGATTTGTTGCACTCAGCCCTTTCGATAGAACCTAGTAATTCTATTGCAACTGATCTTTTGAACAAATCTTTGGAGATCAATTTGAAAGTGCGCAATAGCAAATTTATTAATGAATTTTCAAGTCTGTCAAAGAATGAGGATAAACATCATAGAAGGCTGGACACTCAGGGTAATACATCTGTGCCGGATACCCCAATAAATAAAAGGGCTAAAAATGTGCGTTTCATTGGTGAAAGTCGGGCTAAAAATATGGATTTGGTAGTGGAAGATCTTAGAAGAGGAGATGATGCTACAGATAATTGTGATAATGATGACGATGATTTAATGGAGCTAGAAAGTGATTGATAAACTTTACTATGTAAATGAGGCAGATCAGGTCGTATGGTGGTAACAACTTTATATAACCTGGTAGGACTAATGAAAGTTCACTATTAATTTTTCATGTAGCTGTAATTTTTTAGGTGAATTTTTCAGTTTTGTCAAGGAACCTTCATAAAATGTATTTCATTAGAAATTACCATATGTATTAATACCATTGGGGGAACATGCTTTCACGTACATTCACATATTCCAAAAGGTTTGCCCTCCAGGCTTTAAAGCATCACAGGCTTGCCTTAAAGACCGCATCCACAATTCCTCTGAGATGGAATTCTACTGGAGTAGACGTCAATGCTAAGAAGGTGGACATCAACGCTGCAATCAGTCCGCTGGATCTCAATAAATCCAATATAAATAAACAGAAGGTATTTGATGAGAAAACTCCCTCTACTCAAATCAATAGAATATGTGATTTAATGAAATCTCTTCTACCTAAAGATCCTAATGACTTAAAGGTTGATTCAATAGAGTGCCGTCAGATCATGGATGGATACCCTATCAGATCAAGGCTTCCATTTCCCTTTAAAAAAGCAACATATAATGAGGTCAATGATTATATTCAACAAATTACTACCTATTCATACCCAAAGCATAGATTGGAAGTGACTACCATTATTGATAGCTTATTGAAGCAGGATCAAGTGAGTAAGCTATTGGATAGGAAAACGCAACATTGCCTTACAACGTATTTCGTGAAGCACAGACGATTAGACGAAGTCTTTTCCGGTGTTATCTCGGGTTTGAAATTTGATGCTGATTTTTACGGTATTCTTTTCGACTTCCTGCCCCAGAAGAAGCCTTTGAATCGATTACAGAGCTATCTAGAGTATATTAACTCCAGTTTCCAAGTTGATTCGAGGTTCCTCTACAAGTTATATTATCTTTTGCCGGAAAATGGTAAGGAAGAATTTTTGAGATCTCTAACAACGTTAGGATTCAATGTGAATGACATTATTCCTGATTTGAAATATACAAAAATTGAATCTGCTGATGAACTTCAAAAGAATATTCACCTGGATGATGTGGCAATGACGCCTGGAATTTTACAGCATAATGTAGAACTTTTATTAAAAGAAGGGAGACTTAACGAAGCCTGGAATTTTATCAAGTATGAAAGGCATATTAAAAGATACGAAATTCCATCAATTGTTGGAAAAATGTTTATTGATCATTTCATGGAGACAGGTGAACCATATTTTGTGTTACCATTTATGTCTAAGTTTTTAAGAATGACTGAGATAAGTCTTCGTGACTATGCATATTTCAAGTTACTTAATAGTCAACTTTCTCTACCGATAGATGAGGATTGGATAGCGAGAAATGGTGCATTGATGAAAATTGCAACTGCCAATTGTAAGAATGCAGAGCTTAAGTTTAATTTACCACGAAAATTGAAGCATTACGCTAAAGCTAACGGTAATTCTAAACTTGAGGAAACCAATCCTATTTCGAAAAAGGATGATGATTTACTCAGTTGCCTAGTTTGGTCCCATGATCCAGATTTTATTCTTCTTGCTAATACCGATAGTTTTAAAAGGGGCTCTAAAGTTTTCGCAGGATCCAATAATAAGATTATTAACATCGGCGATAATATTATGTTGCAATTAGCTAGAGATGGTGCCATTAAAACTTGGGAGAGCATTAAACCATTTCTTTCTCACGAGAGTACACGATATATCCAAGAAGTTGGATTGGCATTTGTTCGGTTCTTTTTACATCAGAAAAAACCTGAATATGTTCTTGCTATGACATCTCTCTTGAAGAAGGAATTCGATACGGATATCTCATTTGACTCCTGCACTTTATTACTTGGCTACTATACTAAGATAAATTATACATATGCCAATGAAGTCTGGTGGTTTAATATTCGACTACTATACCAAAAAACTTATACATACATCAATTTCTGGCACAAGTTAAGCTCACGCCTTGATAAAGTTGCTGTCAGACACAAGTTCAAAATTAAAGATTTCCGTTTACCATTAACAGAAAAGGAAAAGGTACTTGCTGGTGAAATCAAGAACAACGTTAAATGGGGGGAGACAATTCAGACCGATACGGAAAAGTTAGATTCCTCATTTATTTATTACACTCTTTATCTTCATAATGCATTGCCTAGCACGGAAATTGCAAAATTACTCAAGGGTAATGATTTGCGGAAAGCTTGGACACTTTTAAAGGGATGCCCTACAATAGATATGGGAAATATCAAAACTTTCAACAAGTACTTTTCATCAAAAGGTCAGTTCTACAATATCTTTGCATTAGCAAAATATATATCTGCTGATCCATATATCTCAACCCTTGAGGCATTGATCAACTCTGAACGGAAACTATCAATTGATAATGAATTGCTATTGAAGATATTACACGCAAAAAGTGTTAACAGTGAGTTGTGGAATAGCGAAAAGCTTAGTGAGAAACTTGCGGAAGCATCTATAAATATCAAAAACTGGGAATTGAATGATGATGAAGTGCAAACTGCCGATGATATCGATAAGAAGTTGAATTGGAACAATGGACCTGTATTTGATATCTCTAAAAGTACACCAGAGTATCAGAAATTGGCAACTTTATTATCCTTGTAATTAATTAGAAATATACATATATCAAATTCAAGTAATCAGAGTTTACGAACTATTGTTGTGCTGCTCATGGAAAACCAACTGAAATGCTGCGGTACGGGCTCTTTCTTGGAAGTCTGCAATAGGGGATGCATTACTAAGCCTTATAATAATGTTGTAAAATCCAAGATTAATAAGTTTCCGAGCAAAGTCACGAGTGTATCCAGTAAATGAAACTTGAGTCTCTCCCGAAGTGTGTGGTGTACCCAAATCCATTTGATAATCGGTCTCAGTAGTAGATGAAGTATCCTGGCGCCATGTTAAATTGGTAATAATCCACACAATGGCTAATTTAAGACCCCATATATCTGAATTAGATGAATCATCCGGAGAAATAGGTATATCTAATAGTTTTAACAATAGTTGAAGAAGAGAATCGTCTGCCATGATGCGACGCTTGTTTTCAAGTGTAGCAGCTGCAAAATTAACAAGTACGTAACAAATTGCCGTAGCAGATGGAATGTCAGAATGGGCGGAAGTTGACAATGCAAGGTGACGATCAAGAAAGGCTAGAAAATCTTTATCTCCAGTAGCCTTTCTTGCTAGAGAGCTTTGATATATCTTATAAAGACTAGCCGCCGAATCATGCAATCCATCATTGGATTGGCTAGCTGTAGGCGTGTCAGAAATAGTTTGTGAAGGTTCTCTAGCACAACTAATCGAGGCATTACGTAAAATGTTAAAGCATTGACGCTGAATTGCTGAATCTGCATCCTCACAAAAGGTAAATACTGTGTTAAGGAAGTCGGGCGATATTAATTCAGAATGCTTTTGTCCTCTCACCGCATAAAGTGCATTTCGAGCCACTTGAAATGCAGTAACTCTAAGCAATGTCAATGCCTGAGAATATGCAAATATTTGACATGATGGATTCTGTTGACCTTGAGATTTAAAATACGGGTCAATGTATGTTATAAGAGAAAGATGATCAATCTTGCCTCTGATTGCTGCAAATCCTACAGACAAATTCGCTAGTAACCCAAGAGCAGCAGCTCTAAGAAGAACTGTTGATCGAATTAGTTGATAATCTCCAATATTAGAAGCATAGACTGCAATGGAAGGTGCATCCAATAATGGAAGAACTAGCTTTAATACGTCGTGAGTAAAGAAAAATGTACGCAGCATATAAGCAGAACGAGAGAGCGAGCGCATTAGGCGGCAACAGGCAAGAGCCAGCTCTGTCGAAAGCCGTAGAGCGTTATGTAGATGTGGATCATAAGAGTTTTTAACAATCTTACATAGCCGCACATGACGAAGAATGGGATCATATACCACCGACTGTAGATCATATGTAGCAACTTTCATACGACGAGAGTCTGCCGTGGCACTGAGAGCTGCAAGCAGTTGAATACAATCTGCTGTAGCATGAACTGTTGAAGATTCCATAAATTCCTTATTGCCCACATCTTCATCGTCATTCAAAGGAACGGTGACCGACGCAGCTTTAGAAATAAATTGCAAGCCATAAAGTCTGGTAGCGAGCTTATCCGAACTAGCAGCCACTTCAGCAAGTAAAGAAGCAGCTGATAGCCTATTTGGTATGCCCGCAGGAGATGTAATTACCTTTTGAGCAATGTGTCTATAGTCTCTATTTTTAACGGTGCCCATTCCCCGGAAGAAATCTTCATCTGCTATAGACACTAAACAGTTTACTGCAGCTAAAATAAGATTATTTGCATCCGCCTTCGTTTTGTGTATTGCATTTGATCCACCTGCCACTTGGAAATTATGCTCGGCATAGCGAACGATGACAGCAGATGCTTGAAGCTTCAAGCTGGAATATTCACAGCGTAAAAATGATAGTATGGTGTATAAAAGAGGAGGAGGGATTTTTAGTTTGATTCCGGCGTAAGAAGCTTCAGGAAGAATGGATGCAAGTAATGCAAGCGTTGCAGTTAATTGACGAGAAGTATATGGTGACATATCCGCCGCAATAAGGGGTGTACCCTGATATTTGAAACTTTCAGATGTATTTGCTTTTGTAGATGATGAAAGGGCATTGACACCCAAGGTCTTCGAAAATACTGGGGCAGTTATATATGAAATTCGACGAAGAAGTGGACGATATATCACTGCCAGAAGACGATAGAATGATGAATTCTTTATTTCATCATCATTTGTAGCTTTGGGAAGGAGGAAATTTGTGTTTGCACCTGCTTGACTAACAAGGTTTCCCGCTATTATACAAGAATCTTCCAATATAGGTAACATGCTGGAATCTGAAGCATCTCCCATTCCATGAAGAAAGACAGCTGCCAACAATCGAGATAACGAATTACTGCATGGTAATGATGGAATGGAGTTTGCTTCAAGAAGATTTACCAAGGTTGGAAGGGTAAATTGTGCAAGGTGATCTGGATCTTTTGAAGTCTTGGAGATTAAAGTATCCACAACTCGTTTCAATTGTTGATCATATGGTTCAATTGCTGGTAGATATGGAGCTATAATTCCGAGAATAGTTGAACAATCCCGACATATGATAGGATCAGAAGTGTCACAGATTGTTTGGTAAAGAAATCGAATACGATCTGTATCCTTGGCAAAATCAGACTTCTCACGGCTGTTACCTAACAGTTGAAGCTTCCATTTATTAATATCGTCAGCATTGAAAGACATGGTAGTTTAACGATTAAAAGCATCAAACTTGTTAATAGTATGTATGAATTGCTACAGTAATAATTACTACTGATGAGAAAAAATCTAAGATTAAAATACAGTCGGTCACAATTTAATTGTGACCTCTATCAAGGGATCAATTGCCCAGCTCGCGCCATTTCCGTTTAATTCTGTATCATTTAGTTATGAAGAACTGAGACAAATTTATGTGATGATAATCATATTATGTAACTTTATGTGAAGATATTCAACATTGTTTTGGATTGAGTACATAAACACATTGGATTCTTCTTACTGATCCATCTAAAATCCTTTATCGGCTTTTATCCGAAGTACAGATATCAATCCCTAATTTTCCAAAGGAAAATTTGCCGACTTCAATTTCTCCGACATTTGATTCCCAATCATTTTCCTCACCATCTTACCTCTCTCTATTTACGTTTCTATCTTTACCAGTTAATATTATACCAATATAAGCCTTAAATCATGCCACGTGATCCACTTATCGGTCTTGTTGGAAAGCCCTCTTGTGGTAAGTCCACGACTCTTAATTCCCTTACAGATGCCAATGCTAAGATCGGAGCCTTCCCCTTCACTACCATTGATCCAAACAGAGCAACCGGCTATTTAGAAATCGACTGTGCATGTGCCCGTTTTGGACTTCAGGCAAAATGTAAGCCAAATTATGGTTGGTGTGAAAATGGTAAAAGGCATGTTCCAATAGAATTATTGGATGTTGCAGGTCTCATCCCCGGTGCCTCACAGGGACTTGGGTTGGGAAACAAATTCTTGGATGATCTTCGTCAGGCCGATGCATTAATCCAGGTTGTTGATGTTTCGGGTACTACTGATGCTGAAGGTAAAGCTACCAGGGGCTATGATCCATTACAAGACATACAGTGGCTTCAAGATGAAATTCGACTTTGGATTGAAGGTAATTTACATAAGAAATGGAACAGAATTGTGCGACGTCACGTTGCGACGAAATCTTCCATCGTCGAAACTCTTCGAGCGCAATTTGGTGGTTATGGAGCTACCAAAGAGATGGTTGCCCAAGCCATCAATCAAATTAAAGATTTACCGCCTTTGGAAGAGTGGGATAATGCGTGGATCACGCGAGTGGTCACATCATTCATGCATGTTAAATTCCCCACCGTTTTGGCATTGAATAAAATTGATCATCCAGATGCTGATAAGAATGTCAGTAAAATCATGTTGAAATATCCTAATATGAGATGTGTCCTCACAAGTGCATTAACAGAAATTTTCCTAAGGAAATTGGTTAAACAAAAATATATCAAGTATGAGCCAGGTACTGAATTCGTTGACACTTTGGAAGATCTTGGACCAGAAAGTGGTCTTCGGAAAATGGATCCGGTTTTGAAAGACCGTGTGGAAAGCATCAGAGATTTAGTCCTTTACAGATTTGGTTCAACCGGTGTCGTTCAGGTACTTCAAGAAGCTGCTAAAAAGCTCAATTTGATCCCCGTATATACAGTTAAGAATATCCAGACATTCTGTGGAAACAACAATAAGTATGTTTTCCGTGACTGTGCGTTATTCAAGAAGGGAATCAAAGTTCAGGCCGTTGCCCGAGCAATTATGGGAGAAGTTACAATTGCATCTGTAGAAGGAGTAGGCGGTAAGAGAGTTTCTATGGATGACGTAATTGTACCTGGAAAGAATGATATTCTTTCATTTAAAGTTGTTCCCGGAAAAGATGATGCTGCAAAAGTTTCTACTGAAAAGGAAGGATCAAAATCAAAGTAGAATACTTATAGACATACATTAATAGATTTAGACTGATATATTTATCGAAAAGCTAGCTTGTTCTTTGGTTTTCATCAACTTCGTCTTTTCGTGGCAACTTTTTGTTTGACATGAAAAGGGTTATGAACATTGAAAATATAGAGATGCCAAAACATAACCAGAAAATATTCCTTATTCCGACAGTCATTTTATCCTTCACCAAGCTTTGATCATGGGGATTTAGTTCCGAGATTAATTGCATCTGACCAAGTATCCTATTTAAAGGATAATTTTTGTCTTGTAACAGAGGTTGAATTTTGGCAAACCCATGTTTGAGAGAAACACTATACACCTCTCCTGCAATATTTGACCAGAATGCAATTCCAACACTTCTGGCAAAGTTCATCATAGCTGTAGTTAAAATGGTAGATCCTGGTTCTTTTGGTGCAAAGAGCAAAGCTGTCATCATCGGACCTTGGAAATTGATACCAGAAAACACACCAATCATAATTTGGAATCCGATGCTCATCCCTAAGTTTTCGTTTGATTTAAACAAAGTACAGAGTGCAAGTGGAATTGGAAGCAAAAATCCAGATATCAAAGCATAGATCTTAATGTATAAAAACTTTTGGGTTAGCACACTGGACACAATAGAAGCAATACAGGATGCAATAGCAACAGGGAATAACGATATTCCTGTATGAAAAGAATTGTGGCCTGCAACATTTTGGAAGTAAACACTAAGAAACTGTAAAGAAATCATCATACAGCTGAAGCCAGAAATGAATATTCCAATACAGATGAGTATGTTTTTGTTGAAGAACACTTTACGAGGAATCGTTGGGTACTTTGAGTACTTGAAATTCCAAATGCAAAACGCAACTAGTAATACTCCACCGATGGTAAATGAACAAATCACGGGAGCAGATTTCCAACTGGATTCTGTTTGTCCGAAAGAAATTCCAAGTAATAGAAGGAAGAATGATGCAACCAATAAGAAATTGTCAAGAAAGTCAATCGTACGAACTCTTTCCCAAAAGGGTGCAGTCGGTGGTTTTGGATAGTATGTGAAGATGAATAGAGGGAATATAACTGCCGAGCAGCATAGATTGAGATAAAAACACCATCTCCAAGATGCATATGTTCCGAATACTCCTCCAAATATCGGACCTAAAACTGATGAAAAAACGAAAGTAAGTCCCATAATTGCGAATATAACTGGTCGAGTATCAATACTAGAAATTTCGGTTGCAATTATCATTACGAGACTCTCAATACATGAACTACCTACTCCTTGAATGGCTCTACCAGCAATAAGCATGTTCATTGAAGTTGACACTCCGCAAATTAATGACCCAAGCTCAAAAATGACCATTCCTATCACAAGAACCCATTTTCTACCGAAATTAATAGAAATACGGCCCCAGAATTGTGCAAAGCATCCCATGGACATCATGTATGCTGCAGTAATCCATGTCATTTTATCGAATTCTTTAAAATGATCGGATATAGTTGTCAAGACTGTTGTTGTAATCATTTGATCCAAGGCAATTAAGAACATGCAAAGGCAGAGAGAAAGAATGCACATATAGCACTTCTTTTTGCTGCGAATGATTTGTTCTTGTCTGAGAGTTCCATCTCCTGCATCTGATTCTTTGAACTTCTGCACTTTCCTCTCATCATATGGTGCTTGCTTTTCAATATCTGTGTTATTTGTTGAATCCGTTTCACTCATTTAATTGTATCGTCTACTTGCTGTATTATAAAGCAAATCTATACCATTTCTTATATCAGTTGTCACCTGGGGTTCTATCACCTTTTATACTTAAACCATTTCTAATCTTAATCCTTCCAAATCCTGGAGCTCGGATTAAGGATTTGAAATAAATTTCTATATATGACATGCTTGTCCGATTATTGAGCAACAATAAAAAACTATTTATATTCGGCCGAAATTCAATTTAAATGCCGATTACATTACTGAGTAATGCGTTTTAAACCGGCCGAATATTTAACGGGTTTAGCACGGAATACTTTTCTATGTTGTATATCAAAGGATTAGGATTAAATATAACCCGAAAGCCCTCACTTTATTGTATCACTTATATAACTTTCAACTAGCTATATTCAAGGAAAATGCTCGAAAGTAAGCGCAAAAGACCTTACAGAAAACGAAATCGTACTTTAAAAGTTTGTGTACAGTGTCGGAAAAGAAAAGTTAAATGCGATAAGAAATATCCATGTACCAGATGTCTTAAATCACATCTAAAATGCAAGTACCTAACAAAGGAAGAGCAAGTTACTAATAGGGAATATACTGATGAAGATTCAAGTCCAGTTGCAACCAGGTTGGAATTGTTAAAGAATGAAATAAATGAACTGCATAGCAATGACAAAGCTATAAGATATAATAGTGATATTAATAGTTCACTACTAGATAAGAAACTACCCTCTTTGAAAAAGTGTATTATTATTTCCAACCATACAGGTTCCAACTACCTCGGTCCATCATGCCGAATGTGGCTTGTTGTCACCTTGCCTGTCCTTAGACAATACATGGGAGAAATGATGACTATAATGGGAAGAGAAAAGGATCATTGGTTGACGACGCATACGTCATGGCGAACTAGTCTTGATCCATTTGGGGAAGCGCACGATGAAAATTCATTGATTAAGAAAGTTATAGGTTGCAATCAAGCAGCTTTTCAAGAAAGGATTATGTATTTTCAAACTTACTTGAATCCTCTCATATTTAATGATTGCATTCCAATGGATCTTGTACATTCTTTATTCTTCAGGTATTTTGGTTCAGGCAGTCAGTCAGACAACCAAAAGCCTGAAGCATTCCCTTATTTACGTTACGGGGATATTTCATTAATCACAGGTATCGTTTATATGAGTTGCTTATTCACTCGGCTACGTGATAACCAAGATGAACTATTCAGATACAAACTTACATATAAAGGTAGTGAGTTATTTGCATTATTTCTTCGACTTTTGAATGGGTCAAAGTTTCGTGCCCATCCCACGCATGTCTGCTTGCTATCTTTACTCGTTTTATGTGAGAGTTCATTACTTTGCAAAGGATCTGTCGGAACCCATAGAGAAGTGGACTCATTTCCGATTTTCCAGATGTGTCTTGACATGTGTGTTCAAATGGGATTTCACCTTGATTCCAAATCAATGAAACCATTTTATTTCACACAGAATGAGCGCTCAGATAATCATTCTATCTCCCAAGAGCAAACTAGAAATGTATGGAATTTCGTTCAAGCGGAAGATGCTTTCTTTTCTGTCATGATCGGTACTCCTTTGCTCGTTGATGATCGTTCCTGTGTTGAGTATTTACAGACCTCAAGTTCACCCATTCAGCAGTTTCAATTCGACAACTTTAAAATTCAAAAAGAGGTGGCTTTTATCATCAATTCCCGTGCATCTATCTCTGTCAACATGCTTGTCACACAGATTTCTAAAATTTTACATTTCTGTCAGAGTATGCCCTCGATATACGGGCCCCCAAAGGGACTATCGATGCAAGAAACAGATCTCGACATACTAGCATTGGTATGCCGCCAAAAGCTAGTTTACTTGCAACTTTTACAAGGTCTCTGCAGGATGGTAACAGATGGAATTTCAAATTTATTAAATCATACTGACATCCCACAGGAAAGGTTACACTTAGAAAAGCTTTCTTCCGAAATGCATATGAAATGCTTACTTGCAGTGGTACTTTCTCTTTACACCGTCAAAGGAATCGTCTCTGGACAAACCATTTTTGATTCAAAGAGTAACGGAAGATATATGGTTTATTTTAGGGATATTATTTCCACAGTTCTAGGCCATTGTATAACTATCTGGTTTACTTACATCATTCCAGAAGCTACCGGAAGTCTTCAGTTAGAAAATGAAATCAACCATGTGAAGCTTTGGGCTTCCCAGAAGGTTGGTCAGAATTCAGATGAAATTATCACATTACCATTATTGGAACAAGCTATGTTTAATACAAGTAGTAAGCTGGAGAAGAATTACGAACAAGAAAAGCTTGAAATGAGGATGTTTCTTCGGCTGAGTAGCCCATCTGAAATGCTAAAATTTGCAGATAATACGTTCACTGCTAACAAAGTAATGAGGAGTAGTTTTGAATCGTTTATGACTGCTAGAAGCATTTCTGTGTGGGTATATATGTTGAAAGCTATTGAGGAATGTCGTGAACTTTTAAAAACCAAGCAGATTACTGTTTTGGATATTATGAATGAGACAAAGCAAAGGATGATGAAGGAGTTTGATATGAGTCCCGAAAATAGTAGTAATAACACTAGCAGTAGGGCTAACGATAATTTGGAAGAAATACTTGATTCGGTTCTGAAAGCTCCAGAGATGCAGCATATTGGAAATTCTGATTTGTTAGATCCCGAGGACTACTTTAATATAAACGATGAGTTAATGAAAGCATGTCAGAATTTATGATGTTAATTAATTGCAAGATATTTATCATACTATCATCGCATACAGCAACCTTTTGATGTAACACTTCACACCCTTTTTTAAAAATGGAGAAGAGCTGTTATTTTCTTCCAATCTCTTCCTTACTTTCCATTCTCTGAGAGGGAGAATACATATTAGAGACCCAAGTGTCATAATGCCAGAAAAGATTTGACCTTTTAAAAATGGCCTTGGATTTGATAAGTCTCTTAGCTTTAGAGCTACCACATCCGAAAAAATGCAGAAAATAGCCAAAACAAACCCTTCACTACTCCAAACGGAGGGGAAATCAGAAAGATTAATAGAATCTGGCATAATTGCCTGGTTTAAAGATTGACAACAGCCAGTGGTAAGACCTGAAAGAATGGAAAATGCTATTAGTTCGGGAGAGTTGTGACAATTGATGAAGAATGCAAATATAAGTATGATCACAATCGCATTAAAGAATATTGCCATATTGACACGTCCAAATTTGTCTCCTGCTATTCCAATTAGGGGACGCCCGATAACCTGGCATCCGTTAAATATAGCAGTCACATTAGCACCTTGAGTTTCACTTAGTCCAATAAAAGTGGCAAAACTTGCTAGTGAGAAAGAGATTACTATATACGAAACCATTCCTAACCCACACCAGAGACTGATCAACACAACACGCCATTGAAACATTACTTTTGGTCTGAATATAAATGCAGCCTGCATTTGCACCAGCTTCCAAGAGATTTTTGTTTTATGTTTTACCGTAGTTCTTTCTTTGATGAAGATTACGAGTAAAACTTCTAAGGTAACACTCACAATTGCAATCATTCTCATTGCCCAACGATAGTCACCCTCCTTATTGATAAGTGCCTGGGCGGCAAGTGAAAATACAACACCTCCAAGTCCTGCGCCGGCTGTAGCGATACCAGATGTAAGAGCTCTATATTTAATGAACCACTGGCTGAGTACAACTATACTTGAATTGAATATTAGGCCAAAACCGATTCCAAGAAGGAGTCCTTGTGAGCAGTATAACTCCCAAAGGTTCCTGGCAGAAGCTGTAAAGAACGCTCCAAGAGCACTAAATACAATTCCTATGATGATAGTTGTCTTTAATCCTAAAGTGTTTTTACAGATCATTGAAATGGGTGCCAAACCCTGACCCAATGAAACTGTTATAGAGGAAGAAAGTGCATAATTCAATGGATCGGCACCGGAAAATGTATTGTTGTTGAGCCAAAAGGAGATGAATACACCAAATGCACTGGAGAGTCCCCAAGTAGCGATGGTAGCTCCAAGCTCTACCAAGCATATTATCCATGCATAACCTTTATCTGTCGGTGGAAGTTGGTATTGTGATTGAGGTCCATTTTCACTCTTTTCTTCATCCTTCAGATTGCTTACTTCTACAAAATCATCTGGTTTCTGTTCGTCGATTCCCTTCTTCAAGCTCGCTTTCATCTCTAATGGTAATGCCTTTCTGAACTCACTACATATTACATCCTAAATAGTATACATTACATTCTTTGGGGACCTCTGGTACTTTTATAGTTCAGCACTTCTCTTATTTCAAATCCGGTCCTATCGGTTATGATATCTAAGTTTCTATTCTAACAGAAATTATTAGATTAATGTCCGAGAAAGGTGGTTTCTTTAATAGTTTTCAAACTTCGAAATCTCAATCTGATATAGACGTATAGAAATTCGGATTTCTTTGTCAAATAGGAGAGCTTTGTATCTGATATATTCTAAAAGCGACTCGAGTTAAAATTTTAGCGAATAGTACACCAATGCTATGGTTTGAATCTATTATAATAGGAATTTTTGTTTAAACAATGCAGAACGAAAACGAAAAGACATATCCGTACCATTGTTTTTCTCCTTATCTATTAATCAAGGAATCAAGCGGCTATTGATAGATCGATAGATTGATAGAATAATTCAATAATTCGGAAATTGCCGATCTTAACCTAGTACATACAACTTTTCATAGAGTTATAGAAGACCTTAGTTTAGTGCACATATTCCATGTATTTCTTCGAGGTCTCCTCTAGAAAAAGGATTTTACAATGCACAGCCGCCATCTTCTGGTGTTTACTGGGTGCTGGGCCGATTTTCGGTTTTGCTGCACTTAAGCCGACCCTTATAGCCCAAGGAATCTATGAGAATGTTTGTACGGCCGATGAGAAATCTCAATTCACCAGCGAAGGTCTCAACTTCGTTGCTAAATGTACATCTCAGGATTTAAAGCTAAACATGATGTTTACCGTTGGTGCTGCACTTACAAATATCTGTGCCCTTGTTATTGGTGCAGTATTGGATAGTATGGGACCCAGGGTTTGTGGCTTTATTGCTTCAGCTTTCCTATATTTATCCTGTTGTTGCTTTATATGGTCGAAAGGCATCTCCTCATTTTTGGATCCTTACTTGGTTGGATATTCTCTCATGGCATTAGGTGGACCATTTGCATACATTTCGTCATTCCAATTATCTAATGCATTCCCTGAGAAATCTGGTTTGATATTGGCAATCATCACTGGTTCTTTCGATACTTCATCGGCTATATTCCTTCTCTATAAGAAGTTATTCCTGAAGTTCCCAGACTTCTTCACTCTTTCGAACTTTTATAAGTTGTATCTATTTGTTCCTACATTCATCATTATAGCTCAAATTACCTTCATGCCTAAGGAATCTTATATGAATCCACCGGCAGATATCATTCCAAATCCTACTCCTGGCCAAAGAAGACTCTCTCAAGCTATGGAGGTTGAGAGTAGATACCATGTTGTTGATGCAGCCATTTTAGGGGAGGATGGTGATGATGATAATGAAGCTACTGCCTTGTTACAGTCACCATTACAGGATAATACCTATGGTGAAAGGCCATCACCGATTCGCCCACCTTTAGAGCCAGCTCCTGTTGGCCGTCGGTCATCCCTTGGTGAGGCTTACAAGAGTGCATATATTGAGGGAGAGCTTGAAGCCTCCACTTCAAGAAAGGAAGATCCACAGCATATGCAGTATTCGATCTTCGGTATTCTTCATGGATTCCCAACTTCTTACCAATTCAGAACATGGTGGTTTTCTCTTATGTGCATTTATTCCACTGTTCAGATGCTTCGGTTGAATTACTTTGTTGCCACCGTCAATTCTCAGTACAGTTATCTCTTCCATTCACATCCTCTCGCTGATAAGCTTAATAGGGTATTTGATATTTCGTTACCTCTAGGAGGTATCGTTTCAGTCCCTGTAGTTGGCATGATCCTAGATAACTTCTCTACCTCATATGTTCTCTGCATCCTAGTTGGAATGTCATTGATTATCGGAGTGCTCGGAATAGTTCAAGGACTATTCAGTGCAGGATTACTTAACGTTTTGATGTTCGTCTGTTTCAGACCTTTCTTTTACACTACAGTGAGTGATTACTGTGCAAAGGTGTTTGGATTTGAAACTTTCGGTACTCTCTATGGAGCAATAATGACTGTGGCAGGTGTCTTCAATATCTTACAAAGTTATCTTGATAAGATTACGCACACTACATTCCATATGAATCCTATCCCAGTCAATTTACTGTTAGTAGTCTTAACAGTTATCACAGGAGGATCTTTAGTCGCATACGTTTGTGCTCAGACAAATTTATATAGTAAAAGAAAGGCACATCGCTCGGTGAGTCGGTCATAGACTGATCATCCAACATAAATAAGATTCGTACTATTTAAGTTTCACCAGAAATTCAATAAATTTTCAGTAGAAAAAAAAAATTCACACAAATCCAACTTAAACTGGTGTGTCTCTCTATGTCCCTTTCAATAGTTGTAGGTATTGCCCTATTTATTTGCAGAAGCGCGTAAAATAGGACAGTAAATACATTTGGCATCTTCGAAGATTTCACATGCCCATTATGGTTGTGGAATTCAAAGCGATGCCTAGATCAACGTTCGTTGCAGTAAAACGTTAAACTTAACTATGCATTCCCCGTTGGTAAGGAATTGTTACTTTAATTACTCATTCCGTATCTCTTGGGGCGACATTATCATAATATTATCTAATATATACATGTAAATCAGTCAACTGGATTCACAACTAACCCATCCGCATCACTTAGCATCGAATTTGCTGGCCCAAGACCTTGTGCAAAATCTTTCATTTCTAAAGGTCTCAATGTAACTCTTTCATCAGGATCGACTGGCTTTCCGTTCAACACGTTCTGTCTAATATATTCTCTTGTAGAATTGATTGCTGCGCTTCGACAGAGTTCTTTCAAGTCAGATCCGCTCAGTCCCGCTGTAACTTGTACTAACTTATCAAGATCAACGTCACATTTCACACCACGAAGTAATTTCCTTAGTATCTTGATTCTCTGCTCTGCAGTAGGCAGGCTCACAGCAAATCTCTTTGGCATACGTCTCATAAATGCAGAATCAATATCGTTAGGTCTGTTGGTAGCACCGAGAATCATTATTCTTCCACTAGATGTAAGACCATCCCATAATGTCATAAATTCCGCTTTTAACATAGCAGTCATTTCGTGATCTGTAGAACTTCTCTCTCTAATAAACGAATCAATTTCGTCGATGAAGATAATACATGGTTGAATTTTCTTTGCCAAACTGAACAAAGCATCCACCAGCTTATTAGATTCACCGTACCATTTATCCATAATATTGGACATCCTTATGGAAATAAAGTTGGCCTTTGATTCGGAGGCAAGCGCCTTGGCTAGCATCGTCTTACCACAACCGGGTGGTCCATACAATAACACCCCCTTTGGTGCCTGAAGTAATGGTCCATATTGGTCAAAAAGTTGAGGGCATGTAAGTGGCAATATCACACTTTCTTCGAAATCATTAATAATGTCATCCAGTCCACCTATATCTTCAAATTTCACACCGATTTCCTCGGGAGGAATCACGCAAGGTAGTAAAGAGCGTTCGTATTCATTCAAATCAAGGTTCACGCCTGGGTTGGCTCTTTGTAATCTTGCCAATGAAGCCTTAGCACGCTCCTTATCTTCTTTGGATGATCCTCTGGATTTCATATCATTGATTAGTTGGGATGTTAAGAAGTAGAGTGATACACTGGCCCCGATAAAGAATACGGTGTCTGTGACGGTCTTTGCGTCAAGTTTGCGTAAGAAGCTCATGGTTGGAAATTCAAATATATATGATTATACCGTTTCACAGTTGGTAATATGTGTTATAGAATATGATTTATATGCAGGGCTGTTGTTTTTACAACCTGTCAAAAGGCGCCGGTATTAGATTAGATGTTCTTTCATGAAAAAAAGAATAATAGATTGAAAAAAGAATAATCCTACACAATTTATAGAAAATTTTAGACGGGATCTGAGATCAACCTTATCAGAGCTATAAGCTTACCGTACAATTGTATACCCAAAAATAAGGATGCCTAAGCGGAAGATTCATAACATTCAGATTCCTGGGGTATTGTTAGATGCAATCAGGGATGATGATCGATATGAAAATGATGATAGATTCAAAAAGAGGAAGACTGGTAAGGAAAAACTCTCACGAAAGGAAAGGAGAAAGTTGGAAAGGAAGGAGAAAAAGCATAACAGAAGTCACAAACATAATGAAAACGAGGAGAAGCCGCTAGAAACTGAAGAGGATAGTAATGGACATAATGAAGCCGTTGACGCCGAATCTGTCCATAGATCGGCTTCTATTACAGAGGATGATGGATCCTTTGAATTCCCAAAGAATGAAAGAGATAATGATGATATCAAATACTATGCGAAGAAATTGGGAATTAATCCAAAGGAAGGATTGCATAAAACTGATGAGTTTGATACCGTTGGTGGCTTACTAGACGGACTAGATTTCATGGATAAATATGGTGGTAAGGAAGGAAAGTCTGATAATACTACGGATGGTGAAGTAGACGAGGAAGAAGAAGATCAGAGTGATATGGATAAAGAAGCAGCTCTTTTAGAATATGATGATGAAAATAAAGATATGGATGAGCAAGCCACAGATTACTATGCCAAAAAGCTAGGAATTGACACTGACGAAGGATTGAAAGAAGAGTTTGAAGGTGATGTACTCGGGGGATTACTTGAAGGAATCAGTGCTGGAACAGATAAACAAGAAAAGGAATCTGCAGTTTCAGAAGAAGAATCTTCAGAAGAAGAGAGCTCTGATGATACTTCTGAACCAGTAGTTAAAGAGAATCCATATATTGCGCCTGAGCAATCGCATGATGATGAGGATGATGATGATGATGACAAGCCAACTGAAAAGCAGGACAAATATATCCCACCAAGATTAAGAAAGCGTCTAATGGCTGAGAATAGTGAGTCCAGCGAAATGGTGGAATTAAAGAGAGCAATAAAAGGTCCTTTCAATAAGCTTTCGGAACCTACACTTGGTAAAAGTGTCAGTGAATTACTTAGACAGTATGATACATATCCAAGGCAGCTCGTTAATGAAGCCATTGTAGATGTTGTGTTGGATTCTGTGTTAATAAGAACACCTCTTCTTGAATCTTTCCTCATACTATATGCTTCTGCGGTGACTGCTGTTTTCCGATTACATGGCATTGATTTTGGAGCCTTTGCAATTCAATCATTTGTGGAGAAATTGGAAACATATTGGATCCCAGAAAAGCAAACTAATAAAAGGGCTGCTGTCAATTTGATAGGTTTAATTGGTTTCTGTTACGATTTGGGAATGGTTAGTCCTACCTTAATTTATGATATCATCTCCAAGAAGTTACTTATAAGCCCAGATGAATTCAAGATTGATATGTTATTGAAGTTGATCAGAACATCCGGACCCAAACTTAGATCGGATGATTCAATGGCTTTAAAAGAGATCATTACTAATTTAACCAAATCTGTGAAAGAAGAAGAGAGGCATGGTAATGTTGCGTCTGTGCGAACTAAGTTCGTCATTGAAACAATCACAAATTTGAAGAATAATAAGCTCAAATCTATTGAGTCAAGACCAACAGGAGATATGTTAACTAGAGTGAGAAAGCAACTTGGTAGCCTTGGAGGCTCATATAATGGGGAAGCTATCAAGGTCAGTTTAGATGATATTGAGCATGTTAAAGATAGAGGTAAGTGGTGGCTTGTTGGTTCTGCATGGAAAGGAACCTCTGCATCACCATCAGATGGCCATAATGAAATATCAAATGAAAAATCGGATGAATCAGATGATTTGAATATAGATGACGATATCTTTGATGGTCAAACAAATTGGTTAGCTTTAGCTAAAGAGCATCGAATGAATACTGATGTGAGGAAGGCTATTTTTGTTTCTATCATGTCTGCAGCGGATTATATGGATGCTTTCACAAAATTGGACAAATTGAAGTTAAAGAATGTTCAGAAAAGAGAGATTCCGAATATTCTTCTACATTGTGCCACATTGGAATCAGTTTATAATCCTTACTATGCATTTCTTGCCAAAAAGCTTTGTGCAGATCATGCTATGAAAAGAACACTAAAATTGAATCTATGGGATCTCTTCAAGGATCTCAACTCTGGTGATGATACCGTTACTGGTTTACTTACTGAGAGTGAAGGTGTATCTCGGTTATGCAAAATCTTGCATTTGGGTAGATTCTATGGTTTCTTGATAGGAAAGGGAGCTCAAGAATTGAATGTCTTAAAAACCGTTAACTTTATCGAATTATCATCAGATGCAAGAATATTTGTTACCATTCTTCTAATTACATTCCTTGACGTTGTTTCAAAGAAATCTATGAAGGGGCATCCAAAGAATCCTTCAACAAAGCTTGTGACAGATATATTATCCAAGTGTGATGATCAGATTTCGTTATTGAAAGGATTAAGATACTTTATTGAAAATGGGTTGAAAGACAGTGATTTGATTAAAGATGAAAGACAGAAAAGGCGTGTTTATTGGGGCTCACAAGTAATGTACGATGAGATAGGTAAGATGATATAAGTGATATACTAGAATTTATAGATCAATTTAATCAAGGCTCGTTTCGATTTGATTAATCTATTGGAATTACTCTGGTGGATATAGAAGCAGTAATTTGTTACCCATTTTTGTTTATTGATCGCTGTGATACCGCCTACTTTTGATGGTTGAACTCGCCAAATAAGTTTGAATTAATTCTTGATCCCTATTGAAATCGATTTAAAAAACTTTTGATGGCATCACGTGATCACGTTCTAACCCTAATATTTGGATGAAAATTAAGGTGTACCGATTATAATTCATCGAAAATAGCGAAAAAATTATGAAAACTGTGAAATTTTTTTCGGATAGGGGTGAAAAAAAAAATGATGAAAAGTGAGTGGAAAAGTTCTTCACTATCTACAGTCCTTTTGATTCCTTCTTCAAGACAAGCCGAAAGCTTTAAACATCCTATCGTATAGATTCTAAACGAAATGGGAGCTACTAGAGAAAAGAAAGCTGAGTACTTCTTGAAGTTGAAGCAGTTGGTTCAGGACTACAAGTCCGTGTTCGTTGTCGGTATCGACAATGTTTCATCCCAACAGATGCATGAGATCAGAAAGGCCTTGAGAGGTAAAGCTGTTCTTTTGATGGGTAAAAACACCATGATCAGAAGAGCCTTGAGAAACTACCTTTCTGACTATCCAAACTACGAGAAGTTGATGCCTTACGTCAGAGGTAATGTTGGTTTCATTTTCACCAACGGTGACTTGAAGGAAATCAAGGATATCGTTGTTGCCAACAAGGTTGCCGCACCAGCTAGACCAGGTGCCATCGCTCCATGTGATGTCTTTGTTCCTGCTGGTAACACCGGTATGGAGCCAGGTAAGACTTCCTTCTTCCAGGCTTTGGGTGTTCCAACCAAGATTGCCAGAGGTACCATTGAAATTACCACTGATGTTAAGATTTTGGAGCCAGGTCAAAAGGTTGGTCCTTCTGAGGCTCAATTGTTGAACATCTTGAAGATTTCTCCATTCACCTACGCCATGTCCGTTATTGAGGTCTATGACGATGGTGAAACTTTCCCATCATCTGTTTTGGATATCACCGATGATGAGTTGGTTGCTGACTTCGCTGAGGCCGTTAGTACCATTACCAAGATTTCTCTTGCTTCTGGTTACCCAACTGTTTCTGCTGTTTCGACTCACTTGGTCGATGCTTACCAGAACGTCGTCGCTTTGTCCATCGCTACCGGTATCACTTTCGAGGGTACTGAGGAGTTGAAGGACAGACTCGACCATCCTGAGAAGTATGCTGCTGCTGCTCCTGCTGCTGAGGAGAAGAAGGAGGATGCCGAAGAGGAGAAGAAGGATGACGACGATGAGGCCGAAGATGAGGATGAAGATGATGACATGGACATGGGTATGGGTCTGTTCGCTTAAACTGCTGACTGATACTTGTAGTTCCTCTGTATATTCGTTTTAATTAACTAATAAACAGTGTTGTACTGTAAGATATAGTGTAAAGTGTAGAGTATTATGAGGTAATCCGCGTATTTGAAAAATAGTTTCTAAATTATTTCTTGGAAATTTGAAATGATGGACATTCAATTTATAGATCAAGGCCGGTCCATCCAACTTATTCATCCACTCTTTACATAATTATTCATCAAACATGTTTGCTGCAAAGACTGGTATGAGATCTGCTGCCAGATCATTTAGATCTGTAGCCTCCAAGAGATTTGAATCAACCTCCTCATCAAAGGTTCCCTCTGCCAAAGGCTCGTTCCTTGGTTTCTTTGCCGGTGCTACATTGACTGGAATTGGATGCTACTACTATATTATGGAAGAATACAAGTCTACATCCAATGCTGTTGTTTCCGATGTCTTGAAGCTCCAAAATGCAGTTGCAGAGCTTGATAAGCATGTTACAGATATTGAGATTGAGCTGGCACATAAAGGTACCAAATAGAGGGAAATGAATTAATGAGAAATAATTCAATTTCATTCGTTGAAGATAAATGATAGTGAATGAGCTGACGATGTATGTATATGTTGCCATTATGCAACAGATTCCTGCTTATATACGATTACCTAGAATCGAGTTTAGTAGACCAGATTATATTAATTTACGTACTTTCAATCCAATATTTATTCTATGATACTAAACACCATCTGCTTTAAGCTGATAATTGAAAAAAGTTTACTATGTGAAATTTAGATCTCAAGATCTTAGACATATATATAGAAAGAGAGAGACAGATACATATATTTCTTAGGTTAAACATGGTTGATACGACGGTGAAATCTACGATAGAGCATCCTGCTAAAAGGAGGAAGAAAGTAATTGTTGATAATAAGGATATGCCCAAATGTCAGTATGTGAATCCGAAGAATCATAGAAAATGTGGTTTACAAGTTCGTAAAGGTATGAAGTATTGCTTTGCCCATATATCTATAATGGAACATGATGCAAATGCAGAATCAAAGATCTTTCGAATCAATAAAAAGGGTGAGAAGGTCGGTAGAATTCCTTGTCCATTAGATCCTAGACATACCATATGGGCGGATAAGTTAAGAAGTCATCTAGGTAAATGCAATGCAGTGAGAAAGAAGAGAGAAATAAAGTATAAGCAGGATAATTGTGCTTGGTTTGATGAGGACATCAATGTTAAGGGAGAGAAACTTGGTGGAGATATGAAGTTAAGGGATGAAAGAATAGACTATGATGATTTCAAACAATTTATTGATCATTCTTTGATAAAATATGATGAATATTTCAATAATAAGCCTGAATTAAAGCTTGATCAAAAGAAATATAAAGAGGGACTTGAAGAAAGATTTGGTGAACTAGAAAATAAAAAGCATTTAACCCAGCAGTCTTCACTTATAGGACAGTTGGTGAAGTATGATCTCTTCTCCAAGAAAAGTTTATATGTTGAATTTGGATGTGGAAGATCAGAACTCAGTAGATACTTGAATCGAGCCCTATATGATCATGATTTTAAAGATCCTACAGAAGATGAATATGGAACTCGTTTCCTTATGGTTGATAGGGATTCACCAAGATTGAAGATGGATAAAAAAATCGTAGAGGACGTCGAACATTTCGGAAAGGGTAAATGGTTGAAACCCGAAGTTCATAGACTCAAGGTGGATATTAAAGATTTGGTATTGGCAAATAGCATGGAGGATTTCGTGAAAAAAGATAAAACTACAAAAGTTTCAAATTACATTGGAATATCCAAGCATTTATGTGGAGTAGCCACTGATTTAACACTAAGATGCCTTGTAAATTCGATTCAAGACGAAAAGAGTAAAGGAACTAAACAGGATTTTAAATTCAAAGGATTTTTAGTTGCCATGTGTTGCAGACATTGTTGTTATTATCCATGGTTACTTAAAGAATCAAAGGAATTCCTTAAGAAGAATTTTGATATTGACGAGTCGAACTTTAAATATCTACGGAAGATGTGTCCTTGGGCTACCAGTGGATGCAACTGTAGTTGCAAAAGTGATGGTCACGAACATTTTTCAGGCATGAGTCTTGAAGAAAGAGAAAAGGTTGGTTTAAAGATGAGACGAATCCTCGACACTTCAAGATGCTATGCCATGGAACAAAAAGGTTTCCATGTTCATCTTGTTAATTACGTCCCACGGGATGTTACGCTAGAAAATAACTGCATGGTTATAACGCTATAATAGATTAAATACCTAGATTAATTTTACTTTTTTTTTCACCTCCAATAGTTACATCCATATATGTATATTCATCAATTATGGTGGTTCGGCCTCTTCTCATTGGGCAGCATGCATTAATCACCGGAGGATCTAAAGGTCTAGGATTTGAAATATCGAAACGCCTCTCAGCAGAAGGTTGCAAGATCACACAACTTGCTCGATCCAAAGATCAATTGCGATCAAGCACCGAGTTTCTTAATGAAAACTACAAATTAGCGAAAAGCTATCATGATTATATAGTATGCGACCTTACGGATACTGAGCATCTTTCGAAGAATATAATATCCCGGTACCCCGATTATCAAGGTATCAATATCCTTATAAATTGTGCCGGTAAATCTCAGCATAAATTATTGATTGGAACTACCGATCAGGAAATAGAAGGGATTTATAAAGTAAATGTTATTGCTCCTACTATTCTGTGTCGACTTCTGGCAAGAAATATGATAAGGCATCGTTTGAAAAATGCTAACATCGTCAATGTTTCTTCAATGCTTGCAAAGAGGTATCTTCCAGGTACGGTGGTTTATTCAGCAAGTAAATTGGCAATAAATAAATTAACGATAAATCTTTCTAGGGAGATGCAACGGAAGGGTCGACAGATTGTGCGTGTAAATTGTGTTTCACCATGTTTAGTGCGGGAAACAGACATGGGTAATACTGCGAATTTCTCTAAGATAAATGAAATGGGTTTAGGTGATATGGTATGTACGAGATCAGAGGTAGCTGATGAAGTGGTAAGATTGGTTACGAATCCTCATTTAAGTGGTTGTATAGTTGACGTACATAATGATCTGCATAAATAGATAATTGATTAAAATCAACTGAGATGCATAGGTACCTCTCTCCGCTTTTAATTTTTTTTTTTTTTTTTCCGGTGAAAAAATTTTTTCGTTGGCCCACAGGGACTCAATGTATAAATTGGAAGACTCTCCCACTCTATTTTCATAGATTAATTAGTATTAATATTTCAATATCCACACCTCAATAGAAGTAGAATATCTCAACCATGATTATTTACAAGGACGTCTTTTCTGACGATGAGTTGCTGTCTGATGCTTACGATGCAAAGCTTGTCGATGGTGTTGTCTATGAAGCCAACTGTCAAATGATTAAGGTTAAAGACGGTGCCGATGTTGATATCGGTGCAAATCCTTCTGCTGAGGATGCCGACGATGATCTTGATGAAGATGTTCAGATTGTTAACAACATCGTCTATTCTTTCAACTTGCAGCCAACCAGTTTCTCCAAGAAGGCCTTCATGGTTTACATCAAGGCTTACATGAAGAAGGTTAAGGCTTACTTGGCTGAGAACAGCCCAGATGAAGTCGAACCTTTCATGAAGGGTGCTACAACCTATGTCAAGAAGATCCTGAAGCATTTTAAGGACTATGAGTTCTACACCGGTGAATCCATGGACCCTGATGCTATGGTTCTGATGTTGAATTACAGAGAAGATGGACAGACTCCTTATATCGCTATTTGGAAGCATGGTGTTAATGAGGAAAAGATCTAAGGGATTTATTGTTATCGTAATTTTCTTATTCTCTTTTTTTATTCTATAAACCTTTATATCATTAGTATTAATAAAGTAGGAAGGTCTTCCAATCTCTTTTACTGTATAGCTGTCTTGGCATATTCTGCAACTTGCTCTTTGGTACAATCGGGATGATCGAGTTGCCAAATAAAGAGTTTTTCAGTGGCATCTCGGAGCCAAGGACCCGGCTTCCTATTGGTCATCGAAATAAGCTCTCTTCCATTCAACAACGATGATTGTTTGTACACCTCTTGCAAACCTAACTGCCCGATTTTCTGTAATAACTTTTCAACCTGGGAAGAAATCAGTTCAATATCTGATGGGTTTTTAAATACACTAAGTAAAAAGAAAACCAACATATTCAATTTCCAATTCTCATTGTACGGAATGATCAATGACAATGCCAATTCGGATCGGCTCATCTCATTACTATGAGAAGCAGAGTTACTGAATTCATCAAGGTGCGAAATAGTTAATTCAGTAAGATCTGCAATCCTCATTGGTTGTCTCAATCCTTGAAGTATGATCAAATGTGCGGCGTTGGTTGGTTTTGCCTTCTTTCCTTTTTTACTCTTCTTCTTCTTCTTTTTCGGTGCTGTCACCGTTTTGGCTTGTTCTGGGACTCCTTCATCTTTCTGAATTACCAAAATATTATCCCACTTGTTCAAGATTAATGAACAATAAAGTCCTAATTTTCTATCATCCGTATCAACCGATGTTGTCAGAAGTTGACTTAATAACGGATAAGTATTTTTATGGTTCTCAACAAATTCTGTAGTGGTAGCCAATTTATCAACTATATCTGATAGTGATTCCATAACCCCGGTAGTAAGAAGCTTCTGTATCTGCTCATCATTAACCTTACCAGGATATGCACTCTTCACCACTTTATTAGCATCCATCTCCTTTTCCCCAAAACTAAAGATGGTCCAGAAATGAACATCTCTTAAAAGCTTGAGCCCATAAACTGGATTAGATCCGAGAATTGTCTTACGAAATTCAGTACCGATTCTTTCTCTGCTGATTTTCTGATCCAGTGCCTTTTTTATCTCTTCGTGTTTCATTGATTCAAATGTCTTATCATCTATTGTAAAATTAAAATTCGATGCGAACCTAATCAATCGTAAACATCTCAATGGATCATCAAGAAATGTCTTTTCCGGCTCTAATGGAGTTCTCAGAATACCATTTTTCAAATCTTCCAATCCACGGCCGGTCCAATCTTCAACTTGCATAGTGGAAAGGTTAAAGAAGAGAGAATTAAGTGTGGCATCTCTCCTATATGCATCCTCTTTTGGAGTACCAGTTTTAATCGATGGGATTCTTGAATCTTCTGTGTATTTCTCACTCCTCAAATTTACAAAGTCAATGTCACTATCCATGAGCCTTGTAGTACAAGTTTCCAAATGTTTTGATTTTTCAGGATTCTTTTTAATCTTGTGTATTCCTGACAACGAATTTTGCTTTGTTTCAGAAGTGTCATTACATTCTGATTTGGTTTTCTCGTCCAGATATCCTTTTAACCCGGTCACAAAGTCTAATCCTGAAAGATGGTCTATACCGATATCAATATCGTGTGATTCCCTGCCAAGGAGCTTGTCACGAACCCATCCTCCTGTAATTCTTAATTCAATTGGTTTCTTCCCCTGCTGATCTGAAATATGTTTGTTATAATATCCTGCATACTCTATTAGTATGTCTTTAATCTTCTGTTCCTTGGCATTAAGGGTTATGGGATGAAGAGCTCTTGCTGGCATTGTTGATAATTTTCTGCTGATTACTCCAAAAGCAAATTTGTATACCCTAGAAATGTCAAATACAGGGGGCATCAACTCGAAAACATATACTCAACTGAAGAAGTGATGATCAGTTGTATAAATATCCCTTACTACTTTCTTCTTAATCTGCTTTTATATATCCCTAGAATTTTTTTTTTCTTCTCCTTTTTTTTTCTTTCATATAATTCTTAATCAAGTGTTATTATACCTAGAGAGTTGCTTAGACCGGTAAGTTTCAAATAAATTCTGTAAGCCTTCTCTTTGACGCTCGTATATATCTGTATACATCTCAAAATCATTTATATCTATCAGATCGCAGCCCTTTGCTCTTATGCTTTCCATTCTGTAGTTTCTGTTAAAACGATGCGTGATACTAGGATGCTCAGGAGTGACTTGTCCACTGTTTGCCCTTTTCAATAATGGGGAAAGATTAACACCACTCCTATTCCTATCAAACTCAATTCTCTCATTTTCCTTTGAAAATCTTACCTCTCTTTTAACTGGTTGATATTCTAATGCTCTCTGTAAATCATTAGTCCTTGGAGGCAAGTCGGTATTATTGATTGCTGTATCATCGTGTGCTCCTTCGGACGATCCTTCGGGAAGTGATACCTCAAATATTTTACCTGCCTCTTGATCTCTTATTTTATTTATGTAATCAGCCTGTAAATAAATAGATGCCCCTGTAGATGACTCGGTGTGAAGAGCAAGATTCAATAGATTCGAATCAATATGGGATGGTCTATTAATCTTTATCTCTGAAGGAAGTTCTGAGATTGGTTGTTTCTCGATAAATACCTCTCTTCTGGTTCTTGAGAAATTACGTGTGCAATATGGAATATCAATCATGACCGACTCGTATTTCATTGGTAACCAAGTAATATGGGGATTCGCATAGAACTCATTGACATCAGTCCCATGAAGATTTGGGGGTTGATATCTTTTCATAAATAGCCATTTGTGTGATTTATTGTCTTTTAACATAATTTAAACTCCCTTCTTTACTTGTTATTACATCTAAACCTACATGTTCATTAGCGCTTATATTCTAAAATCCCTTTTTTTCTAAATCCCAAAAGGGAATATTTATTAATTTATAATTACAATCCCTAAGTTTCTCAATCAAATTTCATCTTCTTTCCTTGGAACTTAACATGTGACATACTCTCTTCGAGTTTCCTCTTTGCAACCCATGATGGATGCAGCGGTTCCTTCCTTCTTGCTTCAATTTCTTTTTGTCTTTCCATCTTCTCCTTCATTCTCTCCTCCCGTTTCTTCTGTTTTTCAGCTCTTTTTTCCACTCTGGCTTCATACTCCAATTCCATTCTCTGTCTCTGAGCATGCCATTCCTCTCGTTCTTTAACAATATGTTTTGCAAACTTTCCATACTTCTTTTCCCATATCTTTCTCCTAGCTCGCTGTCCTCGTCTATTACGTCTATGTGTCGTTTTGCCTTTGATCTGTTCGTCTGCCTTTAATAGTTCAGCTTCATCTTCACCTCCTGATATATATCCCGATGTTAAAGAAGGTAACACAATCTTTTTACTGGGTTTTTTATCTTTATCTTCATCCTCCTCCTCATCTTCAATGATCATAAAGTCATCATCATTTTCATCTGACCCGTCATCATTACTATCGATAGTTTCTTTCTCTTCAGAGGCTTTATCTTCCTCCGAGCTGCTTGCATCTTCATGATCATCATTTTTTGATTTTTTGACCGGATTTTCTATATGTTCTTTCACATCTGTCTTTGTCACTTTATCATTACTCTTTTCTGTGTCTGTATCTGTTCTCACAGGTCCCAAAATAAGCTTAAATTGAATTCTCAATCTTTCTATAGATTCTCTGAAGAGTTCCTTTCCATATAACTTCGAGAATAAAGTTTCCACCTCTTTGGAATTCGTCTTATGAGGATTATCTTCTTTATGCTGTTTAATCTTGTCGTAAAAAAAAGGTGGGATCATATTTGAATGATTCCTAACCTTGGATTTGAAAAGTTTTGATAAAATCTTTGATGTCTGATAATCAATATTTCGATCAACCAGTTCTTGTTCATTTAAGAGTTCTACCGCTGTATTTTTAAACTTGTCACTGACTCTCTTTTCATGTTTAAGGAGTTTATGTATCACTTTGGTTAGTTTTTCGGAGAATTCTCTATATTTCAACTCAAACTGTTCCTGTTGATATTTGATTATTAGATCGGAAGCTTCCTCTGGAGTACAATTTAACAGCTTATAGTTATTTCTCTTTGAATGACATATCTCCAATGTTTTATTGAATCTCGGGGGATTCAAGTTCTTGAATTTGCATTGTAACAAGTCCAACTTGAATAGCGGATTGTCTTGTGTCCTTGTGCTCATTTTTCTTGGAGATGGTACTGGGATCAAGTTAACCATAGAAGTAAAACTTTTTTAATCTAGGTTGAAATTTTATTTCTACTGAAATATAAAATAGATCATGAAAAGCATGCAGTAAAGTATATATAGATAGTATGTATATAGGGTCATTACAACGAGGTATAAGAGCACAACTATGCATCGGCGAGTAGTAGGTTATATCTAGTTCTTACCTCAGTAAAAAGAGATTTCCAGAAAAAGCATAAACATTTGGCATATTGGTAAAGAAAGTATGGTGGAATTTCATACCTCTAGGCAGTTATCCCATGCTTTCCAAGTGCGTCTATTCTTGGTTTGAAAGAATCAAGTTTCTTGCAATATTTCTGAATATGTTGGATTCCTTCCTTCCTTTCAGCCCTGAGCTTGGCATTGCCAGAAACCTGAACACCATCAAGTCTCATCAACAATTTCAAGAGTGATTCGTTAAAGAATAAATATTGATATCTATAAGTTTGTTTGTAGGACACCGTACCGATTTTAGCTCTATGCTTCTCGGCAGATTTAGGATCTTTCAAGTCATTCTCACTCTGTTCAACTCTATCGAAGAATTTCTCGATTTTAGGAACATATTCTGATTCAAATTCGTCCAGTACCTTCGTAATTTGTAGTTTGGCCGATTGTTCAGGAGTAAGATGGATACTTTCGCTCTTATCTTTATGATGATGATGCTTCTTTTTGTGTTTCCTTCTTCTTTTCTTGCTCTTCTTGCTACCGCCACCTAATATGGAATTTGTTAGGGCCAGTAGAGCAATGGCACCCAATCCAATACAAATTTGCTGTCTATTATCTGAGATGAATTTAGTGATTTTATCGGCATCTTCAGGCTTCACGATTTTGTGAAGTTGAGTATTGATTGCAGATAAAAATTTGTCCATATAAACGGAGGCTTGTTGTTGAATATTATCGACATTCATTATGGGAGGTTTGGGGTTATTTGACCCTGGATTTTATACTAACATACACAAGACACTGTGATGTGTCGATAAGTAGATGATCCCTCAGATTTTATTCATGGAATTTCATTCACTTTTTTTTTTCATTCAAATCATGCCACTTCTTCTTAATTGACAGAAAAAGATATGTACCCAGGTGCATCCGTACACGTTGAAATTTTTCATATACATTATATCTGATCTGATTGTGAAGTAGAGATCTCTTGGGTCCTATCATTACATTACACTCATTGGTCGGATACCAGTTATTGGCAAGCATAAATTTCATGGATAGAAGAAGAAATTGCGGTCCTGCAAATGCTCAGGGTCTCCGTTTTGACACGGCGGATGAAAACGAAATAAAGGAACTTGTTGCTAAGAAACCGTTGGATGAACAATTATTTATTAAATCCGGTATCTCTAAGACCTGCAACGGTTCTTCATACATTGAATGTGATGGAACGATTGTTTCTGCATCAGTTTATGGTCCCCGCCCAAACTTTAATAAGGGCTTTAATCCTCAGGCTACTCTTCGAGTTACTTTAGAGCTTAAGAATTTTCTAAGCTTAGATTCTCTAAAGATAAGGAAAGAATCTCAGAAATCGGAAATGACAAATGACCAACTTACAAGTACTATCCAATCGTTTGTGACGACAAATTGTTTAGATTTAATATTGATGGACAAGTATCCTAAATCAGCGATCGATATCTTCATCGATTTATTATCTCTCAATTCATCACATTCGATGACTTTCCTTCTTTATGTGATTCAAAATGCAGTGAATCTTGCCCTAATAGATTCTGGATTGAACCTTCGATCGATGCCATCATGTGGATATCTTAACGAATCTAATAATGAAATCATCGTTAATTGTTGTCATGGATTTAAATACGATTCCAATGAAGAAGATGAAGGTGAAGAAATAATAGGAACCTACTCTGATTTGAGTGATTATGATATTGACATAGAAAAGCTTCTCACCAAATGCATAACCAAATCGAAAGAATTACGTTTCGAATTTAATAAGTTCTTCCTATCGCAGTGAAGATATGTTGTCCTGGGCATTCTATTTGTATATTAGTTAAACTTAGATTCATTTATATTTAGTAAAATTGGAAGTGTTTCCTTCCCTATTATTTATGACGATTGGCCTTCAGTGATCCTGATGATGTTGCCATCTTTCTGACACGTGAAAGCACAGATCCACTGCTACCTTTACTCTTTGAATGATGATCCTTAGATTTGATATCACTCAATAAGCTCACCCGAGGTTCCCATTTTAATGACATCTTGTATAGAATTTCATCGTTAGGAATATTCGCAAACATGATCAAAAGATAGTCAATAATGTCAACATTCCTTTTGAAAGAATACTTATGCCCACCAAGATGCATCAATTCATCAATGATCCTGAATATTTTCTCTCGTTTACTGAAATTTATCAATAACCTATTATCATGAAGATAGTTGGGGTTTCCGTCTGCCGTAAATCGTAAATCTGATAGATACATACCAAGGAATGGTAAGCAAGGATCGTTGCCATCAGCCAAAAATTTAAGCATATTCCTATATTCATTGTAATTTTTCCCGATGGACATGAGTTCACACATCTTCTTGTAATCGATCATAGTCTGTTTAGGTACAAGGGCCCATGTCTTCTTTAACCTGCTAACAGACACAGAGCCCAACCCAGAAATAATGGCTGTCATACTACAGAAATTATTCATCTCTAATAACTTTTCTGCCAGTGTCACAAAATATTTGATGGTCGTAATTCTAGGAATCATTTGACCCTGCCGGAGGATCATATAGATTGTAAAATGTGTGAGTTGATTACAGTTCTTGATGAACTTCGATATGTTCTTCGAAGATGAAAACTTGCAATGGTGATTGATCTTGTTGAAATTAAAAGATCGTGACAGCAATTCCGTACGATCAATTTTATCAAAGAAACTCTGTTGCAGCATGGTGATCTGTTTGGATAGAACATCTGTATCCAAGGTGTGAAGTCTCATTGCCTTCACAGCTAGAGATAGTGACTTTGGTAATTCCTTGACCTCATGTTTAATATGTACAGCGTCAGCGGTATCATATTTTAAAGAATACTCATTTTGGTCTTTCATTGAAATGACAATGTTACCAAGCTGCTTGAGATCCTTATCAATGGGTAATTTTTTACAGGTATAGTTCCATCGGTCCAGTATGAAAGGACTGTTATAACTAACATTCCAGTACTGAGTAAATAGTTTCTGAAATGTCCGAATAATAGCCTTCTGCATTGGAATCTGTCTTTTCTCAACCCAAACAGTGTATTCTTCATAGCTTAGGGCACTAGGAGGATCCATATTGTACTTCTCGACCAACAATTCAAATAAATGTTCCGGAGTAATAAAAGTACGAAACATTGACAGGAAAGTTTCAGCATATCCATACTCATTCTTTAAGTTGGGATCAACAAGCTTGGAAATAAGAGCCATGATTGGTCCACCACGTAAACCACGTGGATTGTATATAAGCTGTCTTTCATCATCATCAATATCTAAATACCAAGGAAGTCGATCCTGTGCTCCCACCTTTCTGTCAGCATAGAAATCATCTGACTGAGATGCCACGGAACTCCGAGTATTGTGCTGCTCTACTATAAACAACGAGGCTATATGGAAGTCTGTGTTCATCATACGAGAGCATGCATTCAGAATCAATTGTCGCTGTTGGCAAAGTCTTGACACGGAAAGAAGCATAAGTGAAATATTTTTAGGAACAATATTAAGAGTATTTCTTAACCTTTCATGAAGATCAAATATGAACTTCTTATCATCATAGACTCTTTCATCTCTATTTTTGAGCACTTTTAGAATATCACGTGCAAATCCCTCTGTCTTTAAATTATAGTATCGTGGATCGCTTCTACCCGATTCTGCTTGTTCTTCGATTGGAGTAGCAAACGATTCAAATACTTCAGAATCTTCAGCTGTTAGCATCTCACAATCCAATATCAAATTTGAAAAAAGGGAGTGTACATCTTGTTTCAAATGAAGAAACTCGTTAAGTGATGGTTTGAAATTGTTGGCCATAGTCTTGTAGAAAAGAATATTCGAATCATCTTCAGATGAATTTGATGAATCGCTGGATCTGTTACTGCTTGTAGTGTCAAGTTGACATATATTACCATGTTGCATTGGCCTATCGGCAAGTCTTGTTATGAGAGCAAAAAGGGTAATATCAATCGATTCAAGTATTTCAAAGTACTGAAATATTTGTGGGATACAACGATAAACTGATGTAAATATGTCAAGCTGTTGTTTTTTAACCAGAGTTGTGTATGAATCATCTGATGGTTTCCTATCAAGAATACTATTGACTTGCTTTAATTGATCCGATATTTTTTGTCCTGCTTCCCTTAAGCGTCTCACGGCATGATCATCTAAAAGAATATTTGATTTACCTTTATTATCAGACAAGGTAGCATCATCTTGTACTAGTTGATTATAGTAGTTACCACCTTCATACCCTTCACGTAAGAATCTAGCATATATAAGAGGAATATTACGTGAATTTTCAAGTTTAGAACTTGGAATACTAACTAGTAAATCGGAAATGATCAGAGAATGCTTGAGCATTTTAAGCGCAGCTTTCCGTGTTTCATACCAATAATTCGAAGCATTAACCTTCTTTCCACTGATGTCTGAAAGCGGTGCAGTATTTTCTTTGGTGGATGCCTGATCTCCTGCAGATTTAGCATCACTTAAGAGAAAAAGGTTTCCATTAATGATGAAATGAATCAATGAAGATGTCACTTTCTTTAAATGATGAGAAATTTCATCGGACCTATCTGTAGATTTCACAGCATCGGCAAGAATCCTAACAATCATTTGATATGTTGCAACCGTGGTAGAAACAAAGTTAAGATTGTTTCTGAACAGTTTTTTATCTCTTTTTGAAAGTGCGTCTAATGTTGCCTCCACACACTGCTTGAAGTATGAATTTAGAGAATTCCAACTGACTACATCTGTTGGAGTGAAATAAAAATGGGAACTACTGCAAAATGCAATATTCGGGCATCTTTTCCTAGTGATGTCGATGGAACCCCCTGTGATACTATTCCTTGCAGATGATGAAGCGGTGTTCTGAGATTCGGATGACGATCTTTTTCTGTCATCATCAGTCATAGATTTTGAATCCGATAATGAGATGGGCACCGAAAAATGGCCAGCTGCATATTGAGAAGTATTGGCAATTTCCATAGAAGGACGACGTTTTGAGTCTGTATGAATCATAGGTAACTTCTTAGAATAAGTATCTAATGCCTGATCATAAAATACAAAGTTATCATCTGCAGTAAGTTCTGGAAGCCAAACTGGTGAGAATTCGAAGCTTACACGAGATGAAGTCTTGGAACCTTCTTTGGGTTGGAAATATGAATCTATCTCTCCTGGTGGAAGAAACTTAATGGAACCAGCCATACTATGTTTCTTCTTCTGGTCCCCTAAATCAGATATGGTGGTACGAGAGTATTGACGGCCAGAAGAATGTTGAGATGATGCAATACTGGAAACCGTTGATTGTCTTGGTGTCATCGTCAATGATTCGATTGAACCGTGATGGCTTTCATTGGAAACTTGCATTGCTTTATTGCGGAAATTTGAATCGCTACTACCGACGCTGGCACTAGTTGTAGCAAGAGATGTGCGATAGGTGGTTGAAGGAGTAGTCGTCGTAGTCGTAGTTGTTGTTGTCGTTGTTGTTGTTGATGGATTAGGTATATCAATATGTTTTGTACGGGATGGTGGGAACCACCCACGCGTAATATTACCTATTGGATCAATGGTAACGCCGTCCCACCATGTTGAAGAAGGTTTTGATAGAACATAGATGATATCATCAACCATAAGTCCCAAAGTATGTGGAATAGATGAGTTATTGAAATATTCAGTCACAATCACTACATCTATTGGTGTTATAGTTGGCGATGAACCATTGGTAGTGTTATGTCTCCCTAACTCTGGATGAGCTATGGTAGAGCTATTATTGCCCACGCCCAGCATTATGTATTGAAATAAAACGATGAATTGGGGTTATTCAAAGTAATTTAAAAGGATCCCTCCCGAACATGAAGTAGCAGAAAAGTGATGAAGCGTATAGAGGGTTTTAAGAGTGTGTAGATTGATATTTATAAATTCTTGACCAAAGCTAACTAATATACCACCAAACTGTATGAAGCAATTCTGAGCCGAAGGAATATTAGCACATCTCCTTTTAGGCACTGAAAAATCCCAAAGAAGAAAATTGTTATTTCCTACGGGAAGAGAATTTATCAATACCATTGTTTCAGCTTCGGGCGGAGTTCTACAACAACAAAAATTTACTTGATGTAACTCATGTTAAATTATAATCAAATAAAGATAATCAGAGCATTGATTCAAGATAGTACTAGCGCTTCTCATTAGTCATGTAATGCTATTCTTAATTCAACCTATTATAATGCATTAGGAACTATTTTCCTTTCTCCCGTCCAAGGTTAGTTTTTCCTCCATGCATATACAAATGTTAAATCTAAGAAAGCCGGGTCGCGGCTAAAAAGCCGCATGATGGAGTCCCAGCAGCGAAAGGCAAAGGAAAATATATCTATCTATATGTGTGTAAGGATGTAGTGTTATTTATTATTTTTTTTTTTTTTTTTTTTTGACGTCTCACCCGTAAACTCTTTTGCCTCACTCGGACTCGGCCCTATTATCATGTAATGATAAGATAAGGTAGTTGCCGATTAAATAATGGCTTCAAAAAGAAATTAAATCAAAAAAAAAATAAATGTCAATAAGCCATCATGATTTGTGATGCATAATTCATTTTGATTCTCCACAGTTTTTTTTATATAATGCATCGCAAGATCTAAAGTTATAGCTTACAGATTATACTTGCTTTAGGAGGAGAATCCCAATTTTCCAAATGAAAAAAGCTACGCATGTTTTAAGCCCAACGGTAGGCCCACGGAGTCCTGTCTATGGGGCAGTGATCGGGAGTCTGATTGAAGAAGATGCCATTCTATCTTTAAATAACACATCATCAACTAGTTCAGCTGATGGTGATGATGATGATGACGGAAGCAATAATGAAGAGGAAGATGATCAATCCCAATCAAAGTCATCAATTAGTGGCAATGTTGCTGCTTTCCAACCCCAGGATGATTCGCAGAATGATAATATAAGTGAGGATACCCCACTAATTAGAGTTCTCACTAATAGCAGTGTCTTTACGGGAGGATCAGAAGTTGTTAGTGACGGTGAGATATTACGTACAGCTCAAGATGTTAATGCTAGTTTATCATGGTCTAAGAAACCTTCTGTTTCCATGATGAGTTTGGCCGTTTTCCTCTTTTTGTTTGCCACATCATTTTCGTCTGCATCGGAGGTTCAATTGCTTATAGATAGTATATGTTATTCTATGAACAAAGGCAGAACAGATAAAATGGCCTGTGATTCAGCGGCAGTTCAAGGATCTAATGCACGTGTGCAAACATGGTTGAATCTCACTTCTATAATCAGCATCATGGTCAGCAGTGAACTTGGAAGGTTGAGTGACATCTATGGACGGAAGCCGGTACTTCTGTATACTTTTTTGTGTTCATTCGCCAGTAAAGTGGTCACTTTATTTGTATTCACTCCAAGTCTATTTTCCCCTGGAATGTTACTAGCCGCACAGGCTATAGGATCATTAGGTGGTGATATGCCAATGATTCTTGGTATGGCAGATAGTTATGTGATTGATGTGGTAGATAAAAGTGAACGGATGGATTCTATCGGGAAAATTATGGCATATATTAGTTTTGGTAGTGGTTTGGGTCCTTTAGCTTCCTCTCCTGTGAACATAAAGCCAAGAAATACATTGAAGGTATCCATTTTCATGCAAGGAATTGTATTAATACTTTGTTGGGTGTTCCTTAATGAATCTCGCCCTGCAAGACTTAGACGAAGATCTCGCCGAAAATCTATGAATAAAGTTAATGAAACATCGGATTCATGGGCAAAGAAGTTGGGATTAGATAGCATGCTTCAATCTTTTAAAAGTTTGAAGATGCTTTGGATAACTAGAAGGTTACCTAATGGAAAAATCGATATTGTGGCTCGTGTAAATACGATCCTCTTGGTAATTATTAATGTCCTTGTTATGTTTGTGGGAATGGCATGCGGTATGCCTGCAGTTCTTTATGGTCTAGCAACATTCCATTGGACTCCAAACATAATGAGTATGTTTTTGGGTATAGTCATGCTTCTTCGAACGTTTGCGCTTCTTTTCGTCAATCCGCGGCTTCACTCTCTACTACAACGGCATATTAAGGAAAGTGCACATGGTTTGGACCATATAGATCTTTTCTATCTTTTCTTTGCCATTTGCAACGATATTGCTGGTCAGCTGACAGCGATAACCGCTAAAAATACAGGCCAGTTCTTAGGAATTTCGATATTCACGGCTTGTTCTAGTTTCTTGACTCCCACGCTACATTCCTGCCTAGTCAAGTACAATCAGAATGAGTCTAAAAATGGTGAACTTTTCGGTGCACTTGCTTTCATCTTGAATATCATCACATTATTTGGTCCGATGATTGGTCTTGCTATATATTCGGCTACACTTGAATTTAGACCTACGTTGATATTTGTGATCTGTGCAATTATAAATTCGGTGGCATTCGTTGTTATAAGTTTCTTAAGGGTTCAAAAAGATGTGTGAACCTCGTTTTATATGGTTTATATTGGTAATGGCATTTTAATTTGGTATACGTGTATTCTCTAATATCTATGATTTCCCTGATTTCCGTTGTTCCAATTCCCGAGAAACGGATCGTAAATGTTCTGCTTCTTCTCTATCGATTGTAAGTATTGGTATATGCTCGCAGCTGGAGCTATCGCTTGTTGCTTCATCATACACACCTTCTCCTAAGTCCAAGCTTTTCATTTCATTATTTATGCTTTCACTGCCATCATTAGTATCGTCACATCCTTTTCCTTCATCCAATCCTTCTTGAAACACCTTTTGGAGAGATTTTGGATCTTGCTCTGTTGGTTCAAATAATATTTTAGCCAGAGATCTAGGATCTGTCACTGTTTCCTTATCAGGTGGATCTTCAGGTTCATTGACCCATCCCAAATACGGAGAATTTGGTGGTGATTTCAACTGAACAGTTTTCGGTGGTGGTTCCAATTTAGTAGGCATTCTTGAGTTAATTGGTTCACTACTATCGGAACCAATTGAATCGGCCCTCTCTAACAATTGTGGATTTTCATCTGAAGATGTAGCATTATTTCGAAGAGAAAAATGATTCACTATATCATTTTCCTTGAGTAATTTATGGACCTGTTTGGCATATTCAATATGCGGGAAAACTATCACAACTCTTCCAAAGAATCGAAGCTTGGAAACTTTCACTCCATCCTTTTCAGGAACTAAAGATCTGATGGCATCTAATAGCTTATCCAAGAGATCCTCATTCTCTGGCTCCAAATATTCTGGATCAGTAAGAAGTAGTGTATTTGTATACTTCATTGGTGAATATCTGATTTAATCAGATAGCAATATGATCGTCAGAGCGATTAATCTGGGTAAGATGTGTATAATATATAATGCCATATCCGGTGAGGCTGAAAACCAGAAAATGTCCTAAGAAAAAAAATAAAATAAAACGAGGCGGTCTCCATTATGTTACAAATCTTAGTGAGAGTTAAAAGTACATTAAATCTATCTTTTAATTAGTGGCAGTTGCTTTAGCCTTCTTTTCGGGAACCTCCGCATCAGTCTCGTGTTTTCTCTTAAGTTCCTTCTTGGCCTGTTGTTTGGACTCCAAGATCTTCTTTTCTTCATCCTCATCCAATGCCAATTCGATCAATCCCTCATCAAATGCAGAAAGTCCTTCCGATTTTTCTTTTTCGTTCTTTTCCTTAGACTGCTCACCGTGATCTATATCTGCCTCTGTATATAGTTTGTGACGAATATAAACGGGTAGAGCAGGTGATTTTTCAAGTTTCAGTTGAACCATTCTAATTGGATATTGGTCCATGAAGGAGGCAATCTTATGTATATTTTCATGTAAATCAGATGGTTTTTGGTTGACATTTCCAAGATTCAAAGTAATATTAACTCCCATAGGTGGGATGAAATAAAGAGAATCAATGGCCTTCGCTATATGATTCTTTAGAGATACTAAAGAAATCTTCGGTTGATTATGGGTATGAACACGAATTGGAACTGGGAATTTGGATGATTGATAGAAGACTTTTCCGAGTAATTTAGGTAGAGCCGTAATTAAATTGTCATCACTCAAGAACATGTCATATTCACTAAGTAGTTTCCTTCTAGCTTGGAAACTCTTATAGGTGGTCTTCAATTCATGACCCTCAATGATCTTAGCAAGATGTGGAATCTTAGCTTCTTCAATCTTGTTAAGTAATTCCTCATCAATCGAATTATCCTTCACAAAGACACATATTTTCATCGCTTCTGGATCATCACTGTCTATATTATGTATTGAATGATCTAATTTGATGCATTTTGGTTTAAGTGTAGACTTCTTAGAGAAATATTTGACATTTGTAACAAACATGAAAAGATTAATGTCTGAATCCTCATCATCTTCATCGAAAAGTGATTGTTTTCCTGTTTCTTTCTCTCTCTTTTCAATCTGTCTTTTATTCCATTTCTTTAATTCGGAAACAGCTTTATCTATGACCTCGTCCTTAATTGTAATACCATGTTTGGGTGTTGATTCCTTTGATTTCTTCAAAGGTTTCTTAGATGTAACAGGCTTCTTAGATTTCGTCTTTTTCACCTTCTTGGTCTTCCGTTGACTCCTAGTTTTAGAACTAGTTGTTTTAGCAGGCATTGTAGATAATATATATTAATATGCTGGTGCTTATCTATCGTTTGAAAGGAATCCTATCAGTTTCAAGTAAGGAAAATTTTTCATGTAGATCCGATCTTTCTTTTGATTCTTTTTCTTATTTTTATTTTTATTTGTTTCTCGATCTGATTTAGATCGACGCGTCGACTATGAGGAATAGTGAAAAATAGTCCTTGATTTATTGATAACCGATCGTTGCCATACATTATATCATTAGCTTGATAAGTTAAGTGTACACTATAAAGCCTAAGAATGGTAAGTATAACTTTTGCAACATGAAGAAGTTCGAAGACTAACACTTGTTTTTTTTTTATAGGGAAGAAGAAAGAAATCAACCAGAAAGCCAGTCCAAAAAGTGAAACAGAAACTAGATACGGTATTCACGTGTCTCTTCTGTAATCATGAAAAGTCAGTGACATGTACAATGGATAAGAAATCAGATGTGGGTACATTACTTTGTAAAGTGTGTGGGCAATCTTTTCAGAGTCCCATAAACTCGTTATCGGAGCCCATTGATATATATTCAGATTGGGTTGATGCATGTGAGGCAGTTGCTCAGGAAGAATCTGAACTTGCTAAAAATGGAAAGAGTTTATTAGATGATGACGATGATGGTGATGGTGAGAGTAAAGATGTTAAGGATGATGATGACGATGATGGGGAACCTGTTGAAGGTCTCAAAGAGGAAGAAGCATACTAAAGCTAACAACATATATAATCAATGCCCAAATAGATATAGTGTATTCTAATACATACATATTACTCCTTCTTGGATTTCTTAAAACTTCGTCCCCTTCCATTAAATCGAGACTTCCGACTTCGAGTATTCCATATTGTTCTACCTCCACGGCCTCTTCTAGTCCTCTTTCGTTGGTTTTCAATTACACCTTGACTAGCCTGAGCTCTTCTCTTTCTCAATCTTCTACGTCTTTCCTCAATTCTTCCCCTTGTACCACGTAATCTCATTGCAACTGGTGTACTCGGTTCCTCATTTCTCTGCTCTTGATCATTCTTCTCTCCTTCATCTTGAACCTCTTCTCTAGTAGCTTCTCGTGTTAATAGGAGCCGTTTACTACTTCTCGTTCTACCTGCCTCTGGTACTTGATCGTCATTCAAAAATTCACTTGCTTCCTGCATTAAACTCTTCAATGCTGTAGGAACAGCTTTAGGTTTACTGGTAACCACTGGCTCCGGTTCGGATTCCGCAGATGAAATCCTACTAGAGGAATCTCGTTTAAGTGAAGGTGATCTCGATCTGGTCCGTTTGCTAACAAAATCTCCATTGGCATCCACATCTACTTTGCCCCTTGAATAACTGTAGGACCGCTTTCTCGAACGACCCCGACGGCCACGCTTCTTGACAACAATCGTCTGTGTTTCTTCCTCTTCCGTCTCCGATGATTCCGCTGGCTTCAGGTCAGGTGTATTACCTAGATCGGTGAGAGGTTTGACTACAATAGTCTCAATTGGTTTCGAGATGCTTCTTTCTTCAACGGGCATTTTGACAGAGATCTTTGAAATGGAATCAATATCCATCTCATCTTCGTCAATTCTTTCAGGTTCCGGCTTAACGGTGATTTGTTCAACTGGCTCTTCCGGCTCAGGTTGTTCGGTATCCGGTAGTTTAGCAGTTACCTGTTTCTCTGGCTCAGATAAAGTTTCACTCTTTCTTTCCCCTTCTTCAGCGACTTTCTGAAATTCTTCATCATTAAAGTAGTTTTCAGCGTTTTGTTCTTCAATTTCTTGTTTTTTAACTTCCGGTTCTTCAGACTCTGGTTCTTTAAGCGAAGAAAAGCTATCTTTAGGTCCTTCAGCAGCCTCCGACTTCTCTGTTTCGGATTTGTTATCCACCACCTGATTTGCAATCTCAGGCTGTTCCTTCTCTTCTTCCGAAACCTCAGCATCTACTTCTGCAGTTTCCGGTAATTTTTCCTCGGCTTTTTTCTCCTCAGGTTCTGTTTCAGCTTCTGGTTGATTAATTTCATCCAGGGTTTCGGTTCCTTCCAATTCAGGCTTTTCAATCTCTTTGTCAGAAGCTTCCTCTAAGGTTTCTTCTTCTGAAAGAGATACCTTCACCGGTTGTTCTTTCTTACCATCCTGTATTTCCTCACCACCATTTTCATCCGTTTCTTCTTTTGTATCTTCAGTAGGTTGGTGAGTCTCTAATTTCCTACCTGGTACATCAACATTTCCAAATGGTAAGTGCACACTAACACCTTTCAGTAAGGATTTACAGGAATCAATAAAGCTGTAGCTCTCTTCAGATGGTTTGGTGTCTTCAGAATGATGAGCAACATCAATTTCGGGGGCTTTTAATTCTATCTCTGAGATATGTTCGTCACCTGAAGCGACTTGTTCTGGTTTTTCCACTGAAATTTCGGCCGATTTCTTCTCCGGCTGATCTGTCACAATTTCATCCTCCGTGTGTTTTTCCTCGTCCTTCAACTCAGTATTTATGCTTTCTGCCGTTGGAGGAAGCTTTTCGGAAATTTCCTCTTTTTGATTGTCAGCTTTGACCTTTTCTTCCTCCAATCCTGAATCTTTCTCCGGTTCTTCGATCTTAACTTCATCATTCACCTGGTATTGTCCATCCTGCTCCAGTGCAACTTTATCAGACTTCTCGATATCAGAAGCCGCCATTTTCTCAGCTGCAACATTTTCAACAGGTTCTGCTGTGCCCTTATCTTCATTTCCACTGTTGACCAATTCGAGGGTTTCATTAACAGATCCACTTATTTCCTGATCGATAGGTTTATCATCAACCATTTTTTCGGTATCAGAAACTAGTTCCTTGTCTTCCCCCACAGTCTGCTTGGCTTCAATCTCGGGGTTTTGTTCCTCCTCACTAGTCTCATTTGCAAGCAAAGAACTTGAGGAAAGCATAGCTTCATTGGCAAATTTATTGGCTGCATCAATAATATTTCCCAGTGGTTTACCCTCAGCAGTTTCGTTTTCATCAATTTCAAGTTTTTCAGCTTCCCCGTCCTTTTCTTTGGGCGTTATTTCCAGGTGATCGCTGACGTTAGATTCCGTCGCTGCTGCCGATTTAACAGTCTGGCTGTTTTCTATCAGATTCTTTAACCAATTAAATCCAGTAATTTTTCTCACCTTATCCACAAATGAGCCAGAGGCTTCATCTAGCTTTCTCTTCTCTCCATGAGGTGGTTCGACCTCTGTCACGGTTTCAGACGATTCAGACATGGAAGATGACGTAACAATGTCATCATCATAGTAATTATATGGATTTTCCGCTAAGGCTTTATCAACTTCTGCATCGCTCAATGATTCATCAGATCCTTCTTCGACTTCTGACAATCCTGTAGACTTCTCCCAAGACCGCTCCTCATCTGATGCTTTATTTCTGTCCGGATTCTCCTCCTCGTCATCAATATACATTGTTTGATTTGCGGGTAAGACTTCCGGAGATCCTGATACGGTTTGATTGTACAATGCAGTTGCATATGTTGATTGATCAAGTGAACTTTCACTTTCCCCACTCATTATCGAAGACTCGGAAAGCACACTGATAGGACTAGCACTGGTTTGCTCCTTTATGACACTGTGTGGCTCTTCTCCTTCCTTCGTTGTATCCAAAGCTGGTACTTCTTCTTGCTCTGTTTTCTCTGCCACCTCTATCTTCTCCTTCTTTTCATCAGTTATGTTATTAAATGAAGATTCACCTACAAACGATGCACTTCCTAAAGGAGTTGCTGGTTTCAAATTTTGTTCCGACGTATTCTTCCTCTCTGGAGATGCAAGAGATCCCAGAACATTTTGAGGTAGTAGGTTAGGAGAGGATATTGATTCATCCACTTCCTCGCCCGCTGATCGAAGATTATGGATTGTAATTGAGTGGTCCAACATCTCTAGGAGCGATGGATTGAGCTTAGGAGGTTCGGGAGTAACTATTTTGACTGGTTCCGGAAGTTTTTTTGTGTCTTCTTTCGAGCCAGCTGGTTTCTCTTTCTCCTCCATTTTCACAGGTTCATTTTGATCCGTTAGGCTCAATATCTTCTCATCTGCTGGTAATTTTTCACCACCAGAAGCATTAGTAACTTTAGAATCTGCATTTATTGTATCTTCCGCAGTAACTTTCGTTGATACGTTAGATTCAACTTCTGGTACCTCGTTATCTACCTTTAATTCACTACCTATAGGACCGGTTGGTTCGTTAACACCCTCAATTGCGGTTTGGAAAAGATCTGGATCAATATTTGAGGTATCGACAGATGAACAACTATTTTCAGGTTCTTCTATTACATCTTCTTTCTTTTCATCATCAGAGGGATGTACATAAATGTATCCCGTCTTTTCAGAAGAGCCTTCATTAGTAGAGCTACTACTGACAACATCATCGTCATCATTATAGTTCTGTTCAGAAGGATATGCTTTGGATCCAACATGACTTGAAGGTTCTTGATCTGCAAGTTCGGCAATTTTAGCCCAATAATCGTCCCCTTGAGGTAAATCTGGTGTGATTACTTCATTTGGTACACCTGATGGTGGTATTCCTTCATCATTCTGCGGCTCTATGGAATGTTTATATCCATCCGAACTTTCTGATTCTGATCCCAATTCAATTGGTTCTTCGTTACTCTTACCCTGTTGTGAAACAGCGTGTTCATCATATACCTGTTCCTCATCAGATAAGTTGCCATTAACCTGATCACCTTCAGACGACGTGTCCACTCCATTAGACTCATATTCATCCCTAGTATTTGTATTCAAAGCATAACCTTCTTGAATACCATTGTAGTAGTCATGACTATGAGTTTCATCATTATCAGATTCCGAATAGTCGTTGTTACTCGACCCTTGAGCATTGGCATCGCTGTATTGATAATCACCATGTTCATCTGGAGATTCATGACTTCCCTCCTCTTCCTGCTCTTCCACATCCTCTGGTTCGTTATCATATGCAGTTGGTACAACCGATATTCTCGGAGGCCATGTTTGATATGAATGACTCTCTGGTGATTGATTGTGTTCTGATTCCAAACCAGATTCTTCTTCGGATTCTTCCGACTCTTCTTCATAATCATTCTGTGCATATTCTTCATCTTCATGTGTATTTTCGTCATCACTTATTTCATTTGCAGACTCGGCATGCTCAGACTCCTCATTGTAACTATCAGGTTCATCACTATACTCATAACCGTCCTGACTGCTTAATCTATCTGTAGTATATTCATCGTATCTTTCCTGGGGAATCGATTCTTGCTTATGTTCAGGTTCTGCTTTTTGTTCCTCTTCTTCACTGGAGGAAAGGATCTCAACAACATCATCAGAAGCAGGTTTGATAATTTCATTAGGTTTGGCAATTTCATCAGGTTTTGAAACGTTGGTTGTTGGTTCATTATTCACAGAACTTTCTATATGTGATTGTGTTTCCTGTAAAGGAAGATGATTATCCACCTTAGATGGTTCGACTGGTTTTGACGGCAGTTGATCATCTTCAAGTTTAACATGATCGAGAAACTGTAACAATCTTTCCATTTTCTCACCTCCCTCTTCCAATTCCTCCATTGCCTTCTTCCTTCTTTTAATTTCCCGATCTAGATTTGCATAGAATTGCTTCTCATCGGTCTTAGAGTCAGAAACATAGTTCTGATACTTGTTCTTCATTATATGATACCACTCAATTTCCTTGTTAGCAGAAGGGTCTTTAGTAGAAACTTGCAGCTGAGAATTTGTTGGAACCGTAACGGCATCATTGGCAGTATTCGTAGTACTAACTTCCTCATCTTCGGCATCTTCAAGCTGTGATAGATGAACATTAGCTCGTTTGGCTAATTTAGACCAGTATGATGGATTCAAATAGTATAAGGACATTAGATCATCTTGTGTAGTAATTTTTTTATTTGTCTTGGATTGGAGCCTTTTCCTTGCTTTGCTCATGAATGGTGATATGATTGATGATTCATCCTCATCCTGATCCAGCGTCAGACTATTTATAGTTTTCTCATCAGACGTCATCTTTCAATAAAGAAATATATGTATACATATATAGCCAAATCAAACGACTCGCTCTTTATGATCCATAGATTGATCTTTATCTATGCACTGTTAGCTTGTTTTGTCGCGTACCAAAACGTCCTTGATCGGGGAAGGATGTTTAATCTTGAAACCTTGCATTAATTTTTCAGAAAATTATTTATGTCAATGGAGACATAAAAAAAAAGTTTAGGCATCCTTACACTGGCAGATAGCTTACTTTCTCCTAACATATTATACCCCGATTGGTTTTCTTCTCATGTCAAACAAACAATTGACATCGAGTCTCAAAATTAAATAATCAAGAATCAAGCTTTTCATTGAATACATAAGGTTCATTCATTCGAAAGAAACGTTGAACCACCATCTAATTCTGTACAATGGATAAATTTCGACATAAGGAACCAGTTGTACTGAATATTGGTTACTTTGATCCATTCAATGTATTCAAAGATATCCTTCAAAAGAAATTTAACAAACGTATTAACATCAATTCACTTCATTGGAAGCTCGAACTATCTGATTCAATACGGACAATTGAAAATGTGCAATTGAATTATGTTGAAGATCATGGTAACTCCAAACAGACGAAAGCTGGATCTTCTTCATTGAAAGAATATATGAAGCTCATCTTTGTCACATGTTCAGGGGTGGATGAATACAAATCAAAGGTTCGACCCGTGATCAGACAATGGCTCAATAATATAAAGTCCATCAATCCTAGTCCTATGTATTGCATTGTGCTCTATGAAAATGTTTCACTTCGTACTGCAGCTGATAAGTTCCTCAAAACCAGTATATTGACTAAGATACGAAACGACTTCTCCGATTCAGATCTCACTTTGGAAACTGCTTTTAGAATTAAATCGTCCTACTCCGACAGTGGAACAGAAAATGCTACATGGAATTCCTTACTTGATACAATAAAATCCGGACTAGCAGAGGGTGTTACCAGTAGGTTCGAATATTTTACAACAGTTCGTCCCAAATCTCTAGGACTACGCAAAAGTGCCGACCTATATGCAGAAATTGGTCAATTTGATGATGCAATGGCAATATATCGGCGGATATCTTCGTCGGTTGGCTTTATAGGTAGAGGCGATGGTTTCGAAGAAGCCAGTTTGAAAGACTATCCAATGATTGGTACTTCCGTTGGTGCAAATTTGATATCTGATCAACCTTCGAAATACGATTTGAAAGTTTATTTATACAGGAAGCAGATCCAAATTCTAATAGGAAATTCCATCTCTGCAATGGGACTCTATATGAAGAATCTTGTTCAACTTGCCATATCATTACTAGATGTGATCAACTGCATATTTGATTCATACAAAAAAAATGAATTCAGTATACTACTTATTGGTGATTTCTTTGCCAATAACAAGTTACAATATATATTAGACAAAGGTGAGGATGTTCCTGCTGAACTCTATGAAAGACTAGGTGATTTAAAGTTGGCAGAAAAGGACGAGATGGTAAAACTTGGACGCTGTAAAGATTATCAATTGGGTGGTGCTATGATTGATGTTTCTTTGACCCCACCAGTAAAAATGACCGATTTATCCTACCAAATTCAAAGCTCTGTTGTTAATGAACTCCTAAGTTCAGAGAAACAGTTTAGAAGTTCGGTCTTGGAAACGGAGGAAGAGTGTATAAAGCTTTATTCCCGATCTCCGTATAAAGGTAATACGGTGGATACTCTTTCAACTGAAGTCGCTCTTATTCTTTATTATGGGTGTGATGATTATGAAACTTCCTTCGATGTCATAAAGAACTCGTATACATTCTATAAAGAATCAGGTTGGATGTCTATTGCTGTGAGTCTTCTTAAAGTCTACATGGATAATCTCAAAAAGTTAAGAGATTCAAATGATCCAGAATTGATACCTCAATTGCTTAATTGTTATCTTGAAATGATCTATATGGGACAAACTTTTGAATCTGATCGCTTGAGTCTGTTAGTTGATAGTTTAGATGATTCTCTCACTATCGTGAACGATAAAAGCATAAGGCTTGAAGTTGATCCTATAGTCAGATGTGAATCTCAAGATGTTTATTCCTTATCAGTAACGATAAGTAGTAAACTCCCTACTATAATCGCTGATGAAATCTCTCTAACTGCTGTACCGCCTGTGGATTTTGATCCCGGAGATGATTTTGATTCTAAGATCACATTTTTTGCCAAGCATGTAAGCCTTGGTAAGAATAATAAGTTAAAGCTCCAATCGACAATTTTCAAATCTGGTAATTTCACCACCAATGAATTGACTATTCACTTAGGCAAGCTTGTGTTGATAACGCATGTTAAAACCCCAGTTATTGTTCATCAGATTGATAGCATTCTGGTAGATGGTAAAGTTCATCCAAACTTAATGTTAGATATCCTTGTTCCATCAAAAAGATGTTTAAATGAGGATAAACTAATTATGGTTGCCACTGTCGGTGACAATTCAATAAATGATTTCAGATTTAAATTTGCAAAGACACATCCCGATAGAATTGTTACTGATGCAAAATATGAGATGTTCGTTAAACATAATGCTGAGGAAAAGCGTTTGAAGTTCGAATTCACCGATTCACAAAAGTATCTTTGCTTTACATACGATGGATCAGAAACTTTTGAAAGAGGAACCAAATTATTGCTTTACTTACCATACTTTTTCCCACCAGATGTCTCAGATACAAAACTTCAACTTACGTGCTCTATAGAATTTGAGGGTAAGTATTCAAAAACTATTACAAAAAGTTTAACAACAATGTTGGAGATCGCAGTTTCAGTTCAAGATCTTTTCAAATCTTCGGAATTGTTCTCTAAATACACTATTAATTCTGTCATGCTCGACACTCCAGTGAGAATTCAAAATGTTTCACTTCTTGCGCCTGCAAATACCAGTCATACAAAGGTGCAGACATGGTTATCTCCAAAGGATATAGTTGCCTTCATTGAGCAAGGTACAACGTTTTTCTTTAGGTTAGAAAACTTAAAAGATAAAGCCTTAGACTTAATTGTTGATTATGATGATATACATGCAGAGATTGTTGAAATAATAAGGGATAAATATATTGACGTGTTGAGAAATGAGTATCCTGAGTTACTAAAGTATTCTTCTTTTATTTCACAAAGCATTCTTGACAAATTGAATTTCAAACAAAATCTATATGCTTTAAGTGGGAGGATTAGATTGGTGAATTATAGCATATCCGATTTCACCACATCACTAAGAGAAATTGATCCAGTGGACCTGGCTCCTTTGGTTCGGTCTCTCGATAAAGTGTTGTCAAATTGTGATAACGAAGTTTGCAAAGTATCAGATACTGTTTTAAAGAGAATCAAGCAGCAATTGTTGATTCATGTACCTCTTCCTGTGGTGAATTTGGTTCATATTATAGAGATGAATTTCGAAAAGCGATTGCAATATCTTGTTTGTGAACCAATTCAAGTTGTATTAACGTTGGATACATTCATATTACAGCATCCTGCGTCAACTGGAAATAAAAAAGTGAGATTCACTAAAGAGCCGCCAGAATTGCTCAGTATAAAGATTCGTCTTAGTTTAAGTGAATATGAACATTCCTGGTTGATTGCTGGAACTAAAAGCTTTACACGTGAAATAAGCTTAAACGGAGAGCAAAGCAGCACCAAAAAAGTATTGAAAATGAAACTAAGTCTGATTCCACTACGAGTGGGAAGATTGGAATTGCCTAAAATTGAAGTTCAGAGCTTGAGCAATAGTAACATAGCAATGGAGGTTAATTATAAGAATAGCTCTGAAACGGTATTTGTTGTTTCAGAACTTAACAAGATGGTTCACACGTTTTGAATTAATCTTATAGACAAGTTTGTATATTAGATAGATAACTATATAGAGATTCAGTTATCAATTGATTTGAAAAGTTCATCGGCATTGGGTTTAACGGCCGTGGCATCTATTTTCAATCCTTTTTTCTCTAAAAATTTTCTAGTGGTTGGACCAATGGTAGCAGTGTTAACTGGCTGATTATTCAACTGAGTTTTCAAAAACTTAAGGATTTCTTCCGTCCCCTGAGGGCTGAAAAAGGCAATCCACTTGCTTTGAGTCTTATCAGCATTTGATATACTAGTCGTAAATCGTTTCAAGATATCATCCAATGGTTCTGTTTCGTAAGATATTAATTCCTTTAATTGAAACTTGGCATCTCGGAGCTTATCTGGAATAATATGCTTATGCTTTCTACCCATAACAAACAGCACCTTCTTTGAGTCAGTACCTTTGAATAAATCATCTCCAATAAGTATATCTGCAAGAATTGATCCATTTCCAGCGTCATTTCCTCCTCTTATATCTGTAAAGCCAATCCTGTTTAATGCGTTCGATGTTGCTGGTCCAACGGTATACACTGGCTTATTCAATATATGGCCTAAATATGGTGATTTTTCCTTTTTCAATTGTTCTAATATGCTATCCAATGTTTCCACCGAGTGTTGAGAGGTCACAATCATGGCCCTATAGTTCTCTATGTAGTCTTGTGAAGTAAGAAAAGATTGTATCACTTGTTGGTTGATCTGTGTGCTCTTTAAAAGAGGCACAAACTCCACAGAGTATCCATGTTCTCTAAATATCGTGTCGTATGAATCATGTGGTATACTCTTATTCTTTAGAAGTATAACCGTCTTCATTTCCCCCAGCAAATACAAATTACGAAATTACAAATACTGACACAATGATTCCTAAATATCATCTAAATAACCAGAAGAAATAATGAATAAAATAAAATTTCCTCTTATAAACCAGATTCATTCTTACCTGTAAGTTTCAATGGTTTACAATACTCCATTTTATCATCTTTCCAAGATGATGTCGATAGAAATGAATCTGTCGTCATAGTACTTGATTTATCGTATGACCTGTCAGACTCACTTGAATCTTGTTCTGAATAACTGCTGCTCAATGCAGAAAGGGATTGTTGTATGAGGTAAAAGTCATTTACATTCCTCTTAAAGAGCAATAAGTAATCCGAGGCTGCAGCTGTAAGATCAGAGCATAGTCTTTCATGAAAATGTGACATGATTTGTATGAGGGATTGTTCTTCTTTCTTTCCAAGAGATGCTTGCTTTATCAGCACCATAAACTTCTCGAATAGATCTTGAAGAGTAATCTGAATCTTGTTTTGACATTCCCCAAGAATGGAAATATCGTCATTATTTTGAACCATATGACTCTCAACGGCAATAACACTTATATTATTCATCAACTTAAGACAAATCTCACGGCATTCGCTAACAAAGGTAGACATTATTTCATATCGTGTACCCAGTTGTCGACTTGTCTCTTCTAGAAGTTCCAATCCTTTAAACTTTTCATTTCCAAGAATTTGTGATTGTAACTGAATAACATCCGAGTTTAATAAGCCATATATTGCCGATATCCAATCATTAACCCATGAATCCATTTCATCTGTAGACTGCTTGTTGTTATCTAATTGAATTTTATTCAGATTCTTCTGTGATAGCAGATGGGAAGCCTCTAGTTTTTTCAACCTGCTATCCAGATCAGCAATGGTAAGATCAGTACCATCTGAATATATCTTGAAATACTCAAACTCGCCACTTTCTTCTTCTCCTTTTTCGGAATCACTCTTTTCTAATAAATGATCTTCAAGAACCTCTGAAAGAACATGTGAGTTCGACACATCATTACTTTTCTTGCATTCAATAAATCGAAGCTTTTCCCTGGTTTCCAACGACATCTGAATGCATCTTTCCAATCTCTTCTGTAACTCGATATCTGTATTACTGGTTGATTCACTAACTGCCGTAGGAGGTTCATCATTTATTATTCTTTTTATCGTCCTCTCCACATTTTCATACTTCAATAGAGCCGTATTGAAGAGAATTTTAGAACTTTCTAACTGGATATTACTTCTATAGCACATTACCTTCATTAAATTCATTTTTTTGTAAAGCTCCACAGTGGCGGTCTCGGAGCTGTCCTCAAGCTTACTAACAGTAGTCCGGAGCTTATTAGCTTGTTCATTAATGTGAGTATACTGATCAGTAACTTTCGATTCTGCACTACTGATTCTTTGCTCTAACTTCTTCACACAATCTATAGCACGCTTAACTTCATCATCGGTGACTATCAAATCAACAAACCCCTTCCGAACCTTTTCTATCCGTTTGAAGTTCTGCTTTAGCATATTTTCCACTCTATTCTTGGTTGTACCCAGTATCTGGGTAATCCTCTGGCGTTCATTTGAAAGTATGCCTTGATAATTTCTTGTGTAATCCTCTAAATCCTTACTATTTTTTATTCTCATTTCAAGGATTGTGCTATTGGAGGTATTTTCTACCCTTTCTAATTCTGCTTTGATATACTTCTGTAAAATACTTATTTTCTTACCAACCTGAGAGGTGGACCTTCTGGAAAGCAAATAGAAAATAAGTAGGAGTATTATTTCACTCAAAGTTGTTAGCACCAAATAGAAGTGTGTTTTCCTGCTGGAATCGATAAATCCAATAAGATTTTTATCTGGAACGGGTCTCTCAGATTCTATTTCAAGCATTCTTTGAATAGCAAGGATATCTTCATTTTGTCCATCTTTAAAGAATGTTATGAGAATACCACATAAGCTCACCCCGAGTAGCAGAGGAAAGTATCCCCTCTGCAAAATCCCTATTGTGGGATGAGCGAGTTGATTAAAGAAGTGATCTAGCATGAGTTGCAAATCTAAAATAGATACTTTCCCATAGTGATGGATAAGTCATGAAATCTGATACATGTGTGTATATTTATATTAAGGGGAAATTTTGTTTTAATTCCCTCAGAGTGATTTCAATCCTTTAATTTGTGCCCTGTCGCATGAGTGTTTTTTCTACTTAAAACGTTTTTCAACACACAAATTCGCACCAATCATTATTACTTGTAAGATTTTATTATTGTTCTCTTATCTAAAACTAATTTTCTGATTTCCCATTGTCAATTCTTTAAAATACTCCCATTGATTTCATTGAGAAAGATAAAAATTGGAAATTAAGAAATTGTAGATAAGTATCATCTCTACCGTTATGTTACTATGTATCTTCATGCTTTAATACCGTTATGAGCTCTAGGAATAGTAGCAGCCAGCGAAAAGGTCTGTATGTTGATGGCATACGACATTTCATCAGGTCATTATCATCTCCTTTCCATGGTTCACTAAATAATAGCCATTCCAAACTTATTGAATCGTCTCAATCCTTATCTGAATCAATCGACAGGAGATTCAATTCTATCGAGGAATCAATATTCACAGAGACCATAGAAGACAGATGTAAAGCTACCAAGGAATTGACTCTATCCCTTGATAATTACCCTGTTCAGGATATACTCAGAATATGGAATATCGCGAATAAGAACTTATCAGAAGATATAGATGAAAGTCTCCGTGAGGTGACATTATTGCTTTTGGAAAAATGTATCAGGTTAGACAGCACGAATAAGGCCAAAAGATTTTATTACCTAGATATTGTAAGGACAATCCAATTCAATGGTTTTGATCCAATTGCTTATCTCTATTTCAGATGCTTGTTCTTGATCACGGATGGTGGAAAACGAATATTCAATTTGTCACTGGATGAGAGAATGCCAATATCAGATTTTCTATCCAATTCTTTAGATATTGCAATTACGAACCCAAATGAGAAGACAAGGAAGGCACTTCTAAAATTGATTGAAGGATGTCTTAACTCTAATTTCTTGCTTTTCGACTATGCTTGGTTACAACATACCCTATCAGTAATACTAAAGATTGCTTCTTCTGCTAAAAGTTCCCAAACTTTAAGACTCTGTCTTCAATGCATTAATTATTATTCGATACAGCAATTGATTCCTTCCACTTCTTTACAACCGATTGTGATAATACTATCATCTTCTCGGATGGTTGATGATGATACCATTAAGGATCTTTCGCTCTCAGCGTTAAAGAATATCTGGAAGATTCCCGGTGTTGGTTATCATTGCTTCAATATAATATGTGATATTGTCGGCAGAAAAGTTGAACTTGACAATACCGCTACCGCAAGATGTACGATTGGATGTATCCGATTTTTAGAGTTTGGTTTGTTCCAATACAGTCAAAAGTCAAAGGTGGGTCATGTGATTACTAAAATCTTAGATTCTTCAGTTAGTTATATGCTTACCAGCTTGTATGCTACTGCCAAGAGAGGTAATGTTACCTTATCCATTGAGATCTTAAAATTGGTATTAAAGCTCTTGGAATTACCCCTTATCAGTAAGCATCGTTTTTCTCTATCCAAGCGTACGGCTTTATGGGCATTGCTTGATTCTCTTGGGCTAGATTCCCAATTGAACTTAAATGAACCTTATAAGCAAATTTTAGTGGAATTGTTCAACAAACTTCAAAATTTGAATGATGACAGTGCCTACATAGAAAATATCACACGTTATCTTGAATCGAACTCATCTATACTTACTTCTTACAACATCAAGTTTATTCTTCAATCATATAGAACCAATTTAAGATGTGTCAGTTCGTCACCAAATTGGTCCCAGAAATGTCTTCACATCATTCATGAGTATTATGCGAAGTCCCCAATTGAGGTTACGAACTTTCTTCAAGATAGTTTTACAAATTCAATGCTCATCAACAACTCTACAAGCTTATCAGATACTTTTTATCACTTTCTGATAGATTCTTGTCTTGTATCAAACCCAAATTCAACGCTTCCTGATGAGTTTGTGCCTTTTTTGGCATCCGTCGTTAGTCAAATTCCAGAAGATAAACTTAAGATCTATACCAATAAATTGTTTAGTGTGATGGAAAGTGTATCACAAGAAAATCAACGGAGGATTTCTGAAGCTTTGGTACTTATAACTATTCTACTTTGTCTGCATCCTATAAATTCTGATGTTCTACAGAATATCCTTCATAAAATGCTTGACATAATGGATAAATCTCTTGCTACAAATAGAGAAGAGATTTTTTTAACATTTGCTAGATGTTTCATGTCGATACGGCCTACAAGAGATGAAAATTACTTATGCTTTTCCACAATTGATAACATTGAAGATATGTGTGCAATGGTTTGTGGTAATCAGGAGTGTAAAATTAGAGGGTTAAGTAGTATTACACTATGGCAATATCCTGAGCATCAATTAGCATACTTACCTCAAGAAATTCTTCAATCTAACAGATCCTCCTATTTAACTAAAAATTCAAAGGTATTAGAAAGATGGGATCTTATTTGCATTAAAGTATTGAAACATATTTATTCTTGGGATATATATTCTTACATTCTATCCCATTTTGGTGATCAAATTGGTAATGGTATTCTTTCTTTTTTATCATTAGCTGATTTGAAGGAATTTATTCAATTTATTGGTATATCGTCTACTAGAGAACTCCCAGGTAAGTTGCAATTCTATGGTGTTGGTAACATTCGCCGGTGTTTTCTACGATATTTCCCCTCTCTCATCTATTACAAGCCTATATTAGGTGAAGATTTAGTGAACACACTAACGGATTTTTGCTTGTTAAATTTAGAGGATTCAAAGTACAAAGATGAAGTTTTGAATATCCTCTATGTATTCACCTATGGAACTTATGACATAGTTTTAAAAAGATTTGATACTCTTTTAGAATCCTTTGCATCACCCAATTCTTCTTCATCATGGTTCTACCTCTTCTTGAGGCTACCAGAAATATGTGAATTTAGCCAGTTATTCTCCGAGGATCAACATTTATCGTGTTTAAAATCTATGATAAATGTAATATCAATAACTGAACAGAAATTATCATCTAGCGGAGCTTCGCTGGAAACTTTTCATGATGGTCCTGAGATGTTGAAGTATAAATTGCTTTTAGCATACTCGTCTCTTTATAAGTGGACTTCACATTTGACTAAAAAAAAGAAATCTGATATCATTCCAAAGGTGATTCAAGCAATGAGGAAGCAATTACATGGTATTAGAGATACAACATTTATCGATTTTCTGGAAGATTTATTGAAAAATAATGAACATACTGTTGATGATGATAACCCATCTTTTCAACTGTGGTATCTTGATGGAGGTATTTTATCAGTACAATTAAACCAACAGGCCTCCTTTGTTGATCTCAGAAGAAGTGATAAACATGTGAAATGCAAATTACATATTGAACCCTCTTCCAAAGATGATTCTAACTTGTTTTATCATCATATTTTAGATCCACTCTCGGATCCTGAGGCAAAATTCTTGCCATTAAACCTTCCTGAATCTACGCTTGATAGAATTGATAATATTTCAGTTGTTGATAACCATAATGTTGGTATTTTATATCTTGCTCCGGGTCAAAAATGCCTTGATACATTGTTACAGAATAAATTCGGGTCTCCTGCTTACCAGAAATTCCTTGAAGAAATCAACGATTGTCATTCATCCCTCCACTTTCAGTCCAATATGACATCAAAAATATGGATGGAGTCAAAAATTAGATTATATTGGAATGAAAGTGGGTTGTGCTCTGAACAGTTGAAAGCGTACCTTCCTAAAGCAAAGCATATGGATATTTTCATTACATTAATGCAGAACAGGAACTTTGTTGAAATAAAATCGTTCAGGAATGGTAGTCAAAGTATTATTCTTCCTTTCACACACATAAAACTTATTCCAATGAAATGTTTACCGAACGCAATTTATATGTCCTGCCTATTTGTTATCATGTTTTATCAAGCTCTTGATAATAATTCGACTTTCTCCAACTGGGAGTCACGAAGCCGATTAATAAAAGGCATGTTATCAGAGCAGGATCTGGATAATGGCTTATCTTGAACATATATATTAAGGTGGGCCTTCAGTCCGCTATAATCTCTGTTTATCCTTTATATCTGAACCAATTAATTAAACTAATAGTTCCATAAGCAAATATAATAGTCCAGTCTAAACGGCATATCATCTTTAGAAAGAATATAAATCATATTCTTAAAGCTGAAGTTATGATTAAGCAAGTAATAGTTGAACAGTTTGTAATTAATGCTAAATCCTTAATTATTTACGATCATTTAAGATAATTTCAAAATACTGAGCCGCTACAAATTCTATAAGATTACAAAATAGTGCGATAGATGTTTAAAGAAGTATAAAATATAAAGCAACCATTTTTTAGATTCAATAACCTCACATACTAATATTATCAAGAAATATGATGAGAATGCAATCTGGAATATTAGCTAGAAACTATATGATAGTAAACAAAGTTGCTAACAGTTTCGAAGATTGGGAGATTAGTGTAGTGGTTATCATACCCGCCTTCCAAGCAGGTGACATGGGTTCGAATCCCGTATCTCTCATCTCCAATCTTCACAACAATTAATTTTTTTTGATACCTCTTCAATTTTTTTTTAAAAAAGTAACCGGATTGATATTTTACACCTAAAAGGGAATATACCTCTGATTTATATTCATTTTTAATAGGGAGTAAGATTAAATCGATCCTATATATAAACTAAATATCATAGATATTGGTAAGGATATTTGCCAAATTTTTCAGCAATTTCTTATTTTCCTCTGGTTTACCGATTGTGATTCTTAAGCAACCGGTACACCCAAGATCATCACCTCTGTAACGAACAACAACTTTATAATTGGTTGCCATAGTCCAGTAAACCTTATGTGCCACACTGCTATCGGGCCTCCCATTCTTGTTTAGTACTTGGACAAGGATGAAGTTAGCATTGGTGCCGCCAATTACACGCCCTATATTTGGAATTTTCGAAAGTCCATCCATTACTAATGAGCGTTGCTCACCTATTCTCTTACAATTATATTTCATAATTGCGAGTGCCTTTGGGGTCGTTGCTAACATTGCAGAATGGATACACTGTTTGCTTTGGGAATAAGGATCCCTTGCAGTATTCAAAAGTTTAGAAACTTCATATGCCGAGTAAATTGCACCAAGTCTAATTCCAGCTAAAGCAAATGCTTTAGAAAATGTCTGCAAGACAACAAGATTTTTATGTTCGTTGACAAGAACAGACATAGAGGAACCTTGGGGGCAAAAGTCAATATAAGCTTCATCAACAACGATCAATCCATTCCATGACATTGATTCCACTTCATCGAGAATTTTAAAGATACTATCAATATTGATCTGCGTGGCAGTAGGATTACCAGGTGATGTAATGAAAACAAGTTTGATGGAAGGATCCTTTTTAATATCATCAATAATTTTTTTAGGTTTAATTTGAAAAGTTTCAAGATCTAATGGTTCTTCCACTGTGATAACATCATTGAGATCTGCATATGTACCATACATTGGATAAGATGGAGGACAGACAAGAATTTTTTCCTGGGAAGGTTTAACAAAGCATCGAATAACCAAATCGATTCCACCATCTGATCCCAAAGAAAGACAGACATTTTTAGCATTGATTCTTTTTATATCATGCCCTATAGCAAATGGATCTTGTACATGATTATACTCACTATTCCTGAAGTTACATAATCTCTGCTTAAGGACAATTTGATGAGGATCAGGATATCTGTTTAGCTCCATTTCTAATTCTTTAGGTGTCATTTCAGTAGACGAAGGCCCATAAGAATTTTCATTAGCATCCAACAAGATTCCTTCTTGAAAATCATCTCTTGCACACCGATATGGCTCCAAACGGAGAATGTTTGGCCTTGCAATCTTAGATATATCGAACATTTTCTTTGATGATTAATAACCTGAGAGATGAAGACAAACCAGTACAGACTAACGAGAACCATTCAGTCAGTATTTATATTCATCTCATCGAGTATGTAGGAGTACCAATAATTAATTGAAATTGAACTTTAACAACATATTTGAGGGATCAGTAACCCTTAGTGGAAGGACTGTAACTGAATTCCCTTTTTAGGATTTTTTTGCTTTAAGCGCGATGCCGCTAAGGGAGATCGGGAGCTAACGCTTGCCGTTAGTTGATAATACAAAATAAAACGAGCGGATCACTTAAAAGATCAACCAATCGCAGCAAGCTATGTAATCAATAACTATAAGTTGTGAATAAAGTCAAACGAGCAAACAATAGTATTGTTGTTAGATATTTCGTTTCCGCTATGGCTGACGCAAGCCGAGAACCATTGATTTGACTTAACTACACCAAGAAGCTATTTGAAATAATTCGCAATAGTATTTAACGAAGCACACTTAATGTGATGGTACCTCAAGTATAAAAGTAGATAAACATAGTGGACAAATAATGAAAGTAATAATAAAAACAAAAAACGAAACATTTTAGAGAACAGAATACTGCTTAAGGGTTCATCAGCAACCGCTGTTGCTCAGCCAATTGTTGCTTTAATGAAGCAACCATGGAACGTAAGCTCTCATTCTCCTTCGTAAGTGCCTCGCACTTACCTTCCAGCTGAGTCATCCGCTTCATCTTCCTAGCCCTGGACCTCCTAGCAGCTTCTGTGTTTCTGGCTCTCTTAATAGAGGCAACATCACTACCTTGAGGAACAACTGGTGGAAGTGGGATACTCCTCTGCTTTCTCGTATAAGCAACACAGCCAAACTTATCAAGTTTGACCTTCTTACCACCAACAACAGCTGTTTTGATAGCTGAAGATGATGAAGACTTTGATCTTCCTCTCTTTGAAACAACCGACTTCGAGTTAATTGACTTAGATCTACCCTTCTTAAATGGAATAGATTTAGGAACAACTGAAACGACAGGAGCGATTGGTGCAGAGTTGGATCTTGCCTCCTTGGCAGATGTGGTACTTAGTGGTGCGTTCAGAAGATTCATGATCTCCTTGTCGGCTTCGCTAGACTCAATCTTAACCTCAGAATGGCCATTCTTAGGTTCCTCAAATAGAGGTCCCCAAGTATCAGGATTCTCAGCTTGACCAAACATAGGGATATCCTTAGAAAGGGTATCAGCTGGATCAAACACAGAATCAATGACATTCTCATGAACTTCAACTGGATTGAATCCATTGGTAGAACCCATTCCGGTTCTCTCGATAGTAGATTCATCCTTACCAAAGGCTGATTGGAATAAATCTTCCATTGGATCCTCTGAAGAGGAGTTTCCCAATGTAGCAGACATAACATCATGATCTGCAGCGGGCTCCCTGAGGATCGGATCACTCATAGAAGCCGCAGAAATGTTACTGAAAACGTTTTCACCTAATAACATTTTATTATTATTGTTCAACAAAATTTGATCTTCTTTTAATTCTTGTAATGAAATCTTTAATTGCGCGTGTGTGAGGGAATTAACCTATTGTGGATTCTCAAATGTGGACACCATACTGGGCCTTAATAATCGTTGTTCATGACATCATTTTAATAAAATTTGTTTAAAAAAACCGTAAGGAGTTTCTTAAAAAGAAATTGCCTTAATCTAATCTGTTCCAAGGTTGTAACATTTTGGATTTAACCTTTTAACCACTTTTCCTTAATAGAAAAAGATAACTTTGTAGTCCGTTCTTATATCTTTTGATATGTATTTAAGCACTCATTTTCGGAACACTTGCTATAATTTATTCCAAACGTGAGTAGATATCAAAAAAATGCACTTTCAATGAAAGTATAGTGAATCGGAGAGAAATTTAAATTGGTTTAACCGTTAGGTAGATGACGTTGTAAACCTAGTAGATGCTTATTTTTCGTTTCTGGTGCGAATCGACCCCTTTTTATAATTTTCAAATACTTGTAAATGAAAAATTTTTTCCCCAAATTGTTGTTGACCCTCGCACCGAATTAATTACATGTTTAGGAGTCAATAATGGCCCATAATGTATATTATTGATTCGGGTCTTAGATTAATATATCATACAACCACATATATGAATTTGAAATAGAATCACGAATGCATAGATTGAAAATAGAGTAGTTTGTGATCACTATGTGTCTTTTAAACGTGTAATTTAGCATTCAGAAGTCGGGATTCGAGTGAATTTCTGAAATATTAGTCATGACTTTCTGCGTGCCTTTGGGCCGTTGAGTTTCCTCATTTGGATTTTTCAATTTTCCCATTCAACAATTGATAACTGATAAGGACGCTTTTAGTCGATGTGGAGAATCAGATTAAATGTTATTCTTTCGGATTGAATAAATAGATATAAAATGTAGGTATTGATACTATAATCATTTTTGGGATTCGTCTAACTATAGGAGTGTTTGGAAATCATCTTAGGGAAGTAAGGTTGATTTACAGAATTTATTTGGTAGAGTTACTATTGGCAAACTTTAGTTTGGATTTCGGTATATCTCCCCACCTCTCGTATAGTGAGAATCTTATACTCCCCAACTTTCAAATTCAGAAATATATATGATAAGGCCGTGTAGAGATGTATGGTTCAAAAATTTTCAGTAAATTTCTAGGATCACTATAACTTCATCCCACTGTCTATATATGATATTAAGGAGACAGCAGTTAACTGACTATACAAGTATGAAATCTATATTAAAATCAACCAATCAAAGAAAGAGAAAGATTGATTCAGTGAAAGAATCGGTGAATAAGGAAGAACCTTCTTCCATTAGCGGGAGTGAAGCGGATGAAGATGAAAGCTCTAGCATAGATGATGCATCAGATATATCAGATGATGATGAGATTGCACAGATTGGACGACAGAATATCGAAGAGATGAAAATGAGGAAACGAATGAAGAAAAGCCGAGAGGCAGATGATGGATCAGAATCATTTTCCAAGGCAATGAATGCCTTATTAGATACACATTTAAAGGCACATGATAGACAAGATCCTATACTTGCTAGATCTAAAGGTCAAATTAAGAAGTTCGAAGAGGATAAACTTGAATCAAAAGCTAAGAAACTTTTGTTGGCTAAAAAGAAGGCCAAGCTTAGTGCTGGTCGAAGAATAGATTTAATACCTAGTAACAATACCGAAAGTGCTCAAGAAGTTACCATAAGGGAAAAGAAATTACGGAAGGTGGCACAGAGAGGTGTTATCAAGTTGTTTAATGCAATATTGGCTGCCCAAACACCAATTCCAACTGATGATGGTATATCACAAAGAAACATGCATCTTAGTGCTGAGAAAAGGAAAGCTGAGGTTACCGAGGTTTCTAGAGATAGATTCTTGGATATGGTGCAAGCGGCAGCTCAAAAATGAGGAACTGTGTAATATAAGGATCAATAAATATATAGGATTGAATAAATATAAGAGTCAGATCAGGTTTATAAGTTAAAAAATCAGTTTTCAACATCCGAAACTTCGTCAAAGACTCTGGCTATGGATTCACTAACTGCACTCTTTGAAGTGTTCCAGTCCGATTTGATCAGTTTCCAAGGAATGTTCTTGAATAAATCTTGTTTACTGTTGAGCTTACCGTCAGCTTTCAAAGTTTCAGCGATGGCAGTAACGTGAGCATCAACTTCTTTATCAGAAGCCAATGGGAGACGATCAACATATTTTTTAAGGAAGTGTGCTTCTCTAATTTCATTCATACCAACCTGTTTGAATCTATCTGGAGAACCTTCCTTAAGATAGACGTCAGCAGTATGCTGTCTCTCTTTGATCATCTTACTGAACAAATCGTAGAGCTTAAACTCATCTTGAACTTGACCTCTAGAGTCAATCTCCATATTCTTAACCTCAGTCAATATACTTTTGATGACATTTTTCTCCAATGGATCATTTTTCATTCTGATACTGTGCTTGAGGTCTGCTCTCAAAGAGTGCATCATATTGTCGTAGGCAGGTGTAGTTTTCGTACTAGCGAATCTAACTGCAGAGCAGCCAAATCTAGTTGCAGATTTGAGCATAACAAATGATCTGAACATTTTAGGTCTAATAATATGGCGATGATACTTGCAATTTGCGAAGAAATGTTATCAGGTTATGTCAAGCATGGTTCTATTGGTGGGTTTCAAAATGTTCAATTTTTTATTTTATTTTTATTTCACATTACTGGATTTTAAGAAAATGCTCTTCGAGGAATATCAAAACAATGTAAGGATGCGGAAACGATCAAAAGGGATTTACTTCATATATGCCCTCGTATATTATAAGGAGAAACAGTTATTCCTTACTGTATTCAGCGATTCCCAGACAGATAATAGGCATTGGTGTGAAAAGAACCATTACGATTAGTGGAGAAAAGTGATATGCGAAATGTGCTAATTCATTGGTATAGGAGATCGTTTATTCATGTATTTTGCTTTTTAGACCACCATTCTCTTCTTAACTAGTGTCCTACTAATGTCTCAGATACTTGTGAATCTATTAATAATATGGTTGTATGTATAAAGCTACTCACGGTTTCTAATTGGTCTTCTGTGCTGAGTTAGATCTGAGAGTTTTTATTTCTTTTTCATACAGGACCAAAATTTTCTGTAAATCAATCTTGCATTGTTCGAGCGCATATAATTTTTTATTATATTTTTATTGGATTTCTCCAGGTCTTAATTCATTTATTGCTTCGATTCTTACCTGTTAACTTAACTCTTATATTGAACTAATAAAAACGAAACATTAAGATTTACGTACGTTCTTTAGGAAAACTAGCTTGCTTTATAAACTGACTGGTGAAGATGAGCGGTCAGGATCTTCCCAAAGATGTTAGTAAAATACGATTCGTTTCCAGGGTTCGGAAATGGCTGGTACATTTCCAATCGGATCCCTTGGATACAAATGATAAGAATCAAGCATCAAAGCTAGAAGAATATCAATGCTTGAATCGACGAATGAATCCATCACCATATACAAATATCATAACGGAGGCTGAAGTCCATAATCATTCTACTATGGATGATGCATGGATGATTATTCATGGTAAAGTCTATAATGTTACCAATCTTATAAAGAAACATCCAGGTGGTGCCGAATGCTTATTTTGCTGTGTTGGATTAGATGGTACCAAAAGCTTCGATGATGTTAACCATAGTGAGGAAGCATGGAAAATGTTACGACCGAATTTAGTAGGTGTTATAGAGGGAACTGATAAAGATAGAGATTCGTTATCAACTAACAGTGGTGACATAGAAAAAACTACCGACATTAAACCTATGCTGGATATCACGGGTAATGAAACGGTACAAAAGACATGGGAGAAAAACTTAGGGATCTTCATCTGCTTATCAACCAATATTATTACGATTATAGGGTTGGGATCACTTATACTATTCATTTATCTGCAAACGCAAAAATGGGTTGAATAGAAAAATGCGTTATTTATTCATTTCTTATGATATCATGTATAACTTTATACAAATAATATTCCTACAGAAAACATCTCTTGAGAGGCGAATATACTATGTTAAGAATACACACGTACATCCTCTGCACGCATATGTATATAGAATGTGAACAGCACGAATAACAAACAAGGACAGAAACAAGGTCGTCCATACTTAGATGGAGATAGAGCAGGTATGCCTGTCAAAATTGAAGTCGGGAAACAAAACACAAATAAAAAAGAATCAAGAATCAACTTGAAAAAGAAAAAAAAGAGAGATAAAACTAACAAACATAAATGATACGATACATTTTAACCTAGCTAAAATGAATCAGAGAATAATAGTGTGAAAATCTGCTTGCTCCCTTAGTTACCGGTGGTTGGAAGACCAGAGTAGATCTTGAAGGAATCATAGATCAACCACTGGCAACCAGTCAAGGTACCGATCATGATAATCCTGATACCCAAACCGTTCCAGAGACCCTTGAAACCGATCTGGTTGTAGATTCTACCAACGGCCTGTCCAATAGATTCACCTGGTCTAGTATCGTTGTTGATCTTAGAAACCAAGACATCGGCAGGGTGAGAGACAATAGCACAGAAGATACCAGCAATGTAACCACCGAGGAACGAAACACCAGTTTGTTGCAACTTAGTGTATTGGTTCTTTGGCTTTGGCAAGAATCCATAGATACAAGAAACAATCTTTTCGAAGGTAGTGAACTTAACCATAGTGTATGGAATCTGTCTGAACCACAATGGAACCAAACCAGAGTATAAGTTCTTGTACAAGTTCTTTGGTTGAGCAGGTGGGAGAGTAGTCTGAATCTTAACCTTCATAGACTCGAATGGACACAAGGCCAGATCAGCCAAGAATTCAGCACAAGCAGAAGCAGCCAAGTAAACACCAACACCGGAGTGACCAGTGTAATCGCTGAAAGTCTTCTTGAAGACTTCGTAGAAACCATACTTACCGGTACCTTGCAAACCGTAACCGATGAAAGTAGGCAAGACACCACGGTAAAGAGAAGAGAATCCTTCCTTCTTGGCAATGGTCTTAATACCATCCCAGTTACCCTTGTAAAGGGAAGAGTTGACTTGGAGTCTACATTTGACCAAATCCAATGGCAAAACCAACGAGTGGGTTGGTGCACATGCCATGAAACCACCGAGTGCACAGGTGGCAAAGTACTCACGAGAGTACATATCAATTTTGTGGTCAGAACCCATTTTGGTTATTTTTTTTAATATATTTAAAAAAGAGGAATCTAGTTATGCTGTGTCCTTGTTTCCTAGACTGATGTTGTCACACGGCTATATAAGCTCTCAAAAGATATATAGGTTGGCAATAGGGAAAGAAGAAGAAACAAGTAAGAAATAAAAAGTGAAGTCTGTAAAGCGAAAATGGAGGAAGAAATATGTAAAAAAAAAAAAAATAAAAAAAATTGAAGAGAATGAAAAAAATAGCGACAATAGGAATTATTAAATTAACCTCCACTTTGGTTATGCAGGGAAGGGTTGGAAGGAAAGGTACAAAATTATTCATATATAATTGTTGATCAATCAATAAATATATACCAGAGACATGACGGAAGCAAATGTACTTCAGATCATGGAATTAGAAGAATATATGAACTACTTAATTGGTTATAAAAACCATAATAAATTGAACATTTAAAAACGGGATCGAAAAATTTTCCCCATTGATTTGCTCCTCCTAATTGGACAGATCTAACTTCCGACGATAATTGTAGAGAAATTATTAATCTCTAAACAATGGAGCACGGGCGTCAGATTTTGGTGCTGCCAGTATCAGATTTATTTCAATTAAACCATGAGTTTGGGAGACACCATTGGTTGAATATTGAATATGCTATCTATTGGGAGGATGTTAATTCATAACCGGAATGTTATCAAAGGAACATGATCACCAAATTCTATATTACCATGTGTATACTACCAGAATTTTAGAAATTACAGGAAAGGGGTGGGGGATAATAAAAAAGCATAATATACTCCAGTCATGTGAGTATGTACACGTGATACGGGAAGAAATACGAATTCATTTTTTTGGGAAGGCTCAGCCGTATTACTTAAGAGGAAATAACGGAGACTGAATTAATTAATGAAGAATCTTGGTGGCCTCAATAGAATACTTCTGCTGAATTGGCATGATAAGCACTGCATAACAAATCAATTGATTTACATTATTTCAAACATTGTTCTCGTATTGTTAGTTGAAGGTTAAAGTTCAATCAAAGACAAATTGACAGATAGGTATTGGGATCATGGAGAATATACAATTCTTCACTAAAACGATCGGATGGAGCGATGCAAACGGTGGGTATCATATGAACAAAATAATTCTTCAAAATGGTAATGGTCCATGCTTTTTCATTGCACTGACAAACACCCTTATTATGATGCAAGAATTAGCCGATTCGAATGGCTGGCATGTCGTTAAATCGGGTAGAAATGGACCTACTGATAGTTCAAATGATAAAACCAACCAAATAAAATCCTTGGACATCGAAGAACTGAAGAAGTTGATTGGTGCTAGAGATACAGTTACGTTGGAATCCTTACTTAGTTGTCTTACCGACGTTATTTTTAACATTGATGGAAGTGAAACATCCATTGACCTGGATTTGATATTGAACCTACTACCAAAGTTAGGGACTGGCTTGAATGTCAACTTGGATATGGGTAATGCTAGAATTGAAGAATTCGGTCATGACACAAAGGCTGTTAATCAACTGTTGAATGTATTTGACATCAGTATTGTACATGGGTTCCTTATGGATGAATCTAAAAGATTAAAATGGGCTAAAATGGTTGGCTTGAATGACAAGGATTTCACATTTGATAAGATTCAAGAAGTCATGGTTAAAACTTTAGAAGATAATCCAGAAATGAACAAAGATAGCAAAGATGTAAACATAAATGGTTACTATGAGTTAAAACAGTTCTTTGAGGATAACAAAACCCAACTTACTGAGGAAGGTCTGACCAAAATATCCAACGATAACACACTTCTACCACTAAATGGGTTCGCTATATTCTTTAGAAATGACCATTTCAGTACCTTATATAAGAACGGTACTGGCGTTTATCTTCTCGTGAGTGACGCTGGTTTTAAAGACGAGCCTGAAATTGTTTGGCAGAGACTTAGTGATATAGATGGTACTGCTGATGAGTTTATGACTGGTGATTTTACATTATCTAGCCCTAAAAATTCTGCCGAACATAATGAAACTCTCGAGAGTGATGAATTACTCTCAAGACAACTTCAAGAGGAAGAGGATGAGAAATATTCAAGAAATTTACAAAAAAAATATGATAGTGAAAATCAGGTAGAGGAACAGAGCGCAGCAAGTAAGAAGAGAAAGAGAAAAAGAAATCGTAAAAGGAAAAATACCCAACAGAAGGGTACCGAAGAAGTGGCGGCTTCTTCTGGCGATCGTGAACAGAGTTGTGTAATTTCATGAAGTTTTGGGTATACATTTAATAAGGATAATTACTGGGACGCTTCGAGGGATTTATAATCCCTATTCGTATTTTTCAAATTGTTATTGTTAATTTTTTTTTTTTTTTCTTGATTATTTTGGCTTTGGATTAATTCCTATCAGCTCAGCCATGATCTAACATCTATCATTCGAAGTTCCCAAGCACAGAGTTCATTACCTTTCATATGTTCAGCGTATTTAGAAGCAGTGGTATAGAAGGTAACTATTCCATTTCCTCGAACCCTTTACTTGTATCGGACGATGTCTGGACTATTTATCCAGCCAAGCATAGGACTACCAATAAAAAAGCATCTGTTTGGAGATTTAATAAAAAGGAATATGAAACAAGACTTACAAGACAAGGTACAATAACTAGAAGTAATAGAAACCTCGTTCTCGGTGATATATATGGCAATTTGAAGAAATATATATCTAATTTATCCAAGATCAAACACCCAAACTTCTTAACTGTAATTGAACCACTTGAAGAACACAAGAATAAGTTGGTATTTGTTACAGAATATGTTGTTAACGATCTAGTGACATTAGAGAAGTCCGAGATGAGTGAAATTGTGGTTACAAAAGGTCTATTACAAGTTGCCAACGGATTAAAATTCCTTCATCAGAAATTATCAACGGTTCATGTTAATATCAATCCATCATCCATCTTAGTTACTGAGAATTCGGACTGGAAGATCTCAGGCCTTCAGTTCATTGAAAAACTAGAAAATGGCACGTCTATAGAGAAATATGTTGATCCTTTAGATTCTAGAATGCCTTCATTTCTTAGTATAGATTTTAGATTTAGTTCTCCAGTTTTATTACTTCAACACAGAGTTGAATTCGCTGATGATTTATTCTCTCTTGGATGTCTCATTTTTTACCTATTCAATGATGGCGAGTCTGCGATCGAATGCGATAATTCCAGCTTGCTTGATTATGAACGATCTTTCAATAAGCTTCAGCATAAGATTAATGAAGTGAAAGAAACACAGAATTTTAATCATCCTTATTTCGAAGAGATTCCTGAAAGCTATAAGAGGTTCTTATTTGAACTGTTTGAGAAAACTCTGAATCAAAATGGTGGTGATGTTATCCAACTTGAAAAGCCATTCACCATAGATGATTTCATCAACAGTTCCATATTTAACAGTGAGTTAATTAAGTTGTTAAATGTAATGGATACTTTTGATGCTTTACAAAATCAAGAACGTATATCTGCTCTTACCAGATTGAGTAAGGAGATAAATCAATTTCCTAAAGCTTTGATCATTGATAAATTCATACCAATATTGAGTGATGCAGTTGCACCATACTTAAAGAACTCAAAGAAGAAAAAACTTATTGATGAAGAGGAACAAATCGTTCAGTTAAGTCTTGAGAATATTATTCTATCAAGCAAATCTTTATCACAACTTACATTCACTGATAAAGTATATCCTGTATTAAAGGCATGCTTGGATCATTTCAATCTTGATCAAATCAATATTTTATTTATATCTCATCTAGATATTATACGGACGAAGTTGGGGGTCACCGCCCCGGGAGAGTTTGGTGGTTCAAAGCACTATCAGAATTTCCTTTCGTTTGCAGAAAAGCTCTTCGACAAATCGATCACATCGTCATCATCTGTCAAATTACAGGAAACTTTACTAACAAAATTTAAGGATTTCTTGATCTATGAACCTTATTCTGGAATTACCAATAAATTCCTACCTGCCATATGCGATCTCTTTAGTACCACTACTTCGCTTCGTGTGAAAGTATTAACTGCGGAATCGTTGGTAATGATGGTTAATGGTGTGAGTGGTAAAAGCTTGGATAATTATGTTATAGTAGAAAGAGTTCTTCCTCTCATTCATAAAACTCAGGTGTCAAACTTAAGGAATGGTGAACTACTTTCATGTATGGTATCACTTTATGAGAGCATTTTCAAGAAGATGAGTGGTTCTGACGGACAGATATCAATTAATGGCAAAGAATTATCCGTTAGTACCGTGATAATGGAATCTGTTTACTTTGAACTTTGGAAGATTACCGATTATATATCGAATAGTACAGAGCTCACACATACATTCAATGCATTGGGAATGATCGAGAATTATCTGAAGAGGAACTGCGAGAAGAAAGTTCATGCATCCACCCCTACGCATGAGACAACAAATGGATTAAGACCAACAAAGGTTGTTAGGGCCAAATCTAATCAAGCAAAACCAGTTCCTGATTTTGATACACTATTTAAGCAGGGTACTAGAAAACAGCCGCCTGTAGTTAAAGCGAAACCTTTAATTCTTGGAAAGAAGAACACAGTTAATGATTTACATTTCGGAGCTAGCTCTCCAAATTCGAATTCTCCGTTCTTCCAACCTTTGAAAACTTCCAATACACATCAACCAATAAAACCCGTTTCACCATCAGGAAAACTTTCTTCCTATATGATGCCAATGAAAGCCACGAAGACTTCTCTAGGTAACCTGGGTAAGAAAAATAATGCACAGGCCAATTGGGATTCATTTAATACAAATGGAGGAAGCTTGATATAATAATAATCATAATACAAGTACTAATGAATATCAGATCGTTAATCAATAAAAGTACATACATAACATAACCGTAACAAGAATTCATATAAATAATACTTGATGTGAATGCAAAACGAGACTAGCTTCCTATTTCTTAGGAGTCTCAACATCGGAAACCCTCTTCTCATACATATTCTTACCCTGGATATCTTCCATCTTCATGCTTTGCAAGCAATCTCTAAATATGCTAACTTGCTTACCCACTTTGCCCATATGGGAAAGGACCTTTTCGTTACCGTTGACAAATCCATAAATGGAATACTTGAGACCGGTTTCTCTACAGAATTGAAGAACATACTTCTGAGCCTTCCTGAGATTATGACGAGGCATTCTAGGGAACATATGATGAATTGCTTGATATTGCAAACCACCGTGGAAGAAATCAAACCATTCAGGACATGAAACATCCATACTGGTTCTAAGTTGACGTGCCGCGAAAGATTCGGAAGTACCCAAGTCAGAAGTAGACATAGCAAAGTGAGAAAGAGTGATTTGAACGTGCACAATCATTGTAGCAATGTGTGAAACCATAATGTATTGGAATACAGCCCATTTGGTAGGTAATGATCCACAGACAATGTAGAAAAACCACCAACAAAAGAATCCCAATCCTGCGAATTCAAACCAACGGAACCAGGCACCTTTACCTTGCCTAGGTCCTTGACCTTTGATAAGATACTCTAACGAGAGTCTGTATAAGTTGAAACGACCAAAACATAGAATAGGGTAGTACAGATAACTTTGTAATGGAATCAACTTTTCTGCAAGCTTATCGAACCAAAGGTGACGCTCGTAATATGTAGAGAAAACGTTTCTAAACAATCTCGTACTGACACAGAAAAATGGTAGATGCTGAATATCTGGATCATGAACAGGATCATTGGTCACCAAATGATGAACGTTGTGATTTCTTTTCCACCATCCAAGAGAAAGACCACCGATCCAATTAGCAATGATTGTACCGATGATATTATCAATTTGATAATTATGGGTAATGGCGAGATGACCAGCATCATGTGCAATGAAAACCAACTGCTGCCAAAAGAAGCCTAAAAAGACGGCGCTAAAGAAATAGTGTTCTGTCTTAAATAGGATAAGGAACCACATGAAAAGTGTCAAATTGATGCAGAATTGTTTGAAATATTCAATGTACGGACATTTAAACAGTCCAGCATCTACCAATATTTGATACAATTCATTGTATTTCATAGAGATCCACCATTGTGTATTATAATCTAACGGTGGTAAACTATCCAAATCTTCCTTAACCCGTCTATTATCAAAATTATCAACAACAGCCTCAGGGTCCCTAATTGGATCGTCGGCAGTTGCTACTTTGATAGGATAGAGTTCCGTCATTCCCTTTTTAGGAATAACACCTTGAGGCATCTTCGGTGCAATCTTCACTTTCATTTCTCCAGACATCAAATGTCCATCCTTAACTCTCTCACTATATGTCTTATCACTGTTCTCATATACCCCACCTTGAATAGGAGGTAGCAGATTAATCCAACGATGATCGATAACACCTATTCTAAAGCAGTTGAATCTCTTGATAGTTTCTGGTGAATGATAACTCTTCATTTCATCATGGGCATCTCTTCCCACAAAATGATGAACGGCTTTATCTCCACCTGGATGTCTTGCGAGCCAACCATCCAGCTTCAGCACTGATCGACCGTTAATAACGATAGTATGACCATCCGCAATTAACTGCTTAATTTCCTCTACTGAAAACACATGAAGACCATTTTTATCAACATTTTCTTTGTCGGATTTGTTCTCGGCATCTGCATTGACAGCCTTTCTTACTGCTTTAAGGTGCAGAGAACGGCTCTCTAAAGCGGGTGGTTCCAATTCGGATCCCATTTGTGATCAGAGTAATGGTATTGTTCAGGTGTCTAAAATACGAGGCAATCAAGGATCCTCAAGAAAGTAGATATTGATGCCACGGTGGGCTAGCAGTGAAGCATCGGGATACTCAATTCCTTTTTTTCACCTTTACTTTGATCCCGTTAATATATAAATTCATGCAGGTAAAAAAAAATAAAAAAAAATAGAAAGTAAGATGATTTTTCATAGATTTTTTATACGATCTCGACTTTCATTGTAAACCACAGGTATGTTCCATCTCGCACGGAGCCTCGTTTCGTTACCTCTCCTTATCCATTATGAAAAAGGTATCTATGACCTAATTATTCTAACTGATACATTGGATATCAAACCTGTTCTCCATATTTGAATTATTCCATTTTTATTGGATATAATCCCTTAAATCCGTTGGACTTTATCGTAATGTAGCTTACTGCCGTATAATACTATTTAGTCCGATAACTTATATCGATGAAATTTAATCAAGTACTATTACATTAACTATTACTATTTTACTCATTGATCGAATGTGTTGATCATTATGATATTGGTATCATAGGAACGACCAATGGAGAACACTGCCTGACTTTTTTTTAAATGCTAATGATGCGCCTCGAAAATCGAAAAGAATCAAAAAGAAAAATTAAAATGTGAGCAAAACGGCTATTGACCTCTAACAGAATGCATTACTGTTCATAAATTGATAGGAACACCCTCATTATAGAGATGGCGGCTTACAAGAAATACAATAAATATAAGCAGAAACTGTTTAGCAACGATCTAAAGGCCTTACTCTGTGCTTATGGCGACTCATCCTCACCAAACGCGGATACCATTCAGGCATTAGAAGATATCTTAATTTCATACTTGGCTGATATTATGACAGAGGCCAATAAAGCTCGTGTTTTACAAAAGAAAAACAAACTTACTGTTGAGGATATCATGTTCGCATTGAGGAAAGATCCCGTGAAGTTGGGGAGAGCCTACGATCTTAAGGAGATGGATAGACAAATTACTATGGCTAAAAAGATGTTTGGAGATGATGAAATTGATAAGAAGAAGGGCCAAAAGAAAGATGGTAACTCAACTGAATCGAAAAGTCGTGGGAAACAATGAAGGGCGAGATAAAGAAGACTTTACTAGACATAGATATAAACTAATATAGATTGTACAATAGAATCCTATAGGATTACTTCGCATATTTTAACTGGTAATGTATAGGTAAACGTAGTTCCCTTGATATAGTCCATTTATGATGAGGTTTTAATAATTAAAGTAACTAGTAGCATATAAATGCCATAAAGAGACTATCCGGTAGCACCTACCCCTTGCCGTCATCGAGTTTATAAGATCAAATGTCTCCTTGGGGATAAACTAAGCCGCACCTAAGAAAAATTACTTTGAATCATCCGGTGTAAGGTTTCATCGCTTGAAGTTACTGCTTGGGGGGAAAGGTTTAAAAGGCTTCAGATCTATCTTTAATCGGCCATTGCCTGAAACAGAGAGATAGAATAGTGAAATAACAAACTCGTACACTTGTTAGAAGCGACCTGTAATTGCTATTATAGAAATTTGATATCAAATAAATCCTAAACTTTTGAATTATGGTGCTCTACCAAACACCGAGCTGTCAAGCCGGTGTCAGGCTGTGCTCATCCCGTCCCTAATAAAATTTCCTTTCCATTCGATTTTTTAAACTAATTTATTGTCAGCAGAGAATGGCAACAGCTCGCGAATGATATAAGAAAATTTTTTGGTTGGACATTTTGCGTAACTGAGAGAGAGAAAGGTTACATTTACAGAAGCCATCAAAAGGTGAGAACTACTGATTAACTAGTGAAAGGGATTGTGAAGTACAGAGGACTACTAGAGTGCTAGAGTTTATCTGCTTACCTGGAATTGAAATACATGGATTATACTTAGTATCGATATCTACATCCTTTAAAAAAGAGAAAAAATATTTATTCTGCGTTTTTTGGTTTGCTCTATCAATGGTTGACACCGTTGCTACTATTGAAGCTAAATCAGAGAAGCAGGTTAAAATTGCCGAACCAGTAGAACAGAAAGATGAAGAAAAGGGAAATAATATTAAAAGAAAAGCATCCAGTGACGATAATAGAGATAGCCCTGTAAATAAGAAGCCTAAAAAACGCACAAAATCTTTTAGAGGTTGTTTTACATGTAGGAGGAGGAAGATAGCATGTGATCAAATGAGGCCTGTGTGTGGAAATTGTCGACGTAGTGGTTATGTTTGTGATGGTTATGAAATCAAATTAAGGTGGTCGCAACCAATTCAATTTGATAAATATGGTTATCAACTTCATATTAAACAATATCAACAAGAAAAGGAATATTTCCATAGGCGTGCTGTTGATTTCGTGAAGTATTCTGACAAGACAGCATACCATCTGTATGATGAAATGGACAGAGATTTGGCCTCTCTTCACAGTCTGTACATGCCAGATACACAAACAAAAACCGTAATAAAGGGTCATTTCGGTGTATTTCGAGGTGCAGTACCAACAAACGTGGCAATCCGAAAGGATCGGCACGGTAAAGGTCGTATAGTACAGTCTGATGTTAACTCTCGTAGTTCAAGCGTCGTGAATGTGAGATCAGACATGATGAATCAAGGTAAAGTAGTTTCTGCACCTCCAATGAGCATGCAGAATTCTTCTATTCCCGGAACACCAAATTCAATTGCCAATATGTCCACTACAACTACGGGTTCTGCTGCTATGGTCATGCAGGATTCCCATAATCGTAATTCATACCAAGGATATGGTAAAAATTATACGCCTGGCTCGAATGGTACGGGATCGACTAGTGGCAGGAGTGGGAATGCACCTGGAAATGAATGGCTTAGTACAGAACTATTTGATGCAGCTTTACTTACAGCATCGGCCATCAACGGTGATACACATTTTCTTGATATGCTCAAGCCGGAAGATTTTCAAACAGATGAGTTTGGTAATTACATTGGTAACAATAACAATAGCAACATTAATAACAGAATCAATTCATCAGATGGAAATAATCGTCCAATGCAAAATTCCAACTTGACATCAAAATCTCATCAATCAATGGCAAACGGACTTGATATAAGCGACAGCAACCAAGGCGGTAGTGCCACTACTCCAAGTCCTACTGTAACAGCAAATCCTGCACCAGATGTCGATACATCTCCGACGATTGATCCATCATTAGAAAACAATACCGTTACTAATCCTAACCGGATTCCTCGCACTTTCCATTCTACCAATGCGAATTCTATAACTGGTTCCAATTTAAATGCCGGAAATACTAAAAACCTTTCCAGTGTAATGAAATTAAATGGTCAGTCAGCCGCCATTTCTGCTCCAATTGATCCATTAAGGTCCCCAACTGGTTTAAAATCAACTAAACTTAATCCAAGTCCAAACTTTCGTCGTGGGAACCCAAAGTGGCCCATTGCGCCTGCAGCCATTATGGCTTCTGGCAATTTAAATTCTTCTAAGCAGCTTCAGAGAAAGGCATTATCAAATAGTAAAAGCATTAGATTCACAGGGAAGACCACTGGAAAACCAAGCTTTAGCCAACCGATTAATAAGGATGCCGTTTCAGATAATATGCTTCATCTTCTTTTCCAAGGAAGAAACACTGATCCCCCTACTACAGCTGGTGACGATGATTCTACTACAAATAATAGTGGTTCTACTACTAGTAATGGAAATGGTAGCAGCATTGCTTCGAATAATGGTAATACTAGTATTGCCACCACAAATGCCAATCAGAACTTTTCTAGGTCGGATAAGCCTATTGCAAGCAACAACATCAAAATCCATGCTGGTAATGGCTCTAAAATGCCACGTAATATAATGGAGATTCTACAGACTACTCCTTTACCTAGGTCACTTGCAATTGATAAATTTGGTATTCCAACAAGCTCTTTAAGTGTTCAACCTATGGCACGTTATCTACTTAATTATTACATTGAAGATGTTGCTGATATGATGACTGTTATACCACTTCCAAAGAATCCATGGAAATTCATTTATTTTCCCCGTGCTGTTATGGCCATTGGTGAACTTGCTGCCTTGGGTCATACTTCTAATGCCCGAAATGCTCTTCTGAATGCTTTACTAGCTGTTTGTGCATTTAACTTACAGAGTAAATTTACTAGGGGCTCTGATGAAATGAAATATTATGTGAACCTAGGTATTCAACTTAGACAACAAGCTAACAATTTCCTTACAAAATGCCTTCAAGTTGATGTGCTAAAACAGAAATATAAAGATGTGTTATGTGCAGTCCTTTCCATGGTGACCATTGATGTCGTTTGGGGAACTATGTCGTCTTGTAAAATCCACCTGGATCATTGTGAAAAGATTATTGAAAAGAAGATGAAAGTGAAGAAGAAACTATCTTCTAAAGCAATCATTCTTCATCGTATTTTTTCATCTCTTAAATTGATCCAGGATTCTACATGTATCGATAGTATATCCAAAGATGAGATATTTTTGAATGAAAAGAACTATGATAAGTTTATTATGGGTGCCAAGCCAACTCCAGAACAATTAGAGAAATTCTTCAATAGTAACTTCCATGATATGTTTAGGGGAAGTCGACTTAGAAGGCAGTTTGCACGATCTGTTCATACAAACGATCATGGAAGTGTTCAGCAATCCTTCGGGAACGTTTTTCGTAAGCATACTAAATCTATGAAGAATCATCATAGAAGAGGTAAATATAACGAAAGAATTACGGATAATGGTAAGGTTCGGATTGAGTTTATTATGAATAGCGATGATGAAGGAACCAAGAAGAATGAACAGAAAGTGAGTTCGGAGGAAAGCAATAATTCGAAAACTGAACAAGAATTGTCGAAGGCTTTAGAACCAAGCAAGGATATACCTGCCTTTATAGGAATTACTCGATCGAGTTTCCAACCTAGTAAGAATAAATTGGATGATAAAATAGTGTCATCTGATGCCATTTACGGATTGCCAAACTCTCTAATTCTTATGTTTAGTGAAGTTGTTCATTTAACAAAATTCAAACTTTATCATACGGAAAACAAATTGGAGTTACCATCCTTCTTTGATGAACTAATGATGCAACTAGAATACAAACTTCTGACATGGAAGCTGGAATGGAAACTCACGGAAAGTGATGATAAACAAGGAGGAGGTGAAAAGGAGGATGAAGAAGATTTCAGCGATCAAACAAACTCAGATTCCGATGACCAACAGAAACGGAATCGTAAATTTTTATCACCTAGGCATGAAGGTATTTATCATCATGTTATGTCATTTTACTATGGTTTGACGATATATTTCTATCGATTTGTCGAAGATGTTAATCCTATGTATTTACAAGACAGGGTTGAAAAAGTCCTTTATCATCTTAATGCCATTCAAGACATCTTACAGAAGCATCCGGAAACTTCATATATTATTCCATTGTTCTGGCAGGGATTTATAGCTGGATCGGAGGCTATGACGCTTTATCTCCAAAATGGATTCAATCTCTGGGGACAGCACATAGCACAAACCGGTATAGGAACATATTGGAATGCGCGACAGATCATGCTTGAGATATGGAGAAGAAAGAACCACAACGTTAAGAAGAATTCATGGATAGATGTTTTACGTGATTGGAAGACTAATGTCATGTTAACTTAATCTTTGCTATAATAAAAATTAATTAATTATATATTTATTTATGATACGTAATCCTTAATCATTGCACTTTTCTTTTCCATTGATCTGAGAGATCTTCGATGTTCGAATTTCTTCCCTGACATATCTGTATCTGTATCTAACGTTTTTTTTTTTTTTTGTCTCTCCCTCTTCGCCTCCCTGCAGCATGCCGGATAAAGCTGGCCAAGATGACACGACAACTTTTTTTTTTCTTTTATCTAAGATGATTACATAATTGAAAGATATGTTATTTAATGGGTACTAAACTCTTACAAATCATATTTAACTATTTATAAGCCCGAGTATTTCCATAGCCCATAGATTTCCTATACATATTTTTGATCGGGCTATCATTTTAACATCCTATCAACATGCTGCATACTCCGGAAATGTTGGTGGTTTGGCTTACACAGCTTTCACTTTGCTTTGCCTTCCAGGCCTTCCCTGGGAAGTCCAGTGGATCACTTTCCAATGATGTTAGTGCCAAGAAACCTCCGGTCGATTATTCTACTGTCGATGTTAGGAAGTTTAAAGATACACCCTTTGCAAACTGGGACAATTTCTCAAATTCAGTGATTTCAGATAGTGCTGGAGTAACATTCGGACAGATCAATGATTTAGATACCCAGATGGCTCCTGAACTAAAGCAGTTAACACAAGAGAATTTCTTTAGGATATTTAGATTAAATCTATTTAAGCAATGCCCTTTTTGGAGTGGTGATAGTGGATTCTGCACTCATAGAAGCTGTGCAGTTGATACAATTGATGACTGGAAAGATTTGCCAGAAATATGGCAACCAGAAGCACTTGGTGCTATATCTAATGCTTCAAGAGTTACTAAAAATGATTCTGACTACAAGGATTACTGTGAATTAGATCAAGTTGATGATGATACAGTCTATGTCGATCTTATAGAGAACCCAGAAAGGTTCACCGGATATGGTGGTGATCAGTCATTTCAGGTTTGGAAATCGATCTATTCTGAAAATTGCTTCAACTTGGGTCATGACCAATGCACAGAAAAGAATTTCTTTTATAGATTAATCAGTGGAATGCATGGATCGATTTCTACACATCTAAGTCATGGATTTTTAGATCTGAAGACCAAGACATATGGTCCAAACTTACAACAATTTATGTTCCGTGTGGGAAATTTCCCTGATAGGATAGAAAACATCTATCTCAACTACATTCTTGTTTTGAAAGCATTGATTAAGTTGGAGAGTTTAGGCATTTTGGATAGCATGCATTATGGAAGTAGTAATGGCACAGAATTAAAAGCAGAACTAGCTGAACTTATTAGACCATCATATAAGATTGGTGATAATACAGAACATTGCCTATTTGATGAAAACCAATTGTTCCAGAGTGAAGATGCTGCCGAAATCAAGGACGAGTTCAAGGTCAACTTTAGAAACGTTTCCACTTTGATGGATTGTGTGCAATGTGATAGATGCCGTCTGTGGGGAAAGATAGAAACTACAGGTTATGGAACTGCACTGAAAGTGTTATTTGATTTGCAAGATACTGAAAACTTGAAACCTTCTGATTACAATATTTCGAACATCGAGCTTGTTGCCTTGGTGAATACCTTTGATGTATTATCTGATTCTGTGGAGGATATTAAGGATTTCAAAATGATGTATGATGAAGCTATTAGACAAGCTGAAGAAAATAATCACACTTCTTTAGAGTCAGATGAACCAGCAATAACAATGTCAATTAAAGATGTCAATGAAAAAGAGGATGTCGATTTTACCAATCCGGATGTGTTTAAAGAATCCGAGAAGCAAAATGCCGCTGATCCAGGTGATATAATATATCCTACAAGGAAAAATAAGCCATCATTAATGAAGATCTTCAAGACAGAGCTTAAAAATGTGGAAGATGCAGTTGTATTCATCTTCCATTCCTACTTTGTGTTCCCTAAGATCGTTTATAACTGGTGCCTTATTCGCATGGTTTATTATTGGAATAAGTTCGTCGGACACGTTCAAGAGGACTTTGATGTTGAGAGGCTATATCACGAAGAACTATGAAACAATTTATTGCTTTACTGTACTTTTCTAACAAATTATAAATATATTAATTATCGTTTGATATAACAGATGTAGTTGAGATGTGTTGATCAGTCAGACTTCGATATTTTTTTTTTTATCTCATGTGCAGCCCTAGATTTTCAATTGTAGTAGTCCTAGCTAGTTTATTTTATGCTTCCACTTTACAAATTCGGGTATCCTTTGTAATGAAGAAAGCTGAACATAATGATGTTAAAGTGACTTCTACATTACTTAGCGAATCTGAAAGATCAAATCTCGTTAAGGTTCTACTCAAGATCGCTCCAGGAGTCACATATAGTGGAGATCTTACATCAGATGTTATAATTTTGGTGACAAATCCTACAAGATCATCAGAATGGTTAAAATCCCAGAAATTTCAATATGTTGTTCAATATAGACCCGAGGTGCGTCTATTGAAATATGATAGTATACTATCATATTACGAATCATGGCTTAAAGGTGACAAAGATACAATAACACCGGATATATTCGATAATATTGATAAACTACGTGTATTTGAAGGGTTGAGAATATCAATAAGTCGATTAGAATCAAAGGGTAACGATTTCATTCAGAAGATTAAAGATTTGGTAGAGCAGAATGGGGGTTCAGTTTCTGAGTCTTTAGCAAATAATTCAGATGTCCTGATAACGATTGATCCTGCTGGCAGGAGATACAAGAAAGCTAAAGAATGGGGTATACCAGTAGTTTCACCCGATTGGTGCTTCGATAGCGTCGACCGAGGGGCAGCGTTAGGTTTCGAATATTATAAATTGACTGCTAAAGGCAGCAAAGGTCATAAGGAAGATGCATGCGATTGGAATAAATTTACGGAGTGGAAGAAAAATCAAGCAGATGCTTCTATGATAAAAAAGGCGAAAGAAAATGCACGTAAGAATAAGAGAATGAAAGATGAAGAATTTGATGATGAAAGAGAATTGAAAGTTGCCAAGATGGATCATCAAGATCAACTATGGAATTCCATTATGAAAATTGCTACAGTGAATAAAAACCATCAATCACAAAACGATAACGATGATGGTTGGAATGATGATCAGGAAATTGCAGCTGAAGATTTACAATCAAGCAATGAATTCAATGAGAAAGGAACGTTTATGTTATCCACTCAGAAGCAATCGAAAGAAGATGGTAATACGACAGAGCCTTTATTATTTCAGGGTTTGAAATTTGGTATTTATGGGTTTTCCACTGACGAAGATAAAATCCTTAGAGTCGTTCTTACCGATTACGGTGCAAAGACAATTGATAAATCCGAAAGTAATGAATATGACTATCTGTTGGTATCATCTGCAGTTGATTCATCACCTAATAATGTATATGGAAATCTTTCTGCAGATAGAATCATAAGTGAGTTTGGAATTGAAAGATGTATATATTATCATCAAAGAAAGTATCTTGATGAGAATAGAAATTGGATCACACCAATATATATTAAACCAGATATCGGAATAAATGAATTCCGTAAGTTGGTGAACCTCCCAATGACAAATAAGAAGATCAATGTGGCCATAACAGGATTTCAAGGGATTGAGGCATCTCATATAAGAAAGATTTTGGTAAAGAAGTTATCAAGGTTCATACTATTTAACGAAATCTTCAAAAGTAATTCTGAATTACTGATAATTGCAGACATTCAAGGTACAAATACCAGGAAGAAGATTAAAATGGCATCGTTATGGAAGACTAAAATGTTGGACTTACAAAAGTTTTGGAAAATACTGAATCTGATAGCTGATCCTGGTTTATAGAATAATTAATTAGAAAAAAAAAATACGTCTAGATCAATTTTTTAAGGTAGTCTCGATTTCTTATTGATCAATACACACAGAAGGCTCTCCACTCGAGCTTTAAGACCAACCAATTACTCAGTACCCCGTTGTCATAAGATGTCCTTGTCGAATCTTAATTCACAGTACCTCTACGGAAAGGTTGCACAATATGGTCAATTGTTTACTACAACTGGTAAACCTTATGTGACTTTCACCACCTCAGATGGTATGGAGATATTTACCATTTCCGAAGGACGTGTTAAAGTGACCTCTCTTAATCGTTCGAAAAACCCAACAAGATATCTCAATGTTCGAATCCCATTTGAGCCCAAGGCACTTTGTGTGAATCAGAATGAGGAACTCATGTGTCTCTATAACGATCATAACTGTGTCATAATATCGATTCATCCTTCAGGTTCAGAACAAAATTCACAAAGTTTCAACTTATCGCTGGCGCCTTTACAAAATGATTCCATCATACAGATCATTTTTAATAACGCATCACAAGATCAATCGGAATTGGTGCTTCTTACTAAGAATGCACTCTTTTGCTATGATATTGGTGAGAATCTATCTGAACCGGTTTACACCCAAAAGTTTGTACCAGATTCAAAGGAAGATAACAATCCAAATAGTAGGAAACTATCGATGTATTCAGCCAACTCTATATCGATCGTTGTGGATCCAGTTTCTATTGCTTTTGGATCTCTGACGCCAGAAGATTCTAACCCTGAAGCTGCCATTACATTATTTGTTTTGACGTCAGATTTCTCTGTCTATCGGATATATCCATTCTTTCCTTCAAGACTTGATGTTTCCGAGAAGTTTGTGCTTTCCTACTTTGATTCTGTTGCAGCTAAATTCCAATCGCTTAAAGAAACTCGTGAGCAGACAAAGTTCATGAAAACACTTAAGATGGCTGCTACATTATGTAAACAGGATATGCCATGCTTCATCAATGAATCCCTTCCGAAGAATTTCATTCATGGTGAATTTGCCGGTCCAATAGCTATGCAATCATTTGCTGACGATTTATACGAGCAGCACATGTTAAAATTACTCTCCCTTCCAGGTGGATTATTGTGTGTGATTGGTGAAGCATCTGCTGTAATTATGTATTATCAGTCTGATGGAAACTGTTATTTTGAAGGAGATTCTTCGACTTTAAGTGATAGCCTGATGATCATGGATACAACATTGTTCAAGAGCCAATTTAAAGTATGCACAGGATTCATCAGGCCTGTGACAAACGATGCATTAGTATTAGTAACATCCAAGCCCTCTATGGTGCTGGTAGATTATAGCGAATGGATGACACCTTTTATGAAGCTTATCAAAGCCGGCAATACTGCCCAGTTCAACTCAATATATACAGCGGAAGCCAATCTACCAACAACTATATCTAAAGTTGGTGATTTTATAATTCCGGAACAGTCTCTAGGATTTGGAGGTCGCCCACTAGATAACTCTGATACTACTCCATATGCTTCCAAGCAAAATAAAGTATGGCTTGCATGGAATTCTAGTCTATGCATAGCCAGCGTGTTCGGAAATCAAGGATTATCACTTCAAACATTTGTTCTTAACAATATCGAAACAGTTGATGAATCTTCTGAAAGGAAAAAAGCCTATTTAGTTAAGACAGAAAAACCACCAACTCCCAAATACAAGTCATATATTAAGGGAAAGTTTATTGATACTGTTGAGAAAAGTGTGGAAGAAAGAAAAAAGCAGTTGATCAACCTAAGGGAAATCACCTCTCAGATCACATCTGCAGAGATTGATCCTAATTCGGTAGATGATTTAGCAAGCTTGCAATATGCCAATCAAGCATTGTCTATAGTGGTAGTGAAAATGTTTGATACACTATCTGTGATTAGTCAACGTTTAACACAAATGAAGAAGGAATTAGAGCATCAAGTATCTACAGTTGAAATCTTATCTGATCGAAGGAAGAAACTACAGTCTAAATTTGAGTCTCAGAACGAAAGAATAACAAATATCCAGAAGAAGCAGGCACTATTGGATGCAAAAAATAAGAAAATCAAACAGAACTGCTTGAACGTGATATCTGCCAAGAATGAAGCAAAGGACGAAGATTTATCCACACAGGAAGTTGCCTATGTGAATTTCTTGAACGGAGCCAATGATTTCATGCATGAAAAGCAAAATCAGAGTTCTAAGATTAATTACTTCCTCAAGAAGGTCGAACAGTCGGATATGTCTATCATAATGGACAAGAAAAGTCAGGTCGATGCTAATATTGTGGCTCAGAGTATACTACGGAACATGAGAAACCAATTAGCTTCAAGAAGAATAGAGATTAATTCTCTCAAGAAAGAAATCGAAAGAATGAACGTTCAATAACATAATATGATATACTTTACAATTGAACTATACTAAATGTCGTTATATTTGCATGTATTTAGAAATCGGTCACACGTCCATTAAAGCTCCAATCACCATGTCTTGTAGGATCCTGCTTGGGTCCATTAACTTCACCTGTTTTGGGATTAACGTTACCTTCAAACTCGGGCACAGTTTTCATCAGCATAGGACCGGCTGCATCCGGCGTAGACTGCTGCTGATCATCGATAGCTGGCTTGTCCTCAGCTTCGGGATCCGCATTTCCATTCCTCTCATTGTAATCCTCTATTGCCATTTGTGTATTTGCCTTCTTTATAGAATCTTCAAATTCTTTTTGCTCCTTGTCTGGTAGTCTTTGTGGCGATGGTCCAGTCTTGAAAGCAGATGCCTTCCCAGAGTAAAGCCTGATATTATACATTCTAGGAAGCATTCCCATACCTCTAGAGCAACCCCTCAACTGCTTAACAAATGATGAAATCATAATGTTTGATGATGTTACAGCTAGTCGTATTTTATTAGTGTGTCACTACTGAGTTTGAAATCAAACTTCGCCAATACATTTGTGATGCATAATTACCTCAATTTTTATTTTTGATTCTCGAGCCGCACTTGAAATATTGTGGGGTACCATTTAGGGACTTATTAGCATATGCTTTGAGTTGATGATTTGAATGAAACTTTAGATGAAGAAACTCTAAAGATTCCTAGATTATATATATATATATATACGCATTTGTAATTGTCCGTGCGCCACTTCAATTACTCATGGAAATTACACATATCGTCGGATCCGTACCTCGGCTATACTCCAACTACTCACAGCAGCGCTTAAAAAAGATTTCTTCTAGTACGATTAATTACATAATCAGTTCGGTATTACTGATCTACAGTTTTAGCTTTTATAACTCTGATTCACGTGGCTTGTTCACTGATCCAACAAATCTATATCAACGAATACGAAACTGAAGTGAAAAATAACGCGAAATTTATTTGATTCCTAGGTCTCAGTGTATACAGTACGATTCCTTTCAATCTTGGGTTTATCAACCAGTAAGGTAGCTAATTGAGAATGAAGCTTTTGATAGTATCAATCCTTATAGTATGTGAGATTGTTTCATATCTCATATACTGTAAGGGATTCTTTCCTACCAAAGTACTCTTGACACCTGAAGAATTGACTAATTTCCGAACGGAACCTCCTAAAGGTTATCAAGAGCCTTCAAAGCAGTTTGATCGCGTTGTTTTCATGCTTGTTGATGCAATGAGATCTGATTTTGTGTTTTCCAGTGACTCCAAGATGAATTTTACTCAAGAATTGATTAATGATGGTTACGCAATTGGTTACACTGCTTTTTCCAACCCTCCTACAGTTACTCTACCAAGACTTAAAGGAATTACCACGGGTTCTATTCCAAACTTCATCGATGCTGTGTTAAATATTGCCGACGATGATAGCACTTCTACATTAGGAAATCAGGATTCATGGGTCAAACAGATGTACCTGAGTAGATGGAACATTCATTTCTTTGGTGATGATACTTGGCTTAAACTATTCCCCGATTATTTCAATAAATCGGATGGAACCTCTAGTTTTTATGTCAGCGACTACACTATTGTGGATCATAATGTTACTCGTCATCTACCTGAGCAATTATCCGCTGATGGCCTATCTCAATGGAATTGTATGATTCTTCATTATCTTGGTCTTGATCACATTGGTCACAAAGGTGGATCAAAAAGTGCCAATATGCCCGCCAAACAAGTGGAACTCGATCACGTTATTAAACAGATCTACGAAAGGCTACTTGCAAAAGATGATAAAACCTTGATGGTCCTTATAGGAGATCATGGAATGAATGATGCAGGAAATCACGGTGGTTCATCGTTAGGTGAGGTTTCTTCTGGAATGGTGTTGATCTCAAAGAAGTTCAAGAATCGCCAGTTAGACGGACTTAAAGGTTTCAACGTTCCAATTCCAAACACGCCGGACTATAGTTATTTAAATAAGGCAGATCAGATTGACCTTGTTCCAACATTGGCGGAATTAGTTGGATTAAATATCCCGATCAATAGTTTGGGTACATTTTTGCCTCTGATGCTCCCACTTTATTCGGAAAAAGATCAATTGAACATTCTTATTAAGAATGCTCTCCAATTGAAGGTGTTATTGGATAAGTCTCTGGATGTTAAATTCACCAAACCTTTAGAAGAAGTGTGTGACCCTACTTCAAAAGATTCATTACTTCGATTCATTCATTCAATTAAGCACGAGTTATCTGAGGCTTCATCTGATTACCACTACCCTGATCTGTATCTTGGATATAGCCTATACCTATTTTTCAGTCTTATATGCCTTGGCTGTTTCATCTATGAGTATCGAAATTTGCCTCTATCTGGTTTGGCAGATTTAATATTCTTCATTACATATGGTTCTTCTTTTATTGGATCATCCCTGATTGAGGAAGAGCATCACTTCTGGTGGCTAGGTACACTCATATTTGTTGTTTACAATTGTTATGTTTCAATTAAGGCCGGAACCTTTACTTTCCCTGCTATGATGTTATTATTGATTTCTTTGAGAATAATAAAAGCTTGGAATAACAGTGGACAGAAATACAACTCCATTGAATTTATCAAGTTTGGTACTTACTTGACATCGTTACCAGCCCATGAAGGACCCAATCTTTATGCTTTGGTTCTAGGATTATCATTCTTGCCATTCTTTATCTTAAAAGTTAAGGATAGTTTTGGAATAAATCAGACATTCGAAAGTTTTGCATCCTTTGTTTCGTTAACTATGCTGATATCCATTCTTGCCTCAATTAAGATGCTTTCTTTCCTCACAAGTACATATGACCTTGATACAGGTAATGCTGGACTACAACAGTGGTGGATAGATTTTATTGACTGGTTCAAGAAATACTCGGGATTGGAACGGTTTGCTGATATTAATAATCAACTTTACAGACTTTTCCAATATGTTTGGTTAATCACAGCTGTTGTGGTATTTTTGCAACCAAGAGTTTCTCGAAGATTTGGTGTTAGAAATGCTAATTCCAAATATACAGTGAATGTTTTGTTAATGATGACCTTCTTGGCAATGAGCCAAACCAATTTCATCAATGTGCCTCTCTATGCAGTGATGTATTTTGCTTACACGGCTTTTAAACTGCTATTCCCTAAATTTAATGGCCTCAGGCGTTCCAACTTCTTATCGCTTCTCACCATACTTCTGCAGAACATGTGCTTCTTCCAATTTGGATCAACCAACTCTCTTGCTTCCGTGGATCTTAAAAATTCATTTAATGGATTAACCAGTTATAATGTCATTCTTTCTGGAATCTTAACATTCATTGCTAACTGGGCAGCTCCAATTTTCTGGACCACCGTATTTACCGTTTGGTCATTAGATCTTGTACCAGCAAGCCAACTGAATAGTTCGAAATGGGAACCGCTAAAGCATAGGATGTTATTTAACCTTACATTTTATTCTATCGCAGGATTACTGCTCATGTTTAGTTGCTACAACTTAAGATTCCATCTATTTATCTGGACTGTCTTCAGTCCAAAGGTATTGTACTTCTTGGCATGGATCGGAAGCAACTTGATAGTGGATCTTGGACTTAGTTCATTGATTATCGCAATGGACGTCAACTGACTAATATCTGTATATATGTAAGACTTAGAATTCAAATTTAACTACGAATAGCAGGTAAAAGAAATTTTGAGCGATATAAGAAAAGCGGAAGCAGATTTAACTGCTGTTATTAAACGAAGATGATCACAACCTTCTTTCTAAATGATATGTCTGCAAGGTGTTGCGTATATATCCATTTCTCTTTAATCCTCTTCGAGGACGGGCTTAGGAGTTCCCTTTGGCGAGTTCAACCATTCAATATATGCTAGTCTATACTTCTCTTCCCGTAGCTTCTTCTCCTTTCTTGTCAACTTTCTCTTTCTCTTCTTCTTAATTTTGATATCTGCCGGAGAAGAATCATCCTGTGTAAGAGCTGCGGCCTTGGCTGCTTTGAAAGCTTCCATCGCCTTTTCACCACCATTATCTTCAAACTTGGATGGATCGATATCTGCAACAGTCTTAGTCACCAGCTTACCATCCTTCACAATCCAGTGCTCAGGGCATAAGGCACCAACGAATTCAGCATTATGTGAAATCATCACCACTGCACCACTCCACTCCCTAATGGCAATAGCCAAAGCACCCAACGAATCTCTATCCAAATAGTTAGTAGGCTCATCAAGGACCAAAACGTGAGGATTGTTCCACATTGCACCAGCAATAACCACTTTCACCAGCTGACCACCAGACAATGAACCAATAGGAGTGTGATCCACAATTTCGGAATCCAAACCAATCTCTGCATAGTGCTTTCTGATAGCAGTAGGTGTGAGTAATCTGTAACCTAAACCTTCTCTGGATGCTTCATGATCATCGAATTTTTGAACAAGTGGTCTGAAACCATACTTGATCAATGTTTCACGAGTAACCCAAGAGTTACACTTAGGTAACCAGTTCAACCATTTGACCTCATATTGGAAAGAACGCTTATACTTTTGTCTACCAACCAAAGCTTCGATCTGTCTTGGACCACGACCATCTTGAACATCGATGGTACCAGCCATCATCTCCTTCTCGGCATCGTTACTGATACGTCTAGATTCCTTGAGGACAACTTCATTATCATCACCAAACCGGTATCTCCATTGCAAGTATTGGTTAGGAGTCTTCTCCTTATGTTGAGAAACATGATGGAATGCATTTTGAGCAATATAACCAATACGCAAGTTAGGGTGCTTCTCAACTTTACCTTTTTGAGGAACCAATTCACCAGTTAAAAGCTTAATCAAGGTAGATTTACCGGCACCATTAGGACCTAACACAGCAACCCTTGATGATAAAGAAATCGAGCATGAAGCATCAGTCAAAGATGGTTTGTCGGCACCAGGATAAGTGTAAGTAACATGGGACATCTTTGCCACTGCCCTAGTGTTAGATTTCACGCCGGTCAAAATACCGGGCTTAGGGAAATTCATCTTGACGTTAGAATCGGTCAAAGTGAAATAGGCCTTAGCCTCAGGCTTGACTCTAACAAAATCAGAAATGTTACCCTTATAAAACACAAGTTTTTTGTTCTCATAATGGATGATGTCGGTACAAACGGTATCCAAGAATCCAGTATCGTGCGAAACAATCAGTGACGTAATACCTTCATGTTTCAAAAGGTACTGTTCCAACCATTGCACATTAGCCTGATCCAAATGATTTGTAGGCTCATCCAAAAGAAGCACATCGGCTTTCATAAGCATACCTTTAGCGAGCTCAAGTTTCATTTTCCAACCTCCAGATAATGCCGTAATACTTTGCTTCAATCTCTCATCATCAAAGCCGACATCTTCCAAGGCGGCAGCCACTTCAGCTTTGGTCTTACCAGCCATTTCTGGATCTTTCTGAATAAACTCAACCAAGTTCAAATCACTATTTGCATATTGTAATTTATGCTCCACGAAGCAAGTTCTAAGCTCACTTTTATCAGGGAATCCTTCAAGTTGGCCATGTGCGATGGCCTTAAGTAAAGTAGACTTACCAACACCATTTCTACCACAGAGACCGTACCTTTTACCCTTCACAAGACGCAAGTTTGTCTTACTTAAAAGCATTCTGGTACCGTAAGCAAGAGAGAAGTCTGTATTGACAATGATGGTTTCACCATTATCTGCATCTTTCACAGCATTAGGGTTCAATAATTCTTTCAATTTGTGGACCAGTTCATCAACATCTTTAGTCTCAGCAGCATCATTCTTGTAATAACTTTTAAGTGCTGCTGTCAAATATTTGGTGATAGCAGGCCAATCCCAAACGTTAGCACCGGTCATAACAAGACTCACCAAATAGCCATACACGAAATCATCATTAATTTTAGATCTGAGGAATTTCATATAGGATTCAGTCTTTTCTCTGTCAAGTCTACCATGGAATTTACCATCCTGGGTTTCTGCAAGAGCAGCTTGTAAAATCTTCAAAGCTCCAGTTGCCATCTCTCGCACTTCTGGAAGTGCAGCGGTCTTGATGACGTGCTCCATATCTGGTAACAAAATAGGAAGGAACTTGGCAATTTCTCTGTTGTTATTGAGCAATCTAGTCAAATTTTCTGTAATCTTGACCGTTCTTCTCAACTGTTCCTGAGAAGAGGTGGCCATCTTTAACGATTTATCCAAAATAGGAACCATCATGGACAAGGCAGGTTCGATAACCTCTGCAACGAAGGTCACCGCAGAAAGAGTCTGAATACACTCAGGAACCTTTTTAGGATCTGCCAAAGTTTCAGCAATGACATCATATCTTGGAGAAAGATCCAAGTTATCAAGCACCCTAAGGAAAGCCTTCAAAGTGTTCAAACCTTCTTTAGAAAGTTCTGGCTTAAAATCGGTAGACATATCCCTGAGAACAGGGATAACTTCGTAGAATACAAGTTCAAGAACATCGGGAGAACAATCCTTGATGAGTTTCCTAAACAGTTTCAAAGAGGCGATCTTACTCTGCCATTTGGCACCAGTCTTCATGTAATCAGTCAATTCCTTGACCAAAACTGAGGCCCTAGCCTCATTAGAGTATAATGCATAGAGAGCATCTAAAGCTTTGGTGGCCTGCAATTTGACGGCTTTATCCTTCTCCGCAAAAGCATCGAGGCCGGCTGCAAATAGAGGAATAAGAAATGCCTCATTTGGCTTATCATCAGCATATCTCCGCGCTATAGATTCGAGTAAAATCATGGATGATTTACGAACCATAGAACTCTTTGAATGGTTGAGAGCACGTAAAGTCTTCAAAATATGCCACTCCTCGATATAGCTAGGACCAGCATTAAAGAGCTTATCAGCGATTTGACCACATATTTTTCGAGCATCAGTCGAGTTCTTAACCACATGCAAAGCTTCGATATCGTCCGATAAAGGAGTGATCTCTAACTTACTCAAAGCAGAAGTGATCGAAGAAATGGATGAAGATGCTGACATCGATACGGACGTTGGTGTATTATAACCAGATGATTGCTCGGATCTTGATTGAGATCTAGAGGCAAGAAAGTCCTCATATGACATAGGCTTGGCCTTCCGCTGACGGCGATTGCCTTTCATAGACCGTTCTCTATTCGTTGGGGTGAACGATCTAGCGCTTGCATCGAAATTTGACATTTTGAAAGCTAATCAAAACCAAAAGTTTTCGGATACTTCAATCTGATATGGTAAGCTGTCTTTTTGCCTTATTTCTTTAACAATCCAAGTGTTTAATACTAATTCAAAGTCAACTTCATTCAAGTTGGAAAGATAATAATCAAAAATATTTTTTTTTCTAATAATAAAAATTTTCAAATTTTTCACCTCTCTAATTAAGTCCCTCGGTCAGATTTGAAAAAAAAAAAAAAAAAATTCCGGATCTGATTCAAGATCTGCTAAAATTTAATAGCGCTAATTTTAATTATATACAGGTTTTATACATGTATTTACGTAGTAAAGCTTTAAATGATTTCTGATATTCCCACTTCCGGTATCTCATATGAATTTTGGAGTTCGTTTAGTTCCCGCTCAAAACTATCTTTATTTTGTTGTCTCTTTTCAGAAGTAACAGAAGATATTGAATTTGTTGAGAAAGAAGAAACCTTTGGTTCGTAATCGAGTACATCCATATATTTTATGAGTATACCTGCCGCATCACGCCAATTATAATCCTTATCTGCCTGTAAGTCTGTTTTGAGAGATAAAAGGCCACACTCTTCCCTGAAATTATCAATTGTAGGTTTAATATTTTCCAACTCTTGAGTGTTCAAATACGATTCCATCTTCACTATTGATGCTTCTAACCTTAATTTAATAGCTAGCATCAAGTCATTATTAATTGGCTTCATCATAACCATTCCATAATACTCAAGTACGCATATAGTCGAAGGAATGTCACCAAAATTTAGGAAGGTTATCATTGCTTCAATGCAAAGTGTTTGATCCATCTCCCAGTCCTCTCTTGATAGGATATCTTTAAATAGAAGCCGCAGACGATAGAGACGTAATTTTTTTAATTGTGGATCTGTATCTTTACCATTTGCTATACTTTCTCTGTAGGTTTTCATGACATTCCTAAAAAACTCACATGTGGATTTAGGAATTGTATCTGGATTGTCACTATCCAAAAAGCTGTCTATAAATTCTAAAGCTTTGGTATATTGGTGAGCTTTTCTATAGGTGAGAACAACCTGATTAGCCAAGACTGTTAATATTGGTATCTTATGTAATTTCATACTGGCCAATATGCTTTCAATTTCTGTAATTTTAGGTTTGGCACGTCTTCCAAAGAGTTGCACGAGTGTAAGGTAAATATGTGAATTTGCCGGTGGAAACAAGCCAACATCAGTGTGATCACCACTTTTCTGCCTTTCGAGACTCTTATTCAGTTCCTCGACAATTCTAGAAGTAATAACAAATCCCTGACGAGAGCCGCTACTGAGTAAAACTGTCAATAAGCTCTTACATTCCTGACTGGTTAGCTTCGAGCCCATAGAAATGGATGAAATGAGTGACGATACCTTCAATTTTCGTTCATTTGACAATCTAAAATTGGATAGATATTCACTTAAGAAGTAGGAAGTCTCATCCAATGTAAGTGCTTCTTTCAATGAACTACATCTGATTGGATTCTCCTTTTCCAACTCATCAATAATATATTCGGCCAATATCGGTTGATACTTTGGTTCCTCAAGCTCCTGGTCCGCTTTCAAAGTTAGAATCATGCATTCCCTGCCAGGATAGTTCACGTTCTTGGTAATGAACTCCACAAAATATATGAGGAATTTTTGATCTCTTCTAGTAGCAGTTTCAATAATAGACATGGCTTCATCTGTTCGTTTAAATTTGAGAAATTTGATGCATACAATTGCAATGTTTTCATAAGTCAATGGATCAATTCGATTATAATAATCATATGCAACATTAGGATCATTAACGATCTGAGTATCAGGCACTTCAATATTATCAGTTAGTCCGTATGTGTCCATCACTTCTTTCATATTTATCCAAGATTTCATAGCTTTATCAACATTAGAAAGGCGAAGGTATCTTTCAACGAAAAGTATACTTGTTAACGGATGTATGTATCCATGCTTTTCACGCATTTCCTCAACAATTGATTCGGCTTTAACAGTTTGATCATCTTTCATCTTTAAGTATATTTCTATACCCAAATCAAGCCAAAACCTCTGGTTAATAACATCAGGCTTGTTTCGACGAGACTCAAATAATTCTGCTGCTCTATCAAACTGACCATGATTTAATAATGACTTGATATAAAATCGCTCGCTAATAGGGTCAGGTCGTGCAGGTGTGCTCATATAAATGAGATTACCACTTAAATAGACGCATTCATCTCTCACCTTATCATCTTTTAACTGTTCTGAAATCTCAAACAGTTGTACCAAATCATTCAATGGAACCATTTTCCTAACTTCGTCATTCCCAGGTCGATTTAAGACTGAAAGAAATTCGGGTAATTTTTGTAGTCCAGATGGTTGAAATGCCTCTCCTAATTTTTGTACAGATACAATGGCATCTGCTATACTGTCATCAGTATCTTGCATATTCAAAATTTTATTCATATCTTCTTCTGTGTCAATATCGGATTCTTGATCCGTCAATCTCCTCTTACAGTCATTGATGAGCCATTTGCACATACTTCTTGTCTCCTCCTCTGTAACCTGCTCAACCTTATGGCCACCTTCAAGCGAGTCTTCAGTAATATCAGCTTCTTTCTTTGATTGTTTAATCATTTTCTGAACAAAAAGAGGATCATATTCCATACCATCTTTATCAAATTTAGTTTTGAGATCTCTTTCAATTTCAGCTGGACTTTTATTCTTCCATCCTGGAATTTCATTAAGAATCTTGGCCTTCCTATCATTTAACTCTTCTTTGGTTTGAAATCTCGATCTCATTCCTACGTTTCTTCGTTTATTAGAGGATCCAAGAGTCTTACCAATATCGCCCAATTGCAGATTGTTGATATCTCCAATATCAGCGTTACCATTTTCTTCATTTGATAGATTAGTTGTTTCTTGCCTAGACTTCTTAGCCAAACTTTGTAAATCTGGCTTGGTTCGGATCGTTCTTATCTGTTGATACCAAATTCTACCATCTTGTATTAAATTTTTCTTGAATACAGAAAACGATGAATTTAACAACATTTAAAGAACATATGAGCTGGAAAATGAACCGGACTTGCTTGAGTTATAATGTGTATATCTGTTAGAGACTGTACTGGGAGTATAGTGAAAATCCATGAGCCTAAGAGACTAAAAAAATTAAAAATTAAAAATTAAGCGAAGACTCCCTGTGAGGGGCTCGAACCCTCGACCGTTCGGTCGACTTTTTTGCTTATGTATTAAAAGCCGAACGCTCTACCGACTGAGCTAACAAGGAAATCTGATAGCTCCAGATGACACCTAAATATTTACTATCAAATTTTTCATCCTAATATGTAATTGTGACACTATAAATTATTATATTTCGATGGATACATACAAAATGTAATTTATTTTGAAATTTTTATTGACAAAAACCATATGTAAGTAAGATAGCTTTTGTTGAACTTGCCGGGAATTATACTAAAATACTTAAAGTATACATAAAGTTTGGGCTGAATTTCGTTTAGTAAAATTTAATAATTTGAGGATTGCTCCATCCCCTCTTATTCATCCAATATTCATGTATAAAGAAGGTAACAATTGAAATCAGAAGCTACAATTGGTGATTCAATCATAAAAGATATAATGCATTCGTAATTACATTTAGAAAGCTATAGAATCAATAGCACAGTGATAGAAGCTTAAATATATCGTATATTATCAGAGCTTCATTTGAATTGAGACTCGGTAACACCCTTACCCATGGCAGCAGTACTTGAAATACCACCCGTAACCATCTTGACGATACTATCAACGTATTCGGCACCGGACCATTTCTGGTGCTTAACAACTTCGACACCATCTTTGACTTCATTGGCCTGAATGTTTTGAGCGTAAGCTCTCATACCAATACTCTTGAAATCTCTGGCAAAGTTATCAACAGCTAATCCAGTTAGATGCAAACCAGCCAAAGTGATGAACATCCAAACATAACCTAACTTTGACAACTTACCAATGTACTCTTCCTGCTCTTTTGGTGACATAGCAGCATTCCAGTTGAAGGATGGAGAGAGGTTGTAAGTCAACCATTTGTCAGGATAGACAGCCTTAACACCTTCGGCAAATTCCTTAGCTTGCTCGTAAATTGGCAATCTGGTTTCCATCCACAAGAAGTCGGCGTATGGAGCGAACGATCTTGCACGGTTGATAGCACACTTGGTACCACCTTGGTAACGGTAGTAACCTTCTCTGACTCTTGGCTTATCCCAATCAAAGTAGATATCTTTACCAAGAATCTTCTTGGCAAGCTTTCTAGCTTCTGGGTTAGAAGTACCACTCAAAGGAGTAACTTTATCGTTGAATTCTTTCAAAGCAGCCTTTTTGTCCTTGATATCGGATTTCTCGATGGCAGCAGCAACAGCTTCGCTGAATTTCATAACGCCAGCTTTAGACATCCAGTCAGCTTCCACTTTAGCAAGCTCATCACCATATAGACCCTTTGATTCGGCTCTGTTCATCACATCAACCAGGGGTTCGAGATCTGGGTTAGTGCATCCCTGAATGAAGTAGTGGTCTCTAACATCAATGGTAGAAGTAATCAAAGTTGCAGCTTCAGAATCAGTTCTGGCAACCAAAATCAAACTGGAGCCAAAGATATCAGCAGCAGCTCTAACACAGATCAAACGGTTGATATGTTCTTGAATTGGCACAAGCACCTTACCGGCCATATGTCCACATTTCTTGGTACCAGGTGCCTGATCTTCGATATGGATACCTGCTGCACCATTTTCAATGAATAACTTGGTCAACTTGAAGACAGCAGTGGTACCACCATGACCAGTATCTGCATCTGCAATGATTGGTCTCATGAAATCGGTGTATGGAAGCTTTGCTCTCTCTTGTTTGGAGACAGAAAATCTTTCTCTGCGTTGCTTTCTATCATGGAATAACTGTGCATAGAACAAGTGTTGAACCTTGTTTGGAACAGTATCCATAGGATAATCAGCTAGATCTGGAGAAGGCTCATTGGATGTTGATGCAGTGGAAGAACATTGCCATCCACTGACATAGACAGTATCTAAGTATTTAGCCATCTGGGCAACATGGATTGGATCCAAAGCACCGAAGGTGATGGATGCGGTTCCCTCCTTCTGATGTTCAGTGAAAACTTTGAAAGCTTTCTTGGCCATAGCATCGGAAGCATTAGGGTTCTTAATGGTGGATCTTCTAGAAACAATATCTTCAGCCGTGTAGACTCTCTTGATACCTTTCCATCTTGGTTCTGCCCACCACTTCTTAACGGCAGCAACTTCGTTATCAAAGTCCTGTTGTTCTTTGTCTAGATCAATTTTAGTGTATGCCATGATCGATATACTACTGACTTAGGAATTAAAATCCAATTATGTTAATACAAGATTATCATATTCATATTGGACTTTACAGGTCCTATATATACGGATTCCCAAATATATGTGATGACATCTTTCATGGTTTGGGATTTTGCAGAATTATTCCTTTCTGCCATATATGGCCCTTCTTGATGGTTCCGTTCAACCTAAACTCCGAAGTCCCGGCACAATGAGTTTGCTGATTAGAACTTGAAAATCAGTTAGCAACAAATATGGGGCTGAAGTTTTTCATTTTCGATTATTCGGAATCCTGGAAAAATTGTGGGGTAAAGGAATCGTTTGTAATCATAATCGTTTTTCCCTATTAACAATCTATAACCGATATCGGTAAGTAAGTAAAAATTAAATATAATCGATTAACTGATTGTCCACAAATACTTTGTATGCAAATATTTGAAAACTGCCGTTAATCCATTTACTTAATTCAAAATTATCAAATAATTTTGACAGCCATCCCCCCGCATCTGCTGAGTCAATTTGTTTTAGATTATTCCTTCGCCCCGAAATTTGATGGTTCCGAAAGACCGTAGATATCACCATATTGGCTCGGAGATTCATTTGTATTAGAATGATGCATTTCCGACCCCGGACTACTTAGAAATGTGATCATACTAATAATGGAATCTACCCACTGGTTATTCGTGTAACAGTTGTTTATTAGCGTTCAGCCATACATTTAATTTATGCGAATTGTACTTATCTTGCACAAATCCAAATCAATAAATTGGGAAATACACTATGGGAAAAATTAAATGTGAGTGAGTCCAGAATATAATAGTGAATTCACTCAGACCATTTTCCGCTCGTCTTTCTGATCTCATTCTCCCCTAATCCGAAAATGGAAGAGTTAGATGATGTCAACGTACTGGTACCAACACTAGATGAAGATGTTAAGTCGGCACTTCGAAATATTCAAGAGCCGATCACATATTTCGGTGAGGGCCCAGTAGAGAGAAGGGAAAGACTTATTAAATTGGTAAATGAGAATGAAAACATCCGTCAGTCATTCCTTAGTCAACAGGGAGAGAAAGAACAAGAGCAACAGCCTGATAAAGAAGACGTGGAAACTGGTGAATTCTATACTCCTGGAACCGATGAGCTATTGCATGCAAGGTTAAATATCGCTGACTATTCGTTACATAGGGCATCTCTTCGACATAAGACGCAACTTGCAAACTACAGAACGTATGATCCTATTGCAGGGTTGAAGAAGAGAAGAAATTATTATGGAGAAATTAAAGACAACATGGATATAGAAGGGTCTCAGCTTGTATCTAATAGGTTTACTGCTGCTGTAAAATTTTCTGCTGATGGTCAGTCGATAGCTGCTGGATCATGGAATGGTGGAATATATTTGTACGATGCCAACACATTGGATTTAAAGAATGATGTATCGGATCTGCAATCGGGGAAAGTTTGTACACTTGATTTCAATCCATTAGATAGTATGTTATTAGCTACAGGTGGATCCAATGGGTTGATAAAATTGATAAGATGGTCTGAAGGTAAACCTTCTATATCTACACTTTCAGGTCATCAGAAGAGAATTTCTTCTCTTCAATTCCATCCTTGCGGTAAATATCTAGCTACTGGATCATATGATCAGACTTGGAGATTATGGGATATTACAACTGGAAAAGAATTATATTTCCAAGAGGGACATTCTAAAGAAGTTTCATCGGTTCGAATTCATCCAGATGGTTCACTCATAGCAAGTGGAGGATTGGACGCAATTATTCGTCTTTGGGATTTGAGAACCGGTAAAAGTGTATCTGTTTTAAACAAAAACGGACATGTGAAATCGATTCATGCGATGGACTGGCGACCCAGTGGGTACCAACTCATTAGTGGAGGTGCAGATAATAATTTGAAAGTATGGGATATCAGGCAGGGTGATTCGCCAATTGCTACCACCGTTCTTGATCATTCTAAAGTTATTACTGATATATCTGTCGCCAACAACGATCTTTATTTTGCAACCTGTGGGTACGATGGATATATGAATGTACTATCATGCGATGGATTGGCCACTGTGAGGAAGTTTAAGAGCGTTGATAAACTTATGTGTTGTGATATCTCGCCGAACTGTGCTCAAATCATTACCGGAGGCTGGGATAGATCAATCAATTTGTATAGTAAATAAGACAATCTTTTCTAATCAATTAATACTACATTATATAGACCGGTATCTCACTGTTATAACCATCAAGAACTGCAACGTTATTTGTTGGAATTTCTTTGTGGACCAATGCGTTGATTACATCCTGTGCCACGGTTCCACCCAAGATGCTACTAACAGGTTGATACCCACAATATGCCTGTTGTGCTAATTGCCTCACTTTTTCTTTATTTCTGGTTAAGATCTCGCTTGGCAATCCTAATTCAGCTAAAATTTTAGAAGTCTCTGCCGTAATATCATCACTTGAAACAGCAACTTCTTCAATTGGCTTATTTAAATAACTTGGTAATTTCATCAATGCCAAGAATGCAGGAAGGAGAACACTGATTCGTTTAATCTGCTTTCTAACCGTTGTATATCTTTTCTTAAGGAAATCTCCACTAAGCTCCCAATATGGTCTATACTTACTTTCCACCGTACAGATCTGGATGGGCTTTTCATTCTCTGTACCTTCTTCCACTTTATTGATTATAGTAACCTCATTTATCGGGCCAACTTTCTTATTGGATGCTTTATCAAATTTCACTGTTGAAAAATGATCAATGAGATCTGTAAATATAAATCCAAATAATCCATGTGTTGACGCACAAAATAATGGTAGGTTCAACTTCCTCGTAATATGATTCAATTTGGTGATCTCATCTCCATTTAATCCTGTAGCTATAACCATGTTAAAATTAGCGATAAATGTTTCAATATCATCTATCTTTTGCCAGTCCTTTCCCACCATATGTAGATCAACCCTTGGGTTTAGTTCTTGAATCCTCTTCTGACATGCATCTGTTTTCTTCTGTCCCACTTGTGATCTTTCTAAAAAGAAATTCACCCTCAAATCTTGGTCAAGAACGGTAGAACCATCCGTAATAGTTAGTGATCCGATTCCTCCTAAAACCAAATTCTTACATATTTCCACACCAGTACTTGTAAGGTTGATAAGTAAGATTTTGGCGTTTCTAAGATTACCTTGAGCTTTAACACCCCAGAGTCGGATCTGTCTATCGTAGAGTTTTATTTCATCCTCCGTAAGAGGCTTCTCATTAGTGGCCGTCATAATATTAATAATTCTTACAATTATGTTATTTGGTGCCCATCGCGTCTGACAGGTTGTTAAATCATCTATACTCTTTCAACAATCTCAACGTTTTTGAAAAATATGTTCTGTATTTTTTTTTTTTTTTTTAGTGCGTGAGATTCAAAGATAAACACTTTTTTTTCACCCTCTAATGACATCTCTTATCTAGCAACCAAGTATTATAGGTTTAACAACCATGGATTTAAAACGAATATTGGATGCTAGGCCAGAACCCCATGTGGTGGACCAAGATCAGTTCACAATTGATCCTGAATACCAAGGATCTAATCGTTATAATATCTTAACACCCATGAGTGATTTCCAAAAGGAACTAACGGATCAGATCGTTTCATTGCATTATAGTGATATATTAAAATTTTTTGAAAGGGTTGATGATACAGAAAAGTCCCTGACGGGAACACAGGAGCATATCATCTTAGACTCACTGCACACGATGTTAACTAATGCTCAGCTTGTCACATCCCATCCATACCTTGTTATTAAGCATTACTATCCTAGAAGTCTGTCCAATAGAGATTTACCAAAGAGATTGGCCGAAACTAGTGGAAAATTTCAAGTATTAATGGATATTCTTAATGTTTTAGCAAGTGTATATAATCCAAAGGATAAAAATGATCATTCGAAAGATCGATATCCACATATCAATGTGGGAATTGTGGCCAAAGAGGGAAAAACTTTAGACTTGGTTAATTCACTGTGTACCGGTTGTAAATGTTACATTAAGAGATACTCCGGTGTAAAAGTGAGAGATTCTAGTGCCAAGCAGAAAGATCATATGAAGCTTCATGTTACTGCACACTTGTTTCCATCAAGTATGGAAAAATTGAATGAAAAAGAATTCCCAGATCTTGAGGATGGTGGTGAACCACTGAAGTTGAATTTCCTCATCTTATTTGATCTTACTGCTGATGCGGATAATCCGAAATTGCTGAAATATACTATTCCTGGAATAACTAAAACAATTAGACCGGTTCCAATCAATTCTGTTGATCATATTGCACTATATTTTCGTCATTTGGTTCAAAACAGAAATTACAGAGAATATTTGAAACCTGTAGTCGCAGCAGTGGTGGTAATGAGAGGCCATGTTGGGCAAATTCCCTCTATTCTTAAACCTGTTTATACTGGCCACCTTAATTATCTGGCTGACTGGTTTAGATCACCGTTGCAAGTTGCTTGGCCACTTCCAGATATGCCATCAATATCTACATTCAATGGTAAGGATGTTGAGCATTCGTTACTTACTGAAGTTAAATTTAATTTTGATAATAAGGATTTCCTCAAAGAGGAGGCAGAGTCAAAAGGTGAGCCAAAGGAGTTAAATCTTAACTTTAATTTCCATGAGGGTAAAACGATAATGGTTAATCATATCGTTCAACCTAGATTTTGTGGTAAGAATGAAAGGAAACTTGATTTTTATGAAGAAAAAAGATGGCAAAAGAAATATTTGACGAATCCTTTACATAGTGACTACTATAAACTAACGGGTATTTCAAAAGAGGTTCATCAGAATGAAATCCTAACACACACACTCATATACAATTTGACTATGAAAATGACTGCATTCGAGAATATGAACACGGAGTTGAAAACTTTTGATGATACATTTCAGGCTAGAATGCGGGAGTTTAGAATTATGAGACTTCAATTCGATAAAATATCACATCAACTAAATGAAATGGATTCCCACGTCAAAGATAAGACATCAAGAATCGAATCTTTAGATAAAGAAATTGAGGATTTAAAACAGAAAATTACTGAATTGAAAGATCAAATAGGAAATATTGTTAAGACCCATAAAGATTCATCTTTACCTACTAAGAAATGGATCGAAATAGATGAAGAGAGTTCCAGCTATAGAGATAAGATCTCTAAGGAACAACAAGAATCCAAATCCTATAAAGACGAACTGAATTTCATGTCGTCTGAAATAGGGAAAGCAGAAAAATCAATTGCTAAAAGTAAAGAGTCTTTAAAGATGAAAAGGATTAAAGAGGAGGAATTACAATCAAAGATTGAAAAATTATCATGCAACCATACAGAAACAGAGAACAATCGAGCAAAACTTAGCCAAATGAAAGATATGTTTGAGAAGTCAAGAAATAAGCATATTGAACTTATCGATCGGTTGAACTTAACGTTGAAACGACTGGTCGAAGCTTCCACGGGTAGATCTCGGTATGTAAATTATGCTACTGGTGGTTTGCGTGGTTAATATAACTATGACGTATTTGTGTATTAGAAACAATTCTTTTATTTTAATAATGTGGGTAGACCCGAGGATAATTACTGGGGGGATGTATTGCGTTAAAGCAAGTTGAAGAAAAAAATATAAACAATGTATTGCTGCAGATCCCAAACGCAAGGGTTACCGTTTTAAGATTTTACAATGCGTCCAAATTTAAATGAAGTACGTAATAGGGTTCTATATAGCAATCTGACGGATTCCCAATATGGATACCCGACTACCCCCATTATTGTAAATCTAAATCCATTTCCCTTTCAGGACAGACCAGACCAATATCCAGAAAACCAAAAGTAAAATACGAACTTTATGAAAAACAAATAATCACAACATTTGTAAACAAACTTTTACAACTACAAGAACAAAACTCCAGTCAAGAAGTTAATCAATTCGCTATATAGAAATAACAGACGAAAAGAACAAACAGTCCTAGACGATTTAGAATATAAAAGAAAAGCCTAAATAGGATCAACTTAGCTAAGTCGAGATAGACTTAGAAAAAAGCCAAACGAAAACGATTAGCCAAGAATCACCGCCAAACCTAGTAGCTATAAGTTATACTAAATTAAAATTTAGCACACTTACAACAACATAGCACCAGCAGCCAAAGCAGCGGCACCAGCAGCGTACATGTTGGCGTGGCCGGCAGCAGCACCGACGAATGGAGCGACGGTGGTAGCGTTCTCTGGGCAGTAGGTGGAGGTCAAAGTGATGGTTTCACATGGGCCAGCAGCAGAGCAAGAGGTGATGGTCTTGATGACGGTGGTGTTGTAAGCAGCAGCGGCAGAGGCGAACAAAACAGTAGAGAACTTCATTTTTGATTTGATATAAACGAGTGAATTAATTGAACAACTTAGTTGGTAAAGAAAGAAGAGAAACAAGTTGACTTGGAAATATATTAAATTTGAGGACGGAAAGTGGCTTATTTATATCAAAATTGTCGAGAATTTTTAAAATATTGGACCGAAATAAGTCACCTAAGATTCGATATAAAACAATATGATTACTCTTCAGCCAAATTACCCTCGAGCGCGATTGTCAAACTACTAAAGTAGAAATCTAAAAACAAGCCTTCCGCTCAATAAGGAAATCCATGCGCGTTCATACCAGTTCGTTCTAGATTTACAACCTGATTGGGATATCATAAAATAAACAAATATTGTTAATCTTGGAATTGATTTTTTGTAGGTATTGTTAAGAGATAAATATTTACATTGTTAATTCCCATTTATATTTTATTGGAACGCGCTATATTGACCGAAAACAATAGAAAAGTTTTATTATGACCAAACCACGGTTTTCTTTCTTAAGAACGAATTGAAATTTAAGAAAATACGAATTGTAACTAAGTTATTGGAGGGTTGTAAAGGAATTTATCGGTCACCAAGCAAAAAACGATGGGAAAAATTTTAAGCTTAAATTTTGAATGGGGCTTTACATTGCCAGTTAATGCAATCTCTGCAAACTTTGCATCATAACCTGAGAGTATGATAACCCGGCAAGGCGAGTATTCTGTGCTAAACATTATGTCTACAGTAGTAATACATCTGCTTTGAATGTTCTGTATCTTTCTTTTACTAGAATGCCTAATAGTCATTCAGTCATTTATTAGAATGGCTTGCTGTGCCTCTCATTATTCGAATGACTGGCTTGCTTATCTCTCTATCTTACCTATCTGTCTGTTTATCTGCTCAAAAAAAATAAGACTAATATTTGGGGGAGGCGACCGTCTAATGTTACCCAAATGCTCCTTATCTAACAAAAAACAATGTAATTTAGTAAATTGATACCGGAAAAAATTAAATAGAAAACAAATTAAGAACCGAGTATGAAGAATTAGGGAATGATCAGAGATTAACAAGGGAGGGGCGCGTTTTACATCAAGAAATGTTTTGCAAATGTTTGAATGAAATCATTGTTCAATATTCAACAGTAAATATTGATTCTCTCCCTTGTAGCTAAAATTACGGACTCTCGTGTTTATTTCATTCATAGAATGTAAACCCTGACATGATATCCAACATACGCGACTTTTGGCATCAGGAAGGAACACAAGAGTTATACATTGTACATCAGACCATATTGTGTAAGATCAATTTTATATGAAGAATTATGGAACCACATTGAACAGGGTCCTGTAACTACCACTATTTTTAAGATAGTATGCATTTTTGACGAATTCCTTTTTTCCTAAATCGTACAAGTTTAGAATATAGAAAGGATCTCGTGATCTTAATTATCAATCACTCTGTTTGTTTTATTCAAATAAATACCATTTTATTTAGTAGTGATCATATCATATTTGGGTCAATTTCAATTTCTTTTCATCGGGATCTACACCTTTCTCTGTATAGTATTCAAGTTGGATCTTTGACCAGAAGAAATCGGTAACCATCATTATTTCAATCAGACTATGTGTTAAACCAATGGCATAAAAGAAATTGGCATTACCTGAATTGGCGCCCATCCACACATAGTAGAAAACCGGTAGCAATAACAATATCGTGAACATAGCCAATGTAAGTACTGCAGGAGGAAAGCGAAGCTTTTTATACAATGGCTTGAAAAGTAAGATCATTGAGAAATAAAGATTCAAATCTGCTATGGTTGGATAAGCTTTAGAAAAGTTTAAGATACCGATTTCACTCCAGATAGCAAATAGTGCATCCGTTATTGTACTAGTTGAAGGAACGATAAATCTTATCGTTACTGGGACAAAAAAGATGAATGTGTACAGGTTGAATATCCCTAGGAAGAAGTTATTGAAGAAATCAAATATCTCCGTAAAGAAATACCACCATAATCCCAAATTTGGAGTAATCTTTCTCAGCTTAATGATTGTACCATAAACCAATTCCATGTAACTGAAAGAGTTGGCACTTAGATTGAAACTGATACCTAAAAGGATCGATAAGACACCGATAAACATAAGGAATTCTTTAGCTATCTCTAATGGTGCTGATTTCCCAAGTTTAGATGTCTGTTTCCAATTATATGCAAATATGGGAACCAAGAAATACCAACTATAGTAATTCAAATATGTTGATATCGCCAAAAATCCCATACATGCAAATCCTGTAGGATTAGAAACGAATGCATTCAATGCAATCAAGAATACAAAATTACCAATAACACCAGTTGATTTTGAAAACACAGAAAAGATTGCCAATGGATTGAATGCATAAAATGCGGCCACTATGTAGTTAGCAAAATAGCCATGCTTAGTATCGGTTAATGATAATCTCTTGTTTAGATTCAGAAGCTGTAATCCGAATAACGTGTCAATTAGTGCAAAGAATACATTTGCTTGCTGATCTGTCTTTATGTATTTAAAAAGCTCCAAAATTAAGGGAGGATGATGAACAATCTCACCTTCTCTGTATGGATTCATACTATTCGTCGATAAAAAGATTGCTTCTCGTAATGATCTGTATGAATTGATCGGCGTGGAAAATAGTACCGATTGATCAAGCACTTTCGTTAAACCTGGAAGAATCATCGGTACCAGATATCGGATACCAAATCCTGTTGCTATGATTGGCCATGTAAGCCAGTCATTGTTTGACCCCTTTGCGGTCATCTTTGTTTCTTGTGTATGTCTAATATTTTCTATGATAAAGGATGGTGATCATCGGACAGAGAGATGACATTGTAGGGTAGATATTTCATCACTAACATTTTTTTTGGTTCGAGTTTTTTTTTTTTTTTTTTGCTGAAAAGTTAACAGCACACTTGAGGATCAAGAAAGCGTGCCAAGTCCAAGGTTAAATGCACCATAAGGATATTGCAATAACTACATTGTTTACATGAAAGATGGGTAGAAATAATAAGAAACAACGACAAAGGAAACAAAAATCTGCCCAATCGAGCCAGAATGAAACACATGATAAAAAAGCTGAGAAGAAAGAAGATAAACCCCAAGTTAGCATAGAAGCAACTAAGGAGGAAAAGAAACCATTAGATAAGAGTGATGATATCGCCGCTCTAACAAAGGAGATTGAACGACTGAAGATTACGTTGGAGGAAAAAGATGGCGCCATTTCACAGTTAAAGCAAGAGAAGGATACCACGATCTCTAAGCTCGAGAAAGAGAAAGAACAGAATGAAGATGAGATTGCAAAATTAAAGATCACCACTACTGGTGCTACCGATAGAAATGAAGATATTGAATCATTGAAGAAACAGCTTAATGCAAAGAGCGAAGAATGTACCAAAGCTCAGGCAAGCTATCATAACCTTCTCAGTAGGTTGGCTTCAATGAAAGATGTTTTCCGAAAGATGAAAGCGTCTGAGGTAGAACTTGAAGAGACCAAGAAAGCCCTAGCTAAGATTCAGGATGAGAAATCAAAGATTTTGGAACAAAACAAGTTAACTGTACGGGAGTTACAAGAAGAACTTAATAGGACGAATTTAAAAGTAGAGAAACTTCAACATGATAGCAAGATGACACAGAAAACAATTGAAATCAATTCCAATGAGTATGCAATTGAATCCAAAAGACTTAAAACTGCCAACAAAAAGCTTGTTGTGGAACTTCAAGAGTCTAAGACGGAATCTGATGAGTATCTGATTATGGTAAACGAGGGTAAATCCCGTGTACAAGGTTTACAACATGAGATCGATGAATTCAAAATCAAGTGTGATAGTTTAGAAAAAGATATAGATCAAATTAAACTTGAGAGAGATACATTGCTTAAACAGAATGAAGAATTGAATGAAACATTGGAAAGGGAAAAGAATTCCAGTGCAAAGAAAGAGCATGAATTAACTGATAGCATAGAAGGTAAGACTGTTGAGATAGAGAAACTTCAAAAGCAGGCACAAGAATGTGAGAGGCTCAAATCTACACAAAAAGAGAACGAGAAAGTGGTAGCCCAATTACAAGATGAACTTAAGAATAAGGTGAAAACAGTGGGGAAGTTACGCAAAGATGTGATTGTACTTAATGAACATCTTACTAAAGCCATGAAACTTATTAAGCAGGAATCATCTGAGGAAACTGTCGATAGAGAATTGGTTTCGAACCTTTTCATTAGTTTCCTTCAAATTCCACGTGGAGATTCAAAGAAATATGAAGTACTTCAGCTAATATCCAATTATCTCAATTGGGATAACGAGAAGAGAAGACATGCCGGTCTGATCAGTTCCAGCTCATCTATAAACTCAAACAGTGTGATCGATTCACCGACGGGACGTACGAACTCCAGCAAATCGTTTGTTTCACTCTGGACAGAATTCTTAGAAAAGGAGTCAACTCCACAAGCGCATTAGTTTAATGTAATAATTGATGGTTAATTTAAAGATTCGTTCGCTTTGCATCTTAAACTTATACTTTAATGATAAACTTTTCTTTTATCCTGTAATCACCATGGTTCCTCCCGTATTTACATCCTTGGGACTATTCATTATTGATGAGATCCATTTCAATGATGGTACTTCTATCCATGATATCCTTGGAGGAGGTGGAACTTTTGCGATTGTGGGTTCGAGAATGATATTAGGTAGTTCCAGATCTACCGAAAGCAGTTGGATTGTTGATATAGGTAACGACTGTCCCAGTGAAATTCTACAAGAATTAAAGAATTGGAATACAGGTGCTATATTCAGGTACCATAAGGATAGGCCATGCAATCACGGTTGGAATAAATATGGAGAAAGAGAGTATCGTGAATTTAAATTTACTACTCCAAGTATGGATATTACAGTAAATGATTTGCTCAATTATCAACAACTATTGTATTCAAAATCATTTCATTTCATACTTTGTCCGGAAGATTGTCAAGCTGTGCTTACCAAGCTCGCAGACATTCATCAACGGCCATATATTGTATGGGAACCTGACCCTGGTGACTGCAGAAATGGAATGCTTGAGAAATGCATTCCTGTTCTTCCTCAAATCGATATATTGTCACCTAATGCTGCCGAGGCTGCATCATTCTTGAATCTTACCGAGCCCAAAACTGAATCGGAATGTGAGGATATAGCACTTAAATTCCTCCCATATATGTCGAAAACTTCTAAATCTGCCATTGTTTTAAGGTGCGGTGAGATGGGATCACTATTATATTCTCATAAGGGGAAAAAATGGTTTGCGCCTTATCATATTGATCAGTCTAAAGTGGTTGATCCCACGGGCTGCGGTAATACGTTTGTTGGTGCGCTAAGTACTGCGTTAGCACTAACGGACGGTAATCTAATTATGGCATGTATTTGCGGAACTTTAGCTAGCGGAGCTTCAATTGAACAACATGGTCCACCAAGATTAGGTGATTCTGATACTTGGAATGGTATTACTATGCAAAAGCGTGCAGAGATCTACTTGGATACCCATCCTGAATTCGGTATTACAGCAGTTGATTTCACCAAGAAACTTTTACAAGGTTAGATAAATATTAAATAGAGCAGTAGTCATATCTTTAGTTATAGATATTCAGATTCAATCTCTCTGAAAGTGTCAACGATAGTTTTGACGATAAAGTCAGCCTGTTTTTCGGTAAACGTATATGGTGGTGCAATTGTGCAATGATCACCATATCCAATGACCTTATTATCAGCAACTTGCTTGTTACCAATGGTACCGGAAGCTGCCAACACTAATAAACCTTTGTCAAAGCATTTCTTCTCAATAATTCCTGCAATGCCAATTTTAGGATCAAATGGTTCTTTAGTCTTCCTATCTTTAACGCATTCCACTGTTAGGAAATTTCCAGCACCCCTAACGTCACCAACTACTTTGCAATCTTTCAATTCCTTTTCAAATTGCTTCTTCATCTTTTCACCAAGAACTCTAACATTTTCGATCAAGTTATCTCTGTAGATTTTCTCTTGCACTGCTAGTCCAACACGGCAGTTCAAAGCATGGCAGTGGTATGTTTGTGCACCGATAATTCTATCGGAGCCTTCTTCAAAAGTATCCACCACTTTAGGAGATATCATAACACCGGCGAGTGTAACGAATCCTGATCCAAGAGTCTTACCAACAGAGATTAAATCTGGACCTCCACTAGTGAGACCAAAATCTGGGTGCAAGAAAGTAAATGGGTATCCACATCTACCCAATCCGCACATAACTTCATCACACATGAATAGAGCACCATATTTGTGAGCGATACTTCTTAAGCCATCAAGATAGCCCTTAGGAGGAGTTGGTGTTCCCATTGTAGATCCACCAACAGTTTCCACAATAACACCAGCAATAGTAGAGGGATCGTTCTTTTGGAAGACTTCTTCTGCATTAGCAAGCAATTCTTTTGTATAGTCTTCCTCAGTCATACCAGCCTTAATCCCTCTGTAAGGGTAACACTCATCAATTTTAGGTGTTTGAGCATCGCTTAAAAGAATTGGCTTGAAAGGTGGTTTTCTTGCACAATCACCGATCGATAAGGCGCCAATGGTAAATCCGTGATAGGATTGTTTCCTAGAGATGAACTTATATCTCTTAGCATCACCCCTTTCCAAGTGATACTGTCTCATAATCTTCATGGCATTTTCATTTGCCTCTGATCCGGAACCAACCCAAAGGCATGAAGAGAATAAACCTTTCGATTTATCACAAAGGAATTTAGAAAGATTCTCTGCAGCATAATTACCATAGTGATCACCAAAGGTATATGCAGATTCTTTGGCAAAATCGTTTAAGTGATCCAAGATCTCTGGATCATTATGTCCAAGGGAACAAACAGCAGCACCAGCGATTGCATCTAAGGCAGTTGTACGCTTTTTCGTATCTGGATCCTCTAAGATAATAGACATTCCATCCGGTGTGGCACCGACACAGAGAAGTCCCTTATCAGAGATCTTCTTTTGAAAGACATAGGAGTGTTCTTTTTTAGCAGCCATCTTTATTTTGATTTTGACTATCCTTTGATTCCGAGTTCCTGCTCTGTGCCAATGGATGATTAGTATGCAGTTTTATACCCATGGAATAATACTTGTGATCTCTAGAAATCTGAGTAGGATGAGTCCCGATTAGGAAATTCGGCTAAGTGATGCTTCAAACCGCCGATAAGTTGTGCGCGATCGTTCCACCAGATATGAGGAACTAATGATACAGTTATTCATTGAAAGGCCCATGATCGGATTAAGAATAGCATACATTCAGGCTAACGATTTCCTATATTGGCTGTAGTCGGTCTAGTGGACATTTTATCCGTTCGTATCAGTGATGATATTCCAATAATAGCATAAAGATTAATATTGATAATATAGGTTATTCGGCTATTTTATATTACTAGAATACTTAGTTATCATACTATTTATCATACTGTAATAAATTAGTGTCATAGAATACAGATCGATCGATAAAAGGTAGATAGATATGTCTTGCTGTGTAGAATATTTCAAATTTTGAGAATCTGGAAAATATCACTGAAAAATGAAAAGTTTGAAAAAAGTATTGCTCAAGGTTACATAACTCTTATATATTAAAGTATCTCTCCACAAATATATCATATAAACGATGTTTGCCGTTAGGAAAATCACTCAGTCTGGCTGTAAAACTTCTGTGGTTCGTCGACTCCAACAATGTCGTATGAAGAGAAGTAAAGCTGGTTTAAGTCCAGAAACTCACAGAGTGGTTACCCAGCTTTCAGTGATGTCAGCGGGTAGAAAGATGCCACGGATGTTGAAATTATGCAATGAAGATTACATCAAGCATAAAACCATAATGAGTGCATGGTCTCTAAAAAGAAAGCAAAAGAAATATGATGAAGAATGCATGTTAAAGGAACAATATCAAAGTATGAAAGAAGCCTGTGAAGATTTGGCAAAAGTGAGTCCTAAACTCTTTGCCAAAGCCAACGAACATGAATATGGTAAAAGATTCCCATTAGAAATGAGAGTGCCGACCGACTTCCCTCCAAGACAGGTATGGTATTACGACTATGTTCCACGGCAAAAGAAGTGAATCGATAAGAATTTAAGCCTGTACATAAGTAATATACAATACATAATTTTATAGTACTCTTTCCCAAATATGACGAACAGCAAGTCTATCAGGGTTAGGTAGAAGAGCCCATAATCCTAATGCTGAGGATAGTAAGCCAAGCACGAATGGCATAACGACGAACGTACCCGCATATTGTGACACCAGTCCAACTAAGAATGGGAAGATGGCACCACCAGATGATCCAAGTGCAGTCATTATAGTCATAGAAATGACCTGAATCTTTCTAGGAAGAACACGAACTGCCACTGTAACCATAAGTGGATATATAGGACCTGTAAATACACCAAAGAGGGCCACAAATAAGGCCTCCGCAATTATAACGGGTAATAGCCAGCCTAATAGGCAGCATACTAATGATATAAGAACAAGTAGCGTCACCCCACGTTTAGCGCCAATGGTACGATGAATATTTGGAGTAAGGAGGAACCTACCAATGGTTAAGCCACCCCAAAATCCAGAGGCAACATAACCGGTTGTTCTACTACTTCCATGACGATAAACTTCCAAAAAGGTGACCACCCAGCCACCCATAGAGACTTCTGCACCCTGATAGCAGAGGACAAATATCGATAGGTACCATGTAGTAGGGCTCTTCAGTGATGCAATAAGTTCTTCCGTAGATGTAGAGGCCGGTTTTTGTGATTTATTATTTGGGTTCACTTCTTCGAAGGTAGATTCGGTAACGCCTGACGAGCCATTCTTCTTATTAGGTTTCTTCACGCTAACCTTTGCCATACTGGAAGAGCCAACATTCTTTTGTTTGATATTATGCAATTCAATACTCTGAGATTCTAACTGATCAACTTGTTGACTCTTTTCCATCAGTGGATCATAACTGTCCCAGACTTTTTGTTCCTCCTCGTATCCTTTGAACGAGAAAAAGAGATTAAACATATTGAAGATGGAAAGGGCAAGCATTAAGAAATAATAGTGACTCCATTTCATTCCTTGATTAACCATGGCCGTGGCCACCAATGGAGCGATGAATGCACCCAAGCCATAGCTGCCATGGTAGTATCCTAGGTATGTAGAAGATTTCTGGAACCTACTAAGAAAAATATTTTGGAAGGAATAGTTTGTTGCCAACCCTATACCTCCAAAGAAGAAACCCACAGCAACTATAGGGAACTTAGGTGCCGAGCACACCATGGCATACATTATAGCCAATGATGCACATCCAAAGCCAAGAAGTTTTCTTGGTCCGAACCATGGTAATAATTTATGAGAAACAACGGCAACTAATATGAAACCTAAAGCATTGGCCATCCAAATCATGGAAACTATGGTATAACTGATATCATAGTATTTTTCCATCCGGGGTAACAATGCACCAGGTGCACCGTCTGAAAGACCTGCCGACACACAAAATAAGATAACGGCGACTAATCTCCATTTCTCTCTCCAATTATCGGCCAATATTCCATGACTAACATCTTCGAGTTTTTTAGCCTTAACTGTGGTTCTTTGTATCTGAGAATCACTTTTCCCCATAGCGGTGGATGTAAATGTATCTAATGATGGCATTTCTGCAACTCCAGATGCTGCAAGAACAGTCTGTTGATGTGGTAATCCATATTTCTTCCGTGTTGGTTTATCGAAATAACCTTCTGCATCCAATTCATAACCAGGAGTTGTCGGCAAACTCTCAGGAACTGGTGGTGGGATTGTAGTTGTATCAAACACACTTTCAGATGTTATTCTTGTATCAGTTCCATTCAGCAGCGTATGAGCATTAGGTTTTGTAGCAGCAGATGATCTCCGATGCAATGATGTATTGTGGCGTATTTCATTGTTAGATCCGTCTTGCTCAGACTGTTCTTTGGATACGATAAAATTCTCATGTGTATTTGCTGAGGATACAAACGGATTGGCCACAGTAACTGGGGATTCGGCAATTTCTTCGGTCTGCACCTTAGAGGACCTTATCTGACCTATATCTAAGTTCAATCCAGATTGAGATAATTCATTGTGTGGAGTTTTTCCGGTTTTGTGACCTTGCCGATCGGCCTGATCTGCGGGCCGTTCTAATTTCACCATAGTTGAAGGATCGTCTTGTATATCTACGTCTTCAATGCCAGCACAGAAGAGGTGACAAATTGATAGTTAATTTCAGATTATTTTGAGGATCTCTGGACAACTTCCAATTGAAATTGGATTATGAATGTAGTGTTATTAATATAACTAAATGATAAATGATTTCGAATCTTCGTTCCTTCGAGCCGGTATAAAAATAGTAAAATGACGATGTGGATCTTAGGAAATTTTTCGTCTCATTTTTTTCACATTTCTTTTTATCTTAGATCTTGCAACCCATATTTTGATCACGTTCAATTAATTTCATTTAGCAGTTGTATTTCAATTAGAAAAGATTACATGTATTGATCATACATTGATCAATTTACTGTCATGGTCTTTGACATCCGGCCCAGATGGTGGGGCAACAAAGTCATCAAAGTCAGACGATGTGTCACTAGATTCATCAGTTGATTTATTCTCAGACACATCGTCACTTATATTTTTAGTTATCTCCATTTTTTGAGATTCGAGAACATTGTATCCGTTATTATCAGCATCTTCATCTTCATCTTCAGATTTCTCCACCTGCTTCTTAGATAATTCATCTTCCGATGCATCCGATCCAATTTTCAAGTCTCCTACCATTTCATTGGCAAGAGATACCAAATCTTTGTTCTGTTTAACATCCGATTTATCATTTTTTGTAGGTGAAATATGGTCAGAAGCTATCTTGGACTTCTTCCTACCAAACAATTTCGAAAAAAATCCCTTTTTCTCACTCTGTTCGATAACCTTCGTATTCTCTAAGGAATATCGCTTACCCTCCTCCTCTTTCTTCTTCTTCTCTGATGCAATTCTTTTATCTCTTTCCTTTCTTTCTTTCATGATTTGTTGATTTCTTCTCTCCTGTATTTCAAGTCGTGTACGTACAATCTTATTAGAGGAATATGATGCCATACCCAAAAGTTTTGTGTCTATCTGTTTCTTCTTCATTTTAGCACGCTGTTTTTGTCTCTCAAGAATCTCTTTCTTTCTTTCATTAATATTACTATCATCTTGAGTCGACCATTGAAAGATATTGATTGCCCCTTTAACATCGTCTTCTTTCTTGGAATTATTGGTGGCATCCATTCCTCTTTCGATTTGATACCATTGCTCACTTATCTCTTTAGTTCTCTGCATAATTGGACTATGCTTCATATAATCTCTTGATCTGAAATTCCTCTCAGGAAATTTATCGATTTGGAACTGTCGACGCTCTGACGTTAAGTCCCGATAAATTTTTGAATCTTTAATGGAGTCGGATTTGTTATCATCATCTGTTTTCAACTGTTCTTTCCTATCTGGAAATATCCTCTTCATTAACGTTATAATCGAAGGTTTTATTCCCATGAGCTTCTGGACCTTTTCTAGACGCATTTCGTCGTTATTGTTTCTTTCTTCTTCAGTATCATTCTTCCCTTCTTCAATATCTTTCTTCTCTTCAGTATCATTCTTCTCTTCCTCAATATCTTTCTTCTCTTCAGTATCATTCTCTTCCGCTGACGGATGTGCAGGAATATCACTCCATACATTTTCAGTATAGTTCAAACCACCTGAGTCATCATTGGCCCATGGATTTCCACCACCAGTGGATCCATAATAGTCATCCATATATGTATTATTATTCCATGCGTTCCAGTGTATTACCTCTCCGTTATCATTATATAAATGACACTTTAGTTCATTCCAGCATCCGGAAAAATATTTGAAGAAAAATAGTAAATTTAAAGAGTGGTCTCTCATCTCTTACTTTACCTAATCATTATCATCTATATTCATCTTTCGGACAATCATGACATATAACGTTCTTAAACTCCCTGGATTCCCAGAGTATAAGATCTTCGCTTCCTTATATAAAGGAGTGACCAACCATAAGGCTATTAGAAATGAAATCGGTTCATCATCCTCTAAAGTAGACCTTGATTTTGCATTTGTAAATGCAGAGAACATTCTATGCATGGAACAACTATACAGTGCACTGTTTAGATGTTTTGTCGATAAGAAGAATGGAGATATGAAGGCTAGGACGATTCACACAGAAATTATTAGTGACCTATCACCGTTAAGAAACATCATGGAAGCTTTAGGGAAATTTGGCATTCCTTCCAAGGGTGATAAATCCAATATAATTGCTCTAAAAATACTTGGGTCAAGTGATCCAAGTGATACAGGTTCTTTGGATAAAATAGCCAAAGGATTGGATGATCTGTTTGAAAATGATGGAATTGGTGGGGTATATTTAACCGATGCCAATTTGGAATCAACTTCAGATATAGACAAGATCTGTAAGAATTACAAGTTGGGTGATCTACATGCAGAGGATAATGATAAGCTAACCAGACTAGTGGTTGACATTATTCAACTCAGGGGGATCTAAACGTTTATAGAAAGAAAGTGTACATTTAAAACAGTTTAATTTAGTTTTTCCTAGATAGTGAGAATTATTTACTATGCATGCATGGTTCTTTAATGGAACGATTGATGTGCATCATGCAATGAGACTATGAACTTTAAGATATTCATATCCCCCATTAGGAAATCCGTTCCTCTATGGGTTCTCGGATGGATCAGTTATCTAGAATATGCATTCTCGTATCGTTTCTGTGCCCAACGAGTTCTGGATCTTAAAACCAGAATTGGATTGATCGTTGGTTTCAATGTCTTAATAACTGTCGCCTTTATATCATGGATCCTCGTTCATCTTGTAGGACCCGGATCTTTACAAGTTAAGGTGCCGCCTTATAATTTACATTCATACTTCAAGAATGGTCAAAAGTATATCGAAGAACAGAATCAAAACGTCGACTATCATGATGATATAGAGAAATTCACTATAGATGAAATTGACGATACAATTGATGGTCCAGATATTTTCTTATGCAACTATCAAGGTTTCCCGCCCTGGTGTAACGTGTGTCAAACCATCAAAGTATTCCGATCTCATCATTCCACTGACTGTACACATTGTATAACATGTATGGATCATTACTGTACATTTCTAGGTGGAATTATAGGGCAAAATAACTACCGATACTTCCTACTCTTTATAGTATCTCTAGATTCGTCATTTATTCTAGCATTTGTTTCCATGATGAGCTATATTAAAAGACTTCGACATAACTTCCATTGGACAATGATTGTGGCATGTGCTCTATGCCTTATGTTTATTCTTATGGTTACCAACCTCATCGGTTCCAACATTGAAATGATATATCATAATGAAACAACAATAGATGAACTTGCCAAAGGTGATATTAAAAAGGCCATTAGAAGGTACAATCGATCTGTTAAAAAGGGACTACATCCTTCAATAGCCGATGTTGATCACATCAAAATATATGTCAATATTAAACACCCAAATATTTCTGGAATTAGGTTGGTTGTACCTTTAACGAGTAAGGATCATCCTTATAATAGAGGCAGCTTCTGGGCTAATCTAATATCACGATTGTCAGTAAAAGATTTTAATACCGTTCAACAGGTTATGGATACTGAAGAACGACTCATTCCATTTGCATTTAAGGAAAAGATATATAGAAGGATAGAAGAGCATCGTACGGATTTTACAATATTTGGTTCCCCAGAGAGTATTTAAGTATCATTAGATTAATGTGTTTTTCATTACAATTAATTGAGTATATCATATCATATTTAAGCAACACAAGAAAAGGAGCGGACAAGGTCAAAAATTTGTGTAATAAGCCATTAAAGATGATGATATACATAGCAAAGCTTCTCTTTTTTCGTTTTTCGTCTTTGTAGGTAGTCTTCTTCTTCTTCTTCTTCTTCATCACTCTTCAGAAATATCCATCTTAGAGTAGTAATCAACAAGATTCAGTTCGGACTTCAAGGTTTCTGTTCTATAGAACACTCTAATATTAGGAACGTTAGTCTTCTCAACATCATTTCCCTCGACATTTGGTAGTTCAAAGTTCTTACCTAGCCAATGACGCTTCAATTGCCATTCAAATCCACTCATAACAACAGAATTCTTGGCCAATTCACACATATCGGCATTTGAAAGCTTCCATATTTGTGCTGCCACAGAATACTCCTCGATGAGAGGTTCTCTAGTGTACGAAAATTGAAGTGGATCATCTGTAGAAAGACAAACCTGTAAGCCACGCTTGAAATACGAAGGGAATGGGTTCTTTTCATAGTTCAAAAAGAGCGCATTGTTTGATAATGGAGACATGGCAATACCAATCTGGCTGAGGTAGTATAGGTATTGAACGAAGGGAACCTTTCTCAAAAGAATACCATGTGAAATACCCTCAGCAACCAAGTATGCAGAAATCAAATGATCTGTATCACCGGCTTCACCAGAATGAGGTCTCAAAACGAAAGTACTGAAACCCCTCTTCTTCCTCCAAATATTGAGCGATGCGATATTGGCATACATGTAATACATGTAGTATGAATAAGGAGGATTGTATTTAGAATTCCACTTGTGAGGGAATGGGAACTTCTTGTGGAACCGATGATCTGCTTTGGATTCATCATCAACGGAATCAAATCCAATAACTCTCTCCAAAAATACATGTAATTTCGGATGGGAAGAAGGATCCTTAGTAACTTCAAACAATGGTTGGAATAGATTGATCACGATCTCTTGGAATTGACTCACAATACCATTCTTCTTATATATATCGTAGAGTCTAGGAACTTGAATAATCCATCTAACATTATGGGAATAAAGCTTGTTATCAATAACCCATGCAGCAAGTTTATCCCACTCTTGCAGCGATCTACCGTAAATTGAGATACGGTATTCAGCCATTTGATATTTGGATGATTCCAAATCATCAAACACTTCCTTTGTAATTTCTGCAAGATATCTACCATGGATATAGTTATCGGTCTTGAGGAAGATCTCTCTTAATCTGGACTCTCCAATAGGGTTATATTTCAAATTGAACTTATCGAATCGATGGAAAGTATCTCTATGGGCATGCATATCCAAAGTATCGATACTCAGGTCATATGCAGTAAGGTGCAACGATTTGAAAACCTCACCTAAGGTTAGTACCTTGCCGTCCCTTTTGATCACTTTCTCATCTGGATGTTCACGCATCTTATGCTTGATGAATCTTAAAAGATGCTTCTGGTTCATACATGCAGAGTGATGAACGTGAGTATCAACTTTACGAACATTATAGAAATCTCTATGAGGATTACTCTTTGACTCAGAAGTTTCCTCATGATCATTGAGTAGATAGTACAGGTTCCATTTAGCTTCCAGAAATTCGAGTCTTTTGAAGGCAAACGATTTTGTTGGACCATCTGATGCAATATTGACAAGCTTATCCATATCAACATAAAAGTCTCGAATCGAGGGAATATATGACAGTGGTTCACCTGTAGTTAAGTCGATACTTCTAAAAACATCTTCTTCGTTCAAGACGAAATCACGTTCTTCATCGGGACCAGGGATTTCACATTGTGAGAAATCGAACTTCTCATCGTTAACATCGGTAATGTTGGAGCCGGAGAGATTATGAGAGTTCTTCTTCCAAAAGGGTGGTGGTGGTTTAGGGTAAACTTTCCAATCGGCAGAATTCTTAGGATTTTGATAATCGTTCTGAGCCGAGAGAGTCATGTACTTCTTTCTGGTTTTTAAGCACCAGGCTATATCCTGATAGATCTTAACCAATTCTGGAGAAGGAGGATCCGGAGTAACACCATCATCACTTGAAAAGACACCACCCATATTGATACGGAAACGATCACTAACTGTTGCAGTAGAAATAACCTCTTTCTCTAAGGGAAGATCAGTTAAACTATCACCTGATTTAACAGGCCGCAGTTCATGAGTTAAAGGATTGTAGGCAAACTTCTTTTTACCCTTTTTAGAGCCATCCAATTGTGATTGCTGTTCTTGTGGTTCACCCCCAGTCGTGGTGGTTGAAGCAACAGCCTCCTCATGAGTAGAAGAGCCAGAAGTTGGTGCAGCAACATCAGCAGATGGACCTTCCACTACAGCAGATGAAGAACCAGACTTGTCATCAGATTTACCACTTGATTTCTGCATTGGAGTAGCAATGATAGGTGCACCAATCGTAAAATCACCACCTGAAAGAGATGAACGCCGTGTGATCGGTTTATTGATGGCACAGTGTGAGCTGCCTGGAGTGGTAATGACATCATATGCCTTTTCTCTGGCTTCAGTCTCTTTCAAATCACGATCCTCTTTGAGAGAGAAATGTGTACTCATCGACCTTCCCGGAGAAGAGGACTCCGAGCTGCTACTTGTAGAATCGTCACTACCATGTGGTAGACTGACAGAATCTTTGGCAGGGATGGCCACACCGGAAAGATGCATCTTAGCCATGTCGTCAGATACTTTTGAAGGAGAACTGGACATGATGATAAGGGAAAAGGGATTTCCTTAAAGCAAATCGACTGATAAAGAGAGAAAGAAATTGACAAATCTTTTCTTTTCAATGATTGAACAATTAAAGCAACTTAATCTAGAAGCGTGTGGGGTACTAATTAGGATAGATATACACTAATACAAGCACTGATCCACCACAAGATAAGAAACTAATTTGTGGTGGAAGTGAAAAAAGCAAGAAAAGGGGGAGAAAGAGAGAAGGCAAAGGGGAGAGCGAAGAAGTAGAAAGGGGGCAGAAGTAGAAGTGATATTTAACAGAGAGAAAATTTAAGGCACAAGAGCCAAATTGGTATCCTTATATAGGCGAAAATATATATATAGAATAAACATCTTTGAAACTTTTGCACGCGTCTTATTACCTTACTCGGTCAGTTATTTGTTTAAAGCAAAGATGAAATAAACCCGCAAAAGATCCGGCTAAATATGCCTCTTCTGCAACAGGCGGGAAGAAGTCACCGAAAACAATAAACGAGCGAAAATTTTTTTATTAAAGCGGAAAAATGGCTAGACGGATCTGATACGAAATTATGGATGAAGATACTCAATTGGGTAACTTTTGGTGAGGGTGGATAGTATATGATAGATAGATAGAATGGATAAACACAAAAGAATGAATGTGATTAATTGGGATGAGTAATCGTAGAAACCTTCCGCTCATATTTATCCTATATGAAATCGGTGAGTCAGATCAGACAGACACTCACTGGGATCAATAAATTGCCGAGGCCAGGTTGGGTAATGCTAGCCGATAATGCTACTGATACTACTATTATTATTATTATTATCGAGTTAAATTGCCTGTTGTTTTCATTATATCATGGGCGTAAACGCTTTGGATCTCTTGGGAATAGCGAGGCACGACGGATGTTCTTCAAATCCAAGAAGAACATGAGCACTCTTTCTAAACCAATACCACCACCTGCATGAGGTGGGCATCCATAAGAAAATGCTGCAATGTAGTCTTCAACACCTGGGCCATTAGGATTGACACCGAACTTCTTCATGTTCTTAACGAGAAGCTTAGGCTCGTGGATACGTTGAGCACCAGATAAAATCTCCTCACCTCTCATGAAGAAATCATAACCGTTACAGTAACGAGAATCCTTTGAATCTGGCATAGTGTAGAATGGTCTAACCACTGCTGGGAACTTATCCAACACATAGAAGTCAGTATCGTATTTCTCTCTCACGAGTTTACCAAGGGTTCTTTCGTTTTCAGTTGAAAGATCATCGAAATCACCCATTTCTTGACCAGCTTCACGTAGCATCTTCACGGCATCAGGGAATTTCACCACAACCATTTCTTTTGGAATCTTAAATTCCTCAATTGGATACTGGCGACGCACAATGGCAATCTCCCGAGCATATCTCTTCTTCAATTCGGTGAACATAAAGATGAACATGTCACAAAGCATCTTAATGGCTTCGTGGTAGTCTTCTTCAATGGCCATTTCCATATCCAATCCAACGAATTCAGTCATATGTCTATGAGTGTTTGAGTCTTCAGCTCTGAAAACAGAACCGATTTCAAAAACCCTTTCGAAATCGGCTGCAATACATTGTTGCTTGTAGAATTGTGGAGATTGGGCCAGGTATGCCTTTCTGTTGAAGTAAGTCACTTCAAAAACGTTGGCACCACCTTCGGATGGGGAACCAATCAGCTTTGGAGTATGAATCTCTGTGAATTCTTTACCGGTCAAATATTCACGGAACAACGAGCAAATACCATGTTGAATCTTGAAGATGGCATGGTTTGTTACCGTCCGAAGATCAATCACCCTGTAGTCAAGTTTGGTATCCAAGTTGACCTGTGGCAATCCCAACTTCTCAGATTCCTTAGCAGAACGAGATGCATCTGCGACCAAAAGTGGCAGTTTCTCTGGAGTAGACTCAATAACAAAGAGCTGACTAACATGCACTTCAATGTCCTGTATGGTGGCACTCTTCACAGGTTCCTTAACCTTCGAAACGGTACCTCTAACAAGAACAATCGATTCCAAGTGTTGAGCACCTGCCCATTTCACCATCTGTTTGGAAACTTGCTTAGAATCAGCACGTAAAAGTCCTTGGATGATATCATTCTTCTGTCTGAATTCAAAGAAGAGCATTTTCGCACTCTGCTGTCTGGAAGTATGAACTCTGGCTCTAAATAGAATCTCCTGTCCATCATTTGCACCAGACAAGTGTTCTAAGAGAACCCTGTGTTCCCCAGTAACCTTGGATGGATCAGATGTCATCAGTGGTAATTGACCATAATTCTCCTTGGCGAAATCTTCAGCATTGGCTTTTGCCTCTCTCTCAGCGGCCTCCTTAGCCAGTCTAGCTGCAGTGGCAGCTTTCTTCTGTGCTTTAGCCTGCTTTTTCAACAACTTCTTGTAAGCCTTCTTAGTCAATGGTTTACCATCTTCACCAATAACAGGCTTGCCATCTGGTCCGACGGCCATCTTGGCATGTGGCTGCTCACCAGCAGTAGGCTTGATACTCAGCTTTTCGACCTTTTTCTCCAAATCTTCACTCATTTTTCTCCTTTTCAGATTATGAATGTAGGTATGACTTGGAAGTAACTGTATATCGAATGCGTATTTCAAGACTTAAAGTTTAATACAGAAGGAAAGGAGAGTGAAAAATTCCAAAAATTTTTCAGCGAATAGTCACAGAAAAAAACAGATCAAATAAAAAAATTAAGAAGTAATTGCTACTAATAAGTCCTTTTCTGATATATCACTTTTATAAATAATTAACACCATACTAATCCATTAAAACTATACATCGAGCACTATCTATAACCTTACAACTCTGTATTCTCTAAGAAGAAGTAGTTACCAGCCAACTTCTGTTCCTTATCCATCTGGGAATCCAACTTGTTGATTCTAGGACGGAAAGAGACTGGATCACGACGGAACGTCACATTCAAATTCTTCAAGAACCGGTTGCAACCTGTTAAAAGTGACTCAGCTTTATGTGCTGTAGCATCAACAGATGGTTTACCTTCAAAGACCATCACTCTATCAGCCATGTAAGTAGCCATAATGAAATCATGCTCCACAATGAATGCAGTCTTTTTGGAATGAATGACAAACTTCCTGATAACTTTAGAACAAATGATACGTTGTTCAGAATCCAAGTAAGCAGAAGGCTCATCGATTAAATAGATATCAGCCGGTTTACCCAAGGCCAAAATGATAGCAACTCTCTGTAACTCACCACCGGAAAGATGTTGAACCCTTTCATCGATAATATCTTTCACATTCAATGGTTTAATCACATCAGTATTAAATTGTGGTGAGAGGAATGATGCTCTGATTCTCTTTAAGAAGAGTTGACGGACAGTACCTTCAAAAGTTGGAGAAATCTTCTGTGGTTTCATCGAAACATTCAACTTAGGCACCTTACTACCTTCATCAGGTTTAATTCTACCTGCTAAGAGTCGACAAAGTGTTGTCTTACCAGTACCATTTTCTCCCATCATCACAATGATTTCGGAATCAGAATAATCACCTGGTTCGACGGTCAATTTGAAATCACCTTGAGTTTTAACCATTCTGCCATATTCAAAAGCGGCTGTTCTTTCAATTGGTAATTGATCTGCTGCATCAACCAAACGGAACTGTAAAGATTCTTTACGGAAACGCATATTTTCTGATGGAATCATACCATCCAAGAAAATATTAATACCTTCTCTCACAGAGGATGGTAATGTAACAACACCATAAACGGATGGAACACCGTAAAGAATGCAGATGAAATCGGAAAGATAATCCAAAACAGAAAGATCATGTTCGACAGTAATAATATACTTTTCTGGCGCCAATAACGAACGAATCACTTGGGCGGCTTTTAATCTCTGTTTAACATCCAAATATGATGAAGGTTCATCAAACATATACACTGTAGCTTCCTGAATACAAGTCATTGCAATGGCAAATCTTTGTAATTCACCACCGGAAAGTTTCGGCACTTCACGTTTAAGAACATGCTCTAATTGTAAGGCCAGAATCATCTTCTTAACGGAACCTTTCCTTTGCATTCTAGCTTTCAATAGATATCCAACCCTTTTCTCTTTACCCCTAATAGCTCTTGGAATATTATCCACATACTGTGGTTTAATGATAGCACGAATATCATCTTCCAAAAGTTTTGTGAAATAATTCTGAAGTTCTGAACCTCTGAAGTATCTAATAATCTCTTGCCAATCTGGTGGATCATCGTATCTTCCTAAATTAGGTTTTAACTTACCAGATAAGATCTTCAACGCTGTACTTTTACCAATACCATTTGTACCCACTAAACCTAACACCTGACCAGGTCTTGGTGTAGGAAGTCTATGCAACTTAAATGAGTTTGCTGAATATCTGTGTGTTACTTGGGACTGTAAATTCGTTGGTAAATTGATAATGTTGATGGCTCCAAATGGACATTTCTTCACACATATACCACAACCAATACACAACGTTTCTGATATAAAGGCAATCTTTGATTTTGGCTCCACTTCAATACAGAGCTTTCCTGTTTTAACCAGGGGACATGATCTCTTGCATTCCTGTCTGCATTTCTTAGGCTTACACCTATCGTTACTCACAACGGCGATACGTGAGTTCTTTTCACTCATTCTGTAATATACCACCAGGTATTATAAATTAATTGACCTCTGATGTCCTCCAGTCTAAAATTGAACTTGGTTCTATCACTTTAACCTTGTATTATTCACCTTTATTCAACAGTCTTGTCTTCCAACAGATCCAAATGTAAAAAATTTTTCACTTTCTTCTACACTACAGAGGTTATTTTTTTTCATTCATGTCCTCTCATAACCATGCTTATCAAAGCCATCTGAAAAAAAAAAAATAATAATTTTTCACTTTCTCAACCTTGCACATGATATCAATCACATGTACTGGTATTCGTCAACCAATGGTAAGGGTTGGTTTGGTCAGAATATATTCTCTTTATAGAGAAGTTAACCTTTCCTCCAATCGATCATGGTACGTTGTTGGCATGTCTAGATTATATCATAGGTCTTAGAATGCCTTAAAATCCAGTAATTTATATGAATTAGTGTGATTTACCAGCTACCTTCTAGAATCCGTCCAATCCTTTACTTTTTATAGAATTCAATCTTTATCATTTGCAGAACAGTTTCATGGTACATTGAACCGTAACTTCTCTAATTTGTGCAATTCTCCAGCGAATACTATCTTCAAAGAATCATAATATTTAATCAATAATAACTTTTTAATGAGAGGCATTAATAAATAGAAAACTAGGATATATATTAAATAAGGTAAGATATTTCTAATACAATTATTTTTATTTCATTAAAATGGGTTCTATGAATAATACAGAGGAATATAAATGTTCAAATATTTAAAATGAAATATATTTAAAATTCAAAAAGGACGAGGGGATCAATTTAACAATGATATCCGATATAGTGTAATGGCTATCATGGTCCGCTTTCACCGGGCAGATTCGGGTTCGATTCCCGGTATCGGAACAAGTGTTCCACTTCAATTTTTTTTAAACTTTTTTCCCTTTTAATGATTTGATTTAATGTACATTATTTTTTTTCCCTGTCTTCGTGTTGTTATTAAATGATGGAAAGGGATAAACGTAAATAAAAAAGCGATATATTTGGGAAAATGTAAATACAAAATTTTAGCTTCATGAACGGATTGAAACCCCCATACCTGAGAGTATTGAAGTCTGTTAGATTTTTAGCAAGGTTAAGTATACTTTAATGTTGTGGTATATGTACTTGTTTGGTAGAGAATAATTCGAATAACCAAGATGAAGACACTTAAATTGGATGATCCAGAGTCACAGCAAGATCTAATAGAATTAACTAAACTGATATCTCGAACGAGGAAGATCATCGTTCTTACTGGAGCAGGTATCAGTAGGAATGCAGGTATCCCGGATTTCCGTTCATCATCTGGATTGTACAAACGAACGTACGAGAATGGTACAATAAGATGTCGGGAGTTATTTGATATATCTATTTATCGAAATGCACAGACGATCCAACTATTCAATACTTTTATGCAGAAGATGTATTATGATAAAGTGCGTTGCGCCACACCTACAAAGACCCACAAATTTATCAAATGTCTAAAGGCACACAAGAAACTAATACGTTGCTATACTCAGAATATTGATGGTTTGGAAAGACAACTAGGAATGAGAACTGAATTTGATCAACTGAAAGATTGGACACATTTAGATGTTGTTCAATTACATGGGGATTTAAACACTCTAAAGTGCAACAGATGCCTTACAAAATATCAATGGAATGAAATATATGTGAATCAGAAAGGAGCCGAAGAAGATGCCGGATTACTCATAGCTTGCCCTAACTGTATGGAAAAGTACGAAAAAAGACATGAAGCAGGTAAACGATGTTGCTCATCCAGTATAGGGATAATCAGACCGAATATAGTTCTTTATGGTGAGGAGCATCCATTTGGTGACGTTTTAGCACGAGGTTTAGAAAAAGATATGAATAGGAATCCTAAGCTTTTTCTAATATTTGGTACATCTCTAAGAGTTTCTGGCGTTAAAAGTCTTGTTAGAAGACTCTGTCGAAGAATTCATCAGAAAAATATTGATGGACGTATAGCTATCATTAATAACACAGAGATCAGTCAGAGTGGGTGGGGACAATACATTGATTATCAGGTTATATGTGATTGTGACGATTGGTGTGAATATGTGAAGCAGAAAGTTCCTAGAATTTTCAAGCCTCCAAGAGTTAAGAGAGTGAAGGTGGAAGATCTTTGTAATGATGACGACAAGGAAAATGTGAATATAGAATCATCAAAGAAGAGGGAAATGAAAACTACAGAAGTGGAAGCACAGCATGTCAAACGACTAAAGAGAGAAATCATTGTGGTTTAAACAAGATACTGATTATTTTCTAAATGCATATAAATGAAAAAAAAAAAAATTTTTGATGTCATACATAACAGTTCTATCCATTTATCTCTGATAAGATTTACATGGTTTATCAAATACCTTAATGATTACACAAGGTGAAGGCACATCACGACTCATATATGAATATGATACAATACATGCTGTGAAACAGCAAGAACTTCAGGCAAAATATGTGGGGAAATATCAAGAGAGCCTCAATAGTATTGGAGTTGAAGAACCCAATCAGAGTGTAACAGGAAAAATTCAATTGATAGGTTCCAAAGGAATCAAGATTAGAGAAGTTAATTCAAACGATCAAGCTTTGAAATTGAATTTACAAATTTGCTGGTTCTGCCGACGGTTGCTAATTCCAGGTTTGACATTAAAAGTCAGAATACGATATCCCAAACATATACGGGCCAAGGCCAAGGGAAAGAATGACCAAAACAAAAAATTTCCAAGCCGCATATTAGTATACAAATGTCTTGGATGTGGAGGGGAGGTGCAATTTTTGGATGCATTAAAAGATGCAGGCGAGCAAAAGAGTAAAAAGAGACAATACGAAGGGGCGAAAGAAAAAGGGTCATCAAATGGTCAGAAATTGAAACAAGTGTCCAATGCTCATGGGAATAAACGTAAGCATCGAAAGAAGCGGTCAGCATTGGGTAGATTATTAGATAAGAAAAAAGAAGAGGACCGACGGAGAACGGCAGGAGGGAACGGGTTAAATTTGTTTGATTTTTTACATTAAATTGGAATACCAAACATTTCTTAATAGAGCCATATTCATATATGCAATCCAACGCTGTTTATAATGGTACGTAAAATCTAGGGAATAAAACGGATATATTAAAATTATTGTTAATCTCGGAAGTAGGCAAAAGAGAGGAATCCGATTCGCGGTATTGTGCGTTAAATTGAAAAGATATGATAAAAGTAAGCGATTCTAAATTCGTGTTTACATTGTGTTTATGACGTGATATGAAGGGGTTGTTATAACTTGTAAATCATCACGATTTTTAAGCCGTATCCAAAAGGGCAAGTGTCATTTCGGTGAGATCAGAACGGTTTAAATTACATACTAAATGAAAGTTGTTCCGAGTAAACATTAACCGTTTTAGGCCACATTCTAGATTTCTTTATTAATTAAAAACACATGTGGAATGTAGAGTAAGTAGAGGTAGGTTACCTTTCATCTTCAGGTAAATGATTGACAGGAAAAGGGGGTATACACTGCATACGGTGTTGAACATATATATTTTCCGCAATGGCATGATTTATGGGGCGGATTACAGAAGCAGAAAGTTAATAGTAATCTCCGCTGAACTTATGGTAATGGATAAAACTGGTCCTACTCCTTAATAGTAATGAGGCCATATTTGATTATTTTGGTAAAATTGTTTACCCTAATCCATAAAAAAAAAATTTAACACCTACGTGTAGACGAATAACCTCAAAAGTGAGATGATGAGGAAGTGGGGATTAATGGGGATTATACTCGTTCAGATTGTTTATTGTATGCATGCATGGGGTGATGTAGATACCTAATATAAGCTTAAAAGCCTCAATAAAGAATCTGGATTATATGAGGCGTAAATCATATTCCCTAGATCTTTCCTATAATCATCGGGGATTGTAAAAATTAAATATGATCTCGGAAACTGAAAGATTCGGGTTAAGGAATAAATAAAAATATGAGTTTTTAATACCTTTTAGGATATAGGACAATGTAAAACTTTATAAAATTACTACATTATGAATACATAAATTCGATAAAGTACCCGAACTTATCCTTTTTTTTTATTTATTGCAAATCTACATAACAACTTAAAAAGGGGAAAATTTTTTCAAAGAATTGTTTTTGAAGTATTGAATAACTAAATTTCCACATACCCCGCATAATGGTTATTAGAAATAAAGAATAAAAGAGTAGCAAAATATAATTTCAAAAATTATATTGTTTCCGAGGCGTTTTTACAAAAAAAGCTTTATTCAAAATTTCAGACTAGATTTTTCGCTTTATCAAATATACTTAATCTATTATCATAACTTTGTCATAGTGATCATTAGAATCGGGGAACTTAATACCTCATATTTTATCTAGAGTTTTCCCACCCCATTTATATTTTAATTTTTCCTTTTTAAACTAATACCACTCGTTTTATTAGGTGCTTACTATTCATTCTAACGGTAGAGGTCTATCTATAGAATAACGGATTGAACCGGAAGAAAGAATACTTTACCCCGTCTTAGTTTACATATTTATTAGTAACCGAGTATTGTTACCATCATCATCGTCATCACTATAATCACCATTACTATTACAACATCATCAATCAAATCTTATATGTCACTGTGAGTCAAGGCCGAAGGTTGAACTTGAATAGATATAACCAAAGATGTCGGTCAATATGAAAGTTCAAAGAAGTGCCTTACCGGAAGATCCGGATCTTGAAGCCATAGCTGCAGGCCGGCTGGGTACAGGAATCGGAGGCTTTGTACCGATTGCTCCAGCTGCCCCAGAAACTCGGAGACATTATCAACCTATACTGGCGCGTCCACCAACAAGCTGTACGAGGAATAAGGGAACTAATATGAATACCAAAAATACCACTGCCACGACTACCAGTACTACCAACCAGATTAATAATAATACTCTAACCAATCGGAATCAGTCCAAATCATCAAATCCTACCATAACGATCAGGACAAGTAGGAACTGGGTTCTTCCTCCACGTCCAAAACCTGGTAGAAAGCCATATACAGCTCAGAAAAAGAGGAGAAGCGTGGATAAGTCAAGAAAGTATGATACAGAAAAGAGGAAAGAACGTAAGAAATCGAAAGATTCCAAATCGAAGACGAAGAAATCATCATCATCAACCAGGAAGAAATCTGCATCTATATCAAAGGTTACGTCAAAACCAGCACAGAAAAATTGTACTCATCCAGGTAATATGATGATGAACCAACAGAGTTGTCAGGCAAACCAACAGGGCTGTGATTTTAAGCCTCCATTTATGGAGGTGGATGCCTCGCTCGTTGAGAACCCAATAAAACGGGAGATTTTGCGTGTCAACGAAGAAAACTATTATATGAAGTTAGAAGTGATTCGGCTGGTTGCTGTATTAAAGAGCATGCATGTCGGTAATTCTACAGTGACTCCAACGAGAAAGAATTATCACTCGGGAGTTTTAAAACATGCGCGTAGTTTAGAGCTGCCGTCAAAGAGAATGGCAACGACTCCAGCTTCGGAAGCAACAACACCTCATGAATATAAACAAAGGCATCTCAAGAGGGCAATGTCTGTTCCTACGACTACAACGACGACGAAAACAACAAAGATGACAACAGCGAATACACGTAAATCCCAGAATAGAATCAAACGTTCACAGTCATGTGTGAAATCGAATGAGAAAAGGGGTAAGAAAAGGTCGAGAGACAGTGATATCAACGATTTAATTGTATCTCTTGTGGATCTTAGTCATGCGGAAACGTATGGAATAAATGATGATGGAAACGAAACGCCAACTAGCAGACAAAATTCCACACCTATTGGCTTACAACGTTCACCTACAGGAAGTATGGATGACGATGGGGCCTCTACGATATCTACCACTCCTAGTACGATGCTCACATCAATTAAGACAAGCGATACACTTGATTCTATGAGCGGCACCACCGTTGTTTCCATCAATAGCCCGCAATTTAAACTATTGGATATTCCTGAAGTGGATTTAGGTGGTAAAGTGAAAAGAGAAGAATGTGATGATCTATCACTTTTGGATATTCCATCATCGTTTGTAGACGAATCCGGATTGGGGATGGACTTAGCAACAACCGATAGTAAGAACATTAAGAAAAAACCAACTACAACAACAAAAACAACAAATACACATGATATGAGCGACGAATTTTACGATTTTGATGGACCAGAAGATGTCGAGATGGAGTTTGAGAACTTCGTCAACGGCAATGATATGGAAATGGGAGCTTAGATGATGATATAAGAAGAGGGTGATAGAGATAGAGTTAGTATAGCGCGGAGATAATAAAACGATTCATTGATATATAGACCTTTTTTTTTTGTTCCCTCCATAGTGGGGATACATTAGTAGCTAACTGACTTTTACAGGGGGAGGTAGTAATCGTAACTTTAGTGTATGCGCGGTTAGCCACGTGCAAGAGCGAAAGCCGAGCGTGAAATGGGGGGACCTAAGTATGAGGCCCGCCGAGCGACATATGACGGAGTGGAGAAGGAGAAAAAAAAAAAAAAAAAAAAAAAATTAGGTGAGTGAGGAATAGATACTGAGGAATAATTCAAGCGATCACAAAACTGTGGGGAGAATCGATACAGAGGTACCGGGTTCTGAACAGTTATCAGAAAATAGACATCAGGCATCCTAAAATTGGTGCCGCATCATACAGATGAAGTTTGGCAAATATTTGGCTGCAAGGCAGTTGGAATTCCCGGAATACGCGGGATATTTCATCAACTATAAGGCTCTCAAGAAGCTTATTAAGGCCCTTACCAGAGATACGTCTACGCCACTTCAAGATCGTAAAGGATCATTTTTTTTTAGATTAGAAAGAGAATTGGAGAAGGTGAATGATTTTTACTTGAAGAAAGAGTCAGAGCTCAAGTTCAGACTTGACATTCTTGTCCAAAAGAAAGAACAGTTTTGCAGAGGTAAAGTGAATAAGAATGACGTTAACTTCATCAGTTTGTACGATGGATTCAAGAAGTTCTCAAAGGATTTGGATCGGCTTGAACAGTTTGTGGAATTGAATGAAACAGGTTTTACCAAAGTATTGAAGAAGTGGGATAAGCGGAGTAAGTCTACTACGAAAGAATTATATCTTACAACTGCCGTTAATGTTCAACCTGTTTTCCATAGGAGTGAAATCATCGAACTCAGTGATGTGGCTGCCAACAATTTGATGGAGTTAGAAAGTTTGGCTGAAGGCGATACCAGCTTCGTGCGGTACGAAGAGACAACAACAGATAATGGCACCAAGAATTCCGGTTCTTCATTCGGCGGCGCCTGCGATGAACTATACACAGATTTCTATGAGATTACAGTTCAAAATGCTAACTTGGCTCAACAGGAACAGATGACAAAACTTCGTGAGTGGTCAAGTCAGATTATCGCCAAATTACCTGATGAGACTAAGAAGTATACACTTTCCAAAGTTTTCTTACTTCTTATTCCTAACCAACATATATCTGATGCCTCATTGGAACTATTTTATGACTCCTTTAAAAGTTTTATCGACTTACGTTTTACTGACGATCTTAATGGTCGTAACTGTCTTATCGAAGCTTCCACCTGCAAAGAAGGTCGTAGCAATATTGTGAAGCTACTACTAAACTCAGAACTTGATCCTACCACAAAGGATATATCTGGCCGAACATGCCTTCATTATGTGACAGAAAACGGCAGAGATGATTTACTTTCGTTACTGTTAACTTCTGCACAGGTATTATCGATTATTGATACCATGGATAAAGATTCGATTTCTCCTTTACTTTTGGCTATCATTAACGATCATGTAGCATGCGTTCATACACTATTAAAGAATGGTGCCAATGGCTTCCCACTTCAGGATGATTTGAAACCCAAATATCTTCCTCTCAATGTGGCCTGTAAAATTGGAAACTTTGAAGTGGTAAAGATGTTGCTTACCAGGTTTGGATCTGCAGAAGAGGCTAAAGAGAACCATTTATTGACAAGCAATTCTCAATGTAATGCCGAAGGATTGTTACCTTTACATATTGTCGCTTCGTGTGGTCATATTGCACTTTTACCCCTATTACTTGAATTTGGTGCAGATATTAACCAACTGGACAAGTTGAATCGTTGGTCTCCGATATTCTATGCTGTGATGGAAGGATATGATGTTATGGTCCAGAAATTGATTGATCACAAAGCCAATTTCCGTATAGTGGATGATGATGAATGTGATCCATTATATTATGCCATTTGGGAGGGAAATGTTTCGGTTTTGAATGTGTTGATGAGAGATAACAATACGGCCACCATCAAACCTACCATCAAACCCCAGGTAAGGGAGGCACCTGTTGTCCCTCCACCAACGACAGGCCTCAATCCAGACTCTTCGCCAGTTCTTGCCGGCTCGATAGAAACGATTCCGGATTTGTCGCTACCACCGCCAATTATACCGTTGCGGAAGTACGGACATAACTTCTTGGAGAAGAAGATCTTCCTTAAGATCTCATTCTATACATCAAGAAATTCAATTGAATTGAACTCTAACACATTTCTGACATCTATTCCAGGAAGAATTACTGTTTCCTGTGATAAGAATGATCTTATTCCAAGAAATATTCTTCTCCCGGTGTTAGATGTTGAGAAATCAGTTACTTTTCAGGCAGATTCTCTTGATAACTCTTTCAATATTGATTTCGAACTATTCCCAACGTTTGGAACTCGTCTATTGGCAAAGGCCACACTTCCTTCCTCAATTTTGATAGCTTCTTATCCTGGATCAGGGTCGAAATTGGGTGGCGATCTCGAGATCCCACTTCTTGATGTTAAATTACGTAGTGCCGGATTACTTCGTTTCAACTATGAGATTATATATCCTTACAGTGGTATTCCATTAGAGATTTCATTGTATGACACATACTGGAAATCCTCATCGGTGGCGGATAAACCAAATAATACATCAATTTCTGACCATCAATCCTTACAGTCAATTCAACAATCTCCTCATCACGAAAATACGAACGTTTCTTTTGTTACTGCTTCATCTTTGGCAGGAACGTATCACAAGGTTCGGATCTATCTGTTGAATGATGGAACCCCAATTGTTTGCCCAGATTATATGGTGAAAGTGAAAGAAGGTATTTCAATGCCTGTCTGCTGCTTCAGTTTGAATCATCTTAAAGAATTATTCTACAAGAATTCTACTGAATATGAAGATCTTGCTAACAGACTTCGACAGATGAAACCTAAGGATTGTGTTGAACTACATGAAATTTTGCGTAAGCTCTATATGCCATTGGCCGAATTCTTGGATGCTGTGGATACCGAGATTGCACTCAATCTTGAGATATTTTATCCATCAGTCTATGAACTAGAGTATTATGATATAAATCTGTTCACTTCCGTCTCAGCAAACAAGTTGATTCACAAGTGTAACATTGAAGACAAGTTAAATACTCTTACTGATAACTGTCTGAACAATTTCATCGACCTCATTCTAACTGATATATTTGATCATGTTCGTGAGCTACGTCATAATGATAACAGTTCAAGATCTAGGTCTCTTATACTTTCATCAGATAATTCTACGGTTTGTACGATTCTGAATTGGAAGCAGCCTAACTACCCTGTTTTCTATAATCTCAATGGTGTGAAATTCCATGAAAAGGAAAACAAATTCTATGAATGCACAGCCAATGGATTTTCGAAACAGGATCGTATTCATTTAAAAAATCCTACAAAAGATGAAGAAATGGAGGAGAAAAGAAAGCAGAGAGAAAAGAGAACTTTACTTATCGATAATGTCGACTCCATCAACAAGGATTCGTCGGAGTATGTTAATAACATGCAGTACCAGGACCGACTATCACGTTCTACCAATCTTGCTACAGAATTTGCGGCCTCTAACAATCTATTAGGAATTACCGTTCCTAACGAGCTCTTAAAGATATGCCCAAAGATTGCGGAATCGATAAGATCTAAAGGTTTAATTTTGGTTGCATCAAGAGACGGTAAAGGTCCGGAGGCACAGCTCGAGGACGGCGATGCCTTATTTGGCGATTCTCTAGTCAGTGCTGTCGGATTTAATGATGTTATCAGCTTCAAAAATACAATAGATATGTGAACCTGTGGGAGGATTACTTTTGATTCTTTTCTAGCTATGATACAGTATACTATAATTCAAAATCTATGATAAATTTATATCTTCGGAAACTTCCTTATTGGGTTATCTACCTGTTGGCGGCTATCGAGTAACATAAAAAAAAAAGTTGCGCAACCAAATTCCTAATATGGACAGCTTTTTAATGCTTTAGAGATGCCCTATAATGTATGACATCGGCTCCAACCCCATAAAACTGCTTTAACTTTGCCGAATAATTTTCTTTTTTCAGGAATTGCATATGAGCATTTAATCTGTAATCTGTAATAGCTCTAACCTTCTGCCGAGAGGATTAAACGTTTATAGAAACTCATTTTATTTTCCTTTTCTTTTAGATGTTATCAGTTGTAAACTTCCTTCTTCACGTTATTTTTACAAGATTATTATGACAGAAGATAAACGACAGTACGTATTGATTTTTACCTAGATCCCTGATCAAAGCCATCGATTTGATTCACTTGTCAAATTAAAATCAAATTCATGGCTGTGTAGTCTGATTAGAGTTTCCTATCCGGGCAAGTCGAAGCTAATTCACAGATGATTCCCTTATTGACAGCTCCAAGCAATCAGGATATAAATTACATATATGAAATCGAAGCATTGATTAAACTAGGTATAAATAGGGTATCAAAGAACGAACTTTTGATCATTAGTTCTATCCGATGGGTTGGTTTATAAAGTATCAGTAACTGAAAAAACTCTATTACTATATAATTTTTAATCCTTAAAATGACTGCCGATAATGAAGAATCATACGTTTTCCAGAGAAAGATTTCTGAGGTGGCACCTATGCTAGTTGATGCTGATGGTATGTATATTACCTATGAGGATCCAAAGACCAAGACCAAAAAGACCGTCATTGATGCAATGACCGGTGCAGCCGTTGGATCGTTGGGTCACAAGGATAAGGAAATCACAGAATACATGGGTGAAGCAGCCAAACACTCCTTCTACTCATTTGGTATGTATTTCTCTAACTATGCTGCTGAGGAGTTGTCTAAATTTATTATTAGTAGATCTCCAAAGAACCATTTTGCATCTGCTTTGTGGGTTGGCTCTGGATCTGAGGCTAATGAAAATGCTATGAAGATCGCCAAGCAATACTTCAATGAAAAAGGTGACACCAAAAGATTCCGTTTCATTTCAAGAAGAAATGCATATCATGGATTTACAATTGGTTCTCTTTCTATCGGTGATGGTATTAGGAAAGAGGATTTCAAACAGATTTTGCTTAGCGACGAACAGACTCCAAAGGTGTCTGCTTGCAACCCATACAGAGGTATCAGTGACAAAGTTACAGAAGAGCAATACACCAAACAACTTCTCAAAGAATTGGAGGATTGCTTCATCAAGAATGATCCTTCCACCGTTTGTGCAGTTATTTTTGAAACAGTTGGTGGTTCCAGTTTCGGTACCGTTCCACCTCCAAAGGGATACTTGGATGGTGCCAGAGAGATCTGTCACAAATATGGTGCTCTATTTATGCTAGACGAAGTCATGTGTGGATTGGGAAGATCAGGATACTACCATACATACCAAAAATACATGACTAGTGGATATGGCCCAGATATCATGACCATTGGTAAAACTATTGGTTCTGGTTATGTTACATTAGCCGGTGTTCTGGTCTCTCCAATGGTGAAGAAAGCTATTGTTGAAGGATCTGACATGGTTAACGGTGCCCAGACTTATCACTGTCATGAATTCAACTGTAAGATTGGTTTGGCTGTCCAGAAGAAACTTCAGAGGGATCATTTGATTGAGAAGGGTGCCAAGGTCGGTCAGTACATGATGGATACTATTCGTAAGGAACTGAAAGATTCTAAAATTGTTGGTGATATAAGAGGACTGCCATTATTCTTCTCTTTGGAATTCTGCGATCCAAAGACCAAGAAATCGTTCCCATCTGAATGGGATGTTGCACATAAGGTTAGCGACAAGGCTCTTGATAACGGTATTACTACTATGGCTTTACAGGGTACAAATGGTGCTATTAAGAACGCTAAAGGTGAAACAGTTGGCTTGGGTGACCATATTTCGATTGCCCCAGCTTACATCATTACTATGACTGAGGCTGGAAAGATTATAAGCGCATTGGTTAAGGCAGTCAAAGATACCGAAGCTGAACTTCCACTATGATGGATATGCTTCTTATCTGAATTTTATAGTTTATCCTCCATTTATAGCAGGTTCTATGAATAACATTATAAGATGCTATGGGAAAATAAATGTAATATAGACTTAGCAGTAACAACGAATAGGTGAATTTTCACGGATCAAGGGATTCAAAGATTGTGTACAAAATTTATTTGACTCATACAGTAAGAAAGAAAAGAAGAAATTTAAGGATTCCGATAATTTTTGAACGTACAGTGAAAGACAACATTGAAGTTATGTATTGATCTCCATGATAAACAAAGGGAAACATTAGTATAACTATTGTGATGTACTACTATAGATTACTAGCAATTTAATACGTTTCCTGTAATAATGCCAATAGATGGAATCACTGGGTAGGTGATTTCCGATCTGGTTTCCGATAACGGAGAATCGGATCAGAGGATCATTTTTACAAAACCATGAATTCCCTATTTTTTTTTATGATCTAATCTACTTCGACATTATTGAAGTGACACTGACTATTAAGTATAACACTACAGCGACTTATATTATTGATAACATCGTATATATATATATTGTGTGAGCTTGATCCAATATCCAACGTTGTGCTATGGCTAAGGTAGAAAAAGACCATGATGATAGCCAGTATTCTACCATTCCGGCTATAACCGGCAACATCACCTATACGAACCCACTGTTCACGATGCCAACCGTTTTGGAGCCATATAAAGTTCCCATTCTATCATATTGTTCATCACTAGTCGGTACAGCCGTTGGGTTTCCATTGGATTCCATCAAAACTCGTATGCAAACCCATTCGTACAAGAATGCATTTCAATGCTTTAAAATTACCGTGAAAAATGAAGGATTTAGAGGTCTATTCAGAGGAATCATTGCACCTCTATTATCAACAGCATTTTCACGGTCTCTGGGTGTTACCATCTTTGCTGAGTCCAAGCCACTCATATCATCTATACTATACCCTGTGTGGGGGTACGAGCCGATAGTTTCCATACATAATGCATCAAATAAACAATTGGCTGCAGTCATTAACAATATTCCAGTTTCTTTTCTATCCGGATGCACGGCTGGTGCTGTTGTTTCTGCATTTGCATGTCCGTTTGAATTGACCAAGATTTTCCAACAGATTATTATGGTGGTGAATTCGGATACTGCCACCAACATGTCATCTGAAAGGCTTCCAACAAACATAATAAATGTTACAAAGGCAATTGTGAAATACGATGGCTGGAAAGGTCTTTACTCGGGTTATCAATACCATCTTTTAAGGGACTCGCTATCTTCGGGATTCTTTTATGGTATATATGAAACCGTGAAACTGGGATTACAATCGTTAACTGCTAAGGCAGAAGAAGATGGTTATTTAACCAAATCTAGTCGTGAGGATTTTGATATCATTTGCGTCCCACTTTCTGGTGCAATGGCTGGCTGTATATCTTGGATTACCGTTTTCCCAATCGATACAGTGAAGTCCCAATATCAACGAGATGTTGTGGGAAACATTATCAGAGCTCAATCGGGTCTTCCTAGACTTGCATTAGTGGCCAAAAGATTAAGGGTTCCAACGAGGGATATGTACAAGGGACTTGGACCTTCCATTACGAGATCCATCATTATCACTTCAATATTTTTCAGCCTCTTCGAGACGCTAATGAAGAATATTGCATAGTTTCTGAAAAAAGAAGGAAAAGCATACATACATGTCATATCAGAATTTACTACTATAGAGCCATACTTATATACAGCTCACCTGTTATGATGGTAATACCAATAGAAACATATAGAACGATATAATTAAGCAACCGCAAATCGGCATGAATGACCCATAATATTTCGTTACAGAATTTTCGTTTTTCATTTTTTTCCCACATTTTTTCTTGAGGTTAAAAAGACAATATCTTCCATTTCACCCCTGTCCGTTGATCATCGCTATCTCCGATGCATCTTCTAAGCTAAAAAAGACCAATAATAATCACTCACTACATATATTATTGGGGCAACTAGAGACATTGCTAACTAATTATAATGTCCTGGCTGTGGTCTTCGGCACAATTCCAGCTGGACTGGATGGTGTTAATATTCCTGATCATGCTATCTCTAGTGCACTCGGCAGACGGTGCCCTAGTGCGAACTTATCGGTGTTCAGCAAAGACGAAACCAAAATTCACAAATTTCTTGACGAATGTCACATACATGGAAGAAAAGGGGATACTAAATGTTCATTTACGTACTTTTGCACTCGACGAAATCATTGATGTTGATCCATCTACAAACATGTATACAACTCTACATTACTCTATATCTTTTATGGACAACGTTCTTGTGGACAGATACCTTCGTTTATGTGATGTTGCCAAGATAAATCGGTCTCCAAAATATCATATTCCTCCGGGATTATTCTCCTATCCAGAAAGTGCTTTACCTGGAAGTACAAGTACAAGTACAAGAACAGTGGTTACCAGTATAAGTACAGGTAGTGCCACGAGTTCTGAATTATCTGTAGCTTCTGCTATGTCAGGGCGAGTGAATATAACATACACAACTAGTGGCCATATACCTGCCCAAATTCAGAAACGATATTACTCGATCCATAACAAAACGGGAACTTTCCTTGGAAAAGAAGATCAAAGAACTTTTCAACCTTTCATTCCAACAGATGCACCAATTCCTCATACTGTTGATGTTGTCCAAACGGTAACCCAATTTATTACGGCTATGCCTACAATCGCTACTAATGTTACGTCTGATTCATGTCCTGCATATAAGTTCAATGAATTATCGATGAACTTCACCGATCACGTCGGTTCAAGATCTCCGTTTGGATCATTTGAAATTAATGTTGCAATAATATCTGCAGATGCAAAGCACGAAGTAATTGGATGCTCTTATGCATATGCATTTGTGAAAAGGAATGAATCCGCTTCAGCGGGATTGACATGGTTTTTCGCAATTATCTTGGGTATATTGCTTATTAGTAATTTTTTGAACCTCATGCTCTCTCCCTATCAGGATTCACATAACGTCTATCTAATGCCAGCTGCCATGATCTGCAATGCACCATTATTAAATCAGATGACACCTCTTTTCACGGACTATTTTCACTACCTTCAATTCCTTCTTTTCATGGTGTCTTTGAATTTGGATTATCCTGAGTTCCTTATATCATTGACTGATACCTTTAGATGGATAGCATTCCTCGGTACTCAAAAAACAGAGCACGTACAGGGTGATGTATACCAGACTATATTTACTGGAGGAATGAAAACTTTACTCAATAATTATGGTGATCACTCACTCTCTAAACAGTGGATGTGGTTGCTTATTAACTTTTTGATCCTTGTTGCATCCTGTATTGGTATTACAAATTTCTCATTGGCAGTCACTTCTGCCGTCCGGAAAATCAGAGGATCCAGATCGCCTTCTTATTCATGGAAGACGTGCTTGTTCTATAATTTGGGATATGTTCTTCGTTGCTATCTCAATATTGCTATAATTCCTATTTTATCTGTGGGACTTTATGTTCTTTCATCTTACAATAGTAATTTCTATGGTGGTCCGAAACTACCTAACGAGTTTGCACCTTGGTGTGGTGCAACAGCCGGAATTTTATTGGTACTTTATGTGGGTCTCATTGCATATTTTGGTATTCGTTACATTTTCTCTTCTGAGAGAAGAGGAATGTTGTATACTAAACTATCTGTGATTCTCACTTGGAATTCTTTCTATTCAAGCTTTGACGTTTCGAAAGTTGGCTTTACACTGGTCGATCAGTTGGAGATGCTTATTTTCTGCATGACAGTTGGATGCTTCCAATCAAGTGGAGTTGCGCAGTTGTCAATTATAATAGTATTGAAAACACTATATTTATTGGCTTTGGTATTCTTTAAACCATATTATTCACACACTCGAATGAATAGGAATAAGATTGGTACGTCCTGTGCAGCTATGGTGATTTGCTTTTTGCATATCCCATTTGTTTCAACGTTGGATGTGGGAGAACCAATGCAAACAAGGTTTGTTTGGGCCATTTTATTACTCCATTTACTAGTTATATTATTATTTTTCTTGCTACCAACTTTGAAGAATATATTTCTCTGTATCAAATGGTACAGAGAATATAAAAAGGGTAATAAAGGCACCAATATTCCGGACTATCGTGAGGATGGAGATCTTATAGAGATACCTTGTTACCCTGATAATCGCTCCGTTTCATCCTACAGTGCATTTGCAGATTTAGAAACAATGCACTCGCTACCGCCATCTGTATTAGGTATACCGGGAAATTCAGTTGAAGCAAATAGTGTCCATTCTTCTTCTCGTAATAATGTTGCTGACAGCCACTTAACTTCAGTGGCTTTCAAACCATCGAACGGTTTCCATCGTAGATCTGTCGCTGATTGGATGGAAAGAGAAGGAGATGTCTATCTTGAGAAATCTAGGGAAAGAGAACTTGACCCAGAGGTGCATAAGCTTTGGAGTGAGAGACAGCGAAAATTGGGTATGGCAAATGATATACTGGCAATGCAACAGAAAGGTGATCATACTTCTAAAAGGAAAGCTTTCAAATTATCATGGGTTGGTTCATTGTATGATAGAATACGTACACGTTTCAACAAATGCACAGAAACAACGGCAACCTTTGAAGTTATGAGGCCTCATCCTATCATTATTCAACACACAAAATCCAAATCAAAGACATGTCCTACATTACAAAACCCTTTGCCAAAAAATGCAGCCCAAACTCCTGATACATCCATTGAAGAGAAGTGACTTTCTTTTACAACATACTTTGCTAATACTTGCTTAACAGCTGACTTATATACCCTTTTATGGCTCTTGATTAATACAACTTTTTGGTGTACATGGTGTAGAGTATGTCTATTATTTTTAAGATGGTACATTCTATAAAAGTTTAATCTCTTCTTTTCCTCTTGTGCCTTCTTCCATCCTCCTCCAGTTTCCTCTTAAGAACATTCTTCAGGAACTTATCATCGGAAATTACTACAAATTTGGGATCACCAGTTTTCTCATCATGTGGAGGGAACGAACCATTAACAATATCTTGGAGACATTGAACTTCATTTCTTAGAATCACATTAGCTATATCCTGCTTGGTCATTGATAGATTGAAATCAGTAGGCTGCTTGTAGTCGTCCTCACAAACTTTTGAAGGATATTCCGCAATTCTTTCTTTCATTATACCTTTAAGATCGACCATAAATGAAGATGTTAATAACGATCTCTCTTCTAAAAGTTGGTAGCATTTAACGATGGTACGATTAACAAAGATCTCGAAATCACTATTGTGCTTTCCAACATGCCTAGCAAGACGCTTAAACCATTTCGGATCTGTCTTGAAGCTGTTCAATAATGTGGAAAGAATGAGTAATAGGAGAATGAATTCAGGAATAAGCTGCCCTTTACTGTAAACCTCATACATATCTATCACAATCCCACCATCACAATCGATAAGTGTTTCATCAAGATATTCGGATTCCGTGATCAATTCTATTATACTGCCAACTACCGAATCGATGTTCTTAATTACGGGGAAGACTTCAGTAAATTTCTTCTTGTAATAACCAACAACTGACTTTAAAGGAACATCAGCAAATTCAGCTGCTGAACTTGGAAGCTCAATATAACCATATTTCCTAAGGATCTCTGAGTCAGGAAGATCTCCATATGTGTTGAATATCTGTTCACCCTTTTTGATATCTTTAATGGCTTTCATGGCGAGCTTAACATGATCGTAATGAAGAGTGGCATTAACGTAAGTGGTATTAGCATTGAGGGTATCAGCAAGGGGTACCATCGACTTCAGATATGAGTCGTATCTAACACATTCTCTGAGGTCATCCGATGAATCGTCATCATCGTCATCATCGTCATCATCGTTATCATTATCATCATCGTGATCACCACTCTCATTCTCTTCCTTACTGCTGCTCTCGTTTTCGTCATCTTCAACCTCTTCTGCATGATCAACATCAAACGAATATGACATAATGAGGCTAGCAACAGCATAGAATTTCTGAATAGTTAAAAACTTTGCCATCTCGGGAACTCCCAACTTGTTACAGTATTCAGGAATAAGCTTATTATACATCTTCTGAGCGCTATCTTTACCAATCCTCTCCAAAACACAGGAAGGTTTCAAATATGCAAGTTCATCATCTTTCCAAAATATTAAGGTATGAAATTGGTCAACCTCTTGTGGGAGGATCTGTATGTAGTTCCACCAACGTGATTTAGGACCCAACATTAACTCGTAAGATAAGCATAGTATCAATGCTTCCCACTGACCTAATTCAATTAATATTCGCTTATTGGCACCATTGTGTAACGAAGCCAATGTTGCGGAGTCAACGTTGATTATTTTATCACGGGTGAATTCAAATAAAATATCACCCTTGGCAATATCCTTAGTTGCAATCAATCCTCTGCCCTCGCTTTGAGCTCTAAGATCCGTGACTGCGAAAGAGGTTGAAACATAATCGAAATTGGTTTGAATCCAGTCACAAAATCGTTTGGTTCCCTTGTTGAAGGAGTCTTCAACCATTTTTCAAGCGGTTTTGACAATATATAGGTTGTTCGGTTGACAGATGATAACAGGAGATGTTGAGAGATCTGAAAAATTTCCAGATCTGTAGGGAGTGGAAAATTCTCGAGGTTTACCAAGGAGGAAAAAAATACATGCCGGGGATAGACAGATACGTGTAAAGATATATGCAAGTAATCAGAATCAGTGATTATCTACTAGGATAACTATAGTTAAACCAAAATTAAAGATATCACATATCAATTTACACTTTATCTTAATAATTTTTAGTCCCTTTTCTGATTATCCAAATTCTTTTTCTAGAAGTTTCCCCTTCTGAGAATTCATGGTGGGTAGAAAAAAGTATATAATTCTTAGCAAAGGTCGTTTGGAAGGACAAGTAGATGAGGCCTCTATTGACTACATCTGTAGTATATTTTAATTTAAGTGATTCTATATAAATATGACCACTGCCGAAGAATATAAAGCTCAGGGAAATGATTCCTTTAGAGCTAAAGATTTTTCTAAAGCAATTGAACTATTCACCAAGGCAATAGATGTTTCTGACAAACCAAACCATGTGCTTTATTCCAATAGGTCTGCATGCTACACATCAATGGGTGAATATGAAAAGGCATTAAAAGATGCTCAGCAATGTGTTGAGATCAATCCAACATGGGCCAAAGGTCACAACAGAGTGGCCGCAGCCTTGTACGGTGAGGGAAAACTCGACGATGCTCAGAAAGCATACGAAGAGGCCCTCAAATTGGATCCAGCAAACAAAATGGCTCAAGCCGGACTGCAGGATATTACTAATGCAAGATCAAGTCAAAATGCTGGACCTGGTGCCCGTTTAGGTAAGATTTTCAGCGATCCTTTCCTTATTGAGAAGTTGAAAGCCAACCCTAAGACCTCCGAATACATGAAAGATCCAACTTTGGTTGAAAAAGTCAAGAAGATGCAAGGAAACCCTTCTTCTATGTCTCAAGATTTGTTCTCAGATCCAAGGTTGATGACCGTTGTTGCTACTATCTTGGGTATTGACTTGAATGTTCCACCTCCAACGGCTGAAGAAGTGAAGAAGGAGGAGGAGGCAAAATCCAATGTGCCATCAGAGCCAAAGACACAAGAATCAAAGCCAGAGCCAAAAGCACAACCTAAGGCAGAAGAACCAAAGAAGGAAGAATCGAGTGTTCCAAAAGAGAAGCAAGAGGCTGATGGATACAAAGCTGAAGGTAATAAGCTCTATAAAGAACACAAATTTGAAGATGCAATCAAGAAGTACAACAAAGCTTGGGAGACCTACAAGGATGTTACTTACCTCAACAATAGAGCAGCTGCTGAGTTTGAAATGGAAGATTACGATACAGCCATTGCTACATGTAACACCGCTATTACCGAAGGAAGAGAAATGCATGCCAATTATACGGTCATTGCTAAATCATTTGCCAGAATTGGAAATTGCTACGTTAAGGAAGACAAGCTAGAAAAGGCTATCGATGCTTACGAGAGTTCTTTAACTGAACACAGAACAGCATCAACTCTTACAAAATTGAGGAATACCGAAAGAGAATTGAAGCAGAGACAGGAGAAGGCTTACATCGATAAGGACAAAGCTGCGGAAGCACATACACGTGGTAATGAACATTTCAAGAAGGGAGAATGGCCTGAAGCCATTAAGGAATATACGGAAATGATCAAGAGAGATCCTTCCGATCCTAAGGGTTACTCTAATAGAGCTGCAGCACTTTCAAAATTGATGTCTTACCCAGATGCCATCAGAGATTCTGCTGAAGCTATCAAGAGAGATCCAAACTTTGTGAGAGCATATATTAGAAAGGCCAATGCTGAGATGGCTATGAAGCAATACAAGGATGCTGATGATACATTGGAAGCAGCCAGACAAGTGCTTAAGAAGACAAACCAATTGAACAGTCCAATGATGGGAGAGATTCAAAATCTTTCACAGAGAACCCTTTCGAAACGGTTCGGTCCTCAACCAGGTGAAACTTATGAACAAACAATGAAGAGAGTTCAGAAGGATCCTGAAGTTGTTGAAATTTTGGCAGATCCAGTGATGCAGACGATCTTGCAACAGGCTCAAAACAATCCTGCAGCATTACAAGAGCATATGAAGAATCCAGAGGTTTACAGAAAGGTGATGGTGTTGATGGCAGCTGGTATTATTCGGACTAGGTAAATAGTAAGTATGATCAAATAATATAATCTGATGTAATCGAAATCATTTATGTATCAGATAAGTTAGGAGTTCCACATTTTGGTGGAGGTTAATAGGAGTCTATATGTCAATGTTTTCAGATTATGATTGATAATCGACTGTCTTTACTAATCTCAGTAAATTAAGATTGAAAATCATCAATAAAATATAAAAAAAAAAGTAAATAATATATGATAGGTATGTATATATCACACATTAGTATCATATATAAGAGGTATGTAGTAGCTCGTCAAAATAAAGATCATTGCTTATAGAGATAAATTGTCGAATCCTAGGTATACTGAGTTGATTTTTTTGGATCCCCAATTTAAACTTGAATTTAAATTTTTTTTTTTTTTCATTATTAGTTCCTATCATCATATAACTCGCACTCGTGTCAGCTACTGGCATCAGTTACTCAAAGGTTCAAGTACATGTACATGGGTAGGAACAATTGAATTTTACAAGGGAATCAGATCCATCAGAATCTGACAATCATAAAATATGTTCAACGAATACTCCCAGCAAAAGCAGCAAGAGCAGCAACCAATGCAAAGTGGGAACGAAACACAACAGCAACAACAACAGGGTCCACAAACCTTGACTACTGCATCCGCACCTGCTTCGTTTCTACCACAGGAAATACCACAGATGACAAATCAGCAGGATAACGCACCACATCATCATCACCACCATCACCACCATCACCATCATCATCATGGAGATACAGATACAGCAGGTAATAACCGTAACAATAATAATGAATTACCGGGAGGTGGTCAGGGATCTCCGATGCAGCAGCAACAACAGCAGCCACCACCAATGCATGCAAATCGAATTGGAAAGTATCAAATAGTTAAAACTCTTGGAGAGGGATCGTTTGGTAAGGTGAAGCTTGCGTATCATACCACAACGGGTCAGCGTGTGGCACTGAAGATTATCAACAGGAAGACATTGGCGAAATCGGATATGCAAGGCCGAATCGAAAGGGAGATCCTGTACCTTCGACTATTGAATCATCCCCACATTATTAAACTATACGATGTTATCGAATCAAAAGATGAAATCATTATGGTGATAGAATATGCTGGTAATGAATTGTTTGAATACATTGTTCAACATGGCCGAATGAGCGATTCACAAGCAAGGAGATTCTTTCAACAAATTATAGCAGCCGTCGATTACTGTCACAAGCGGAAAATTGTTCATAGAGATTTGAAACCAGAGAATTTACTTCTGGACGAACATTTGAACATCAAAATTGCCGATTTCGGTCTTAGTAATATCATGAGTGATGGAAATTTCCTTAAAACTAGTTGTGGATCACCCAATTATGCGGCTCCTGAAGTCATATCGGGAAAACTTTATGCCGGTCCAGAAGTTGATGTTTGGTCATGTGGTGTTATTTTATATGTGATGCTATGTGGAAGACTTCCCTTTGATGATGAATTGATTCCAGCATTATTTAAGAAGATTTCAAATGGTGTTTATACGATACCGCATGATTTATCACCAGGAGCAAAGAATCTGCTTACCAGAATGCTCGTTGTGAATCCCTTAAATAGAATCACCATAAAGGAAATTATGGAAGATCCATGGTTCAAGGTGGATTTCCCAGAATATTTAAAACCCAAGGATGAGGATATGGCACAGAAAGATGTGACAATTGATCAGGTAGACAACGATGTCGTTAGCGCGCTTTCTTCTGCAATGGGCTACAGCCAACAGGAAATTTTAGATGCCATTAAAGTTGGTAGAAAACCAGAAACGGAGGAGATCCTTGATTCCTATGAACTTATGCGGAATAACAGAGTTCTAGTTGATGACATAAAGCATCAAGAACAATCAAACACATCATCACAGCCACAAGAGCAAATGCAACAGGAAGCACCCGGTACTACATCAGCAGCACCTGCTGCTACGGCCGCAACCACAAATGCGAGCGACTGGAGAACACCTACACAGCAGGGAAGTGTTGTGAGTGCAGGATTTGCACCACAGTCGAATATCGCTGTTTTACCATCATCTTTACCTCAGATACATAGAGCATACATGTTGCAACTTCATCCAGAATTGGCTTCAATCCAGCCTGTTTCTGCGAAGAAGTCAAGGATGCGGTGGCACTTCGGTATTCGTTCGCGGTCATATCCTTTGGATGTGATGGGTGAAATATACCGGGCATTACGAAACCTTGGTGCTGAATGGCAGCAACCTTCTGAAGAAGAGCTTTGGATGATAAAAGTGCGGTGGAAGTATTCTCCAAACGATTTACAGCCTATAGGCGATGACCAACAACAGCAACAACAGCAACAGCAATTACTACAAGAAAAGCAACAAAAGAATATCCCAGACATGATGAAATTACAGATTCAACTTTTCCAATTGGAACCTAACAATTATTTGGTTGATTTCAAGTTTGATGGTTGGGCCAATTTGGATGGGGACGAAGAAGAAAATACTGGAATTCCAGTTGACGACAAAGTGTCATCATTTAGTGCATATCCATTTCTTCATCTATGTACCCGGTTGATTATGGAACTAGCGGTGAATAGTCAAGGATAGATATGATCAACTGCTAAGAAATACCATATATACGACGTTAGATCTTTCATTTTAATAATTTGAAAAATTCACCATTGTTTGCAACAATAATAATCATTTCAATTTACCCTTAATTTTATTTCAGTGTGTCTTTTGATAAAATTTGGTCTGAGGTTCCAATTAACGAGATTCAGGTCAATGTGAACGTGCATGAAAAGTCTTGGCAACAGTTATAAATCTGAAGCAGATTTATATGATGGGATTTCAAGATTTGGTTGGGTTATAAAAGAGAAATTCTTGTGCTTTAATAACGAGATGCGGTGGGGTACGGCTGCTACCCTTCGGCGTTTCAAATGTTCTAAATAATAGGAATTGGAAATGACTGAGAAATAAAACCGGGCAGCATTTTTCAGCCAGGAGTTAGTAGTGATACATATAGAATTGATAGAAGACATTTATAGGTACAAATACGTTAGTTATATATATATATAAAAGCTCAGTCCATTATTTGGAAAATATGCTTATATCCGACGGCCATTACTTTCATCCCTCTTTGACACTGAATCACATATTCTCTACGTCACAAGTTGTGGGGTGTCGAATTTGATCTCGATCGGAGCTCAAAAATTTTTTTATCATTCTTTCCTTTTTCTTTTATTTTATTTTATTTATTTATTTTTCTCTTTTCGATTTGTTCAAAATTCCATCCAACCGTTGCTTGTTTCAGAGTAGATTCTTCACAGCTCATCACACGGGAACACTATATTGTCAAGCATCTAATTGAAGCTTCCATATAGACTACTATGTCGCAGTCTCCCTCTGTAGTCGGCTTCATGCCGAATAACGGTGAGAATCGGCTGTTTGCAAACAATTTCAAACCATCGGCTTCTACCAGTTCCGAATACAGGGAACTCACACGTACGATGACCCATGCACGCCATGTGAGATCTCAAAATGAAAAGAAGTCAGAACACAAAACTTACGCTTATCAAACGGTACATCTTCATTATCCTGTCCCACCACAACTACAACCAATGACAACCAAAGAATTGCTACATAAGAATGGACTTGAAGTCAAGCAAGGTGAAGAAATAAGAGCTGCCAGTCCACTCAGAAGAGGTAGATTCTCACCAGTTAGACTTTCTCAGTCTACATCAATCAATTCCACGACTAGTAATGCTACCAATTCACAGAAAAAGACATCGAAACCACTCAAATCAGTGCTGGTGAAACATCATCAACCGCATTCTAATTCGAACTTTAAAACCCTGGTTTCATTTGATACGGTCAACTTGGGATTCAGCGATCATAATATATCGGATGATGAATCTCATAGCACAAGCCCTGCTGCCAATAATATTCTTGATGAAGAATTCGGATTTCATTCGGATTCTTCTAGACATTCCAGATTCCGTTCACCTTCTCCTATGAAGAGAGATCTTTCTCCAATGACCAGAGACAAATCTCCACGTTTGGACTCACCTAGACCTAGAAGCCGCTCGTCATCTCGTGGAAGGTCACGTGGTAAGAAAGCTGATCCAGATGAAGTGAGAAAATATCCAACTACACCCATAATTGTTCATGATGCGGTTACCTTGACTAGAAAGCACAGATTATTCGATAAATTATACTCAGGAGATTTGAAGCCGAAATCAGCTGTATTGCCAAACAGAAACATTCTCTGTTATGTCAGCGGGCGGCGCCATACATGGGTGTCCATAGATTGGTGTTGCAACCAACTTCTTGAGGATGGTGATACCTTAATTATCATTGCATCAATTAAACCGGATTGGGACAATTCACTTCATAGACGTTTATCATCGGGATCCGTATTTGCATCATCACATTCGTTGATCACGGAGGAAAGTATTCGAAGCTCGCCAGAGTATGCTAAAGTTGTCGCGCAGAATTTGATGAAGTATACGTTGGCAGTGATAGATTCTCAAAAAATTATCAAAATATCCATTGAACTTGGTGTTGGAAATACAAAGGACGTTCTTAAGGATATGTACAGTCTTTACATGCCCTCTGTTGTAGTGACGTCGGCAAAGCCAACGGGTGCTGCATCTACTAAGTCATGGCTTACTTCGAGAGTTACTGATAGATTGGTTAAAAATTTCCCTGTTCCTGTTATTATTGTTCCAGCAAAGAACTTGGATCTTTTCCAGACAAAGTTGTTTAAAGTGCTCGACGATAGAATGCAACTATGGGCTGAGGGAAAGAAAGATACCGAGCAGTTACTGGAAAGGCTTAAAGATGCCGGTCATTATAATTTGAATGATCAATTAGAACATCTTAAACAGAGTGCTACCGATGATAAAGTGATGAATAGAGACATCGAGGAATTCTTGGATAGTGCCGATGAGTCTGAATCGGAAGAATCCGATACCGAAGAATCCGAAGAGGCCGAGGAGTCGGATGAAGATTCTGAGAGCGATGGCGAATTGTCATCTGAAATAGGTCCAAGATCACTGAAATCGTTGAGTGAGACAGATGAAAATAGCACCAGAGAGATACGGAAATCAACTGAGGGAAATCAACTAATTCCAAAGAGACCTACGTTACTTAGATCAAAGACAACGAGTGATGCTAGGAAAATGGCGTCTGATATTTCATCGGATGATGATACCGAATCATACTCCTCCTGTGAAGGGGAGGATGCATCAATTCATCTTAAGCATATTGAATTGAACACTCAATTTGAGATGTATAAAGAATTGAATGAGGAATTACGGAAACCTATTACAGAGGAATCATTTGAAGGATATCTCGGTGTTGTGTCTGATGTTGCATATGAATACGGTATAGACTTGGCTGAATCTGCCAAGAAAGGTGGAGAGGAAGCAACCTTGGTTCGTACGATGACAGGTGCACCAGACGTGTCATATTTCAAGCCTAAATCCATGCTTCTTAGTACACCATCTTCTGGAAAGTCTTCAAACAGTCGAATTTCACCTATTTCATCAAGAGGCAGAAGTTCAATAATTGCTCCAAAGATTAAAGTGGATTCACCCCATGGAAGTCGTAGTCCTATCGTTTCGACATACAGTGGAGCTTCAGGAAAGCCTCGGCAGTCTACACTTAAGTTCCAGCTAGCAGGTGGAGATACCAATTCTGGACGTTCTCACTCGCTTTCGCCACGTACCTCGGCTATGAAGAATAAATCTGTTAGCGGTAAGAGAAAACATAAAGGTTTCTTCAAGAAACTGTTTGGAAGAGATTAATAAAAATAGTTAGTATGATACTATAGAGCTACATAATTCACTTAAAATTCCGTTAATAATGCCTCATGAAAATCGAGAATGTAATAAATAGATTTGGTTAGTCCTCGGAAAGATAACCGATCAACCTATTACCCTAGTTCATTTTCAAAGGTCATACATCCTCATACAGTGTAGATATATCTATAAGTCTTGGCAGTAGACTATTTAAATCGGTTAACTATAATAATTGATATCGTCGAAGGTTAAATGAGGTACAGGTCTAGCGAAGATCGTCCTAATTAGGCAACTCGGTTTCCAGATTCTGATTGGAACGCCAATTAAATTTATGAGCATTAATTTCTGACACGATGAGACTCATTCTAAGCACCGTACTTAAACATAGAAGGATCATACATTTATCTACATTATATCATTAAATAACACCCCAAAATAAAATAAATACAAATGCCCAACTATTCCTGTTCTGAATCCCTAAGCAATTGGGTATTTGGATGTTTCGGACGAGCGTTGCAGTTTCGAAAGGTAAGTATCGTTTGAGTGATAATAAATTTAACATTCTCTAAGTACTAACTCTATATAGTATTACGTATTAGATGTTCTGCTCCTTGGATTCAGAAATTCAGGGAAGACTAGTTTTGTCAAGGCATTATCAGGGAAGCCAATTGATATCGATACGGTACCTACACTACATACGAGGGTGTCTTCAATTACTATGGGAAGTGGCGCGTTAACGAGTAAGGGAAGTATGAGTAGTTTGGAAATCGAAGAAAGAAGGCAGAGTGCTTCAGATATATCGTTCAATTCATCTGATCAACGATCTGTACCAAGTACAATTGAAATAAGGTCATTGGCTCAGGCGCCATCGCTTGTATTGAAAGTTCATGACTTGAGTGGACAGTATTGTGACCATCCGCTGTGGAAAAACTATCTGGTATCAAATAGGAAGCGATTTAATACTATCTTATATTTTGTGAATGTGTCAGATCCACTTACATTGGATAAATCTATAACGACCTTACGAGAACTATTGATATTCAATAATTCTGGTTCAAAAATTCCATTTGCTGCAGTATTTAACAAGCTAGATCTTGTTGATGATTTACAAGATGTCATAAATGATAGTGAACAAAGAATTAGAAGCGGTGGTACCAATATTGTTCTTAGCTGTGAAGGGAATAGCTATGGCGGTAAAGGGTATAATTCCAATGGAGAAATTAAGGACTATAAATGGCGAGCCAAGTCCCCTACAAAAGGAAGAGAGGTTTCACGAAGAAGGTTATTGCGATATATGGGAATATTTAAAGATGATAATGGTGAAATGTATATCAAAGATACCAAATCAGGGAAACATATGAAGTTACAGACAGATGTAACAATATTTTTACTAAGCTTAAAAGATGAAGGAAAGGGCAAGTCTTTTCTAAAAAGTCGAGATGGAATTAAAGAGATTATCGATTGGATGGTCAGTGAATCAAGAGACAACTTTACTAAATAACTAAGTAACTAATGAATTTGTATTATATGATGAACCAATCAAATATATAGTGCATCCTTACACTCTATTTTCCCGCCCCACCCTCATCGCAATTGAGCATTTCTCGTACAGCCAAAATTCACTTTGCCAACTCCGAAATAGATCTTGATTCTGCGTTGAGAGTATAAAATTAGTGACAGTATACTGAGTTCGTTAAGAAATCTCATTATATACTTCAATTGAAGTTGGAGAATTCACTCATTGATATTGCAATAGTACACTGCTAGCTCTCTACGCTATAGAGTGAATTTGAACAGCATGGATCAAATTTGGGATACGGTATGTCAAATGACAGGGACTGGGAAGGAAGATGATCAAGATGACACAAATTCTTTGAAGACACCATTAACTCATTCTAATGATGGTTCATCTACTAAAGTAATATCAGAATACAGCCCCAAGTCTGATCGACCTGATAGCCAGTCGATCGACGCTGATGAATCGTCTGATCATCATCACACTCATTCTCACCATCACCATCAATACTCTCTGAAGAAGAATAAGACTGAATTTTTCAAGCATGCCGATACTGCACCTTTGCATCATCAGCCGATTGCAGGCTGGAAGTTGCATACTCATTCAAAGGGTGATAAACGGTCGAAATCCACGACGTCATTCTTTGATGATATATTTGGCAAGGATAGTGGGAAGGACCGGAAGCATCAACTGGCAAAAGATTATAAAAGAAGAGCATGGTCATCATCTTCACTCCCAGATGACAACGAAACCATTAGTGAATCTGGTGAGTCACCGATTTCGGAATCAGAAGAGCCAGGTTCAGAAGGTGAAGCCAGTGATTCTGGAAAGGAGAAATCGACCCCTACATACACACAGCAGATGGCTGACAAGCTTATGGAACGATTTATTGATATGGCAGTTCCAGATAATGGGACGGAAGATGAAAGAGATGTTGACAGATTACAATCTCGAATAGAAATGCAGAAATCACGTCCTCCATTTAATGTTCAAACCATCAGCAAAAATAGCATTTCATTGTTACAACGCTTGTCACTTCCATTCGTAATGATCGATGAAATAATACGGGTGTTAAATTGGAAAAGCCCATTTTACACCGTTTTCGTACTCCTATCGATTACTTTACTCATTCTCAGACCATATCTTTTAGTAGCTGTGCCCTTCTTCATTCTCAGCTTTTCTGTCATATACCCAGCATTTATTAAGAAGTATCCGGCAGACAAGGAAAACGAAAACTTCTCTCTTGAACCGAAGATTTATGATATAAAATATCCAGCACCTGTTCCTGAACTTTCCAGGGAATTTATTCTCAACTTGACGGATTTGCAGAATCATATGCTTATCTATGTGATCCCATGGAATTGGATTAACCATGCAATTGTCAAGTATTGCTGGTTTAAAGATGAAAACTTTACAACGTTTCTCTTCATATTTACCACCACATGTGGAGTATCTTGGTGCTTTTTCGGTTCAAGATTGGTATCATACATTTTACCCGTGGTTAAGCTTATCATAATTGCTCTAATATGGACAATCTCCATCTTTATGCATCCCAAGAATAGGTCACAATTTCTGAAATTTATATACTCAGAAGATACAAGACTTCGATTCCTAACCTTTACAAATACTATTGATTCGAAAATGGTTGACGAATTGGATTGGCATGATTACAAAGAAATGAGACAATTAGAAGTTTATGAACTTCAGAGATTCGATATTAATACAAGATCATGGAAGTTTGTTTGTTTCACCAGTGAAATATATACAGTAAATTCTCATTTAAGGCTTGGGAATTTGCCTATTGATGGATGCATGTCTTTAGAGGACATTGCTGCACCAAAGGGTTGGCATTTCATATCGAGTGAACTGTCATCCTCTATTAAGTTAAAGAAATCTTCTCCTTCCTCAAAGCCTTCTTCGGCAATATCTTTAACCTTACCCAAGATCCGGAAATCTAAGAAAATGGATACCCTAAGATCACAGGTTTTGTTAGAGGCTTCTGATGTACCTCTATACGGTGGAATTCAGGTTTCAGGATGGTCCCTGGATCTTTCGCCTAACATCTGGGTAAATACAAAATATGTTTCAGAAGTATTAGAAGTGGACGATGGCACCAAATGGTGCTATGATCCAGAAAGTATGATTGATGATCCATCACTACGTTTCAGAAGACGTAGATGGCTCAGAACTTGTACGCGTACGATGAATTCAGAGGAGGAAGATGTTTCAATTTCCAGTACCGTTTAATTAACTATAATGAAATAATGTCATGATATCTATATACTATTTTTATTACCATTATAATCATCATCTATTGGTATTATAATGATTTGTGATGATGCTTCTGGTAGGGTAGATTCTTCAATACTAACTGAATTCTTAAAAAAATAGTCTCCCATAGCAACTGCAAGCTTACCACTCTTATATTTAAGCTTTGTAACCGCCATCGGTAGATGCTTATACTGCTTTATCCTTTTTTTGTTAGTGTAATCCCAAAGTCCTATACTATAATCGGTATTTGAACCCCCAGTGAAAAAACGATTATTATCCATAAAGATGACATCATTTACTGGTCCGGCAAATTCGATATCATCCATCAATGTTCTTCGATGACATCTAAATGTATATCTCGTATCACCAGAAAATGTTTCTACGGTAACTTTCCCCTCCATCGAGCCTTCACAGAATCCTTTCCCATTAGGCATAACGCTTAGACATGTTGCCAATGGACTTTTGAAAGTATAACTTTCATTTTTCAGAGGAACATCGGTACGTCTTAAGTCATAAATTATGTTTTCTCCTGTAGAAAGGCCATATACAACATAATTATCGGCAGTATCCATTACTTGAACTTTACCCGCAAGTGAAATCTTTTTGGCATCTGCACCTACCCCATTACTATCACATGGAACAATCCAACTGCTTCTATCCCATGATCCAGATATGATTAGTCTATGTGTACTGTTGGAACGGAGACATTGAACTCCTGATGTATGCTCAAATAGACACGGTTCAGGCTTATAATCACGGGGACGTAGTCTAAATATTGAACCATCGGACGTTCCTACCAGAAGTGAATGTGATTCATTTGGCTCAATGCATGAATCATAAATAAATTGACCTGTTTCTTGTTTAATCAATTCGGGCTGACAATCCTTTGCTAATTTGCTATAGAGAGATATTTGACCAGTGAAAGATGTAACATAAAGTCCGCCAGACTCTGTGAATTGAAGTGAAGTTATTGGATCCTTCAACGGAGAGGATAATTCAACTGGAATTGGTTAGTATCAAAGCATAATTTCAACTCTGTTAATAGACTTACATGCTGATTGAGGCATCTTGCCAATAACTTTGGACTAAATCGGAGATAAACTAACTAAAAAGAACCAATTGGAGAAACTAAAAATGGTTGGTTTTTCCCAATGTGGGATTCTAGTCTCACACGAGTGGGATGTTGATATTGACGATTCGTGGGATACGCTTTTTTCAAAGACACATATCACTACATGTTCATATAAAATATGATAGATTGAAGGAACCGGACGAACGGAGCACTGTAAATCATAAAAAAGCGTGTATATTATTGTATGAAACTTGTGGGAATTACGAATCATGGGTGGGAAAAAATGCCAAGCGTGGGGTAGAAAAAGTGAATATAGAGATAGGGGAAGATCTGAACGATCATTTAAAGATCCGAGTAATCCGGGTGCATGAAATGCGATATAAATGAAGGAAATCCATTCACGGTGTCTTCCGGATGAACCTGGAGATCTTAATCCAGGCACAGGCCGCGTGGGTGCATTATGCACATATATATACATATATATAGGGTACACCCGCGTTCTTGATATTTAACTCGTGGGTTCAAAATAGAATGAGAAATTGTAAATTTGTTGGCTATACTTTTGAGCAGTATTTAATAGTGAAGGGATGATTATGCAATAGACATGGATGGAGAACTTCTTATAGTTGGTTCTTGCATGATTTCACCCCGCTTTAAACTTGCTTAAGCTGACAAAAAAAAATAATCTAAATGGAGCTTAATTACCCCACATTTCAGGGATCTTAGGCCCAGGTTAAATTTTCTTTTTCTTCCACTCCTCGAATGATTCATTATTTTCCCGTATTATTCCTTAGGTGGGATTTTTTTCTGGGGTTTTAATGTTTCCAGATATAAAGTGTGCTAAATCCACAGTTTGGGTTGGAATGACTTAACCACTTTAATAAATGTAGAATCTATGTGTATTTAAGTTCGTTCGTGTCTTTTTCTTTGAACATGTTTGCTCGTTCTTTTAAGGTCCCAACATTGGCATATAGAGCCGTGTCAAGGACTTTCCCACATTTCGACAAGACTGGTGTTAGGCATTTATCGCAATATGCTCGTAAAGCCCATACGTCTCAACGTGCGGCCTGGCTTCTTTGGTCAGCAATTACCGCATCCGTCGCCGGATATTCAGTTTACAATTTGTCCAATGGCTCCAATATCCAGAATGATTCCGGTAAAGAGGTGATTGAAAGCATTCGACCAGTGAAACTTATCCCAGTTTCAGAATTTGTTAGACATAACAAACGTACCGATTGCTGGGTGGTTATCGACGGTGAAGTTTATGATATGACTGATTTTGTGCCTAACCATCCTGGTGGACAGAAGGTGATTATTCAGAATGCCGGTTATGATGCCAGTCAGATCTTTGATCCGATCCATCCAAAGGGTACCATTCAGAAGTACCTTCCAGCCGATAAGCATTTAGGACATTTAGATGGTACGGCTCCACAACGTCCAAGAGTTTACAATCCAGATGAGGAAAAGAGGATGGATCTATTGGATAGGTTACCACCAATCTCTTCTATTCAGAACGTCAATGACTTTGAGTATTTGGCCAAGAACATTTTGCCAATGGGTGCATGGGCATATTATTCATGTGGTTCTGACGATGAGATTTCTATGAGAGAAAACCACTATGCCTATCAAAGAATTTTCTTCCGTCCTAGAGTTTGTGTTGATGTTGGTGATATTGATACATCTACTGAACTTCTTGGTTCCAAGACTTCGGTTCCATTCTATGTGACTGCAACAGCCTTAGCCAAATTGGGTAACCCAGGTGGAGAATGTTCTATCGCTAGAGGTGCCGGTAAAGAAGGTGTCATTCAAATGATTTCAACTTTGTCATCTAACTCATTGGAAGAGATCGCAGAAGCTAGACCTAAGGGTGCTACCCAATGGTTCCAGTTATATGTGAATGAGGACCGTGATATGATGAGAAGTCTGATTCGGAAAGCCGAGAAACTTGGAATGAAGGCTATCTTCGTTACCGTTGATGCTCCATCGCTGGGTAACAGGGAAAAGGATCAACGTTCGAAGAGTTCTACCGATACTAGTATTGATCTAGGTAGTGAAATTGATACACAGAGTGGAGCTTCGAAAGCTCTTTCCAGTTTCATTGATTGCCATCTTAACTGGAACGACGTTAAGGATATTATTCACTTCACCAAGTTACCTGTTCTTATCAAGGGTGTTCAGAGAGTGGAAGATGTTGTTAAAGCTGCTGACTGTGGATGCTCCGGTGTGGTTCTTTCGAATCATGGTGGTAGACAATTAGATACGGCACCTCCACCGGTGGAAGTTCTTGCCGAGACTGTTCCTATTTTAAATAAAATGGAGAAATTGAAGCCAGGCTTTGAAATCTTTGTTGATGGTGGTGTTAAGCGTGGTACCGATATCTTGAAAGCTGTTGCTTTAGGTGACAACAAGGTTAGAGTCGGTGTCGGTATTGGTCGTCCATTCTTATACGCTAACTCTACCTATGGTGAAAAGGGTGTTCGTAAAGCTATCAGATTACTTAAGGATGAAATTACCATCGATATGCGTCTGCTGGGTGTTACCAAGATTGACCAATTGAATCGTAACTTCATCGATACAAGACGTTTGTTTGCAGGAAGAGAAGCCGAGGACTTCCTTTACCACAACAACTACCAGCGTCTTACTCCTGTGTCGTTCCTTAGAAGCAGACACCAAGGTCATCCGAGAAACAATTAGACATACTATTATTCTATGTAATCTTCTCTGTTCCTTATTTATTTAACTGCTGTGCAAGTTATGCTATTATATATGTAGAACAAGCCGACCAATTAACCTTAATTCTACTGGCTATCATTATGAGCTTCCTTACTCACACCATCATTCTTAAGAATTGCCTCAAGTAATGTCTCTTTCTTCAACCACCACAAACGGGATTCTTCCACTGTCTGCTTCACCTGGGCATCCAAGATCGTACTTAGCTTGGCTAATTTATTTTTATAACTTTCCAGAATTGCTGCATTGCGCTTGAGAGTTTCTGTATCCTTTCCCCAAATATCATCAACGGTGCTTTCGTCAACGTCCCTTAAAGAAACAGTCACAGATGCTGGTTTCCGAGATGTCGAGCCAGATCTAGACCCACGTCGTCCAGTTTCTAGTGCTTTATGACGAATGTTATAGTTGGAAAGTGCGAGTCGTGTCTCTTTATACACGTTATCTTTGACAGCAGGATTAAATTTAACACCCTGTAGTCTATACAGTTCAGCCACAGGTCCCTCTAAAAACTGTTCCACTTCTCCATGATTGGCTCTACTGCAGTAATTATCTATGAGTCCATTGTAGCCTTCCACACTTAATACTTTTTCTCGGGCCATCCTCTGGGATATCGTTTCCAACACAGAGGAAGTATCCACAGGGTCAGTTGCCTGGAATTTTGCAGCAGACTCATATTTGGCCGTCCGCTGGACAGTCTTTCGTCTGAGTGCCTCACGAATTCCTGCTATGCCTCGCGGACTAGAAAGTTCATGGGCAGTCAATAAATGCTCCTGAATATCTTCATGTCGCGTAAACCGTCTCTGACATTCTGGCACGGTACAATAAAATGGTGCCTCACCTGTATGTATACGCATATGCGATATCAATGATTCACGATCACTAAATGGTTTTCCTTTACAGTCGCATCCTTCCCAATAACATAGCAGTATTCCATTGTCTGATGAATTTATGTCCTGATTTGTAGTAGTGATTTCCGTGGTAGGCTTCTCCGAGTCTATATGCTTTTCTGTGACATGATGCACCAATTCATCAAGATTATGAAACTTCAAATAGCATCCTTCCCAACAACATATATGGCTACTGTTCTCAGATTCATCGAAGACCGAAAGATTGTTACCAACATTATAATTGTTTGTCTTCATCTCTTGGAAATCGGCATCAAATTCGGAATCAGGTATCTCACTCCTTGCAGGTTCGGATGTGACAACTTTGGATGACATGATTGGAATTATTTATGAATAAAAGAATGAATGAATATGATTAATATAGAACTAGCAATGAGCCGTACTAATTTACATATATAATAATTCACGTCTTATTTGATTTTCTTTCCTCGATGAATCGCTTTCGCTTGGTAAATTATCATGACATAATCCACATAGTGAAAAAAGTGAAAAAAAAAAAAAAAAAAAAAAAAATTCAACCAAATCTTGGTAAAGTGAAAAATAAAATAAAAAAATTGTATCATATTTTCTTTACCTTATCTTTTATAACAGTATCCAATAGATCTTCCCCTACATATTAATCATAACCATGGCAGACCTTCAACGTGAAATACTTCGCATCCTTGATAAGAAAGGTAGCATCGAGAATTCCTCTAAGGAATTCCCAAACCAAACCTCTCAGGAGATTTATGCAGCTTTGAGTTCGCTTTCATCGAGATCGATGGTTACTTACACTTCCAAAGAACAGAATGTTTGGCATTTGACTGATGAGGCCAAAGACGTGGTAGCAAATGGTTCTCATGAGTATAGACTTTTGAACAAGGTTATCGAGAGTCTAGAAGGTTTAAAGATATCCGAGGTTTCCAATGTGATGGGTAAGAGTGGTAGAATTGCCCAAGGTAGAGCATTCAAGAATGGATGGATTCGTAAAGATGGTGACAAATTGGTTTCTAAAGTTACTAAGGATCAAAAGGTGGAAGATGTTACAGCCGACCAATTAAGAGAAGTCGAGAAAACTGGTACTCTTGCCAAGTCGAAAGATCTCAAAGATTTGAAGAAGAGAAAGCTTATTACTGCGGCCAAGGTTCATATCTATAAGATTGAGAAAGGTCCAGAATACTCTACAGATATTAAGGAATTGGAGACTGATATTACCGCTGATATGGTCAAGAGTGGTTCTTGGGCCAACGCCACTTTCAAACCTTACAACTTCCAATCGGAAGGTGTCTTCCCAAGTTCTGGTGCATTGCATCCATTGAACAAGGTTAGAGAAGAATTCCGTCAAATTTTCTTCTCAATGGGTTTCACTGAAATGCCATCTAATCAATATGTCGAGAGTGGTTTCTGGAATTTCGATACTTTGTTCGTTCCTCAACAACATCCAGCCCGTGATCTTCAAGATACTTTCTACTTGAAAGATCCTATCAAGGCAAAGCCTCCTACTGATAAGAAATACTGGGAGAATATTAAAAAGGTTCATCAAGATGGTGCATATGGCTCTTTAGGTTACAGATACCCTTGGAAAGCTGAAGAATCACTCAGAGAAGTTCTTAGAACGCATACTACTGCCGTTTCTTCTAAGATGTTGAAGAAATTGGCAGACGATCCAAAGCCAACGAGGTTGTTCTCTATTGATCGTGTCTTCCGTAACGAAGCCGTTGATGCTACCCATTTGGCCGAATTCCACCAGGTGGAAGGTGTCTTTGCTGATTACAGTCTTACCTTGGGAGATTTGATTGGTTTCATGCAACAATTCTTCTCTCATATGGGTGTGAATGATCTACGTTTCAAACCTACATACAATCCTTATACTGAACCTTCGATGGAAATTTATGCTTGGCATTCAGGTTTGAAAGAGTGGGTTGAGATCGGTAACTCTGGTATGTTCAGACCGGAAATGTTGGAGCCAATGGGTCTACCTAAAGACTTGAGAATCTTGGGTTGGGGTTTGTCTTTGGAAAGACCTACCATGATTAAGTATGATGTTAAGAACATCAGAGAGTTGTTGGGACACAAGGTTAACTTGGACTTCATCGAGAATAATCCTGCCCCAAGACTTGAGCAACAGATTTTCTAGGTTTGTAAAGAATAGATCGGAAGATGAGATTTATTTGTTTGTAATTTAATGTGTAAATGAAACCATTAAATCATCTCAGTTTTATTCCAACAGCTGTAAATTAAACATGAATCCCGTGCATGGGATATTAATGAAGTATTTGATCCTTCAACCTACATGACCAACAAATTTTGGATAGGCTTGTTGCAATGGGATAATAATCATCGGTATTGTACAGCTTGCTATTCCTCTCTTTATAGACAGAGTGTGTATATACATGTTTAATCAATATATAATATGCATATGGCCAACTGTCGTCATTAGATAGCATTTCTGTAACTTTAACTACACAAAAGGTATCTTCAGATTAGAGCATTGTGTTCTACCAAGGATTGCTACGTAGGAAATATATATTAAAGCAAGTAATCCATGGCTCATCTTACTAGGATATTCTCTTCGATTATGTTAATGGTTATGGCTTGTTCTTCCCCTGAGACACACAAAATGGACCACATTCTAACTATGGTTACCATTGTATGGTTTTTACGTTTCTCCTTTTACCCCATCTAAGTGTTACTATTAGTGAACTATCTAGCACCTGATTTATATTGATATAGACACATAAACACGTCGTAACACGGATTAAGAGGTATATAGTGTTATATACAAATAGCTCTTCTCCATTCATTTAGATGTGATAAGAGAATAGGAATAGAGCTATCATAATATCTGTTAAAAAGACATTAAATGATACATTTTTTAAAGCAATCAGCTAGACAATTTAACAGTTATAACGGAATATGAGGAGAACCTGAAAGACAAATAAGGAAAACAAAATGCCAGCACTTAATCTAGTGAAATCTCGCATGTTTTTGGTTGTATAGTGTAGTGGTTATCACTTTCGGTTTTGATCCGGACAACCCCGGTTCGAGTCCGGGTACGACCTTAAGCTTTCAGTTGAAAAACTGGGCGGTTTTGTCTGCTTGTTTTTTTATCCATTTCAATTCAGGAAATTTCCAAGCGTATTTTTTTCCCCAAAAATTTTTGGTGAAGTTTTAGAGAGAAGTTGATACAATTCTCTCCTTACACATGTTCATATCAATAAAATATCTCAGTTCTACTCACAATATATTGATATCATAAGCCATCGCATATTTACAAATCAAGCATTCACATTATGGCGATCAAGAATGCTTTGGATAAGTTTTCTGACTCCATGTAAGTATTCCGTGAATTTGGTGAAGCGTATTTTTATTTTAACGTGCCCTAAACATTGTTTTCCTCTAATTTGGAAATAGAGGGAAAATTAAAAAATAAAGAAAAAATTTAAATGAGGACACAAAATTTGAAATGTCCCCCACCATCATTTATTTACCCTCTTTAAAGCAAGTCCCATTTCATATACTAACAGCTTTTTTTTTTATTATAGGCTTCTCGTCAGAGAACATCCAGATATTGCACCAGAAGAGATCATTACACATAAAACTACTGGAATGAAATCAAGATTAAAGCTTTCGGATAATTCCCACCGTGAGAAGGTATGGTCATCAGAAATGTTATTCCATTACCTGAACTTGGTACTAGACCGATTTGGTGATTCAAATGGATTAGGATTGTTCAGAACAAGTAAAAGTTTTGGACCAAAGGGCCATAGTGCACGGATAATATTTCATCCTTTTATCTGGGAAGGAGACTGGCAATTGGCCATAGGATTTAGAAATTATAAGAAGATTCTTTTCCTTAATTGTAATGGTGAGGATTATCCTTATGTTAAAGGAGTGGGGTCATTTTCATTAAAGGCTGCGTTGAAATTGGAAGATTTTATATACTTCTTTGGACGTAAGATTAGCAAATATGCATTGAAGTATCCTAAAGTTTATTCACATATTTTTGAGCCAATGTCTACTATAAACGCAGTCAATCTTTTGGCTGCAGTTTTTGCATTCTGCATAGATGAGAAATCACTTACAAATACTTTCAATGATTTAGAAGAAACACCAAAGAAATATGATGTTAGTGATTTCTATCCTGCTTTGAAAAGTTTTGATAGATATGCCTATACGCGATCTGTTTTGGGTAATCAATTTGTTGATGAAATGATCGACAAGACCCATAAGAATCAGAGCATTCAACTAGATGAGGATCTTGGTTTGATCAAAACAGGTGCCACTAACCTTATGGCAACGTCTTCTAATTCGGGTAAAGATGAATTGGTGTCGTTATTTTCTGAACATGCAGCCAAACAATTTTTAAATTATTTGGTGGAAGTTGATGACTTCTATAAAGTTCCTGAATTTATTGATGAATTGGTGGAAATGCTAGAGAATTTAAGTCATGATAAACGGACCAATCCAGAATTGAAAGAATCAGAGAAACATTATTGGGAATGGAATCTATTAACACGTGAGAGCCTTTATGCGGAATACACCAAAAAGACTAAAATGGAATTTAATGAAGGTAACTTAAAAGCTACATTGATCGCTGCAGATCATCGTAATCAAGTCTTCCCCTTGATTTTTGAAAATGGTATTATCTTCCTTGTTAATATTACCACTGATGAAAACAAATTTGATGCACATGTCAAAGTTGCCGTGATATCTAACAGACCATCTACAAATGAAAGATCTGTTCTTAAGAATCATGCATTGAAACGATTAGTTGAGATGTATGTCTGGCGTTACAAGCGACTTATTCAAGACATTAAGGTGTCGCTACATATCCTAAAAGATCATTCACCATATAATGTGCTCATCTGTGCAATTTATTGCCTACACTACTATGTCTACCATCGCAAGTTTGTTCTTAAGCTCAAACCTGATGTGGCGACATTGGACAACTATGGAATTTGTCTCCAGCAGATGGCACACGATATTGTTGATAAGAACGTGGCTAAACGGAACGCAAGCTATAAAGCCATGATCAAGTATCTCCAATAAGAAAAAATATATATTGTAAAGAAAATTACATCCATTGCCTGTATAATTAATAAACTAACCTAAGGAGTTTGTTCAGCTATTTACTTATTCAATAAGAATTTCGGCTCCTCCGCTGTCGATATCTTCAATTTCCACCTCACTCAATCCTGGATATCTGAATCTCTTCGACATACTATTTCTGGATTGGAATGCCGGTGCCGTTGATAACGATGATGATGCTGTCGTAGCCTGTAAGGAAGATGGCTTTAAACCATCTGGTGCACAAGGGTGAATTGTAGCGACAACATTTTCTAAAAATGAAGTAACCGGTTAGTATTTCCACCAAGGAATCAGATATTGGACTCAATACATACTTGGAATTGGATGTGGACCACCAACGAATTTGATTAATGGATGAAATTTGGCCAATAATTGAAGAGCTGGCTTCATTTTGTTAAAGGAATTGGATAAATTTGAGGAATTATATTGATATTGGTAGTAAAGTCGGAGCTCGATCTCATAAAGTGATAATACTCCTATTTTATAACAATCCATATTCAAAATTCATTATTTCATAACCTCCGAGATCGAATCCGGGAAACCGGGTGGGGCTTTTAAACCGTGCACCAGATTATATGGTTGGCAAAAGAATAAAAAAATGTCAATAGCGGGAAATTCATTTTTTTAATCTCTAGTAGGCAAAGATTGGATTGTTGAATCGTAGTCTATCTTGTACTTGATCAAATATATCAATACAAATTTAGTAATACAATACACATACAAGATGGAACACAATCCTTATAAATGGGGAAGACCTTCTGAAGAAGAGTATGGACCTTACAACTACAAAATAGCCAATGCCACCAACGTGGCACCCGAACCTAAAAAGAATTGTGCCAATGAATTCCCTACAATGAACACTCAACAGCCAATGGTAACCGGTGCATCAGTTGTTGCTGTGAAGTTCCAAGATGGTGTGGTTATGGCCACCGATAAATTGGGTTCTTATGGCTCTTTACTGAGGTTTGATGATATGGAAAGAATGGTTCAAGTTGGAGATTCTACAGTTGTTGGAGTTTCTGGAGATATTAGTGATTTTCAATATTTGAAACGAATTCTTGACGAGTTAGAAGTGGAAGACAACTATGATATGGAAACGAGCAATTTGAAAGCTTCACATGTTCATGAATACTTGAGACGAGTCTTCTATGGACGTCGATCTAAGATGAATCCATTATGGAATGCATGCATTGTGGCTGGCTTTGATGAAAATGGGGAAGTTTTACTTAAATATGTGAATCTTCTAGGTGTTTCATATTCTTCACCATGTATGGCCACCGGCTTTGGTGCATATATGGGAGTTCCATTACTTAGACAAAAAGTTGATTCGGAGGACGATGTTAAGAATCTTACCAAGGAAGATGCCATAAAACTTATAAAAGACTGTATGAAAGTGTTATTCTACAGAGATGCCCGCTCCTGGGATACATACGATATGTGCATATTGACTAAATCAGATCATAAGATTGAATTCAAGAAAGATTTGAAATGTGAGGGACTGAATTGGAAATTCGCTAAAGATATCAAAGGTTATGGATTGGAGCAAGATTAAAGAAAGAAAGAAAAGTCTATGTAGATTTAATATAATACATGATAGCAGATGCAATGGAAAGAATTAGAAACATGAATAGAATTGAAAAAAAAAAGTAATTGAAGTGAAGATCGTCAGACAATGTAACTAAGACCTGGTAGTACGATTGTGAAGTTGATTCCGAGTCGATAGCGTTTATTCAACTCGTTTAATTGATCGAAAATAAGCGTGCGTGGATTTTGTGCTATTGGCATCTCTTTAACGTGCGTTATAAGGATATTGATATTCTTTAGAGGTTGTAAAGCCGACTCTGTATAAAGCGAGCTGAGTGGTGATACCGATTCTCTTTTTGCTGATGACCTTGTCTCTTGATCAATACATATCTTCCTTAGCACCAATAACTCATTAATTAGAAACCTCGGCGTCATATGGCCAAACAATGGAGGTGGCTTGTTGGGGAAAGAACATTCTATAACTATCGTTGATAGTTTATCTTGAAGAATCAAAGGTGCTATTGATATCCAGATATTCTTATTATAATTCTCCGATGAAGACTTATCGCTTTCCACATCACCAAAAATGAGTATACTATAATCGGTACTCCTATCTGTAACGAGATAGGCAGAACTCATATAGGTTTTCCCATTGTCCATTCTACCATGAGCCACTGGTGAACAGACAATATTATAGAAATCATTTAATTGCTTAGAAGGACATGATTGTTGTAAAACGTGAAGTTTAACAATATTGATCTTTACCATATCAGGCCAGCTTCTACCATCGAAAATTGAGTCTTTTAAAATATCCATCGATTCTTTTGTCCCATAGACGTGTTTTGTAGAATTGAAAGATTGTGAATTAATTATAAGTCCTGAAGTATGATCCAAATGTGAATGGGTAATTAAATATCCCGAAATAGTATTAAGGATCTTCCATGCAACTTGATACGTTGTTGAGTTTTTCATAAGATTTTTAAAAGGATGTGAAAGTGTCAGGTTCTCAAGATTTTGGTAGAAATGGCATCTCTCATATTCTGAAACTTCCTTATCATAAGCACCAATAAGAATATTATCACTCAATTTATTTGAATCGTTATATTTAAGAATATCTGATATTGAAGCTATTCCTGTACCTGCATCCACCGCTAGAACGCAATTATGTGATATCTTCCTGTTATCAGTAGTTAGGATCTCATTATATTGGATTCGGGATGGTTTTAGAAGATAAGAGCATGTTCTATCCGAAAGTGGACCCCCTGAACAACCAAGAATAGTCAATTCAAATATCCTTCGATTGGTGGGCATGATGAGCTGGAAAGAGTGATGGCGATGACAAAAGGAAGATTACGTTCTAGTTTGGTGGAGCATATGGTATGAATGAAGGACTAAATTAATTAAAGATGAAGTTTGAGCAATAGCTTTGGGATATGTAGAGGTACATGTAAAAAAAACTGTGGGAAGAAAAGAAAAAAAATAAATCATAAGTAAATAAATAGAAAAAAGGAACGCAAGGAACAAATGCAAGTAACTATAGATAGCACGCGCCGAAATAAGAGTAAGTCATTATTGTTCGTAGTGTGAGAGAAAGAAAAAATGCGGTAACTAAAGCGATGAATACAATAGACTAAGAAGCATGAGCTTTTAAATCAGAAATATCCAAGGGGTAATTCTAAATAAGGTAAACATTGAATTTGAGAAAACAATAACAATCAAGATTTTTATGTGTAAACGGATTGAATTCATAAGGTGGGCATTTACAGATATGCGACGGGAATGGCGAAAAAGCAGAGGAAGTTTTTGAAATATCAAACACCATTAATGAATAGGACGTTTCCCCATTCAATATTGTGCTGTTTGATTACTGCCGGCCGAAAGAAGGTTTCTTACATTCCATACTGAGGTACCATTTGATACATTTGGATAGGGTTAATGATTTCTTTCCTCGATTTTCCTTTATCAATAGCATAATACTTGATCTGCGTTTGTTGCATACAATTTTGTCGGCTAGTACTGGGGCAACCCTATAAATCAGACTTATGTAACTAAGCATCTTTCTTTCTTTTTCATTTATTTATTTTTTTGGTTGATCGTCTTTTCTATAATTACGAATAATGTGTTACGGCAATACCGCTTTTTTTTTACGGTAAACTAAGGTCAAATTTCACATCAAATGTCACCGGTTGTTAAGCCGAGGCATATGCATTTGAACTCAGATAAGAAAGCTTCGTCTCACAAGCATGCTAAGGCTACAAGATCTCGACACGGTTGTTTAAACTGTCGAAGAAGGAAGAAGAAGTGTGATGAAATCAAGCCCATATGTACGGGATGCCTCAAACGGCATATGGTCTGTATATACCAACAAACAAAGCCGGAAAAGAAAAGAAAAGGGAAACAAGTGAAAAAATCCGAATCCAAAAATGAAGGTCATGATGAAGATAATAATAATAATGTTCAATCAGATAGAAACGATACCGATTCAGATCTTATCCTATGTCCCGGTGAAGATCATAAAGATGAAAAATTCACAAGGATCGATAATCTTAACGAGATAGTTGGACAGACAGTGATTGACATTCTACATAATAAAGCTGCTACATGTCCATCAGGGTTATTTGGGTCTTCTGATATTATTCTTCCAACTGATAAAAACAATTCGGCCAATACTTCTTCCCTTAGTGATCTTCTGAATTTAGATCCCGATTTAGTTAATATGCTTGTACAGAATAATCCATCCCTAGTGAATTTGATGGAAAAGCCAGAAGTAATGGATCAAATACCGATGGGTATTGAAGTTAAGCTACCAGTCGAGCTCACCTATGATGAAATGGCATATTTTGAATATTATTGTAAAAAGATTCTCCCAGATCTTTCAATTCTTCCACAGGAATTTAATTATTATTCAAGGATATATGTACCCATGGCTTTCAAAGAGAAAGCTGTACTTTATACACTCGTTGGATGGGGGTGTCGAATGAGAAAGAATCGGAACCTGAGCTATCAGGTGGAAAACAAAGAAGCTGACAAGTATATACAGTTGGTTAACAGTATAATCGATGAGAACAATATCTTACTCGATAGGGGGAAATTCATAACCAATTTTGTCTGTTATATGCTTCTCGTCTGTATGGAAATATCATATGGTGATACACTGCGCTGGTCACATTATTTCACCTGTTGCTTTAAAATGATCAATCGAATGCCAGGCGACTTTAAATATCTATTCACTCAATGCTCCTCTGAAGGTGCAGTTCTTGCCGAGAACTTTGCATATTTCGATGTTTTAGCTTCACAATCAAATGAAAACGGTACGTTCTATCCAATTGATGATTATAGAGAATTGTTTTCTTCGAGCAGTTCCATGCACGATCCTCTTCAAGGTTGTATCCGACCATTAATTTTACTGATTGGTGAAATCGTTAGTCTATTAGTAGAATTCAGTTCGATGAATGTTAGTTTGGAAATGCCGGAATGTGATAAATATGATTTCCTGTCAAAAATGATGGAAAGATCATCCGACCTTGACCATAGAATTAAATTTGCACGTCCTGACCTTACATGCTTACACTTTTTGAAGTCTCGGGATGAAATGGAATATCATCTAACTCTTTTCGAAGCTTATCAACTTTCTGCACAGATCTATCTTAGAGAAGTGATACGTAAACTACCACCAGTTGTTCCTGAAATGGAAGTGTTAGCTTATAATCTGCGTGAAGATATGAAATTTCTAGTGAATTGCAAAAGATTACAAAAGATTTTGGCATTTCCGATGCTTCTATTAGGGACCAGCTCGACGGGTAAAAACGATAGAGCAGAAGTTGAACAGATGTTTGATAAATTGATTCAAAGTTGTGGCTATCTCAGCAGTTATCAGAAGTTATGGATTGTAGTTCAGAAGATATGGGAACTTAATAAATCAGGAACTCTCTATGTTGATTGGTTTAAAGTCACAAGAGAATTCGGTTGGAGGTTAAACCTTGGACGTTAGTTTACTATATAATGAAGAAATGAATGAATTGTTATGATTAATATTGAATGTTTCTAAAGGCACTATATATGTTATCGACGCAAAGCCTGTAATTATGTACATATTTAACACTTCAGATCAAATCCTTACGTGAGATCTCGTGCACTCACTCACTACTTGAAAAAAAAAAAAGATTACCCCACTGAGCAAAAGACTATTCCATCTGAGCCAGGAGAAATTACCCGCAGATCCTGCACAGCCTTGTCGGCAATGGTTTGAAGTTGGACTATTTTTTCAAGCTTCTGTTTGAAAATCAATAGGGATTGATTTAGTGTGGGACAAAAATAAGGTGAGTTTAGGGCATTGACTAGAGATCCGACAACAGTTATAAAAACCCCAAAGAATCCGGTCCAAAAAACGCTCAGCACCTTTTTTTCCTCTTGATTCATACTCACATTAAGTCCTTACTACATTAACGATCATGTCGCAATCAGAGGAATATGTTGTGGTTGGTGCCGGTATCACCGGTTTGTATACTGCGTACTGTCTTGTTAATGAAGCACACGTCTCTCCTTACAAGATCACAGTGATTGCTCAGTACATGCCGGGAGACCAGTCCATCAATTACACTTCGCCATGGGCCGGTGGAAACTTCTCGTGTATCACACCAAACGATGCAGACACATTGGCATATGACAAATATACCTATACTCACCTTAAGAGTTTACAGGCTAAGATCGGAGGTCCAGAAAAAGGTATTGATATCAACCCAACAACTGAATATTGGGATGTGTATCCAGGAGATGTTAAGATCAATTCTTTGAAGTCATACTTGAAAGACTTACAGATCATTCCAAAATTCCAGTTACCTGCCGGTGCTGCATACGGTGTTAAATACACCACATGGGATTTCTTCTGTCCATTCTATATCCAAAGCATCAAGAAGTATCTTGAAACTTCCGGAGTGACGTTCTTGCAGAAGAAGTTGACCCATATTACCCAGGCTTATCTTCCTAGAACTAAGGTTGTCTTTAACTGTACTGGATTAGGTGCATTCTCACTTTCCGGTGTTAAAGATTCCAATGTTTACCCAACTAGGGGACAAGTTCTCGTTGTTCACGCTCCACATATTCATGAAAATAGAATGCGGTGGGGTGAGAACTATGCCACCTATATTATTCCAAGACCACATTCTCATGGTCAATTGATTCTTGGTGGTTTCTTACAGAAGGACAACTGGACCAGTGATTGTACTCTTGATCAGAGTAAAGATATCATCAAGAGAACAACCGAATTGATGCCTGAAATCTTAGATAAACCTCTTGAAATTATGGCCACTGCTGCCGGTTTAAGACCTAGTAGATACGGTGGAACTAGAATTGAAGTTCAACATATCGAAGGAAAATTACTCATCCATAACTACGGAGCCGGTGGCCATGGTTTCCAGGCTGGTTTCGGTATGGCCCATAGAGCCGTTAAACTTATGGTTAACGCACAGTTATCACCAAAGTTGTGATGCTAACATTATTCATTAAATAGTCCTCTATATTTTTTTTACCTTTAAAATTAAAAATTCCGAATATTATCATTAACTATTTGATTACCAGTATCTCCATTCACCGACTGTGGTACATCCAATTCTTTTTTCTATCTCATCTCTATTCTTGAAACCCGTAAACTGCTTCACCGTGAGTCTCTTCTTAATATTATCATCATCGGGTATTAACATTCCAACACCTTTGCCTCCAAGTGAAGCTTGGAAACTTTCAAACCCATGAACTGCAAACTTCTTATTCAAAATGTCAAATACTTCAGGCTTAACATCATCACGTAAAAGTGTAATGGCACAACCACCACCACCTGCACCAGTAAGTTTAGTTTCACCAATATTCAGTTCATCACAATACAGTTTAATTCTTTCCAAATTTGGATGCGAAACACCTAATGAAACTAGCAGTCCGTGATTGATTCGAACCAACTTCATAAGCTCATCTTTACCACCTTTATCAAGGAATGGACGGAGCATCAGATTGTATGCTTCTCTAGCGATAGTTTCCATGGCATCGAGAATATATGCTGTGCTCTTAGGATAGTCGGCAACGAGTTTAGAAACACCAGCAACTAAGGTAGCAGTTCTTCTTGGCGTCTTAGTATTCGTTAACAACAAATTCATTGGTGGCAGATTTCTCATGGCCGTTCTCACACTTGGTAACGAGTTTCCTCTTCTTTGGAACATCACCGCACCACCGTGTGATGCAACAGCATTATCAATACCACTTGGATTACCATGGATACATTTTTCACCCATGAATGCCCATTTATCAATAAAGTTACACTCATCTGAATCATGTGTAATTTTACTATCACGACAGAATGTAGCCTCTTTGATGTGACCACCAACATAAGCAAATGCAGAAGCTAAGCACACTGACATAGAAGCAGATGAACCGAGACCTGCACCAATCGGTAGAGTCGATCTCATAGTGAATGTTAATCCACCAGGTGTACTTCTAGGACATAGTGAGATAAATAAATAGAGGAATGCATAAGCAGCACCATAATGAAGTGGGGAATCAATAGATGATAGTAATGGGCCCAAATCGTTTATAAGTTCAGGATCTAATTCATCTGGAGGCTGAATATATGGGCTATCTCTTTGAGGAGCCATATGGAATGGAAGCTCACTCTTTTTCCATCGACATCTAAAACCTATATCGGGGAATTCGAGAAAGATATAATTTGGTTGAGTATCATCTTTAGTAACTAAAAGATAAGTTCTAAGAGATAAAGCTGCAGCAATGGCAGGCTAATAAAATGGATGTTAGTATGAGCGAATAAACCATAGTATTAAAATATTTGTAGCTTACCCTATTATAAACGGCAGAATGTTCACCGAATATGATGACTTTACCTGGAGCACTGGTAACGAAAGGGAATTCCACAGTCATAGTAGAGAATCTATCAAAGATAGAACTTGAAGTTAATATTGAAAGTAACAGATAAAGAAAGTAAAAGCAAGAATGTTGATTAAAAGAAAGAGTTACCAAGGAATAAAGTGTAAGCAAAGAACTAAACTACTTAATCACCCATCCTTGTCAGATGAAGGGAAAAGATTTTCGAATTTGTTTTGTACCCAGTCACAAACAATGGGCTATATTTAAAATTCGGGCTTAATATTACCTTTTTCGTATGGAAACAGGTAAAAAGCCAAAAAAATTAAACGATCTTTACGAGAAATTTTCAAGCTTTAGGGACTATCAGAAGTTTGATAGATTTATAGTGGGGCACGAGGAAGAGGGAAAAAAGATGAGGAGTTTGAACAATATTCTAAAAGTTTATGGATGATTTTGGTGATTGATAGTGTTTAAACTTCTTGTTTTATAATGACTTTCACCTTGTTTACTTGATATATATTTGACGATTATATCAACATTCTCTCTCAAATTCCAGCGCGCCATATCTATATATCTCTAACGGTTTTATTCCTGCATCTTTACACTGCATAAAGCAAATTTTTTTTTTTTTTTTTTTATTATTCAGATTTTTCACTACGGATCTTAGAGAGGGAATGACACGCATAGAGAGAACATACCCTTCAACCTAATTAAATTGACATTCATCATCAAAGATGTCGGAATCCCATCCAGCTCAAACTGATGGTTCTATAAAGCAAGTTAGAATAAAGTTCGTTACTCGAGAGGAGGATGATGCTTTGCGACTTGAGCCAAATCCTTTCTTCCTACCAGTCACATTAAGAAGATATGGACTTAGTGAGATTGTTAACGACTTGCTAGAGACAGAAACACCAACTCCCTTTGAATTTATCATCGACGGTACAATTTTGAGTGGAAGTTTAAATGATTATCTTGTCAAAAACGGATTATCCACAGAAACTTTACTTACATTAGAATACACGAGAGCATTACTCCCACCTAAGTTCTTGGGTAGTTTTGAAGATAAAGATTGGGTATCATCTATAGATACGATCGGAACTATGACGAGTAAGAATGAGGAAGGTGAACTTGTGACACCACCAAAGATTTTAACTGGTTCTTACGATGGTATTATTCGTATCTACAATATGATGGGCAATATAGAGACCCAATTGGTTGGACATCAACAGCCAGTTAAGGCAGTTAAATTTATTAGCCCTACAAGATTTGTGACCGGTGGTATGGATAGAGGTATTAGATTATGGAAAGCCAGTACCGTTTCAGATCAAGATCAAGGCAAACCAACTCAAGATGGTCATACTGTCGCCATTTTGGATTATCATAAGGCAACTGTTTCATCACTTGCAGTTAATTTGGAAACATCCCGAATTTTATCTGGATCATATGATAATACAATAGCATTTTGGTCTACACATTCAAAGGATATGAATACTTCTGATCCGTTGAAAGACCAGGAAAGCAAGAATAGTAGTCTCTCTTCCTCATCCAGAAAGAGACTTAAATTGGCCATTCGTGATTCGACTATAAAGAGAAAGAGTCCGTTGGCAATTTTGGAATCTCACACTAGACCTGTGGAAGATGTAATATTTGATCCAAACGACTCAACCGTTGGATATTCTGTTTCACAGGACCATACCGTTAAAACTTGGGATCTCGTCACTTCTAGATGTGTTGATACTAGAAAGACTAACTATCCACTTCTATCGATTGCAGCATTAAAGAAATTACATTTACTAGCAACCGGTTCTTCTGCCAGACATATCAATTTGCATGATCCGCGATCTTCTAAGATTGCCAATTCACAACTTATAGGACACAAAGGATTCGTTAGTACATTGGCAGCAACTGATAATAATGAACATATGTTACTTTCTGGTTCATATGATGGTACAGTTAAAGTGTGGGATATTAGAACTAATAGTGCGATGTATACGATTCCACGCCATAGTAAAGAAGATAAAGCTAAAGTTTTCTCTGTTGCATTTGAGAAAGAGATTGGAATATTGAGTGGTGGAAGTGATAAACGCCTTCAGATCAATTCTGAAGCTGAATTACGGAAGTGAATGTAAATATATATATGTATAGTGTTATAGAGATAATCATTTAATTTTCACCCTCAGTCATTTCACTCCCTAATTAAAACTTCATTTTTTCTAACTATTTGGTACATAGAGATAACATGTAAACAGTACGGTGTGACATTTATATGACTTCATATGTCACGTGTATTGGCAATTGGTACCGATATATACCGACTGGGACGTTTTTATAATATTCTCCAACGAAATGGGCCGCTAGCAGCGTTTAAGACTAAAAGGCTCTGTGAGAAGATCCTCAATGTGGAACATGAAATGCCACAATTCCTGAGTCTTCAAAGTAAGAATGACACCAAAGGGTGTGCAAGATTAATGGCTGAGTCGTGGTGTGCAAAAGAGGCCGTATACAAATGCTTGGATTCGGAGGAACAGAGGATATTTTCGATGAACCAATGGTGGAAATATCATGATTCTAATGGTCGACCCAAGATTGGTTATGAAAATTATTCAAAGGATAAGAATGAACAGTTCCTATGTACAGTAAGCCATGACGGCGATTACATGATATGTACTGTACTTAGACAGGTCTATAGAACCAAATAATACAAGCGTATATGTATATATGTAAAGGAATATCATTTATTGGGTTTTGTAAATTATGTTTCTACTCCCCTACTCCCATTCAACAGTAGCAGGAGGTTTAGATGTGATATCATAGACAACTCTTGAGACACCATCAACTTCATTGACAATTCTGGAGGCCACATGCTTGAGGAAGTCAGCTCTGAACACATACCAATCTGCGGTCATAAAGTCAACACTTTCAATGGCTCTCAATGCAATCACCTGCTGATACATTCTCTGGTCACCCATAACACCAACAGATCTAATAGGCAAAAGGCATGCAAAAGCCTGGGAAATCTTTCTGTAAATACCAGCCTTTCTGATCTCATTAATGAAAATATAGTCAGCAGCTCTTGCAATTTCAACTTGCGAAGGTGTCACTTCTCCTAGAACACGGATTCCAATACCTGGACCTGGGAATGGATGTCTCCAAACCAATTCTTCCGGTAAGCCCAATAATTCTCCTAGGTGACGGACCTCATCCTTGAAAAGTTCTCTCAATGGTTCAATTAATTTCAACTTCATATTTTTCACCAAACCTCCGACGTTATGATGACTCTTAATTGTCTGTGAAGGTCCTTTGAAAGAGATACTCTCGATAACATCTGGGTACAAAGTTCCCTGAAGCAAGAATTCAACTTTAGAGCCATCCTTAGGCTTGATCTCATTGGCCACACGTTCGAAAACGTGAATGAATGTATGTCCAATAGTCTTTCTCTTCTTCTCTGGATCAGTAATACCTTTCAAATTATCCAAGAATTCTTTACCGGCATCAACAACAACCAAATTGATTCCTAGTCCTTCATCTAATGCCTTTTTCACATTTTTAGCTTCATCTTTACGCATCAATCCATTATCCACAAAAATGGCATGGAATCGATCACCAATAGCTTCTTTCATAAGTTTGGCTGCAACTGAAGAATCAACACCACCAGAAACGGCACCGATAGCTTCGGCGGTTGGTCCGACCGTTGCTCTAATATGCTGGATAGCAGTGTCAATAAAGTTTTCCATGGTCCAAGTTTGTGGTGCTTTACAGATATCAACAGCGAAATTCTTAAGCAATCTTGTTCCTTGAGCAGTATGGGTCACTTCAGGATGGAATTGAATACCGTAAATTTGCTTTTTATCGTTAGAGATACCTGCAAATGGCGTGTTGTCCGTGGTAGCAACAACCTTGAAGCCTTCAGGAAGTTTTGTCAACTTATCATGGTGAGACATCCAAACTTGAGAATTGTGTAAACCCTTGAAAAGAGGACATGAATCATCTTCCACATGAATGGTGGCCGGGCCATACTCTCTCTTAGTACCTCTACTAACACCTTTGTTACTAATCCATGCAATTTCTTGCAAACCATAACAAATTCCAAGAATTGGAACATGCAGATCAAAAACAGCAGGATCAACATGTGGTGCACCATCTTCATAGACGGAGTATGGACCACCAGATAAAATCACACCAACTGGTTTGAAAGTCAACTCGCTGATTTTCTGAGTACATGGAAGCATCTCAGCATAGACGTGACATTCTCTCAATCTTCTCACGATAAGGTGAGAATATTGTGATCCAAAGTCCAAGACCAAGATCGTCTTGAATTTTTTGGTCACCTGGTGGGCTGTTGGGCTCTGCACTGTACTGTTTTTTGAAGACATGTTTATGCGTCTTATCAACTGATTTTAGTGAGTTGAAAACAGTGTCAAAACCAAGCCTATGAGATCTAAACTGATAGGAACAAGGTTATAAATCCTGAAAAAATTTTCAATTATACTTTTTTTCTTTGAACCTAAATTATTTCTTGATGATGATTCTTATATTAACTTAACTTAACTCTCCTAGCTTTAATATATCAATCAACTGGCCGGTCATTATACAGTCATAAAGATTCTAATATGACTTGTCTATTGCCTAATACTAGAGTACTTATTGGTATTTGATCCCATTTTAAGCTTTGTGAGGATCTTTTCGATTTTGACTCCGCTGACTTCTGTGAAATCCCTAGCTAATATATATTAGTCACTTGAAATACAGAGTTATAACTATTAGTAAGGCTCTACTTTTGCAGTATCTCTATCAATGATTGTATTACTAAACGATGAGATTAAAATGGATATCGCTACAGCATAGCTTCTATCAACATTAAAATACTAGTCCATGAGCACCATCTAATTTCCTTTAATCTCTCCAGAGCTATCAAATCAAGAGGTATTTCTTAACAATTCTAGCAAATAATCACCTATGCTATTTATAAAAGATGCCTACTATCCTGGCTCAAATACAGAGTCATGACTGTACATTTAGTCCAATATAGTACTGAATCTCAGATAAATACTGTTTTATGTAAAACAATGGACCCAATTCTGTGTTAATTGACAGCATGGCCGAGTGGTTAAGGCGTTTGACTCGAATCCCGTTGGGTAATCAAATGGACTTTGTCCGCGCAGGTTCAAATCCTGCTGCTGTCGGAAATTTTTTTTTCTTGTGATTTATATAATACTTTTTTCAACTGCGTACGATCATAGACCATATCTTACATCTCTCTGTTAACTCACTTTAATTAAACAACTGCTTTATTAATCATGCGCGCTCCATTGATTGTTATTGAAGGTTTGGATCGAACTGGAAAGACCACTCAAACTGAAAGACTTCTGCACACTTTAGAGAAACAAAATCTTGCTGCAGAATTGATACGGTTTCCTGAAAGATCAACCCCAATTGGTCAATTAATTGATAAGTATCTCACAGATAAAACATTTCAACTTACAGATGAATCAATCCATTTATTATTTAGTGCCAATAGATGGGAATTAAAGGGTAAGATCCTGGACCTAATCAAAAATAAATCTACAATTGTGGTTTTAGACAGATATGTCTATTCAGGGGTGGCATATTCCAGTGCCAAAGGACTCGACTTTCAGTGGTGTCTTAATCCAGATAAGGGTATGCCCAAACCAGATGCTACAATATTTTTAAAATTTAAGGATTCCAAAAGTACTACAAGCAGGAAGGGATTTGGTGACGAAAGATACGAGATCAGTGAATTTCAAGATAAGGTTAGAAATGAATTTGAAAAATTCGGGAAGGATTCCAATTGGCATAATATTTATGTTGATGATAAAAGTATCGAGGAAGTTGGAGATGAAATATGGTCTATAGTGAAGAATTATATCCATGGAGTTGATAAATCATTGAACAGCTTTTAAATACAAAGTTAGTGAGTATCATTTAGGTTGAGAATAAAAAAGTCAGAAAGGAGGGAGAGGGGAAATAATAGAATGAAATGTACACACCCAACAATAAAAATACATAGATCACTCAGAAAAAGGAAACGTATAAGTTAGAAGGGTAGAGAAAAGAAAGACACACAAATAAAAGAAATAGGAGAAAATAAAAAGAACAGGAGGAGGTGAGAGAAACGCCAGCTGGTTAAAGGTATAACAACATGTAGCTCAAGTCAAGAAAGACCCTTACACAAAGGCAAGATTGGCATATAGAGCAACGACGACTGTGAAAGCAGCATCAACCAAAGCCCAATTTCCAAAGGTATTTCTCAAGAAAATGGTACTTGTTAGCAAAACATGCTCGAAGGTTTGAACGATGTAAGTCAAAGTGCATGCTTTATCACCAAATTGGAAGTCCAAATCTCTTTGGATCTCTGCAGTATTGATGGTCGTCTTAAACAAGATGATACCCAAAAATAACTTTGCTAGAGCGAAGGTGAATGAATCATACTCGAAATCATAGGTAAAGTTGATATAGTATGAAACAGTCTTTGGTAGGCAGAGTGAGAATAAGAACCAAAGGAAGATTGATCCAAATGTATTTCTATCCAAAGAGTTGTAATCAAACACAGGAATATTTAGAATGAAAGCAGGCAACTTCTCTTTTAATGTAGCAGGCAAACATGAAAAAGAACCCAAGCTAACGGTGTGCCAGAATTTACTGAGAAGGAAGATTGTCTCGAGAGCAAAAGTGATATCATTAATAGAGTATGGATCACTCAAATATTCTCTCAATTCTTGGTTCTTCTCACTAACAGATTCCCGGAATAGAGCTAATTTCTCGCACTTAAGTAGGGCCTTGATTGGTGGACAAGCACATAGAGACCATTTGCAACCAGTTGACTCCTCGTCATCCTTTTTATCTTCTTCTTCTTCCTCTTCTTCAACATCATCTTCAGGTTTTTGTTCTTCTTCTGTTTCTTCTTGCTCGGTTTCACCTTCACTTGACTCATCGCTCACAGTAACAACTTTCTTAGGAGCAAATAATTTTCTTGAATTCTGAGCCAGTTCATAGTAAGGGGATTCGGCAGTAAATTCATCAAAATGATCCTCGAAATATTCTCTCACTGCTTCATAAAAGTCTCTTTTGAATCGACAAGAAGAGACATCGATATCCAGATTGGCTGCAATATCAGCCAATTGGGCTTTTGTTTGTTTTGAAAGATTGGTCATTTCTGTTGAACTAATTGAGTGATCAACTTGATTATATTACTTTAAGTACTATATTATGAAGACTGTTAATGTTATAGTTAAAGGTTATGCAATTCATAAGCATAAGGAAGGAAAAAAAAAACATAAAAAAAATAAAAAGACTGAAAATAAAAAAAAGTAAACAAACTAAACAAAACAAGATAAATTCGGTTAATGTCGATTAATGGGCAATACAAAAATTATTGGGCAATAAAAACAAAGTTTTTCGTTTCATAATTGTTTGAAAGTATTTTCAAAAAAGAATACGCGCTCAACACGCATGTGGTTGATGTTGGGGCTTAACCTAAAAATATTGAGGATTGAACGAAATTGTGGATATGTGATTTATCACTGGGTACATAAGAGCATACTGCTATCAACCAAATTTTAGCATGTGAAACCTATTATTGAAAAATTGAGGCCGTAAAATAATCGAATTTATAGGGATTGGATAATGTTGGATGTCATGAATTTGCTACAATTATGTGTGTATAAAGTAGTAGTGATCATGTTCACAGCTTATGCAGCACGCTCAATAGTAAAAATTTCTGTTTATTCTAAAAGTATCTCTGCTCATATGTATTTGAAAAGGGTGTAGATAGAACCCAGTTATAAAAAATGTATAATTTTGTGAGCTGCGATATAATCTGAAAAGATCCTACAGTGCGAATTTATAGGTTTCCTTTTTTGAACTTGAACTGAAAATATAGTTCGAAGATTTCAAAAAATAGCTAGGGAACCCATTGAAACAGCGATGCTTTAGAGCTAGCTCAAATACTTATATACTTTCTAAAAAGAAATCGTCACCGCTTCAATGCAAAAGTAAATAGCATGAACTCAAAGAACACTTACTTGATTAAAAGGAGCAAACATCCTGATTAATTTCTATTTATCATAATTCAAGCTGAATTCTCCAATATTGTCAAAACGGACCTCTTTATAGCTTAAGTCCAAGCAGCTTGGTTGTAGGGTACTGATAAACAGACCGTGTCATTTAATATACAATCATTAGCTATGATGTTACTTTGAATTAAAAAACTAAAACGCTTCATACTTTAACATGAATTGAAATTAAGAATGTTGAAGCCGTACAAGGGATGAGCAAATAATTTGTTTTGACATTTATCCTTAATTACGTATGGGGTATGGAGAAAAAATTTCATAACTATTGTTACCATTCCATTGTAATAGCAAACTTGTGACATGGAATTAATCCGTCTTAAGCAACTCTGCAGGTACTGCATATTTAAACACCCAATACGTTAAATCGAAGAAAGTCTACTAAAATATTCGACTGCTTTTCTACCCTACCTGATGATATAATGCAAACCTTACTCAGGGAAAAGAAATATATATTTTGTAGTTGTTGAATATAATTAAAATCATTTTTTCGTTCTTAATGTGAATGGAGTCCGACAATAATTAATCCGACGACATCGCTTCCGTTAGCCCTTAAGCTAAATCTCCGAAGGGAAAATCTAATTGAATTCTCTATTTCATTCATAAATAATCCGAAGACAAACAAACACAATTAATTGTAGGGAGAATTCCTCTTACAACTCTCAATTACAGGGTGGAAGCGAGGTACATATGCCATTGGTTGTAAAGCGTATTGCTGTCTAAATACATGTGACTGAGATATATAGGTTATAATGACGGATATGATATACATTTCGGTTTTTGAAATATATTTCTTATATCATCTCTTCATATGTAATACTGACTGTTTCTTTGTAAGCCTCTTCTCTTTAGGCTATTTAATCCGACTGCCATACGAGTTACCCCATTTGAATTGTTGATATCACAAATATGTATGACCACTAGCGAATGCACATCTTGAATTACCTATTACAGGTGGTTCACGAATAATATCTGCCATCAATGCAAAATAGCAACGCACGGAACTTTGGTCATCGTATCATATTCTTTTTAGTCTATTGCCTAATTCTTACTAAATTTTAAAATGTTCCTGACCTTTAACCCGCTTAGGATGGAATTTCTCCACAAAAAATTCCGATTCCCCGCATTTTATTGAGTTTCATTCAAAATAGTTTTTCCGTGCCAATGAAGTAATAGTTGGGAGCAGTTAATGCTATCCGAGGAAAACGCATAGTTTATACAGTTAATCCGAATCATTATTAGTATAAATATCAGCAATTTTGTATATGGGAACTGTCTGAGATCCACTTCCCTTTTTCAGATTCTTCTAGTAAAATAAGATCATTCTTTTAAAATGAGTGTTAATAACGACAGCAAGTTTGCCAGCACTGCTGGTAAGATTAAAGACTTTTATGACAAGTTTCCAAAAATTTACAATGCTTACTTTGTGGCTTCCATTTCATGTATCTCTGGTATGATGTTTGGTGTGGATATTTCATCCATTTCTGCCTTCATTGGTACAGAACAATACAACAACTACTTCAATACTCCTAGTTCTGCAATGCAAGGATTCATCACATCTTCGATGGCCCTTGGATCTTTCTTTGGTTCTATCGTGTCTTCATGGATTTCAGAACCTCTAGGTAGAAGGGCTTCTCTTACTCTCTGTTCCCTATTTTGGATGATTGGTGCTGCTATCCAATCCTCTGTGCAAAATAGAGCACAATTAATTTGTGGCCGTTTTATTGCGGGCTTTGGTATTGGCTTTGGTTCCACAGTTGCACCAGTTTATGGTTCGGAATTGTCTCCAAGAAAGATTAGAGGCTTCATTGGAGGTTTGTTCCAATTTTCTGTTACTCTTGGAATTTTGATTATGTTTTATATTTCTTATGGCTTGCATTTCATCGACGGTACTGCATCTTTCCGAATTGCATGGGGTATTCAAATTGTCTTTGGTATCGCATTGTTCTTTGGTGTCTTTATTCTTCCAGAATCGCCAAGATGGTTAGCCAGAAACAACTACTGGGATGAAGCTGAAGATGTTGTTGAAAGAATTCAGAAGCGTTACGCCAAAAAGAGCACTCCACCTGAAGAAGTTGAAAAGGAAATTAATGTTGAAATTTCCGAAATTAAGGAGCAACTTCTCGTGGAAAAAGCTTCCGAAAATATATCGTATGCTACGCTATTTAACAAGCATTATCGCTTGCGTACAGTTACTGCTATCGCCGCCCAGATATGGCAGCAACTTACGGGTATCAACTCATTAATGTATTATGTGGTGATATTGTTCAACATGAGTGGATACACAGGAAACGCAAACCTTGTTGCATCATCAATTCAATATGTTTTGAATGCAGCGATGACTGTTCCAGCTCTTTTCTTGTTAGATAAGGTTGGAAGACGGCCTGTTTTAATGACTGGAGCAATTTTGATGATGATTTTCCAATTCGCAATTGCTGGTATTCTTGCTACATACTCCGAGCCGGTTGATTCAGTGGATGGAAATCCTAATATTAAGATTACGATTCCTTCATCGCACAAGGCTGCTGGTAAGGGAGTCATTGCTATGTGCTACCTATTTGTTTGCTCGTTTGCATGCACTTGGGGTGTTGGTATTTGGCTTTATTGTTCTGAGATTTGGGGTGATAACAGGATCAGAGCAAGAGGTGCCGCTCTTTCGACTGCAGCAAATTGGATCTTCAATTTCACGATTGGTATGTATTCTCCTTCGAGTTTCCAGAACATCACATGGAAGACCTATATCATCTATGCCGTGTTCTGCCTCTGTATGTTTATTCATGTTTTACTTGGATTCCCTGAAACTAAGGGTAAGAGACTTGAAGAAATTGGAGAGATCTGGGATGAGCACATTCCGGCTTGGAAGACTAAGAACTGGGTACCATCCCTTCCTCTTACCGCTGAAAGTATGGTTGAAAAGAAGACATCTCTACAGCACGTTGAAAATGAAACTGCACCTGAGAGTAGTGAAGATTCTAGTCAATCAGCTACTAATCAGAACAGTAATGTCAACCAGGCCTAATTAAAAAGGTAGGTAGCAGTTTCGTGGATTTTATAATTTTTTAGTTACTTTTTGAGACCATATATTTCGATGAATCATGAATTAGTTAATGGTGATCCTACTTTAAATGGCTGGAAAATCAGTAAATATTATCATTTTTAATTTATACGGAAAGGTACTATCTTCCAAAAAGTTAGAGTGATCTTTAGAAATTAGAAGAAAGGACTTATCAGTAAGATAATTCACATCTTGGGGATGAGCTCTTGAGTTCATTTATTAATAACTGGTACATATACTTTTAAAAATGAGTGCAACTTCGTCAGTTGAGCGACAATCCTTTGATATGGTTACTGCAGCAGTGTATGCTCCTAATTTGACATCCAAATTTATTCCTTGTATTAAGCAACATTCGCTGGACATTCTCCAAAATACTAATGCAATACCTATGACATGTTCAAAATAAATTTAACTTGACAAATATTCGGTGTCATGGGAGTCTGCAATAGGCAGCATACAAATAATTAAGATATATAGAAGATCAGCAGCCAGATTTTAAAGAAATAATTAAGAGGAGGTAGTACAAAAAGAATTATATAGCCAGAGAAGTAATAGAGGTTTTAGTGGGGAAAAAAGGCACCATAATGCTACGTCTAAAACTTGTAAATGTCACCAATTTTATTACATATCCGCTATCTTATATTTATACAAGTCTGTTCAGGACAGTCAATTCCCTATTCAAAAGGGATTAAAGGGCGTAAGATATTTATATTCTAATCATTGTAGTTGTGATTTCTTGAAACTCCAATATCTTGCTCTAATTGGGTCGTACTCATTAGAAAGTTTGTCATAAATTTCTCCTGCTGCTTTAATGTTATTGTCTGCTTTAAATATATCAACTAATAACTCAAAGGCTGGTATGCTAGATTCCTTTTCTGTGAATTTTTGTACGAATGGTCGAAGAGAAGTGATATCCATATTCGTTTTCTTGTAAATACCTCGCAGATAGTTCCATGATGATACATTTGTTGGTGCTAGATTGATTTTACTCTTTGTATACTCGATCTCAGATTCCAATTTTTTAGAAGATGGTGACTTACCACCAAATAATAGGGTGAAACGAAAACTCCATGCAGAATTATTTCGAATATCGGTGGAAATCATATTGTCATTAAAGCACCATTCTAAATCGGACGAAAAGAGATCGAAAGCCTCAACTAGCCAACGCCTATAGGACCAAACGTGATAATTTTTTTCATCTAATGACATCATTGTACTAATTATTGGATATTCAGAAGCGACTACGTCGAATTTGTTCTTATCACCTTCATAAACCTCTTTGATCAGCAATTCAACTATCAATTGTCTATAATGCCATATTTGATAGCATTTCTCCTTATGTGTAGCTAGCTCTCCACACCAATGTAGGTCATCTTGCAACCTTTGTTCTTTCTCTGCTTTGTCCAACTTTTGAATAAGATTTGATATTATCTTGTACCTATAAAGCCAGATAGTGTAATGTGCAGGAACAATATTGATCACTTGACCAGTAAGAAATAACGCTCTTTCGGATAGTTCATTTTTCAGCATCAACCCCCTTATATATGACATCAATCGTTTATAATCATCGGTGTAGAGAATCTTACAGAAAAGAATCTTCTCCGTTTCCGGAGAATCAAGATCCACTGGGGTTAAGTCTGAAAAATCGTACTTCTAACAGAGGTTAGTAAAAAAGAGAATTTTTGTATAAATAAGTAATTCATAATCACATACCTTGATATCTGTCATCAATAAACTTATAGATAATGGTGAAGATAGTTATAGCGTTTGGTTCAATCCAACGATCGGAGGAATAATGACAAACTTATATAGTTCAGGTTCTTATCAGATTTACATTATTTTTCACTGTTTCATAAATAATTATCAATTAACATTTTCGAGCATGTCAATGTTCATTAATTAGGTACTTACATCGGATTATCTAAATTTAAATTTTCCATTCAATGCATTCTTGCCTGTGCCATTGCTTTCTTCCGACGCATCTTAGCTTTACAGTCATCGCAGTACCATGCACCTTTAGGTGGCTCTTTAAGTCCTGTACATGGTAGATGAAACCATTCTCTCTCACAGTCCTCACCATCGCATCCAACCATTTCACCATATGATACCTGGCCGCAATAACAATATATAGGTTCACCTTTTGAATTAACCCTTCTATGCTTTCTTTTCTTGGCCTTCTTAGGCTTTCTTTCGTTGTTGTTAACAGTCGGAACAGCTCGTGATACATTAGTCAAACTCTCGCTATAAGAAGTAGTAGGAGGTGGTACACTTCCTGCAAGTGCAGTTGCAATATCAGCAATTGTAGCTTGACGATTTGAGCTGGCAACCGCAGCGGCATTGGCCACTTTTCTTTGTCTTTCCTTTTCAGCTTCTGCAGCAGCAACGGCTGCAGCATACACTTTCTTTGCTTGGATTTCTGAATTCTTCATTTCCAATTCTTGTGGAGGAGCTGGCACAGCATCCATCCTATAGTTGGCTTCATTGGTACCGGAAGCAGACCGCTTTCTACCACGAGGACGGCCTTGATTAACAACTGGTTGTACTCGCTGTTGTAGCTGTTGCTGTTGTAGCTGTAATTGTGCTTGTGCTTGCATCTGCTGCTGTAATTGTTGTTGCTGTTGTAATTGTTGTTGTTGCTGCTGCTGCTGCTGCTGCTGTTGCTGCTGTAATTGCTGCCTTTGCTGTCTTTGTTGTTGCTGTAATTGTTCTTCTTGTAATTGCTGCTCCATAAATTTCTGCTTCCTACTGCTTCTCTTAGTCGTTTGGTAACTGGCACCTTCATCTGAAGATTCACGATACTCTGATTGTGATCTGGAATAATGGTCCCCATGCTTTCTGGCATGCTTTTGACGCAGCTCTTCTTCTTTGATCAGTCTCATTCTCTCGACCTCTTCCCTACTGTCATTTTTCCGTAGATAAACCTCTTTCAAATCCATCGGTCTCATGCACGGATCATGAAGAGGTCCGACACGGATATCTTCGGGGATCTCTTTCTTACAAACAATATCATAGCACTGATCGATTCTTTCAAAATGCTTCGACACTATATCTGATGCGATCGTAGCAACATGCATCTTTTCTTCAAGACATGGCATTAACTCTTTAATGAGTTGACGAATCTTGGACAAAAGCTTATCCCTTTTGGGATGTGTCTTACTCATTGCAAGAAATCTTTTAATGTAAGCTTTCAAATAGGGAACTGTGTATACACATTTGGCATCGATTTCCTTCAATAGTGTAAAATATCCCACAAGATCGTAAGGGAAGGCATCAAAGGCATCTGTAATTTCGTTGAGTCCCGGATAAAGATCCGTTACCGTCGGATTTGTTATCAGTCCTTTACTCTGTCTCTTTGTCATGGTGAACTGTTATAGTGTGGTGACATGAATTGGTAAAGATACCATACCGATAACAACTGAGAAATAATTATTATTATCGAATTATTCACAATCGAATTTTATGATACATAATTTAAGTGGTGTACTAATGTGTGGATTCACTAATCGATAAAGCCACACACGAAAGGACTAAAGATCAATGGTCTATATTATCCAACTAATTCAATATAATTTATCCCTATTAACATAAGCGATTCTACTATAACAATAGTTGTCCTCAAATATATATATGATCTGATCATATATAATTTTTGCTATACTAGGCATAAATTCTCGGCTATCTCTCACATCTCCCATATAAATATCATAAACATTGGATAATTTCTCCTGAATCGTTGTACTCAAATCCACTTAGTAAGCATGGAGGGTAAATTCTACGAATATTCAAAAAGGCTCTTTGCGTTTGAATTTGGTCATCTACGTTCATCGAATGTTGTTATATTTGTTGGAGGTCTTGGCGATGGGTTTTGTACCGTGCCATATGAACCACTTCTATCTCAGAAATTGAATGAAATTGGTTGGTCATTAATTCAAATACAGATCACTAGCTCTTATACTGGTTGGGGTACTGGGTCTCTCAGTAGGGATTGTCAAGAGATAGCGAAATTGGTCAATTATTTAAGAAGTAATAGTACCCCCGGTGGTTCAAGAAAGCATATCGGTATAATGGGACATTCTACTGGTTGTCAGGATACAATAAACTACTTTACTCGATTTAAACATGATGATGGTAGTTTGGAATTTGGGATCCTTCAAGCTCCCGTTTCAGATAGGTTTTCGGCTCACCTCACCATGCCCCAAGATGTTTATGATGAATCATTGAACAAGGCTCGAGAACTTATTAAAGAGGGAAGTCTTAATGAATTCATGTCTCGGAATTACACTAAATACTTCTTCAATGCACCTATAACAGCCTATAGATGGAATTCTCTCTTATCTGTCAAAGGTGACGATGATTTTTTTTCTCCCGATCTTACAGATGATGACCTTAAACAGACGTTTGGAGTTATAAATAAACCATTTTTGATTCTCTATGGTGGTTCTGATGAATATGTTCCTCCTGATTTGGATAAGAGAACTTTGATGGAGAGATTTAAGCGTGCAACTGGTAACTATTGGTCACCTCTCAGTAAGATAGTGGCCGGTGCTAAGCATAATTGGGGAGAAGGATCAAAGAAAGGTGCGATGGAAGATGGTATAAATACAGTGGTTCAGTTCATACAAGAAGTGGATGACAAATAATGGGGCGAGCCGGCTCCGCTTCTGCTAATTTACACCAATCCAATTTCTAAATTTATCTTAAATCAACTAGCAATGAGGTTACAGATGTCAAATTTAGAACTTTATATCTGTTATAATATCAAAGTAATCTAATCTATGTATGCATTAATTAAGTCTGTTAGTTTCTGAATTAAATCAAGGTACAAAGTAATTTATAAAATTAGATTTATCTTTTGGGAAACAGATACCCGAAGATAGTACAGGTGTGGGGCTATGGCTCAATGGTAGAGCTTTCGACTCCAGATCGAAGGGTTGCAGGTTCGATTCCTGTTGGCCTCAATTCACCAATATTTTTTTTTTAAATGGAATTTAAATTGTTGCATCAGTGCACCTAAGCATTTTTTTATGTAAAATTCTCAGGGGGGGGGGCTTAAATAATTTTCTTGATTCGAAGTAGTTAACTATAGAAGTTAGAAACTATAAGAAAAAAATATCGTAGGTGGTGAAAAAAAAAAAGGTGATGCCAAGAATTTAAGGTGAGATTGATTAGTTGACAGGTATTAAACGGATTGATTTTTACGTGATTATTGTATATAAGAACACAGCTTACTTTTGAAGAAGAACAGCGAGATATAGACATAATGGTAGCAGTTATTGAGAGCTCAGCAGTGGTAAGTAAACGTCAATGAATAAGGGTAATGGGTGCCGAGGATAGTAGTGATGATAATGACTACGATTATGAGAATTGTGATTCAAGATTACTAACCTTTTTATAAATAGCTTCGGAAGAAGAAGATTTTAAAGAAGTCACTTAACTTTACGGTGATGGTCATTGGACAGTCTGGTACGGGACGATCGACGTTCATCAACTCCCTGTGTGATCAACTGATCGTAGAACCATCATCAACAGTTAAGATGTATTCCCCGGAAGAACTGGATAGTCCAGAAAGAGAGTTACAACTTCGTAAATCTACCGTTGAATTAGAAGATGAGGATGGTGTGCGAATCAATCTGAATCTAATAGATACTCCAGGTTTTGGAGATTCGTTAGATAACGATCCATCATTTCAAGTTCTTAAAGATTATTTGAAATATCAATTTGATGAGATTCTTATTGAAGAATCGAAATTAAGAAGAAATCCACGTTTTAAAGATAACAGAGTTCATGTTTGCCTTTATTTCATAGTTCCTACAGGTCATGGATTAAGGGAAATCGATATTAAGGTAATGAAGACATTAGGAGAATTTGTTAATATTATACCATGTATCAGCAAATCAGACTCATTGACGGTGGAAGAATTGAAAACCAATAAGAAGTTGATCAGAGAGGATATTCAATATTATCATTTACCAATATTTGATTTCACAAATGAATATTTCAATATTGATGACACATTGGACGATGAAGGTTCCGAGTTGAACAAATACTTACAGAAGACAATTCCATTTGCAGTTATGGGATCCAATGCTACCGTGAAAGATAAAGCTACTGGAGAATTGAAACGAGTTAGAAAGTATCCTTGGGGAACGGTGGATATATTCGACAATGATGTGAGCGATGTTCTCACTTTAAAGACAACACTACTGGTTACTCATCTTAATGACTTGAAGGACTATACACATGAAGTCTTATATGAGAATTACAGAGCAAAAACTTTAAGTGAAGTTGAAAATAGTGGTTACAACGGTGCCGATGATGCCAATGGCGCTGCCGATACTAGTATCAGCCAAGCAGCCGAATTGACGCGTAAGAAATTAGCAGCTGTTGCTATCGCTACCGGTAGAATGGGATCATCTGATATAACCGGAGATATCAGTAAGAATAGTATCGATGTTGGTTCCACAAATGGCTCTGTTGCTACCGGTGGAACCGTTAATCCAGATATTGATGCTAAGGAAGAGCAGATCAAACTGGAAGAAGAGAGATTGAAAGCCTTCCAACAGAGGGTGCAGAGAGACCTTATGATGAAGCGGAAAGAGATTGAAGCAAGAGAGAAAGAATTGGCCGAAATTGAGAAGAGATTGGCATCCCAGGAGTTGGAAAATTGAGCCAATAGATTATTATCTAGCTTTACGTATGTGTATCTAAACTTGAATTTAACTGTTTTACTTTAATCACATGCTATGAATTGTTCCCCCGAGCTTCGTTAATTCAAAACATTAAAATATATGATCTGTAGTACTCGGGTAACCCAATATAGCCACAGATCCTTTAGCATGTGAAAAATAATAAATTGTCGTGTGTGTAAATATGTTTGTGGCATCCATGAAATAATCCAAAATCTTCATCAATTCCCCCATTGGGACTTTCCTGTTATCACTTGTTGGGACTCAGTGCTTTTTTTTTATTGATCTCTGTGTGAAAAATCTAATCATCCTTCCCTTATTCCTTATATGATTCACATGCTGTTATGTGTATATCAATGGTGTCATTGTGGATTTGTTGGTTAGCGAGTGATAAATCTAAGGCATATAAATAGCTCTTAATGCACCCATTTCTTCATAATTTACACTTCTCCCATGTACTTCATATCATATCATCAATATTCATTTGCTTCCCAATGGACTTTATATCTAACCTCAAAGAGTTTTATCTCTCTCTATTCAAAGACATTGACTTCAATGCCAAGAGCTTACAGGGTAAGTATAAAATCCCTTTCATTATATAGCTTGATTTTTTTTACTAACCTTGCACCAGTGGCATGCTTCTTTATTATCTTCAATCCTCTCTACTGGAATATGGGAGCTAGATTGGAGTATAATACCAAGGCCTTATCAAAGATTTGCTTTGGTTCCAAGAAATTAGCAGTCTATATCTTCTCTCTTACTGTGTTTGTTCTTGGCTTAATTAGGGACAATGATTATAGATTAGCCATCTTAGAACAACCAACTGCTCCAGCTTTAGATACACCTTTAATCAAAGCTCTAGCTTTCATTCCATTCGGATTTGGTTCCATTTTAGTTGCTTCCTCTATGTATGAACTTGGAATCATCGGTACCTATCTAGGTGATCATTTTGGTTTCCTTAAAAAGGAAAGACTTACCGGTTTCCCATTTAACATTGTTGACAATCCAATGTATGATGGATCCTCGCTCAGTTTCTTAGGTACCGCACTATATTACGGAAAGCCTGCTGGAATTTGGGCATCTGCTTTGGTGTTTGCAATGTACAGAATCGTCGAACTTATCGAGGAGCCCTTCACTGCAAAAATTTATGCTAATAGCAGTTCGCCTAAGAAGCAGGCATAAGCGTAATTCTCTACATAAGTTCTAGATTATTATTTTATGTTTATAACTATATGGTTCTTCAAGAATTGTAATGTAATAATACCTCCTCCCTGTGACTTTTCAAAAGGAAAACTGTAACACCTATAATAAAATTAAGAGAATCAATACAAATAAGTTTCATGAGCTCATAAGTATAACAGAGTTCAAGTTTCAGATGATGTGATATAAATGGTTGAAATATCTGGATATCTACATTTATATGACCGTATATCAATTATGACAGTCCATGATAACATTTCATAACAATATATCAAGTACAGCTTTTAAGAAATATGTTCATCTTTGTCACATTTATCACACATAGTCTCGGTTATACGTTGCTACTTTGTCTTCTATGGATATTATGTTTTGAAAGATATTGCACATTAGTGTAGATTTCTTGCCGAATAGTGCTTGAGCTTAAAATAATTACACAAGGAATATATACAACACCTTTAAACCCATGAACATGCCTCTTTGGCCAAGTGGTAAGGCGTCGCACTCGTAATGCGAAGATCATTGGTTCAAATCCGATAGGAGGCAAGGTAATATTTTTTTTATTTTTTAAACTTTCTCAGTATTAAGGATTACACGTATCTACACGTACTACAGGAATATATATCATTAACAAAGCAGATTGAATATCCTGCTTACAACATAATTATTAAAAATTGCTTCTATGAATGTTAGAGAAATCGAGAAAATATGTAATAAGAAAGCCCTTATTAGGGACCAATAAAATAAAAATGGAATAAGTATGTATGCACTAACAACTCCGCGTTGCTGCGAACAGATTCCTCGTTGATCCATTTAATTGTCCACCATTTCCCCAAATGAATTGGACGGAAGAATCAAAACTGGTAGGATAAATGTAGGAAGTAGGGGAAGTTAGCGCAAAATACAGTAGAGTAAATCAAAATTCATCAACGCCAATAACCATGGCCAACAACGCCATTCTCACATACAATCCGTTTTGCATCTCACGGAAGTAAGCTGCACGTTGATCGAAATCAACTTCTTCCTTTATCTCATGAATTCTAGGTAGAGGATGCATAACACACATATGTTGTTTAGCGTATGAGAGAATCTTGTTGTCAACAATGTAAGAGTCCTTCAATCTTTCGTATTCAGCTTTATCTGCAAACCTTTCTTGTTGAACTCTGGTACAGTACAAAACATCAGATTTAGCAATGATATCCTTGGTTAGTTCTGTTGATTCGATGACGGGCTTGCCATGCTGCCTCAAAAATTCGACGAGATTTCTAGGAAGTCTCAATTCCTTAGGAGAGACAAGTTGAACTTTAACCTGGTAGAATCTCAACAATTTAATGAGAGAATGGACAGGTCTACCATATTTCAAATCACCCATGAATGTGACTGTGATACCGTTGATAGTACCCAGCTCTTCTCTAATAGTGAAGAGATCCAAGAAAGCTTGCGAAGGATGCTCTCTTGAACCATTACCACCATTGATAATAGGAACAGGAGAATACTTGGCTGCAATGTAGGCGCTATCTTCAGAAGGATGTCTTAAGACAATTGCATCTGCATAGCATGCTAATGTTCTGATAGTATCTTGAAGTGTTTCACCCTTCTTTGCAGAAGAGCTTTGACCATTGACACAAACAACTCTACCACCCAATCTCTGCATTGCAGTGTTGAAAGATGAGGCTGTTCTAGTAGAGGGTTCGAAAAATGCGGTCACGAGCACACGTCTTTTCAGAATGTCAAGGACACCTTCCTTCTTAACGCCAAGCTTCATCTCTTGAGCAACGCCAAATAAGGCATGAAGATCACTTTTAGAAACACCATTGACCGATAGAACGCTCTTACGGAAAAATGGATCGTTTGATCTAATCAAGGATGAGATAGCATTTGGAGGAGCCAATTCACGAGGAGGTTGAGATGAAACTAGATCTGCACCAGTTGGATGTTCAATCTCTCCAATAGTAGTGGCATTATCATCTTTAGGACGGAATCCTGCCTTGAGTATAGGTCTCTTACCAGCCTCAAATGAGAATCTCGAAGATCTTCTTCTTCCCCGGCCAATAACAGGAGAAGATGGAATGGACGTCGAATTCGAAGTAGAAGCATTCTTTGAAGAAGTTGCAGTAACAGCCTCCAATGTGGAAAGATGCTGGGCAGAAATAAGTCCTTCTCTTCCCAAAGCTTCTTTAGCAACGAATTCACCTTCAAGGCAAACTGTTTCATCGTTACGGATAACCCTTTCGACAGCTCCTTTAAGATTCTTGCCCGCAAATGGTGACCAGCAAGACGACACGGCCATCTTTAACGAAGCAACACGACGATCCTCATCAATCTCGGCTACAGAATTGACATTGCCAATACCAAGAATTTCGATTGGAGTGTCATGCATTTTAACGATAATATCATCAACAGTGAGTCTCTTATCGGCAACAGCACTTAAAAGTAATGGAATAACATCTGAGAATCCCATACCTGCTGAAATCGGTTTGCCCAAATATTTGGCCAATTGGGTAGGCAAAAATCCGACAGAGAAGCAGTCAATCTGATCGATGTTTTTCCAAAGCGTCTTTTGATCTTCCTTAGTTGGAAGGAAAGTTGCGCCTGGATACTCGTCCTGGGAAAGGAAGAGAGCATAAACTGAAACATCACAGGTCACATTAAGCTGCTTTTCCTTACTCATAGAAATCAGTGCCAAATCAGAAGCTTCGGTCACGTTAGTAACATGAACTCTGTTGCCAAAGAGGGCGGCCAAAAGAAGAACCGATGCCAAATCAGTCTTCTTAGCATCAACAATGATTGGCTTTGATAAAGGCCACTGTGAGAAATGAGCTGAAATATTAATCACTTTATCCTTCTCGTTGAAGTTGTCTGTTTTAACGAAAAGAGAGGATGCATCAGAAGATGCTGACTGAACCAATTCAGCGTTATCCTCAGTAGCAGCAAGTGAGAATGAGTAATCTGTGAAGGCAGGCGAATCTTCAAGAAGCTCATGGACATGACTCAAGGTACGATCATCGACGAGAGCAGGTCCCTTGCTATTGTATGGAAGTACAGAAAGGAATGTGAATCCTGACGCAAGAGCCACTTTAGTAGACTGCTCGAAAAACTTAGCAGTACATTCATCGCCAAGTCCAGGAATGAGTGACGAAAGTGCCACAAGGCCTGGTAGTTCCACAGTAGAATGAGAAGATTGAGAATCTATAGGACCAACCTCCAAATCAATGTGTAGAGAAAGAGCCTCTATAAGCATCTTGGCACATTTCACATTAGTGACTAATGGCACGGCGAAGTCAACAGCCATTCTTCTAGACCTATAACCCTGAGAGATATAGTTTGCTGGTCTACGGAACCTATTTGCAGATGGTAGATTGATGTATAGATCAATCATGTTGTTTGCGAGATGTTCAGTAAGAGAATACTCGGACTTTTGTTCGTCCTCGTCGGCGGAAAGTAATTCCAAGTATTTCACTGGGATATTATGTTCATGGATGAAGTCTGCTGTACCAGAAGTGGCGAATAGCTTGTAGCCCATACGATAAAGTTTCTTGATGTATGGAAGCAACTCTTCTTTCTCCTTGTAAGAACCAATAGAAAGTAATATATTCTTCTTAGGTAGCAGGAATCCAGATGCAATCAACGACTTGAGATATGCTTCATAACGGTTGTGACCAAAGCAAGCCACTTCACCAGTGGAGGCCATCTCAACACCCAGAACTGGATCGGCACCAGAAAGACGTGAGAAAGAGAATTTAGGAACCTTCACAGCACAATAGTCATCAGGAAGTTTATGACCTGGATATGGTTTCACAGGCAATCCCATGATAGCCTTAGTAGCCATCTCAATCATGTCGACATCGACAACCTTGGAATTGAATGGGAACGATCTGGAAGCACGAACATTGCATTCAATGACCTTGATCTCGTTATTCTTTGCCATAAATTGGATGTTGTAAGGACCAGTAATTGCCAAAGCCTTTCCAATTTTGGCTGTAGCTTCAACGATCCGTTTGACAGTTTCCTTTGAAAGATCCTGAGGAGGAACCATAAGAGTAGCATCACCAGAGTGAACACCGGCATTCTCAACATGCTCTGCCACAACATGCATGATAAGCTTTCCATCATTAGCGACCGCATCCACATCGATCTCCTTAGCATTCTCCACATACTTGGTGATAACAACTGGATAATCAGGAGAAACACGAACAGCTTGACCTAAATAGTTCTTCAAGTCATCATCTGACCAACAGGTATTCATAGCAGCACCAGAAAGAACATAGGATGGACGAACCAACACTGGGAAATGAACCTTCTTGGCAAACTGAGCAGCCTCCTCGAAAGAAGTGAGCTCTTTCCAAGCAGGTTGATCAACGCCAATCCGATCCAACATCCGAGAGAACTTGTATCTGTTTTCGGCCGAATCAATCATCTCAGGTGAAGTACCCAAGACATGAATATTCTGCCGAGACAATTGCAGAGCAATATTGTTAGAGGTCTGACCACCCATTGAAATAACGACACCACTGCATTTTTCCAATTCATAGATATCCAGAACTCGTTCCAAATCAATAGTCTCGAAGTAGAGACGATCAGCCTCATCATAGTCGGTGGAAACAGTCTCAGGGTTGAAGTTCACCATAATGGTCTTGTAGCCATTTTCACGAAGCGTTCTGATGGCTCTCACGGCACACCAGTCAAACTCGACCGAAGAACCAATACGGTACACACCAGAACCAAGAACCATCACACCATTATCATCGAAATCAACATCACTTTCTGATGCGTTGTAGGTAACATATAGATAGTTGGTAAAGGCAGGGAATTCAGCGGCCACAGTATCGATCTGTTTGACATATGGTAGAATACCTGCCTCCTTTCTGATTCTTCTAACGGCAACTTCATTAGATTGTAAGAATTCTGCAATCTGTCTATCCTCAAATCCAAGTTGCTTGGCTCTGCGAAGCATCTGCACAGGTAGAACCCGACGAGAGGCCAGTTCTGATGACTTTCCATAATTCTGAAGCTCTTTTGCGAACTTGATTAAAGTCTCGAGCTTGTATAAGAACCAGTTATCAATATGGGTCATAGAATGGATCTTCTCCACAGAATATCCTTTCAACAGTGCCTCTGCAATAGCATAAATTCGCTGGTCTGTAGGCTCATTTAGGACTTGGTCAAGCTCTTCGGTGGTCATAGATGATAGCTTGGCATCAAATCCAGCATGTTGAGGATCAACTGATCTGATAGCTTTCTGGATTGCTTCCTCGAAGTTTCTACCAATACTCATAACTTCACCAACAGATTTCATGGAAGAAGAAAGTAAGGTTGAAACACGATTGAATTTTCTCAAATCCCATCTTGGAATCTTCACAACACAGTAGTCAAGTGAAGGTTCGAAGCAGGCACAAGTCTCCTTGGTAACGGAGTTCTTGATTTCTGTTAATGGAATGTTAAGACCTAACTTGGCAGCGGTATATGCTAACGGATAACCGGTAGCCTTAGAAGCCAAAGCTGATGAACGTGACAACCGTGCATTGACTTCAATAATACAGTACTCTTTAGACTTTGGATTGAGAGAATATTGGATATTGCACTCACCAATAACACCTAAATGCCGAATTACTTTCACAGCGGTGGCACGAAGCATCATGTAGTCAGCATCAGACAAAGTTTGGGAAGGAGCCACAACAATCGAATCACCGGTATGAATACCAACCGGATCAAAATTCTCCATGTTACAGACAGTAATACAGTTGTCATATGAATCTCTGACAACCTCGTATTCGACTTCTTTCCAACCCTTCATAGATCTTTCAACCAAAACTTGAGGGGAAATGGCAAAGGCCTTCTCGCAAAGTTCTGCCAGTTCGTCGTCGTTGTATGCAAAGCCAGAGCCCAATCCACCAAGTGCATATGCTGCTCTGCAAATAACAGGGTAGCCAATATCATGGGCAGCTTTCAAGGCCTGGTCCAAGTTATCGGCGGATTCAGACCGTGCACAGTGCTCGTTGATCTCGTCCATAGCTTCAGAGAAAAGTTCTCTATCCTCAGTCTTCATGATGGTCTCAATTGGAGTACCCAACACTTTCACGCCCAAGGCATTGAATTCGTCTCTTAACTTCACACCAACATTCAAAGCGGTCTGACCACCGAAAGTACAGTAGATGGCATCTGGTCTTTCATGAATAATCACTTTCCTGACAAACTCTGGAGTCACGGGCAAGAAGTAGATCTTGTCAGCCATACCCTTGGAGGTCTGAATCGTAGCAATATTAGGATTGATAAGGATAGTATATATGCCTTCTTCTTTCAAAGCCTTGATAGCCTGAGAACCGGAATAATCGAATTCTCCTGCCTGTCCGATCGACAAACCACCTGAACCAAGAACAAGAACTTTCTTCACATCCTGTTTAGGATGTAATTGTTTGTTTTCCTCAGCCTTGCCACCTGGGAATGTAACTGGTTTCAAAATATGAGTTTGTTCATAATCAGCAACTGCATTGATAAACACATCAAACAAGTACTCAGTATCCCGAGGACCGGGATTTGCCTCAGGATGGAATTGCACCGAAAATATTGGTTTCTTAGTGTTGAAGATACCTTCATTAGAACCATCATTAGCATTTGTGAAAAGAGGTTCCCAGTTGGAAGGCAACGTGGCAGCATCGACGGCATAACCATGATTCTGAGATGTGATGTAACATCTACCAGACTGAGAACAAGTACACGGAATGTTCTGACCTCTGTTACCGAATTTGAGCTTGATAGTAGTGGCACCAGCAGCTCTGGCCAACAATTGATGACCAAGGCAGATACCAAAGATAGGAGTCTTAGCTTCTTCCAAAGCCTTACTGAGTCTCTTGACGACATCTCCCATAACGGATGGATCACCGGGACCATTAGAAACAAACAAACCATCGTATTCTTCTTTGGAGAAGTCATAATCGTAAGGAACGACCTTAAGAGAAACTCCTCGTTTGACGAAGCATCTAATCTGGTTAAACTTCATACCGACATCGATTGCAAGGATCCTCAATGCTTTACCGGTAGATGCCAGTCTCTTCTGGACATCCGAAGGTGGTTCATAGACAATTGGTTGCTTCAAAGAAACTTTAGCAACCAAGTTCTCAGTATTAGGATCGATCCATTCTGGGATATCAAAGTATTGTCTCCAGGAGACAGGTTCTGGTTCCTCCAAATCAGATGAATTGATGGAAGAATCGACTGATCCAGCCGGTGAAGCACAAGGAGTAGAACGTGGTGCATTACCGGTAACCAAAGATTCAGTTGCCTTCAAAATCTTATCTGCAGAAAGTTGTGATTTTTGAATACAGATTCTACCGAGGGTAGAACCATGTTGACGAAGCTGCTTGGTTAAGGCTCTGGTGTCAATACCATAGACGGCTGGAATGCCTTGCTCTTTAAGCCATTGACCAAGTGAAGACTTGGCCAAATAGTGCGAGTATTTCTCTGTATATGAGGCAACGACAAGACCGGCTACATGAATCTTCTTAGATTCAAAATACTTTGGAAGTGATGGAACGATCTCATCCTTGATTTCCCGATCTGGAACACCATAATTTCCCATCAGAGGATATGTCATGACCAAGATCTGACCCTCATAGGAAGGATCGGTGATAGCCTCAGGATAACCAACCATACCGGTCTGGAACACGAGTTCACCAGCAGCAGATTTTTCAGCACCAAAGGAGAATCCACGAACAACATCACCAAGTTGAGTCTCCAAAGTGATTAACTTAGGATTGCCCGAAATAGGGGCAGAAGCAGGATCAAAAACTCTAGACATAATGAATGAACAGAAGTACTGAAATAATGTTAGTCGATGTCGAAATTGAAATAAAGAACGTTATTCCTACATGCCTACAGCCAATAACTACTTGAACGAAAGAAAAGATTAGTTAGCTCCTTAACAATCAACCTTCTTCTCTCTTCAGTAGCATAGTTGGCCAGACATAGAAACTTTAAACTTACCTTAAGACTGCACCGAAAACAATAATCGAAAACTGCAATTGGGGACTTGCGTTAACAACTATTTCTAATTGATGGAGTGAATAAGGGTCGAATAAACAAAACCAATCGGCGGAGCACTTGATCTATTATTGATAGATAAATTGTTTCCGTAAAGAAAGGTCTGCTAGCTTGCTAGGGAAGAGGAGGAGGAAAGAGAAAACAAGACAGAAAAGAAGAAGAGATAGAACAGAAGGAAATGGAAAGAGAAAAGGGAAAATGAAGAGAGAAAAATGGGAAAAATACAAGAAGAATACGATGAAATATTCCTCGAGAAAGTTGGTCGAGATTTTGGACCTAAGACGTAATTTCCATGTCTTTATATATTTTTCAGCCCCATAAAAAAATAATTAAAAAATTTTCCCCAAAAAATTTTCAGCCCTATGTGATTTATTGTGAATACATAAATACTGAAGTCACTATTCTCGTCATCTATCTTGCATCTTTATTGTCATCATGGATGAGTAATGTTTTTCAAAATTGACGTTCTTTTTCTTTATGCCATAACTAAGAATTCATTGTAATTATTATTCAAGCATTCCTGATATTAAAAAGGTTAACCTTTTAACCCTGTAGTTTTCTTGACTGACTCCTGCCAATATCTATTTACTCCCCTCATTATGAATCGCGTCAAATGTCTTCCGACGTTATGCTAAAAAAAGGAATCTACCCTAAAATATTTATTTTTCTTCATATTCCCCATTGTTTGACTCCTCTTCCCCAGTTGAAGGGGAATGATGGTTACCGTTACCATGTTTTTGGTTGCAAAATGTAATGCACATTAAGACTCCTGTTCACTCATTCCATTCACTCCCCTATTTCATTCCCATTCTCAAATCCCTCTGTTAACTATGAAAAAAACTATACATGATTAAAGCTTAAGAAAAAAAGTAGTGGACGAGCTGGGAATTGAACCCAGGACCTCTCGCATGCTAAGCGAGCGCGCTACCAACTACGCCACACGCCCTTCTACGTCAAAGTTAGTGGGGGCTAAACTGAACTTCTCAAATTTATATTACATCGTAATATTTTATAGAATAACATACCGAATAGCTCGTTCAAAATAATCTGTAAACGTATTTTGAGGGGTCGTATTTTGAGGAATTCTTGAGTAATCTTTATTTGCATTAGAAAAACAATGATATTAGGTATACTAAAGTCATAATGCGAATCTATAAACAAATCAGTTTGGTTAATTGTGTAATCAGGTCTCTATGGTCATAGTCTTCTTCATGGTTCATCTTGTGTATTTTCAAGTTAATCAATTTGAATCATTTCTCTTGATAAAAATTCTCTAAGCATTATTTCCCGATCTAATCTAATCCTCTATTCTGATAAATCCAGTAGAATATATATATATATATGTCTGAGATCACATGCAATATGATAATGTACAGTGATATCACTGTAATACTATTCGATTGCCATAAAGGCTTTATTAAAGCGATTTTAACCTCTAAGAGAATATTTCTGAGCCTAGGTTAACCAATAATCTATTGTAAATCTTATCACTACAGTGTTGGCTCTACTCATTAATAAGTCCTTTGAGACAGGATCACAAGGGCCTTTATTTAGGTATTTATTAAGTCATAATTATCAGTTATCTTGTTGGCTGATGCTAATACATAAGAAAGGTGCTTTACATTGTATGCGCCATTTGATTAGTTCATAGTATTCATCACCAAATACTGATGAAACCTGTGAGCTTGAATTTTTTTTTTATTTATTTATTTTCCAAGATGCTTTTCACTCGCAGAATAATTCAGCGTTCTAGATTAAGGGGAGTATTATAACCTGGCGAATATCATTCTCATCCAAAGCAACCATCACAATGGAGGTTTATAATCAGTTCATAGATCCATCGACATGTCTCCGATCGGTGGCCTGCCATTTTACATCTAAGAATGCTCAGAACTTGGCAGTTTCAAAAGGTACCGTCTTGCAGATTTACAAGCTTATTGAAATTGAATTGAGTGAAGAAACGGAGGAGAGCAATAACTTAAATGATATGGTTGCCGGTACGGAATCATTTATTGGTGATGAGATCATTTCTTCGTTAAACGATATTCACTATAAATTGGCGATGATTACTGAATATCATCTTCAAGGACGAATCTTTGATATGTCAAAGTTTAGATGTAATGAGAACCCAGATGTCGATTATTTGATTATATGCACAGATCCTTGTAAGCTGAGTATAGTTAAATGGAATAATTCAAAGAATAACCTTGAAACTACAAGTCTTCACTATTATGAACCCGCCATGGAAGCACTCTTTATAGAGAAAAACTCTAAAGTGGAGAAAATACATAGAACCGATCCAAATGGACTTTGTACATCAATTTTTACAGAGGATATGTTTATATTTTTACCTTTCTATAGGGATGATATTGCAGCGGAAGTAGAAGATGATATTGAAGATTTAGATAAGCAAACGAAAAAGGAATCAAAGAAGCTTGAACAGCCAGCGGATGCAACAAGTGATTCCAAAAAGAGAAAGGCCGGTGAAATTATAGATGAACACCCAGATGAAAAGAAGGCCAAGAAATACTTTGACCTAAGTTTTATCATTGCTGCAAAGAAACTTCATTCAGATTTAAAGAATATTATAGACTATACCTATCTTTACTCATACAGAAATCCAACGATTGCAATTTTGTATGCACCAGAAACATTATCATGGGCAGGATTTTTGCCTAAGGCTAAAGACAATATGAAGGTGATTGTTCTTTCGTTGGATTTGGCAAATCATAAAGCCGATTCCATTATGGAAATTCCGAACTTACCTTACGATGTTGATTCAATTTATGCACTTCCAAGTCCTGTCAATGGATTTCTTTTAACTGGATCCAACGAAATTCTTCATGTGAATTCTTTGGGATCTGTAAGAGGAATCTATACAAACAATTATTTCCCAGATACGTCAGATATGAAACTTCGTGATCAGTCTTCCTTGAAATTGGCATTAGAGTGGAGTAAAGTGGAATACATTGGGGATGACCAGGCACTTTTGATATCTGAACAGGGAGGATTGTATGATCTAGGATTTGATGAGTCTGGTGGTATTTCAAACTTGATTAAGATATCACCTATTGATGAAAAATTATATCCAAATGTCTCCGTTAATAATGTTCTTGATATTGTGAACTTCCCAGATATTAATTCAGCATTTCTTTGCTGTCAAGGATCAGATAGTATACTACTTCATTGGAAATATAACCTTGCTTCTAAACCGAAATTGACCGCCATTTCTGATTCCAAGAAACAGGATGAGGATTCATGGCTTTATGGGGAAGAAGATTCTAAAGAAAGCAGTCATCGTCCATTGACAAATTGTACTTTTACCGAAATGGATAGGATTATTAACTGTGGACCTTCCTCCGATTTCACGATTGGAAAGATCAATAATAAAAAGAAAATTTTTGGACTCCCTAATCCGAATTTGAAGGAGGACGCTATTATCTGTTCGTCAGGTCTTGGTAAGGATACATGCCTTTCTGTGATAAACCCCACCGTCATTCCAGATATTAAATCAACGTTGAAGTTTTCAAGTGCAAGTAAGATCTGGACTTTGGCAAATGGTAAAGGTATTACGAAATATTTGATTACGACAGATTTCAAGACTTATAAGACCCAAATATTTAGGGTTGATAAGAATTATAAGGATGTTCATACACACGACTTTGATCCTAAACAATACAGCATCCAATTTGCTACTATTACTAGAAACAGAGAATCATATATCGTTCAAGTTACTCCTTATAAGATCAATATGTATTCATTCAAGTTCAAGCTGATCCATTCAGTTTCCTATGATAAGGAAATAAATGCTGCCACTATCTATGGTCGATATGTCATTGCTACAATGAAAAATGGTGAAATCGATATCTATGAATGCAACTTTGAAAAGAAACAACTAATAAAGATCGATCTTCCTGCACTGTTGAACTGTATGATCTTCACCTATGCATGGATTGCAGATTCATCAATCCTTAGTGATAAAAATGAAACAGATTCAAAATTGAATATATCGAGTGGTGAATCTGAAAAGGAAACAACATTTTGGATTGTGACAGCCGATAATCGTCTTCTAGTATTTAAGAAAGATCATCATGAGAAAGTTTATGAATTCAAAGATATTCATAAGTTCCCGGAGAAGCTTACACTTTCTAATATGGATCCAAATTATGAGGCAGATGTGGATCCTTTAATTAAACAGGTGATGCTTACATCTGTTGGTGACAAGTATTTTAGTAAGGATTATCTTTTCATTCTTACTTACGGTGGTGAAGTTCTTATTTATGAAACTGAATATGATTCAGGCGCAAAAATTCATAGATTTGTTAAGAGTAATGATCTTTTCGAATTTCCAGTTGTAGGAGCACCAGAGAACTCTTATGCAAGTGCTACCAAAATTGAGAGATATCTCTTTAAATTTGAGAATTTTAATGGCTACCAATGCGTCTTAGTCACTGGTTCGACACCATTTCTCATTTTGAGGGAACATAATTCTGTTCCTCGAATGCTGAAGTATGGTTCTATTCCTGCACTTTACTTTGCACCGTTTAATACAGGCAAGTGCAAAGATGGATTAATTGCTATTGATAACCAAAAATCATGTCGTATGTGCGAACTTGATACTTCATTTAATTATGCGAATAGGGTCCCGATCAAAAAAGTTCCTATTGGTGCTACGATCAACAAGGTTGCATTTGATAGTACGTCAGGTACTTATATCGTCGCTACAATGACGAAGGTTCCTTATAAAGCAATCGATGAAGACGGAGAAGAATTTAGTGGATTGAAAGAAGATAAGAAATCAGCAGATAATTATAAAGGATCGGTAAAACTTGTTTCACCAGTCAATTGGTCCATAATCGACTCTACTGATTTGGAAGATAACGAGGTTTGTACTGCTTTGAAAGCAATTCACCTGATGATATATGAAACAGTTAATGAAACCAAAGATTTCATACTTGTTGGTTCAGGAAAATACCGAGTGGAAGATTTAACAACTAAAGGATCTTGGAAACTATATGAGATCATTGATGTTGTGCCAGATCCAAGTCATCCAGAAGCAAAAAATCGTCTTAAGATTGTTACTAGTGGTAACTCTAAAGGTGCAGTTTTGGGAGCCTGCAACATTTCAGAAAGATTTTCTGTGATACAAGCACAGAGAATGCTTGTGAGGATGATTAAAAAGGATGGAAATGCCGTTCCTGTGGCATTCACCGATACTTCTCTTTATGCCAAAGACGTGAAATCGTTCGAGGATCTTTTAATTATCGGTGATGCCTACGATGGAGTATCACTCTATGGATTTGATGCCGAACCTTATAGAATGTTGAAGCTCGGTAAGCAAAAGAAGAATCTTTGTATAACTGCGTGCGATTTCATTGTTTATGAAGGAAATCTATACATAATTGCATCCGATGAAGATTCGATATTGCATTTACTTCAATATGATCCTTATGATCCAGATTCTATGAGAGGACACAGACTATTAAATCGCTCATTATTCAGGTTCAATGGCTACTGTACTGCCATGAAGCTGGAAAATCGTCGGAATTCTGTATTTTCGATGATCAATACTTTAAATGTTCCCAAAAATATTGACCTTGGACATGAGATAATAGGTTGCAATATTGACGGATCGTTCTACAAAGTGAGCCCCGTTAACGAATATTCGTATAGGAGATTATATTCGGTACAGAATTTCATTTCAGATAAATGCATGCATTGTCTTGGATTGAATCCAAAGATGAATGCTATTGGTGACCTGACAGATATCATGGCTTCAGTTAGAAGGCCATTTATTGATCTTGAATTGATCAGAAGATATATGAATATGAATGATGACAGGAAGGATCGTTTTTCCAAAAGGTTGGGAAAGAACGCTCTCGTTGATACATATAGAGATGTGATTTCTCTTCAATGAGGAAAGCTATGTAAATTAAGAATCCCTTAGATAAAGGAAAGAAAAAAAAAAAAAAAATAGATTAAGGTGTAGATATGATAGATATATCTAGCCGAGTAACGTAAAATGATTGAAAGAGTTGGACTTGTAGAATGGTTCCATCTTTGAAGTGGAATGATTGGGAATTTTTAGCGCATGGATCAGCCAATGCAGTTTTTAGATACATCGGATCACGGAATCATGAATTTGATGGAATGGTGATAAGGGTTAGATTAGCTGGTATGCCGGTCGACACGAAGCAGACATACAATTATCTTACTTCAGACAGGTTCAATGCATTGCGAGATTATATTCCAGAAGTGAAATTAATAGCTTGTGATATAGAATTCCTTATAGGGTTAAGCAACATATTAACTCAAATCCATCTAAAATTGGATGAACGCTATGTACTACTGATGCCGAATGTTTTCCGTTATCCACCAAGCGATTATCGATCGATCAAACTTAACAAACACACTATTTTCCATATATATGGTCAATCACTGGACACAATATTGGAATTCAAACCTAAATGGCTTTATAGACCGTCAGATGGTATACTTACCTGCCGTAACTGTGTACATGAAAAGAAGAAGGGACAATCATTTGTCAACTGCAGTCTTCTACTAATAGATGGACCAGAAGGTTTAAAAGAATGGTGTATGAACATTCAAAGTGAATTGAATCGTCAGAGTTATCAACTGGATGTTTTCGAAAGACTCTATAAACTGCTAAGTACTAATGCCGGACTTTTCCAGAATCTGTATCAACTACAAAACAGGCAAGGATTTAATATTCATAATAAGCTAGTGTTATTGAATTCAGAATCGGATGTTGATCCATTTTTACAAATGTCTATGACATTAAAGGACGCATCCATATTTGTCAACCTATCTACTGGTCACATTAATATTCTTGACCTGGATTTGAAACCTACATCGAAATGGATCAAGTGGCATAATGATGAATTAAGATTACAAAAATACTATTATACAAGAAGCACCAGCTGCCTACTCAGTAAATTCAAGTCTGAGCAGTGAGCGTGGCTGAAAACCCTTCATATCCAGCCGTATTATGAATTAACAATCTGATAGACTGGTTTGAAACCGTTTCATATGATATAGTGGCTGGTTCCCCCACGAAAAAAGGATGGGATACCTTATAGTTAAACTTAATAAGTTTATTTTCAAATTGGGTGTTATCCATCCAGTATTGAAGTGCCAAATCAAGTAGAAGTGGTGCCTCAACAACAACTTTCGGATATTTTTCTACTTGCCGACAGTAATCCGGATTGTAATGAAGCAGATGCGAGTTAAAGGTTAAGGCGCTCATTCTAAAGTTTGTGATTTCACTAGGGATAACGATCTGTGATTGACTTGAAGGCTGGCTATTTAACTTCTTTCCTAAATTATTCTCATATATCCGAGAGAGATAACATATCTTTCTTTTCTCTGTAAGACATAAACCTTTTGCGTTCCAGAATTTCCTATTATACTGTACGAAGATGGTGTTATTGTGATCGAATCCCTTTACTCGATCAACAGTTTCTTCGAAATGAATATTGTCACCAAATCGTAATGGTACATTGGGATTATATAAGAACTCTCCACCAACCCACATTCGTCTTTGGAAGAAATCCATATTTCCTAATACAGGGGCATTGTAATTGTCATATCCATCCATATCCAAATCTGACTCGAGATGCATAGGATTGCAATAAACGAGCGAGTAACCATATGGTAAGGTGCTACCTCGTACTAATCTATCTGTAATACATCTTTTAATTCGATTCTGATTGACTGACCTTCTGTTTAGTGCAGATTCTAAAGTGATAAATAACTGCTTTGCCTTATCTGGTGAGATATATTCATCATCGATTGACCATTTCTTTCCTAATAAGCTCTTTTTTATCGCATTGAATTGCTGAATTGAAGGAGCACATGATGAGCGTTTAAAGCTGGAAAGTTTATTCCAGAATACCATCGGATTATCAACGATAGAGCATCATACAAAGCACCTGTTAACTATAAACATTCATCTATTAGTAAAGATCAAAATGAAAAAATATATATATATATATATATGTTTAGAGAGACCATTGAAAAATATCCGATAATGATGGTCTCAGAATAACTTTTCATTCAACTTCTGAATCACATAGGCACATTTACTGCTTAATTGGTCGTCTATGATTAAGCCACTCTTGAAAATATTTCCCAAGGCATCATAAATAGCAAAGCTTACTTCGGGCATCGTTTGTGGCAATGATAAAATGTTTGTATCCACATCTACAACAGACTTTAAATCAAAGAGGAGCGATTCAAGAATGACCTGATCAAGGGTTTCTGTCATATACAATAATCTAAGCTCACTGAGAACAGAAAGTAAGAAATCCTTAGTAATCTCCAAAAGCTCTATACAGGAGGGAACAGCACATTGATAGACAAACCCCAAACTTTTGAAGTATTCCGAATTGAGCAGCGTAGAAAACGATCCCATCTTGAAACCCGAGCCGGTCTGCATATTGATAGTCTTCCAGATACTGTTTAGTGAATAAAACAAAGATGGAAGCTGTCTGTTAATGAAACTAGTATCTCTAATCAGTAAAGGTTCATTATTAGTATTCCCTTTCCGTTGCTTCTCAAGCGTAGAAGAAATCCTAACGACTTTACCTCCAATATGCAGCTGTTCGACACCTTCATTTAAAGCTCGGAGATTTGAGGTATCCTCTATAAATGGTGAATTGGAATCTTCATACTTCATGAACTGTCTGTGGATATTTTCTGGAAGCATCTTCGGTTTGAAATTATCAACTCCAACCTTACCCCAAACAAATTTGTCTTGATAACCCCCGGCGCACTCTCTACAACTTAGACTGATACAGTTGAGGATCATAACTCGTATATCAACAGAGATATCACCTTCAACAAACATTTTCATGAGCTGTTTGGTACATTTTTTGATATCGCAAACAGATAGAGCTATCATAGTTGAAAGTTTCCAAGTATTGAAATCCTCAAAATTGTAAGTATCTGAGCATGACACTACTGCCTCCAGTAGTGAACAACAATAGTATGATAGCTCTTCTGATCCTTTTTTCGCTCGAATCATTTGTGGTGCAATCGTATAAGCTATCTTCCTCTTTTCATATGCTAGCTTATCCTTTTCAGGGTCAGCAGAAATATATGCCAACAATTCCTTCAAGTAAACAGGAATGGCAACCTTCCGAACCCTATCCGTAGTTTGATCATCATCCAGATCCTCATCATCTGAGTCCAATGCGGTATCAAGTACAGATTCTTTCGGAAGATTAAGATCTTGGGATGAATCATTAGGGATTTCTTCCACATGCCCAGCAGATTTTAAATTCGATATTTGTTTGATAGCATTTTCAATACTTAGATTGTTGTTATCTTTGGAATATACTTTATTTAAATCTAATTCACCAAGAGTGACCATAAATGATGATCTTTTCTTTTGATAAGATTCAATTTTGAATAGATGGGATCCCGGTTCGTGTGTCCTTTCAAAAATGAAATCAGCCAAAACCATACCAAGAAATCTTGTATGTGGCAACGGAGAATCGAGTCTATTGGTAACACAATCCAAAAACGGTCCATAATGTGACATTTCCAAGAGATCTGTTCTATTGCAATTAGCTGCAAGAAGTAGAAGGTATTTAGCCAAACAATCCTGGGAGGAAGCCTGGGTACGTTCTATGTATGATTTCAGACCAAATTTCTCGGTCATATTCTTCAAATGCTCAAGCATTACCGTGTCAGATAGGTTTGCTAGAGAAAGGAGAGCTTTAATTGTGTAGAAATTGTCCGAATCTTCAGCAAATTCCACCATTTTTTCTGAAGATTCAACTTGTAAATCTTTAAGCAATGTAATGTACGGAACTATTAAAGAATCAGAATCAAGCATAGTTTCCATATATTTTAGAATACTACTCCAAAATTTCGAATCTGGGTGCCCGTGCGTATACATATCAACTAGGGTAGTATGAATAGTCGGGTCAGAATAAAAATAACGAGCCAATTGATTATCCTGTGATATCAATTCATCAACGAGTGAGCAATAGTACTTATTGCTTTTGATGTTGTGATGAAAAGTACTGATGGTAACATTGAATATAGAATCAAAGTAATTCCCTGTGGATCTTTCAAGTACCTTGTCATCTTTATTCTTTAGATATGCCTTATTGAGAGATTCTGGGATCTTCGTCACAATTAACTTCTTGATACTGTTGAAATAATCTCTGCCATTGTTATCTAAACCCTGAACAATAGTAGCAACATCTGCTGATATCATTATTCGTCCTAGGATATCTGCATAGAGCTGATTAGTGGGATCTGCATCTACTTTCACCACAAGCTGAGACAATGCAATCCTATTACAAAGTAATGACTCCACATTGGCTTTTGATTTCTCATCAAGAAATTGATATGCCTCCGGAATAACATTTGCCAGTAAAACGTTAGCAATCCTAAGGGATCTAAGCCGTTGCGACTCAGGATTCAATGTACTAAATTCAGCCTGTAATTTCTGAAGAGCATCGACGAGTGTTCCTGTGCTTGATTGTGTTGTTAGGCCTTTTAGTAGAGCATCAAATTCGTCATCTGAAATCATTGCAATGTTTAGACATATGAAATGAAATGTTTGACATTCGGTAGAGATCAATCAAAGAAAGCCCATTTCGGTTTTCAAATAATTTTTCATTATTTGTGATGGATTTCTATTGCTGTCACCGGTCGATCAACATACAGTTAATAGGGTAATACTATAACTAGATGACTTCAAATTACATTCCATTTGATCACACATATATAGTGTATGATCCAGATCGTATATGGACACTAGTTCTAGCACTATCATCAATTCTACCTATACTACTCCTTGTGTACATATTCTCATGGTTTGTTGTTACCCGAGAACTCGAATGCTGTATTGTGGCAGCGGGCCAAGTTGTTAATGATTTCGTCAGTACCTTATTGAAACAACTAATTCGATTTGACCGTCCCGTTAACGGTATGATATTCAAAAAAGAGAGTCGTCTACTATACGGCATGCCATCATCTCACTCCCAATTCATAGCATTTTTCGCTATGTACTTCATTTTGAAAATGAAATATCAATGGCCTTATAAGATTAATCCGTTATACGATACAGGAGCCAAATTACTTTTGCTGATTGCAACCTTACTGATTACATATTCAAGGCTTTTCTTTGAATATCATACTTTCAATCAGATTCTTGTTGGATTGCTTCTAGGGTATTTCGTTGCCGCCTGGTACTTCATATTTGTATCTTTATTAAGGGATTATGGAATACTCGATTGGTTACTTAGCTGGAAATTATTTAAGTTTCTACAGATGAAAGATAGTTTTCATACAACCAGTTATAGATCTTTACAAATGGAAAGAATTGAATGGGAGAAACACAGATATGACGATTCCAAGGATAAAGTGTTATGAATAGATTTCTTTATCAGCGATGAGATTTCGATAATCACTTATCTGAGAAAAAAAAAAATAAAAAACTATTTTGACTGCTTTTTCTAGATAGTTCCTGAGTTCTCCCATCAAGATTTTAGATCGCAGATGCTAAGATTGCTATAAAACTAGTGGAACTTGAATTATATACCGATTTATGTTCAGATAATGAGATACGTTACCAAATTGTGCATATCTCTTGCAAATACTTGATTTGACTTTACGAATCAATGCTGTCTATACAATCAGCGTATGATATGGATCAACCGATGAATTATGGAGCTCAAGGGTTTGGAATCCCAAATGGGTCTCCAGTTGAATCTCATGGTACAAAGAGGCGATTAGTGGATACCATGGCAAACCTGGAACTATCACCAGCGAGACCCAAGAAAAGAAGAATAAGAAAGAAAAGTATATTTGGATCACTGGAAAATACGCCAATAGGTGGATATGAAACCACGAACAATCCTGACAAAATAATAATTAGAGATATTGATCAATTTCTAAGGGATAATGATTCCAAGCAGATATCCAAAAAGAAATTTGACATTGCTAAGAGAATCGATAATGTAGAAGACGTTGATTTGGAGAAGTTGGTAATTCCTGATTTGGGAAAGAATACGAAGTTAAGAGAGTATATTGCTAAAAGACTGGTTCAGGCGAGAGTTAACAAATCTCCCGATCAACTTGATGCAAATGAAAAGGACGAGTCACTCTATTATTTGAGAAAGTACATCGAGGATTATATGTCTGTATTAAAATACTACAACCCACAACTCCTGATTTGGTATTTATACATGGCAGCCAAAACACACGAGTATGATAACGATGATGGTAAGATTGTGGAACTTGATAATGATGGTGATGAACCGATGTCACCTATAGACGAACCAATAGAAAATAGAACAGAGTTTTCAAATGATTATGCATATAACGTGGGGCAGGCCTCTAGTATATATGAAGATGCTGATGCGATGTCGATAGATGGATGATAGATAGATAGATAGATAAATAATAAATAAATAGAATGGATGATGAATTGATGGATTAAAGAAATATTTCACTGCCTTTAAATATACTACTGACCTTACCTGGTATATAATATATTTCAATTAACGACCAACTCAGAATTGTGCCATAATGACTGTAACCAAGGTGCTCATGCATCCATTGGCGCTTTTGAATGTTTCTGATGATACATATCAAACAAAGCTCACTAACAACAGCTCATCTCTGCATATACTAGGATTCGTCCTTGGAGTAATCCATGATGGAACAAATTCTATTGTGATGGCCATTGAAATGAATGAACATATGGAATCAAAAGATATCGAAGCAAAATTAGAGATACTTGGTAAAGTTTATGGATATCTCAAATTGGTTGGCTTCTATACGGTTGGTACACAATTTCAAGAGAATCTTGAATTCTTCTATCAGCTTGGGCAGGATATACAAAAATTGGGGGAAGATAAGGTGGGGAAGCTTGATGATCTGGTATATATCACATTTGAGACTAAGGAATTTGAATATGAAGTATACAGATTGAGTGATGATTCACAGATAAACGACTTGAAAACGGCTACATCTACGATGGAAAATATAGCATTGAACGATATCATACAGGCAAGAAAGCCAATAAATTCGGGAAATTCTAAAGGCAATATGGTGGAAGATACATGCAAGGAAATGAGGACAAGCCTTGACGTGTTAGGACAGAAGTTGAATGCAATGATTGAGTTCTTGGAGTCCATACAGAAGGGTGATCGAACGATCTACGGAGAGGGTGATGAGAAAGATTATGAGACTTTAAAGATGATTAGCAGGATCATTGGAAAATTAGAGAGAATCAGAGAATATAAAAGGGCTGATGACGGATCCAAAATTACTAGGTTGGCTTTGATTGAACAGAGCCTGCTTTTGGAGAACATTCGGAGAATTCATGCTTTAAGTAATATTCCATGAATTATCGCGATTATCGCGATTATCGCGCTTGAGGCTTTTTTTTTTCTAAGCAGGCTAGTTTTTTGCTCATGGTAAGGGACGTCTACTTGAATGTGTTCGAGCTAATACCTCACGTTGGGGTTGATCAGCATGCGGATTTATTTGAGCAAAGTGATTAGACTGGGTGTGATAATCATATGTGGATGGCTTATAACAATACTACTACTTAGGACAAACAAACCGTCTACCAAGAAGGTGGTTCAAAGCCATCCTGTAATAGTTGAGGATGCTGAAGTTTCAAAACCAAATTATCACAAAGGTGGTGTTAACGGTACCTTCTATACATACATTACCGATTTGGATAACATAGAAACTCTTTTACGAACAGTGAAATCTGTGGAGATGAATTTCAATACCAAGTTTGGCTACGATTGGGTCTTCAGCTATTATGATATCAAGTCAGATGGTTTCCCTAAAGAATTAGAAGGGCGATTACAACATATGATAACCGGTGATGTGTATATTGAAGTGATAAGTCCGAAAAATCCATATTTCGGTCTACCACCAGGAATCGATATAGACTACTTGGCAACTAAAGGTGTGACGGCCAGTCACTATGGGCTGGTGCCGAATCACAAATATATATCATTCAAGTTAAAGAATCGGTTTGCATCCTATGGATTTCAATTTTTACCATCTCTTTCCATGTATAAGTACCTATTTAACGTGGAATTAGGATCAACGGTTCGATGTGATATTAATAAGGATCTCTTTAAATACGTCGAAGATAATGACCTGGTATATGCATTTTCACTTGCACCCGTCGAATCTTTGATGGGAACCCGAAGCTTGTATCCTTCATTTGAACAGTATATGGGCACAGCAGCTGGAGTAGTAACTAGAAATGATACCTTAATTGATTTCATCCAGGATCTCAATGATCCTCTTACATATACCTTTTGCAATATGGAGAGCAACTTGGCAATTATAGATCTGGACATTCTTCGTACCGAACAATATAAGGAATTCTTTGATCATATGGATATGGAATTCGGGCTATTTTATGAACGATGGACCGACTACAATTTGAAAACGCTATACTTAAGCACCTATTTTGCCAAGAATAGAATTGGATGGCTAAGATCTATTGGATACTTGGATCTTCAAAATAGAAATACATGTCCGATTGATTTTGATATCAGAATGAATCAGGGATGTACATGTGATCCCAGAAGAGATCAGGCATTTACCCAATACAGTTGCATCAGAAGATACCTTGATATCACTAAAGGTGACCTACCGAAATCAGTCAACCCAAAGGCAAACACTAAACTTCGATACAAGCGAGTCCCGGTCAAAGGACAGATGTTCGAATTTCAATATGCTAGACTAGAAGGCGAGTACAGAAGTACTTTCTTAAAGAAACCCCAAGAAGATGAGGACTAATATACAATTAATATGAATCTATAAATTATGAAGTACCATCACACTAAGCAGTGACCAATGCGTATAGAAGACACCACATCATAACGTAGCTGGCAAAATACCTGGTAAAGTTATCAAGAAAGATCTGTCTCTTGGGACGAGTATAAAAATGATTCACTTTCCCTGGGCCTCCAGAGACTGCATATAAATAGACAGCACTCGCTAGGAAATTTTCCACTAAGAAAAGAAACATACCGTTCAAGCCTGTAAGCTGTAGGATCCCACAGCATGAACCAGATGCCAATGAAGCTATATCTTTGACTTTAGTAAGCACTTTGACATTATAGTCTCTGTTTGGATCATAATATATCTGCTTGGAGAATTCATCATCTTTCTTATGATTTGACTGTGGCATTCTGAATTGTTTACCGACAATTGATAAACTAGAGTAAGTATACAGGTGGGTGAGTTGGTACAGGTAAATGCCAGTTAAATCGAGTTAACTTTGATGTAAGGATGTATTCAGATCAATTGCAAAAAAAAAACTGAGATACATCTTTTTCCCCTCTAAAGCTGAAATTTGTCATATTATTTTTCCCATCCCAATCTTTCGGCACGTCGTCTGACAAGTCTCCTTTTAGTTCAATCAAGAATGTCATCACCTATTCACGTGAAGAAAGAGGGGATTTCTAACCATATAGTGTCCCCGGCGGGATCTTCGACGAGCCAGTCATCCGGACCTCAGTTTGACTGTTTTCCATTAAGGGCATGTAGTGAGGAAGATATCGATGAGACAAGGTACCATATAATGAAGTTCCATAGTATGAAACCGGTTGATCCACTTAAAAACTTTGAACAACCAACGAGATTGCATAGAAAAGATCCTAAGAACCTTCAATTTCAAATGTCGATGAAGGAATTGGAAGAGAAGAAGAAGGATGATGTGAAGAAGGAGGAACAAAGAATCCAAAGGCGAGAGGAGTACATGAAACGTAAGGGCATTAAACAGGAAGCTATGAGTAACGAACAGATCGATGAGGGTATAGAGTTGGAAACCATGAATGAAGAGGAGAGAAATAAACATTTAGAACTGAAGAAACGTCAAGAGGAAGAGGAGAAAAGAGAAAAAGAAAGAGAGGAAAGAATGAAGCTTGTTGCACCAGATGGTGGGGCAAGAAAGAAAAAGCAGGTGATCAAACGTAAGACAAGACAGATAAGAGCATATGACGAGAATAAGAGGAAGTTACGGTACGAGGAATTTTATCCGTGGGTTATGGAAGACTATGATGCTAGACAGGCATGGGTTGGTAATTATGAAGCGGGAGTGACAGATAATTATTGCTTGCTGGTTTTAGATAACAAGGAGAAATGCTTCCGTCTTCTTCCACTAGAAAAGTACTATCAGTTTACGCCCAGAAATAAGTATGCCACTTTAACGTTGGAGGAGGCAGAGGCTAAAATGAGTAAAGGTAATACAGGACAGAGATGGCTTATGAGAAAAATGGCACAAGAAGCTGCCAGTGGAGAAAGAGTTGATCTTCGGTATCGTAAATTCCAAACAACGAACGATAGAGAAGAAACCGATGAAGGTGGTGGTAAATCAGACGATGATGATATGGATTTTGATGACGAATTTCAAGATGATGAAGAAGCACCAATTATTCAGGGAAATGAGGCAGAAAATAAACTGGTTGAAGGAAAAATGAAGAAAAATATGCTCAAGGCCAACAATCTTATCGAAAGAACTGAGCAAGAAGAGGAGGATTCCGATTTGGATGATCTATTTGAGACAAGAAAAGTGGATAAAGAAGGTAAAAAGTTAAGAAAAGTTCTTGCGCAGAGTGCTATGAATGAAGTTTATGATACAGACGATGAAGATAACAATCCATATCTTTCCGATAGTGATGTGGAGAAAGATGACAGTGATGATGATGAGGATAAGATCATTACGATTAAGAGAGAGCCTGGAGTAGACGGGGAATTGGAAGAGGAAGTTACCGTTAAGGCTGAAGATGAGGATGGAACTCAAACATTATCAACAACCACAAAGCATGAAAAGCGGAAGATTTTCACAACTGGATTTAAGAATGGATTTGTTACCATCAAGGCACCAAAATCAATATTATCACAATTCCCAGCCGGTCAATGGAATCCAGAAACTGCCATCAAGAGGAAGGCATCATCAGAAAACGGTCAGCCTCCTTTGAAAAAGATCAAACTTAAATTGGGACATGGTAATTCAAAGTCAGTTATTCATGATAATTCAGGGGCCTATGAAATTAAACGGGCCGATGTCGATGAGCTGGTCAAGGATGGTCCAATTCTTCTTACTACCCTTGTTAGGTCTTTGAAGAATAAGATGAGTCGTGATCCAAATGCCCGGAAGAACCTAAAGCGTGTTCTTAAGGGTCACTTTATTCTTAAGAATAAGAAGGTGTATGCCAGAAATAACTGACTGATAAGGATCCTTTAAACTTTTTTTTTTTCAAGAGGTATTAAAAATTTCAGCTGAACTTACTTTCTTTGCTAAGTCACTTTTACGTTAAAGCTCAGTTGAAAGATAATTCAATAGATAAACTGTTTTGTTAACTAGTTGTAAAATGTCATCTCAATTATATGAGGTAGGTAAAAATCAATATTATATGAGTTAACCTTTACTAACAACTTTTCAGTTGGTACGATTTCTTCATGATAAGAGATCTGATGTGAGACAGATTGCTCTATTGCATATTGTTGAATATTCGAGACCAGGGAAGGATCTTTCTATTTTTAGGGATGATAATTATCGTCCATTGAAGGATATTAAACTATTAACGCGAGAGAAGAAAACGAAGACCGTAAAGAATAGTGTTACCATTCTCAACAACCTATGTGTGAATAAAGAATTTAGAGATTTGGTGGTTAATGACGAGAGTTTTATCAAATATTTGGTTGAACAGATCCTCAAGTTTAGTAATGTGAATGCGGATATTGAATGTCTTCTTTTATCGAACCTTGCCAGAGACGAAAGGGTGTTGAGCGTCAATAAGATTAATGTATCACCGGCAACTGATTTACAGAAGAGCATTTTCAAGTCTACAAATGCATTGGATTGTCTTATGGACATTTTTGTTAAGGGAAGTGGGAAGAAGTTGAATAAGGATGCGAACTTCGACTATTTAGCATACTTCTTTGGAAACATAGCTCAATTCAAAGATGGAAGAAAATATTTAACAGAACCAAGAGAGTATGATGGACAAATACCTTTAGGCAAGTTACTACCATTCACAGAATACTATGAGTCCACGATCAGACGACAAGGGGTTGCATCAGCCATCAAGAACTGCCTATTTGATACAGATAGGCAGATGCCTTTATTGGAAGATACTAATATACATCTTTTGGAATCGATATTGCGCCCACTTACCTTTGGAAACAATAAAGGATTGAAAAAAGATGAAATTAAAGATATCACTGAATCATTGAAGGATTTGAGTATTGATAAGAAGGTAGAGCCAGAGATGGCTATTCGAGCCATACATTTAGAGTCCATTCTACTTTTATGTGTTACAAGATTGGGTAGGGACTATCTCAGGGAGAGAAAGATCTATCCGTTAATAAGAGAGATTGATAAAGACAGTAAAGATCAAGAGGTTGGAAGAGTTGCATATGAAATTGTGAATATGTTGATGAGAGACGAGCAACTACCTAAAGACAAATACGATCCAAAGAAGGAAAGAGAAGATATCCACCGGATAATGGAAGATAAAAAGAACGTTCAAGATCATGTCAATGATGAAGACTCCGATAGTGATGACGATGAGATTGTTGAAGTGGCATAAAAATAGCTATAATAATGTTGCATCCGTCGTTGACTACATAGATTTATAGAGTTAATAATTGATTTAATCCGTTAGTTATTGACGTGATTATAGAAAGCAAAATAAATAAATATAACGGCAGTCGCCTCCCAGAAGCTGCCATATGTAACATGCAAATGAGTGGAATGTAATGGATTCACTTTAATATAGTAATACTTATCCATCATCGTCTTCCCCTTAACTCATTTACTCGTCATCGGCATCACCGTTGGCAGCAATCTGCAACTTAACATCCTTCCAAAGCTTTCCCTGGTTTCTGCGCTCCCACCAAGTGTTGATAGCATCATCGAACACCACATCGAACACAAATGTAGCAGCAAAGATGGAGCCGACAAACACAGAGTTTCTCTTATAAAGTGTGTTGAATAGTGTGTGATAGACTGTGTGATAATGTTAGTATGATATTCAATTCCGGCACAAGCAAATAAATGAAAATCATTTCCTCAATACTTACACGACATGATTCTTGACTATAGTATACTTTATACAGACTATACCAATAACACAAACAGAAGGTTCCAACCAAATAAGCATCACCCATTCGAGATTAAGAAAATAGTCCATCTGAAAAAAAAAAAAAAGATTACGAAAAAAGCTCGAAAAAAAACTCTACTGTAGGTTTCGAGAATTATGATTGGATTAGAATAGTGTGGAAGCTACATCCTTACACGCAGCATAAATTCATAAAAGGTTATTAATTCTATCATACCTATCTATTATATTACCACATAAAGCCGTCATCATCATTCATATCTTCTTCTTCTTCTTCTTCATCATCTGTTGGGAAACCGGGCATTTGTCCCATTTCAAAGAACGGTGTAAAACGTACCGTTTGAGGATCTTGTAAAGCTTTCCAAGCTCTTATAGAACTCACTAGCAAACTATGATCGAGCCAGCGTCTATTCAAATACTTGTAGCGTTCCATATCTAGAATTCCTGATTCTCCACCACCAATTAATCCTCCCGCAGCTTCACCATACTTATTTAAATATGGAGGATTTAACCTAAAATATGCAGTTCCACCGCCCTCGGTCGCAAAAAGAATACCACCTCCAGCGGGAATAGATAATCTCAAGATATTGTATGAAGGTGAAAACCTTATTCCATATCCATGTGGGTTCATGGAGCATTCATGACTGCCTTTTGATGCATGTACTCTATTGCATAACAGGCAGATAACTTGTTCTTCATATTTCTGACCTGAGCTATCGTGCATGCTGAATCCTTTGTCTAAATAATCAACGACTTTTGAAGGGATTAACGATAAATGCACTGGGCCTGGGAATTCACGAATTAATGTGACACGTGAGATATCGTCGGTCATTGGGACCGTTGAGACATCACCAGCACGAGCTTCAAAACTGTCATCATCTGTAGAAGCTAGGATCATATCATCGAATGAAGGAATAACTTGGTCCTCGTTTTGACTAACATTCAAAACACTCATCATTACTTTAACCTGATTTCTAAAACGCACATATAATGAACGAAGAATATTATAGATGTTTGTTAAAACTTCATCCGTAAATTTAACCTCGTTCTTGCTATCACAGTCACTGCAAAGCTTTCGTAGTGCTTTAATCACAGGTGAGTCTATAGGAACATGGAAATCAAACGTCACTCCATCAAATTTTAGTGATGTATAATCCTTTTCAAGTCTATGGACCAACGACCCAATAGTAGTTAAGAACCAGCATGCAAGTTTATACCTGGTCAAATTGCCTATTTTTTCATTTCCTCTTAGATATGATGTTAATATTGACTGAACTATTCCCATCTTCGGATCACGCAAGGCAAAATCGCATCTCATTTCATCTGTTTCCTGATCATAGTCATCATCATCATATCCTAATACTTCCTCAGGCAAGTAATTTATTAATAACCTGAATTGAATAACGGACCGCAATAGAAGAATCTGAATATTCGGTATCTGCGGATTCTGGTTAACTTTATTGAGAAGAAGATGCTCAACTTTATTACTCATATCCCATTCATCAGCACGGCTTGCAATTTCATACATCTCTATGGTATTTCCAACAAGAGAAGACAAATTCATCATTAATGTTTCGAACATCGGTCCAAATCCAAAATCAATATTCCAAAAACTTGGATAAACATGCAAAATACGTCGTAACTGATCCATGACTTTCTTATATTCAGGTGAATCATTATTTGCAAGCAGGTGTGACACCTTGGAGTCAAATAAAATTTTCACTAACGAGCAGGCATTGGAACCCCCATTATCAGATGATATTTCTTCGACAGGTACTGTAGGTTCACCAACGGCGCTGATTTTGAATCGGGGCATAATGAACGACGGAATAAATGTGTTGCAATAATTCTCGCAGAGTGGACATTTGAAGCTGGTGAACGAGTAATGCTTCTTTTCAATCATGTTCAAGAAGCAACTGAAATGCATTCCATGAGGACAACCTGTAATAACACTTTGGGAGTTAACAGCAGGCTGATACTGGGCAAATGATCTAGCTTCTTCACGTTCTGCTTCTGTTTCATGATCCCTGTGCACATTCTTACTAGCTCCAGGAATCATATCCACAGAACAACGGCATCCCTCGTCATGCAAGTCAGGTAAGTTCCAAAATACCGACGATGATGAGATCAATGCTGGAATACCAAATACTTCATCTTCCTTATTTGGCTTACGACAAAGAATACAGGTTTTGCAGTCATCTTCCAATTCGGCGAAACCTTTTCCCTCTTTCGTTTCTTCGATTGGTTCTTCCGATTCATCAATTGAATGCTGGTCTTTTAATTTCTCCTCTGTTTCCATCTTTTCAAAGTATTTCTTGTTCTTCTTCAAAAATTGATTCTGTTGATTATGCATTTTAGCCAAGATCCTCTTTTGTCTCTTTCGAGCAAGCCTGCGGCTTCTTTCCATCTTGGTTTCCATCGTCTTACCTTGACCAGATTTTCTATAATTGTCGATATGCTCCTGACCAAAGCAATCAACTAACGATTGCATAACATCATCGTCCTTTAACAATAATAATTCCATAATTGTAGATGCCTTCTTAGCCAAGGCCTTCGAAGATTCACTTCCTTCAACAATAGTTAAAAGTAGATTGGCAATTGGAATATCAATAAATGATTGTAAATGATGTTTATCAGGTCCATATCTGATACTATCATCAAGAATGATAGCATGTAATAAGTGTAAAGTAGCACTAAGGTGATTATCGTTACGCTCAGAATCTATTGCAAACCTTAGTGCCTTATACAAGAACTTAGCAAATAATTTGGATTTGAAGAACTCAGCAATTGGTTCCGTAAGTTTTAGGTCATGATTGTTCAAATGATAAAATTGAGGTTTGATAACGATATCACTGATGTCTTTCTTTTTCATTGCTGCAATCTTATTTAGCTGTGCCTCCTGTACATCATCCGCAGCTGTACATTCATTCAATGGATCCATTGGATCCAATTTCAAATATAATGCGTCTTTCAATGTATATGCACCATAAGTTTTAACGGATGTTGGTGGAATATATTTGCTAACCTCTTCAAACGCTCTATCGAAATATGGCAGGCCATCACACTTTTCTTTTAACACGGAATGTCTCATTGGCTCACAGCATAGAGTGTAACAAACCAGTGCTCTAGTGTGAAGATATGTATTATCTTCACTCGATAAAGCTGAGTCAAATGGAAGGCGGAACATGAGAAGATTATAGAAGTTGGTAACCATCTCTAGAAGAATCGAAGAACTCTTGTCTTCATATATAGATTGATCGAATGGAACAACAACGCCTGGTCCTGAAATACAGTTACCAAATTCCCAAATCTTAAACATATCATTAAGAGAAATAATGCCCAACCTGATTCCAGTTTGAATCATATTTAGGTTAGCCTCTGGATCAAATAATGCTGCGTTCAGGCGAACTTGGGTCTCCACACTGGTTCCATTTCTAACCCAGAATCCCATAAGAACCTGTGAGGAAAGTACGCATGTTTGGACGCTATTGCAAACTGGACCAAATTCAAGTCCCTTAGAAAGCTCACTGGCAGGGATATGTGACCATCCAGAAGTGGAAGCTATTGCAGAATCATTAGAATCCAGAGGCAAGATCAATTTGTCACTATAGAATTTATAATTCATGCAAATAACCTGTAATAACGATTCAAGCGGATGAAGTAATGAAACATGTGATGATGAAACCAAAGGAATGTTATTAGCAGTCTTTTCCCTGTATCTATAATCAAGGAAGTTTGACAAGAATCTCACTGCATATTCCACATCGGCATTGGGCTTCTTGATTCCAGCAACCAAATTTCCCACAGACTTAACTAGCCTATAAATAATCACTCCAAATTTGAAGTATGCTTTATAGTTTAGATCCTCATTTTCAGCATGCTCTCCTGTCTTTCTAACAATCTTATATGATTCTTGGAAAGCCGAAACAATGGCAATAATATAGATAAAATGATCAAATTCCAGTAATTTATCTGAGCCTGGCTTCAAAAACGATACGATAGTTCCCAATCCACGGACTATCTGTGGTTGTACATCGATTAAGCGTCTGACAAATAGTTGAGGTCTAAATGCAGAAAAAATGTTTGCAGAATATACAATTGGAAGAGGTGTAGGAGTCATATGCAAAGGTAAGACACTAGCCAAGCAGCTTTTCAAAGCATTGATCAAAAGTCCATCGTTGAGTAAAATAGTACCGATGGCGGGATCATGATACACCTGTAATCGGAAAGATTCCAATAGAGTAAGTGTCCATTCTCTATCTCTATTTTCGTTCAAATATTCAAGAACCGGGAGCATAGCCATAATCTGCTTAGCGAAATTGAGTCTTGCCTCTGCAGTATCAGTAATGCTAGTGATGATGAAGCTTTTCAAAAGTTTTCGGGTTTTCTTAGACATCCGCATATCTAAATAAAACAATAGTTGTAATCTCGTAGGCTTGAATCCACAGATATTTGTAATTTTAGGAGTGATCTGAATCATCTGTGAATTCGAAATCATGAATTTTGCAAATTCGAAAGGTTGAGGAAGAGTAATTAAACCTCTGGAAGTAATTGGTATCTCTGAGTGAGCCAAACTGCCATCAATCTCCGTTGAATCCTTATCATCGAAGACACTATTTGAGATGTAGCATGCATCATATTCTCCTACCAAGAGAAGCTGAGAAAGAGTACTTTTAGCAAATTCACATACATGTGGATTCCATGAGACGGTAAGATCATTGATCCACTCTATGGCGGCATTGGACACACACATTCTGTTAGCACCATGATTAGAAATGATGGTGCCAATCAAACCAGAATTCCTAATTTCTGATAGTGGATATTCGAGGTCATCCGGGTTCGAAGCTGATGTTATGGCACACCAACCATCTTTATCGATTCTTGTAGTCATCTGAATGCAAGGCATTACCTGATGGTCTTCGTCCACTGCGGATGATAGTGCTTCCAGAGCACCATCCCAGCTATGCATCTCATCGTTCCAGACGATCAGCCACCACTTGAGCTTATCTGGTTCTTCTTCTTTATCTTCGCCATATTTACCCATTGGCATACGGGCGTGTGTATCGGCAGTCACGTCCCAAGCGATGATGTCTTGAACAGTATCACCATGTGCAATGGGTAGTGCGGCTGTGTTCAAAGACTCGAAGTCCAAAAAGTACTCCAAAGCAACTTGAATTGCCTCGTGGATTGCATTCTTTACCTCTTCCGATAGTGGCGGATAATCTTTATCTTTCTGGGCCTTATTAGCAAGACAATCGAGCGGATGCTTCCAGGATGCATCATCACCACAGTCACATATGGCATATCCATCGGAAATGTGCATCGCAACATTATGATCCGAATGCTCTCGCTCGTTAAAGCATCGTGCACACATACAACACGTTGGATCAACTCCACAGTCGTTGCAATTATACACGGGCTGACCCGGTGGGATCTGATAGGCACATATTCTTCCGTTGTGTGAATGTATTTGTTCGTAGGCTCTGCCATTATTACTATAGAAATCGGTTGTCGATGTTAATGCCTGTTGATAAGATGTGGGGAAGTCATCGGATTCAGTGGTATGTGGAAATAATACATCAAAGCTTGCCCCCTCGTTGGCTGCTGCAAAATAGAGAATTCTCTTAACAGTGCGCTTTATGTCCTTCATAGTTAACGGATAGAACTCGCTATGGTTGACGATATCAGTCAAATAGAAGGCCAGCGGCTTGTCTGGGCCAGCAATTGGAAGTTCTGTTGAGCTGGCTGGATTCGCCAGGTGATTTTGATCGGACATGATGGAAGAGAGTCAGATGTTAACCTCGATAATGTGAAGAAAAAGTAGTGTAGTATGGAGTGAACGGAGTTGAATATTTGATTTGAATTTGATTTCAAATGAGATGAAGCGAGGGTGAAAAATAATTGGATTGGGGATTCAGAGAATGTGTGAATGACAAATGTGGAGGAGATATAGAAGGTAATGGACTGCAAGTAGTGAATTAGGGTTGCTTTGTACATATAGACAATTATTGTTAAGGATTATATCTGTTAATAAATCAGATTGACGCAATTCTATTAAGTCCATCCCGACGTTAAACTTATATTACTCAGCATTGGTCACATCTTGACTTGGTAGCCCAAATCAGGAAGATCTCAAAACAGATAATTTTTCGCATTTTATTTTCCTTCGTCAATCAACGTACATATAGTTGTTTCATCTTTACTACCGATCCATCGATCAATACTAACTGTGATCAAGCTTAAAGGCAGGCAACAGCAACTAAGAAAGATTGCAGGTAGAAATATAATACGAAATCATTAATAAAAAAAATCAGCAGAATACCCATCTTTCAGTTTCATCACTACTTCCAGCCCTATAATCATGGATCAACGAGAATCGACGAAGGCTCTCCTAAGGGAGTACCTATCGGGGCTACCCCAGAAAAATAAATATGTGCTCTCCCCGGCAATGGCCGCGAAGTTGAGACAGACGATCGAAACCTTCCTATTAATCGAAGAGAAAGATATCGCGCCCCCGCCCGAAAATGATCACTACCACGTTGGTCGCCCGTGCGCGCGCAAATTTCACAAAGGAGAAACATGTTACCGCTGTCTTACATGTGGATACGATGAAACGTGTGCGCTATGTTCATACTGTTTCCAGCCCGAACGTCACCGGGGGCATCAGGTGCATCGTAGTATTATCCAGCGAGATAATGCCGGATGCTGTGACTGTGGTGACCCAGAGGCCTATGTACACCCTCTCTGTAACTACTACTACGGTAAAGGGGTAGAACAGTCAGAGGAAGGTATGGATTCGTCCTCTTCAACGAATTCGCAGTCACAATCATCATCAATATCATCTTCCTCCTCGTCCCAGTCATCACCACCGCATATAACCTCGCAGTTTGTAGATAACTTCGAAGACGTAGTTTCGGTACTATTGGATTATCTGATTGATGTTAGCTGGCAAGATCTCTCTAGTCTTGTTACCCCAAAGACACGTCAAGACGTGGCCCGTCTCAGTGAAGCTACCAGACTCGATACTGCCTGGTATGGGGTCGAAGATTCGAATTCTACTCAGTATGCCTTGATTGTCTACAACGACCTACTACATCAATATAGAGATGCCGTTCAAAGAGTCAGATTTACTACGGGGAAAAAAGTAGAGTTTGCCGAAATGATTGTCACTCAGTGTCAAACACGTGGTAGAGCCATCGTGATGATTTCAGACGATGTTAACCTATTGCTTCAGAGGCAACAGGTGTTGACCACTACAGGTCTCACTGGATCTATTCGCAGTACCAGAGACGTCTTTCGAGAGGTCATGTGCGATCAAATCGCTTCCCTCCTCTTTGATCTTTCTCAGTCTGCCTTGGTTTCCAACTCTTCTGCTTTACGTGATACTTTCGCTAGAGTTGTACTCAGCCCTCACCATGATGGATGTTTACATCCTCCGGTCCCTGTCTACAAAGATGGTGTCTTCCTTTCTCCGCCTTGTCTTAGTTATACACCCTTCCGTGCAGATTTTCCCGGTGCATCTCTCTCATGGGGGATCCCAGATGAGGTGCTGAACGAATGCCACTATCGAGACTTGGCCCAGGCGGCTGATTCTGCCAGACGTATCAATGGAGCCCTGGCCGATGCTAATTTGCCTTTTGCTGCTTCTCGGTTCCAGTATTTGCTCTTTTGTGATATCAGACTTTCACGCTCTTGCCGTCAAAAGCTTCATGACGCGGCTGTCCAGGTTTTAATCAACAACCTGCGTTATAAAATGCTTTCGACAGCCCAATTCTTGGATATATACAGTAACCTTCTGACGCTCTTTCTGTCGTTCGATAGGGAACCCGAATGCTCGATCATGCCAATCCTTACCACCCAACTTTTTACTTGTCCTTCATCATGCGCTGCTATACTGCGTCATGGTGATGTTCTAAGAATGATCCGGTCCGTGGATCATTACTTAAGGCTTGGTACCACCAAGGGCAACCCAGTGCTTTGTGCCCAACAAAGAACAACGGATGGCTTACTTTGTCGATCGCTTAAAAATAGACGTTGGGGCCATATCTTTATGGATCTCAATTATATCATTACACGGAACCCAGAAAATGAAGGTATCATTCATTTCTTATACGCTTTTCCTGCTGTGGTTCACATGTTTAGTTTGATCCAATCCAGACCCCAGTTAGTTCGTCAGGCAAATCGTCATGTGGAATATGAATTCACCGACTACGGTGTTTTCTTTAATGCTGTGTCTCTCATTGTTCATTTTGGTGAAAGCATCGGTAAAGTAATCAACAGACTTCCGGAAAATGTTTCTGTTAGACAGTCAAATAGTCCGAAGTATCTGACCGATCTCATATACCTCCCACTAATTGAGAAATTGGTAGAAATAGCCTTTGGTTTGAACCCGACTAATGAATCAACTTTGGCAGTTGATGAAACTTTCTTGGTTACTGCACCTTCTTCTACATCGGGTGAGCAGTCATCTGATCCCTTACCTATTACATCTCCTACCACCCCACCGTCTATCATCACAGAACGTGAGGAACCCGTTGTATTTGCTACATTCAATACTTCAGATGGCCAGCAGTTAAGGCTAGTTAAATTTGAGGTTCTCACTGGCCGTGTTAGTTTCCTCCATCCATTGCATGCTTTACTTGGTTGGATCATTGAAGCAGATCGTAGTATTAGCTCCCCTGAACGATTAGCGCGAGTGGTACAATTGATGGATTCAATCACACTAGCAAAGGTTCCAAATGCTCAGCCAGGCGATGGTCATAAGGCAATTTTGGATATTGCGCTACGAACCATGGTTCTTCTGTCACAGATCAAGGTGGGTCTATGGGTGAGAAATGGTCTCAGCGTGAGAACACAGATGAATATCTACAAGTTTTCCGGAATCCGAGAATGTGGATTTATGAAAGACCTCATGCTTTCTCAACTTCTATGTGCTTCCTGCCCACCAGAAGAAGCATTCTGGACTCTTATTTCTCGGTGGGATTTAGAATCATGGTGTACCGATCAACCTCAAGATGGACCATACGGTGCACAGCATACTCCAGAAATGGTTACTGAATTCTTGCTCTTCTTGATAAATCTTCTGACAGAAGACTTCCATTTACACAAGCGTGATGCCATTGATGTGCTTGACCTGGTCATTGCACGTGAGATTATCCATACACTTTGTTTCAAGCCTTTGAATTATAGTCAACTAACTTCTGAAATACCAGAACATCTGTGCTCCGAAAAGCGTTTCTTCATAGTATTTGACCGTTGTACTGAAGAGGTTGGCAATAAATCTGATATAGATGATGATCCTTCAACTCTGGATCACTTAAAAATGTATCGCTTAAAGGAGAACTATTACTCGTTGGTTGATCCATTCTATATCTATTATTCTGCGAATCGACGTGAAGAATGCATCCAATTGGTCAAAAAGAGACTTAGAGCAAGTAAGCATGGCAAGGCTAATGCTAAAGCTATTCCTCTTTCAGCCATTGTAATTCCTCCAAAACATGTTGACTGGTCTGATAGTCCATTTGCACGTTTGGCATTTTTACCATGTTGTCCTGCATTCCTCAATTTTATTCACCATACTTTGGATCGCTGCCTACATTTGCAGTCTAATAAGTGCTCTGCCGCTTACAATGTCGATACATTACTCTCACTCACATTACATTTACTTCATATCGCTTTGGATCAACAAGATTTGACACATTTCGGTTCTGAATTCTTTATTAATTCCGGGATTCCCCAGATTCTCTTTGATATGTTGATGGATGATGCATACGCCAATTTTGCTCCCAAGGTAAGAGCCATTTTGGATATATTCTGTCATCAATCAGGACTCACTGTAGAAGAGGTTCAGAGAGCCATCCCAAATTATTCAAGGGATATTGTTTTACCAGATTCGGGCTTTGATAAAGCTGCTCAACTCAAATTGAAGAAAAAGCGAATGGCCAAATCAAAGAGAGATCAAATTCTTGCGAAAATGAAGGAACAGCAACGTAGATTTGCCGAGAAGCATTCTAGTGAAATTAAAATGGAGGAAGAATCTGATTCTTCTGTTAATACTGCTAACGAGGCACCATTCGAACAAGACACCAACGTTTCCCTCTTTGAAGATATGAAATATGCTTGGAAATATCCTGAAGAAAGATGTATTTTCTGTCAGATGCCTGCTAGGACACCTGATGAGCCATTTGGAATCTTTAGTTTTGCATCATTAAGTAATGAATTCCGTTCCGTTCCTTACGATGATAAGGACAAATATTGGTTTTACAAAGCATTTTCAGGAAGTCAAAATTTGGATGAACGCCCAGGGAAAAAGACCTCAAAGCTATCATCATATCTCGCTCATCTTGAACAAAGCTCAAATGTCGGTCCTGGGTTCCCCAATGGTGACATTTGTTGGAACGAGAATCGTACTGTCATTACCAGTTGTTGCCATGGTATGCATTTTTCCTGCTTCTTGGACTATGTTCAATCTCTGAAATCGAAGCAGGCATCTCAGTTGACACGTACAATGCCTGAGGAGTCCCAAAAATTAGAATTTCTCTGTCCCCTCTGTAAGGCTGTCAACAACATGTTCATTCCAGTAATTTATTCCTGGAACAATGATAGATTTGATCTGGAATTTAAAACCCCAATCACTTCTCAGCAGATCTCTGATTTCATGAATCCTGGATTCATTTCCAATATTGAAGATATAAATGAATCTTCAGTTAGTGATATGATTCGAGAAGAACTTGTTAGTTCCTTTAAAGCTAAGATTAAAGCAGGTCATTGGTTTATAAAAAACGATGCCTTAGATTCTAGTTCATTGACTCTAAAGGCCATCTCTCATGCAATGGATTCATTTGGTGTGTTATCAACACCCTTAGAAAGTGTTAGTGACGTAATTACGTCTACTATTGCATCTGTAGAGATTTCCCTTCGGGGACTTGGGTACAGTGAGAAAGATACCCAATTGGTTCACAGCAATGATGGCACCCATATTCCGTTGATTCTTTCGCAACTTTCTAGTCAAATTATTACTACTTTGCGTGTATGGTGCCAGTTGCGGGACCTACAACGTTGTGAAGAGATATTTACAAAGCATAAAGATGTTGTACCATCACATGCAGTGTTAAGTTATCCACAAAGATTATTAGGATTAATAATCAATGTCATCGAAAATGAACAGTTAATTTACGAAGGAGAAGATTTCTTTAAGCTACTTGTTGGGGTTTTACCCTTGCAGTGTCTTAACATGAGCTTCCAAAAGCTTTTATTTATCTGTTACGTTAGGCATGTTAAGCAGAGTCTTTTAAAGGTGATGATTGTTCTCAAGCATAGGTGCACAGGATTGAATACAGAATTACTATCTGATAGTGTAAACACACCTTTGTCCGAGGACTTATCGACATGCTTATGCAATGCGTTTGCGAAAGTGATGGATTCCACTGCAATTGTGATTAAGCCATTAGTGGCATCCGTTGTTTATGATATGACCATTAAATTGATTCTTCCCTTCTTGCGCAGATCATTGATTTATGCATACATCATGTTTGGAAATTTCAAACGAGCCAATCAAACTTGGAAATCAGATGGTAATAACGATGAATGTCATAAAATATGTTCATTTTTAAAGCTTCCCTCGATTAAACAGATTATTTTATCGATGGATCTAAATAAGATTGATTCAATTACGCAAGAGAACTGGGATCATCTTTACAATTCGGGAATATCATATCCTGGTGTTATAAGTTTGTTACAATTACCAGAACAGCTCAACACATTTTTCACTAAATTATGTGTTCCTAATACCAATAAGGAAAAGTTTATCCGGGAGCCTGCGATATGTCTCTACTGCGGTACGATATTGGACATACAGAAAGCAGATTATGGTGATAGATACGGTTCATGTTACACCCACTTACAATGGGACTGTTTAGATAGTGATGGACGTGGATTATTCTTCATTCCACGAAATAACTGTGTTCTCTTACTTGAAGAGAAGAAAGGAACCTTTATTAAAGGACCATACCATGATATCCATGGTGAATGTACGACAGACTCTAAAAAAGCACACGATTTGTTTTTGTCGCATAAGAGATTTGATCAAATTGTACGGAATATTTGGTTAGAGCACGATATCCAGAATCATATAGCAAGACAGATGGATAGCAGAATTGATATAGGAGGGTGGCTGACTCTCTAATACTGCAAGGCAGGCCTTGTAAAAAAATATAGAACTAAATATAGAAGTAATTGTTGTGTGGTATGTCTTTAATTAATCTTTTAGGGAAATAAACGTACCGTTTTTGGAAGGTTCTATTATTAAAAAATTGAGTCTAGCCTTAAAAAAGTTATTAATTATTGAATTAGAGCCATTTGGATAACAATTTTTCCCCTTTTCGGATTAACATAGCCTCATTTTTTTGCTTTCCAAGCAGCACCTATCTTACTCAATAAAGCTAGTTCATTACCATGGAAACTTCTCTGTAAGGCAGAATTAATGATCTAAACAGATTTTGTTAATCAATTTTCTTTGTTTTGTCTGCATGCAGTTTCAACTTCCAGCCTTCAAACAATGAAAGGTACCTAAAGATTTGCTTTTGTTCGTTTTCCTTATCCTGATGTTTTATAATCCGGTAATTCTGTTTATAATCATACGGGTATATAAAGAGGTATGCATGTCCTCCAAATTGTACAATCTTTATCGTGTACACTACTCTTTATATTCTATCATCATCACAAATAATATATTAATCAAATCAATATCTCAAAATGAAGTTTTCTACTACTTTGGCCTTTGCCACTGCTGCTGCTGCATATAACACTACCATCATTGACACAATTACTACCTGTCATGAAAACGGTCCATGTTACACCAGCACTATTATAGGTCGGAACACTACCAGAAATGGTACTATAAGTACATATGTTGGAGGCGCTCCAGCTGCACATGCTAACGTTATGGCAGCTGGTGTTGCTGCCATCGCAGCCGGTGCTATGTTGCTTTAAGCATAGTCCTCAGTACTTTAAGTTCCTCGGAAAACGGTCCGAGGTTCTATTAATTTAGCTACATTCTGTTTTGCTACTGAGTCCTCTTTTTTTTTTAGAATAATTAATTCTTTTGGTTAATAACAATAGGGTAATCAATACAGTTTTTAATATATCATTGATAATTATAATTCGTAAAAGCGGTATTTAGATAAGGAGGAATGTATGCAGTGATCATAATAATTCTCAATGATCGAAACTTAAATGATGATCTAAAGAAATGAGCAGCCAAAATGAGGCGATATTAAGTATAGCTACTAGTTTAACAGCCGAATTAAAATGATATTATACAAATTGAACGTGTGTTGCGTCCTATGGAATCTCGTAAATGTACAAAGCAAAAATCCTGAAACTTATATCGTTCATGCTCAAGCGTAGTAGTATCTCTGCTGGTTGGCATAACCATCTTGGGGATGGTAATACATATTTGGATTGTTGTAGGCTTTCTCCCTCGAATCTGGAGGAGGGGGTGGTGGTGGAGGTGGTGGATTCTTGCGTCCACAACAATTACAACAGCCATCACTGCAACACCAACAACATGATTTCATCATGTTCACACCACAGCAGATAACGTTGCAGACAATAGATATAAGCCACAATACGATAAGACATCCTATAACGATGCACACAATGGCCACAATCTTACACCATTTCTTATCCATACATTTATTCCAACCACTTTTGGCTTCATCTTGGAAATTTCTTTTACCAAGAGCAGTAGATAGGGTACTAGCCATGGCTGCAGGGCAGAGAGCCTCGTTTGCATTCTCCGTCAATGCTTGCCAGTTAAAATTGTCTTTTATCACTTGAGGAATAATCATATTTGATGTTTGAATAGTATATGGAAGCCAAATAAAGTACGCTTCGTATTGAAAGGGGGTAAATAGTACTCTTATATATATATGCAATGGAAAGAAGATGTAGTTCGTACTGGCTTAGATCTATTTTCGCTGAAAAAAAAAAGGTTGATTGTATACAATTTCACACAATAGAATTTTATTTTTTTTTTTAGAAAGAAGATCATTCATAAATTTTCGAAAGAATAAGCCACTACCCCTTCCAGCCATCTTTTTTTAGTACTAATTGAGCTTAAATGCATACGCCGGACATTGTTTGATATGAAAAGAGTAATGCAAGAATAATGAATATGAAGGCTCAGTTGATAATATAGGAGGAGCAGCTTTGTGATAAAGCCTTTTGGTCTCATCGGCAAATGAGTGTATAGATTTTCGGTGACCTCAAACGTATATTTAATGATTAATTCTACTTTTAGCAGTTATTGATGAACTTTCATCTAAGGATTTTCTATTCTTCTATTCAAAACTTAATCTTTTTACCCTTCTTACTCATATCCACATCTTTAAAGAAGGCTCCGTAGGCACTATGAGTCTTCTTCTTTGTGTATGAACCAAACTTCAGAAGATCATCTGGAACTGGTTGATTTGCTGCTCTCAGAACATTGATCAAGGCACCGGATAGATGCTTTTCTTCTTTGGTGAAGAGTGTGTGTGCGATACCAGAATGACCTGCTCTTCCTGTCCTACCAATTCTATGGACATAATCCTCAGCAGTAAGTGGGAAAGTAAGATTTATCACAACTTTCACATTAGGAATATCCAATCCACGGGCAGCGACATCTGTAGCCAACATTAAATTGCATCTACCTGTCTTGAAACTATCTAAAGCTTCAGCTCTCTGTGCCTGACTTAAATCCCCATGTAAAGCAGCCACATCGTAGCCGTGATAATGTAGATCTCGTTCCACTCTTGCAGCCTCTTTCTTATATAATGCAAAGATTAAAACCTTATCGTTCCGATTCTTACCCGATTGATATTTCTCTAATAGCTCGAATAACCGTTCCCTTTTCTCTTCAGGCTCTATCACCTCCACTATTTGTTTAATATTCTTATTGGCTGTCAATTCATCTCTATCACCAATTGAGATCTTAACAGGCTCATTCATGAATGTAGAGGCCAAATCTCTCACCTCCTTAGGCCAAGTAGCTGTAAACATTAATGTTTGTCTCTCTGCCATCACTTGACTAGTAATACTCTTGATATCTTCCTCGAATCCCTTTTCAAGCATTCGATCAGCTTCATCAAGAATCAAATAATCGACATTTCCAAGATCCACCGATCCTTCCTGTATAAGATCCAACAATCTACCAGGTGTAGCAATGACAAACTGTGATTTTCTCACTTCTTTCCTCTGCTGTTCTTTAGGAACACCTCCATAGATACAGACACAATGTAAATCGGTAGCATCGGTCAACTCCTTCATATTATCGTAAGTTTGTGTTGCAAGTTCTCTCGTAGGTGACAATATTAGAACTCTAAGTTTCTTTGATCCGGATTTTATCACTCTATCAACCGCTGGAATACCAAATCCTAAAGTTTTACCCGATCCCGTCTCTGCGACACCTATCACATCGTTTCCATTAAGGAGATATGGCCATGATGCTGCCTGAATTGGGGTAGGCTTGTCGAACTGTTGTAACAATTTTTCTAGCCTGAGATCAAGTCCTGCACCTTTAAGTGATTCGATGGTCAGGAAAGGCTTCAAGTGTTCACCCTTCATGTCATCTATCGTAACCTGGTTCTCCTTCATGAATTTCTTGACTTTATCATCCGCAGCATCATTTTTAAGTGTATAACTTTTCTTACTTTGTTTTGAGGATTCATCAGCTTTAGCTGCCTCTTCGTGGTGCTTATGATGCTTATGGTGATGGTGTTCCTTTGATTTCTTTTCAACTTTAGCTTTCTTGAGGTCTGGCTGTTCATCCTTTTCATCATGATGGTGATGATGATGATGGTTGTGATGGTCGTGTTTTCTCTTTCCGGATACTATTGTATCAGTCATTTTTGGTATATCTTATGTAGTATATTTGTTGATTTAACCAATTTTAAAAGAAGTCCTACTGGGACTTGATACATTTTCAGCTTAAAATTTTTCACTCAGTAATATTCAAATCTTTTTTTTTTTTTTAATTTTTTTTCCTAGGAGAATTACTAAATTAAGAGAAATCCTCGTTTATTAACTATATTTTACATTATGAAACTATACACTTCACATTATTGAAAGTAGCAATGCAATGGCAAAGGCTGCTGTAGATGAGCGACCAACATTCGGTATCAGGTTGTTGGCGAGGGCACTGCTGGAAATCGTAGACGCTTTAGAGGCACTTGAACTTGAAGTTGCTGATGTATACACCGAGCTTAAAGTTGAAGCTGCTGCTGCTTCTGATGAGGTAGCACCAACGCCACTTTCACTCTGTGTGTCTGAATCTGCACTTAAACTTGGCAGGCTTCCAGATTCTGTCTCGGAAGAGCCAGTCGATTCTGTCTCGCTAGCATCGCTACTACTGTTAGAGTCACCATCATCACCTGTGGTAGAATCACCAGCCGCTAATGCGACGAATTCTGATGATCCTTTATCGCTTCTACCCATAACTTTGCCGTTAACTGCTTGGATCGAAGACCAGTCACCGGATTTATCCGAATATTTATACTCTGATCCAGAAGAATAGTCCGAAACAACCAATCTCTTAACACCCATAACGAAAGGTGCCTTCGAATAATCGGTAGAACCTCCTGCCCATTCTATCACACCTTCGCTATTACTAGAATCACCACCAGCCCATATTCCGAAGAAAACACGCATTGGTGACTGTGGGTATCCGGAAGAGGTATCGTTGGCAAGTGTTCTAAGTAATTTACCGTCGAAATACCATTTTAGCGCAGATGGAGTCCAATCTATGGTATAGTTATGGTATTCTGCACGAGCATCCGAGATGGTATGATATTCACCACGATCATATGTAGAAGTATTTCCCTTGGAGAAGAAATTCGACTGCACTTCTTCACCTTTACCACCGAACCATTCAAGATCGATCTCATCTAAGTCATCACTTTGAAGATAGAATGACGAAATAATACCGGTACCTGCAGCAGATTTAAGTTCCACCTCTAATCTTCCAAACATAATGTAATAATCGGAAACAAGCGATGGATTATCCAACTGTTTGGCTAAGGTAAAGTTCACACCGTCATCACCATATGTGATCCTCTTAGGGAAATGATATGCTGAATAATGAGAACTTTCCTTCTTGAAATCATCCGCAATAGCTGTAGCTAATGCTGGATCTGCTGAACAGCCAGATGCTGACAATGGATCACACGAATAAACTGATGAAGCCTGCTTAGATCCATCCAAATCTGATGTTTCTAACGTCTCAGATGCAACCGTAGTTGTAACTCCATAATTTGGAGTCTCGTATGTAAGCGTTTCTGCTGGTGTATCTTCATAGTTTACACTAGCACCATATGCCGTTGCACTGATGACGAGCAAGGTCTTTAAAACCGAGCGTGCGAATGTCATAGTAAATTTTGCAAGTAGCCGCCGAATAAATTGGTAATATAATCTGAAGGTTAGGTCTGGCGTCTAGTTACTGAATTGGATTCTATTTTATATTTATATATTCAATCATTCCCCCTCTCCCTGATCTGATCTCATACTTCTATTCTTAATTTTTCACTCTCTATTCAAACAATCCCCAAGATGTCCAGTCCCATCCTTGATTCTCTTTCATGTTAAATTTTGTCGTTTTTTCTTTCTTGGTCCTATTATTTCCCATTCTGGGATCAAACAATAAGCTAGACGCCAATTCAAAGTTTGCCCAATAGAGCCCGAGGATCGACTGATTTAATTTTTTTTTTTTTTTTGCTGTGCCTCGAGTGCATCAATAGGCTATTTAGACCCATTCTTCAGTATTATGTATACAAAAATCATTCTCATAACCCAGCCATTTTGCTTCGCCTCCTAAGAGGCTCAATGCTAAAATAGGCAATTACACATACGCTATCAGTACAAAGAGAAATAAAGAAAGGGACGGTGACACATATATCGGCATTTTGATTAAGCCTTTCCTTTGACCGTCAAGCCATAAACACTGGCATTCTCTGCCAATGCTAAATCTAATAATGTATTTCAATTGATCATGATGTTACTTTGATGTAAAGCGCAGGTTTCAAAACTGTAACAGCGTCGTCTTTAATTCGCTACACATCTTGCTAAAAGTATCTATCGATTTAACTCAATTAGGACAATTAATATTAGAAGTACAGATCCATATTAAAATTCATTAATCAATGCATAAAATCAATTCGCCAAATTTCCATTGTTTTAAAGGTGGCTTGTCTGTGAAAATATACCTTCTCTGTATATTGATGTCATTTGTCTATGTGTATATGACCTTTATGATCCATTGAACAGCCTTTGCAAATCACACTTATTCCATGCTGATGTAAACGGTTGCTCTCTTCGATAAATGATGAGGCTGTGTCTTGTGGGATCCAAACCGGCTCGTCATCTGGCTGAAAACTGAAATATGGATGTAAGAAATCCTTACGCTTTGGTTGTGGATCTTTCATTGCATTAGTGTCCCGCTGTAAGTTAACAAGACATTCATATGGTATTGTATCAATGCTTCTTCCAAATTCAGTATTCATCTTAATGTGGGCCCATATTGTAGTTAGAAGGAGTATAATCATTAAAATTCCCATGATAGAGCATGCACTTTTTCCATCGCTATCTTTGACCACAAAAAGTAATCCCATAAGGAATATTTCGAGACAGTAGATTCCCGCAAACAGTTGTCTCCATGCCATAGGGTAAAGTTGGCCATAAGTTTCTGTCAACTTTCTTCTGCTAAATGAATATGATAATAGATATTTGAATGCCATAAGATCTAATAAGAAATTGATACAACAAAATACAAGGACTAAAGGTGAAATAACCGAATAAACTAACCCTATACTTGCATAAACAGAAAAAGTTGGGTAAGTCTGTCCCAGGCAAGGATCTAAATTCTGATAGCTTAGTAACCTTTCATATTTTTCTCTTGGTGTGGTATCAAAAAGCCTCGGATATATTAATCCTTGTGTAATGAATCGATAGAATTGTAGTAGTCCATTGCCGAATAGGGTTAAACCTCTATAAATGAAGAAGGAAAAAAAGAAATTAGATGCTCTTGGAAGATCTTTGGCAATGATGGATGGAACGGTGGTTGGCCTATAAACCAAATTCTCTAAAACCACAACTAACCCAGATGAAATTGTGATCACAATGAAAAGATGAAAATGTAAGAAGGAAAAGGTCCACTGTTGTAAATGAAGCTCATTTTCACTCTTAGTCAATAAGTACTTCTTATGGCTTAGCCATTGAAATATATTCATGGCAATCCCAGTTAAAAAAGCTAAAATAATTGTGGGTAAAATCCCTGCAATAAAACCTTTAATCATGCTAGGAAGTTTATTAATCCATCTAATTGTTGGTATCAATGCTGTTAGATATGGTAACTGTGATATTGATCCTGCCATAGCAACAGGAATCACCCAAAGAATAATTGTGATTGAGTACAAGCAGAACACAAAGAAGTTCCTCATATTTGAGGCAAAATCATTTTTAATTGAAAGGCTTATCCAATTAATGTCTTTGGGGTCACTTATTATTCGACAATTCAATTCTGTTTGATCCTGTGTAAGAAGAAATTGGCATGCAAGTACGGCAGCAACTGGTGTTTTAAACTTTATAAATACATTATCACTTAAAGGCATTGAATCCCCTTTAGTAAGTTCCTCATTAAAAATGGTATATTGGATTGATTTGATCTTCTTCGAGCAATTTCTTAGACCGATGCATAGATAATTGAAATTGTTAACTCTTTCACTAATCCCAGGAATTGAAATGCCTAAAGAAAGGGGATTGTCCACAAATAAGGAATTACTAAAATTGGATGAAATTCCATTTTGGGCTCGAATTATCTGCAACTCCAACTTTTCCATTCTAGATCGGAAACTCATGTAATTTTGAACTGTTTTTTCAAGAATTTTATAATCATAGATGTTCCAAATACAGTCAACAGCATCATTATCATAGCTTAGAAACTGTTTCAATGAAGCGATGGTATGGAATTTAGATTTATTCACTCCTCTAACGAGAACCACTAAAAACTTATCTGGTTCTTCATTGACCTGACGAATAATCTCTTTGTTTTTCTCTTCAATACAGTATTTGATTTCATTTCGGCAAAGATGATAAAACCATGTAACAATTAATATCGTTAAAAGGAAATGGAAAATGTACTTGTCAGCATGTAAAGGAGAAATATTTGATATGGATATGAGATCCAAGCCCCTCGCTGCACTATTTGTTGGAAAACTGTTCAAAGAATCCCTGGGAGTGCCACTCCCTTTCTTCAAATCTCCTCCATATAAAAAGTTTATTGGAACTAAAATAGGTGTTACCACGCATGTTAACATGAGAAACATGTATAGAAGCATGTATAGAAATCTAAGGAAGAAGTAGGGTTCTAGTCCTAGTTCCCTATATGATTGAATATCTAGATTAAACAATTTCTTTCCAAATCGAAGAAACCTGCGTGCATTATTGACTTCATGTACCTTGCAGAAAGGATCATAGAATGATTGGAACGAGTTGCAAAGATAGGTATATAGAATAATTTGAATCAGGCAATAAATGATTGAGAATAACAATGAGGATAAAAATGATTCCAAGGAAATCCCTGTTGAGGCTCTAACCGAATTGGTGGTCTGAGAAACGTTGAAGAATCCAATAATGTTTGATTTATCGGTCATCAGTCAATAAGATTCAATGAAATATTGGTAATTAAGCCTAATATATATTTAACTATATAGTTAAGTTAAGCATAATTAAGCTCTTAAGGCTGTGCGGCATAAAGGGGGCCTCAGGAGATGAGAAATTGTAATAACGCAACCAAATAAAATAAAAATAAAATAAGAAACAAAAATAAAAAGTACTGGATAAATTTGACTTATGCTTCCCGATCCTTTCTTTTATTAAACTACATATACACCTATATATATGGCAGGTTCATCTATTCCTACTTTTACAGCATTTATTATGACTGATCCAAAACCCGTTGCTTCTGCATCATCAATCTCACCATTTCAAAGGCTGAAACATAGGCTTACCCCCACTTTTTCCAGGATAGGATCATTTGATGGAGAAGAGGATGCGAATAACAAGGCATCCGATGATTCGGAAGAAAATGATTGGGATGAGGAGCCACCATTATCACCTTTAAGTCTTATAGGATATAAGAAAGGAACTAAGAGAAGGCTTCTTACCAAGGAACTTGCCAATGATTTGAGACAGCATATTCCGTCAGTTCTCCAGATCAGCCACACATGGAAGCTAAGATATTCTATGGAACAGGATGGTACATCTTTGAACACGTTATATGATAAATGCAAACCAGAAATTGGGGAGAATACCAGGAGAAGACGTGGATATTTCCTAGTTATCATGGATAGTCATGGTGATAGATTCGGTGCATACCTTAATGAATATTTAAGGGCACAAGATGGTAGGCATTACTATGGTAATGGGGATTGTTTCTTGTGGAAAACTGAGAGAGTTAGAGTGAAGAAATATACCTCCTCTGATGGGACAGAAAAAGTTACCGTTGATGATAACGGTTCATACGGTAGTCAATTCAGACTTAAAGTGTTTAGGTACACTCACATTAATGATTTTATCATATATTCCAATCATAATTTCATCAGCATAGGATCTGGCGATGGAAAGTTCGGATTATGGATTGATTCAAGTTTCTTACATGGTGCCACCGATCCAGTGGATACTTTTGGTAATGAACAACTCAGTCGAGATGAAAAGTTTACAATTCTAGGTTTAGAAGTGTGGAAAGTAGAGTGATAACTCTACACAGCTCTCTCTATTTCTTTTCTACGCCTCTAATTATGCATGACATCTTAATAAATAACAAGAAAGTCTTTTATAGTAAAGTAAACTAGCCAAGACTATTTGAACCCGAATAGTTTGGTTCTAACACCTTGTTTATACATCGTTGCTCCTATCTGTAGCATAATTGACCCATATGTTAGCCAAATAATCGAATTTCTCAACGTCATTAGAAGAGAATTCAACAAATTTACCCTTTGCAGCAACAGATTGATCTGCAAACTTGGGTCCACCAAGTACATCATTGGCGCAACGAAGGTATCCGTGGCAAACACTAACTTGTTCCCAACCTTTAGTAGGATAACCTTCTTCTGGTTCAACTTTTTGACCCGGAGGTGGTGGAATTACACCTACCCGTATCTGAACCGGTGAATTGTAGAATCTTCTAATACCTTCAGCATCCAATCCATCATTACCTTCACCCCCAACATCATCTTTATAATTCTCCTGATTTTTACAGTATAGGAATCCAGAGTTAATCCATAAGAGTGATTTGGCGTCATCGGAAAAGTGACAAGGATGTGTGGAACAAACCCTATGCCAAGGACGTTCGACAGTCAATGGAATTAATTGACCTGCAGAACCTGCTGGATTCTCGTTAAATCTATAAGGATTTCCCATAAGATCTTCTGCCATCCAAAATAATTCCTTGTCACCATGGAAAACGGCTCTAATTGGTTCGATCATTTGCATCATAAATGTGGCCACTACAGAATCATAGTGTTTTTTCCTGTTGATGGCTACAAGTCCCGATTCCATCATGTCTTTAAGACTGGATTTGAACAATCTCTCTCTGAGAGGATCTGCTCCGGTAGTCTTTAAACCAAGATATTTCTTATCCTTATCATCAATTTCACAGTTCCGGAACATATTAATAACCAATCGATCCAATTTGTAATGCATTTCCCTATCTCTGAAAAAGAATGTCTTTGTATCTGTATATTCAGTGGCGCCAAAGAATGTCGATATTGGAACAAGTGGGACAGTATCGGTATCCATCATCACAGTTTCTTCAAAAGAGTTAAACATATAGGCCAACAATTTGTTACCCCAGCCGCGATACAATCCCAAATATTCTGATTTCAGCGATCCTGTAACATCGGCAAATACCACATCCATTTGCTGAGGGTTTTTATTCAACATCGTTGGAGGGATCGCCCATCTTTCCAACCCATTGACTTTCTCTGTAGCCCTCTCAGCGATTCTTCTCTTTGATTCGTCAGAAAGAGTTCCCTTGGTATAGAACACTTCTATATGAACCGGGTTTTGTTCTGTACTTCTTAGTACTGATATTGCACCTAGAAGACTATCCACAAATTCATCACTTGCTGTAAACACTATACCACGGCCAGATAATCGTGACTGCATATTTCTAATGAAACAACCATAGTTAACCTGATCCTTATTATCTTCAGCATCAGGATCATCACCAAATGGATAGACACGAACCTCCGTGTATTTTGTGGTAGGATCAAGTTTTGTGAAGACAGGGAACTGACCTGTCAACCATGGTAAGATCTTGCTTTCTGCATCCAGACATGAATGCCTCATCTTATCATTCTGTTCAGCAGCAGAACTTTTAAGGAAGATAGATGAAAAGATACGAAGATGATTGAACATGAATTTTATTCTGTCCATGTAAGAATCAAAGAAGTGTTTTTCACCAGCTGCCTTAACGTATCGATATTTCTTTCGGTCCTTAGCAGTAAGATGTAACTGGGTGAGTTCGTCCTTAGTAAATTCATCATCCATTTTTTTGAACTCTTGTGTGATTTCACTCAATTCCTTTTTACCATCCTTAACTTTCGATGCAAGTTCTTCATCCAACGGTTGGAATTCATAACCTGATTGAGGTAGAATCCTATGTGCATATAAGTCGGCCTTTCTATCTCTGCTTAATATTCTGTAATCCGCTGGATCTCTATAAGTTTTAGCAAGCAGCTCAATTGGATCGACACTTTGTCCAAACTTAATGACTGGGACCTTCATCAGCTGATCAGCATTCTTAAGTATCTGTTCTTTGTCGGCGACCGGTTTAGAATCAAGAGCGTCCTTTGGTGCTATTTCATTGATATATCTACCTGGTATCTTAGCAAACTCCTCAATTGCATCGGTAATCTCCTTTGGATTATTTGTTTCCAACCTTTTCATATCCACATATCGTGAAATCACTGTATAATACAATCCATAAATCACAGTGACTAGTAGTAGCAAACGAGGCAACTTACTTTTCAGTAAGCTGCGCCTGAACATAAATCGACCCATTCCCGTTACGGATTATCAGGCGTTGCTTATCTCAGACTGTAGGGGTAAACTTAAAAGGTCGGTTATCTAAAAGAAAAAAAAAGGGGGTACAAATTTTAGTCGTGTGAAGAGAATGAAGAAAAATAATTAATCCTGTGGAGAAAAAAATGAAAAAATTAGCGTGTTTATGACCGCAAAAATTAGGGAAAATAGAATTACATTAGTCGATAAATGTAATGAATATGTTTACTTCACCGTTACTGCACCTCGATTAATGCAATAACTACATGAATTAGATATGCTGTAGAAGCATTTCAAAAAGGAGGTGCCAAATCGAGGACGTGAATCTTCGTCAAATTTTTTTTTTCATTAATATTATAATTGAATCATCCTCTGATTTGATGTCTTGGCGCTTGATGTTTTAACTTTCGGAAATTGGTTTATCTATATGCATGACGGTTTGAATTTGTTGTCAATAGATATATATATCTTCTGAATTGGAGGGAAGGATGTTTTTTTTTTTCTTTGATTCTTTTTTTCTTTCTACATCCTCCTTTTGCTTAGCCACGTCCTGCTCTGCTGAGCCACTTACCCGCATGGCTGAAGCACCCATTGATGGACACGTGCGTAGTCATTGAAAAGCTCTTTGGAGAGAAAGAAATCAGGTTTGATATGGTTCACATTAAACTGGAGTATTAGATTATATTGAAGAAACTATCTTTATAAAGTAAATCAACACCAGCTGGTGAAAGCCTCTTTCAATTATCCAATATTATTACAGAACCTACCAGCAATCCTTAAATTGAGAAACCAATTAATTGGGTCTCGGAGAAAGAAAGAAAGAAAAAAAAAAATTGAAAGTGGTATTATTCTCGAGGGAAAGAATAAATAGGAGAATATTTGCCAGATTGCTACTCTTGGATGTTTAACTAGGTTGATAATAAGTTAAGGATAACTATCACAGGATGAAGTTCGGTGAAACTTTGAAATCTTCTTTGATTAAGGAGTACTCATATTACTATATTCAGTATGATGAGTTGAAACACTTCCTTAAGATGGGACTTGAAAGAACCAATGGTAAATGGTCCGGTCAACTTGAAGAGGATTTTGTTAATAAGTTAGAAGCGGAACTTACCAAGATCTACGGATTTGCCACTTTAAAAACAAAGGAAATCGATCGTCGTATGAATGATGTTGAAAGACTCGTTGCCAGAACGGTTGAGAATTCTAAGACTGCCACACCTGAAGAGATGGAGTATTATGAACAGGACTACCAAGATTTAGAGGATGAATTAAGAGATATCATTTCAGATGTTTATGATTTGAATACTTTCACTCAATTGAATTACACTGGTTTCCAAAAGATTCTTAAAAAGCACGATAAGTTGACCAAATACATCCTCAAGCCTATCTATCAGACTCGACTTGACGCAAAACCGTTCTACAAGACTAAAACTGATGAACAGATTGTCAAGCTCTCAAAGCTGTATGATCTTGTTAGAACGAGAGGTAATCCAGTTCAAGGTGATGCTGCTGCCGGAGGTAAAACACAAAATTTCGTTAGACAGACTACGAAGTATTGGGTTCATCCTGATAACATTACCGAATTGAAGTTGATTATCTTACAACATTTGCCTGTCCTTGTTTTCAATTCTAGTAAAGACTGGGAATCGGATGATTCTGCCATCACTTCTATATACTTCGATGATGAAAAAATGGATCTATACTACGGCCGTTTGCTTAAAACAGAAGGTGCCGAAGCTGTGCGTATTCGTTGGTACGGAAATATGGATGTTGATAACATGTTCATTGAAAGAAAGACTCATCGTGAGGATTGGACTGGTGAAAAATCCGTCAAAGCTCGGTTCCCTATCAAGGAATCTAAAATTAATGACTTCCTTTCTGGTAAGTACACCGCACATCAATGTTTTGATAAGGCAAGACGTGAAGGTCGGAAATCTAAGAAGGACATTGATTCATTAGAAAGATTGGCTCAAGAGGTCCAATACCGAGTGCTCAAGGATAAACTTCGTCCCGTTATGAGAACATTCTATCATCGTACTGCGTTCCAATTGCCCGGAGATGCCCGTGTGCGAATTTCGTTAGATACGAATTTAACGATGGTCCGAGAAGATAACTTTGACGGCGTTGACAGAACGAAGGGAAATTGGAGAAGAATGGACATCGGTATCAACTATCCATTTTCAAACCTCCCACCTGCAGATGTTGAACGTTTCCCATATGCAGTTTTGGAGGTTAAACTCCAAACGCAAATGGGTCAGGAACCACCACAATGGGTTAGAGATATGGTTTCATCTCATTTGGTTGAGGCAGTTCCTAAATTCTCCAAGTTCATTCATGGATGCTCTACTTTGCTTCCCGATAAAGTTGACTTGATTCCATTCTGGCTCCCTCAAATGAATGTGGATATTCGAAAGCCTAAACGTGACCAAGGTTACGGAATTACACATCGGCACCTGGATGGATCCGCTGGCTCCAGTGCTGCTGGCTCCTCTGTTGATCAAGCAAGAGGTAACCATTATGATGAGGAAGAGATGGTTTCCGCTGAAGGTAGCAGCAATGGTAGACGCAACTATGGAGCAGTTCGTATCGATGAGGGTGATAACAGGATTGAGCGGTTACCGGCAGATCATTCGAATGCACCTACATTAAAGCAGAAGTGGCAAAGGAAGCTGCATAAAGTTTACAAATACTTCTTTTCATACGGTAATGAAGAATTTGCCAATTCTGTGCCTGCCGGTACTGTCTATGATACAAAGATTCAGGCACCACCTGGCAAGAAGATTGCCATCCCAGTTAGAGTGGAGCCTAAAGTTTATTTCGCTACAGAGAGAACGTATCTATCATGGTTGACGATTTCGTTGATCTTTGCTGCCACCGCGCAGGCGTTAATGAATTATGGTGATCTCATTTCATTCTTGACTTCATCATGTTTCTATTTGTTGGCCGTGCTTACCGTGCTATATTCTACAGGAATGTATGTGTGGAGGGTCATCAATGTTAGACGTAAAAGAGCAGTTAGATATGATGATCAGTTTGGACCGGATGCCGTCTGCGGTGCAATTGTTTTGTCTGTGTTCATCAACTTCTTGTTCAGGGTGTTGTATTAGGTATATAAATATATGATAAAGGTATACAATAAATATGAATAGCATTAACAATATTTTAATCCTTCCTGTTAATTGAGGAAAGATTATATTCTTTCCGGCAAGTTAATTTTTCAAATAAATTCGATTCTACTCTATCAGTTCTACCATTTCCGATTTATTGAAGGATCTCCAAGTATATCTCCCTTATTCAGATGACGAATCATAAGTCAATGACTTCCCAACCTTCAGCATCTGCGGATCCAACACAGGCGTTTGGGAGAGTGGAAAGTTATCTCTCCGATGCTTTGAAGAGTATGAAAGAGAATGGTGGACCGTATACCCTCAGTTTAAGTCCACAGTTGCTTGCAGAAATCCAATCAAGTACACCCAATGATGTCAAAAGCCAAGTCGTATATTCGGCACCAGCGGTGGATCAATCGGGTCGCAGTTTCACCAGAGGTTTCATCATAGGTCAGCTCTCAGTTATTGTTATCATAGCGTTATTCATTAGATTTTTCATTTTTTCAGAAGCTACACCACAGAATGCCGATAAGAAGCATGTGAGACCAAAGATTACCGGATTTGGTTCAGCCAATGGATCCCAAGACAATAAAGAAGGGGTCAATGATAGTGCGTTACTTGGTGGAATACAGGAAAAGACATACTACGATGTGGCGAACCATCCACCCGAATCGATGGATTGGTTTAACGTGCTTGTTGCACAGATGATCATGCAGATTAGAAGGAAGGCACTTGTTAACGATAATATATACCATAGTTTGGATAAAGCCTTCAACAATTCGAGCTTGGCTGACTATACAGATAAGATCACCATAACGGAAGTGAATATAGGAGACGATTTCCCCATCCTAAGTAATTGTCGAATAGTCAATGAGGACGGGCGTTTAGAGGCAAAGATAGATGTTGATGTGAGCGATACTCTGACGCTGGCCGCAGAGACAAGCTTCCTTATCAATAGTCCTAAGCCTATGACTGCCAGTCTCCCCGTTCAAATCAAGGTTTCCATGGTCAGATTCAGTGGATGTCTAACGGTTGCGGTCGTATCTCTTTCTCCCTCCACTAAAGATGCAGCAACGTTGGCCGGTATGAGTCAAGAGCAAAAGCAGCGTGATCTACGTTCCAGAGTCCATGAAATCACAGAGATCTCCTCTGGGAATTCACCGGCACAGCAGAGACGAACGGCACTCATGTTTTCGTTTGGACCCGACTTCAGATTGGAGTTTGAGATCAAATCACTCATCGGTTCTAAGGCTAAATTGGAAGATATGCCGCGTATCACTTCTATCATCGAAAATGCCTTACGGAAATGGATCATCGACCGTTTTATCGAGCCTCGCTTCCAGGTGATTCGATTACCAAGTATATGGACGGCACCGGAAAAAGCCGATGTGGCAAGCCCTGTTGTTAAACCAGAGACAGAATCCAAATGAATGTAAATATATGTACTTTTAGCGTCATCACATAGGTTCCTCGTATGGATCGTCATCCTCATCGTAGTCATCATCTTTATCGAATTCGTAAACTGTGGATCCAGCAATCGACCCCATCGATTTCTGGGCTTCCATGAATGGTAGTTCCACTTTCTCTCTTTCCTCCTTCTGCTTCTTCGTTGTGCCAAGATTGAATGTTGTCAATCCAGCAAGTAATTTCTCCTCGTTCTCCCTTTCCTTGTTCTTCTTTTCCTTTCCAGTCTCATCTATAGAAGTGTAGGTATGCGTTACCGTATTGATCTTAATATTATAGTTCATAGACCTACCTGATTTCCTTCGAAACACCAGCGTGATCTCAAAATTTTTACCATTGCACTGGTTTATAGGAATATCCAAGTATCGTACTGCATTTGTCAGTTGTGTTTGATCGTATCCTTTCAGCGTAGGCCTCACTTCAAAGATGGCGCCAGCCATGAACTTCAATAGCGCCAGTCTCGAAGATCGGTTCGCTAGACTTGTCGACGAAGGTATATCTAAATGATATGTACCATAAACTATGTTTGAGGCACATACGATCCTTTTCAAGAACTTCACTAGGGCACCCGTTGTATCTATATAGTTGAACGAATCGATCACTATGAGTGCCTTTGGTACGGCCTTGATACTCTGAATTTCCGCCAGGATCTTGTCTATAGGTTTGTTTAGTGCTTCTATATATATGTCCGCAAACTCTGGCTTGTTTGTTGTTTCAAAGGATACGTAAATCACTTTGGAAATATGTCCCGTGTGCTTCAGTTTATAGACCACCTCCGATGTTAGATATGCTGAGGATTGGAGCACGGTATCCAAAGATAGCATCAGGGAAACATCTTCCCTTAATGTAAGAACTCTATTAAGGAGTACTGATCCAGATGCAATGGTAACAGACATTGTAGTTTAAATCGTTCACTGAAAGCAGTGAATGCACAGATAAAGAGATCTGGTGAAAAATCAATCAATCAATCTATAAATTTTTTAGGGATTGGAATTTTCAATTCGAAGCATCATTATATATATACTGCAGTATTTATTCTATTTAGTTGTGTAGTTGAGTTCATTCATTGGCATTCTAAAGAGAGAATGTGGATTTAAGAATTGATCCGAAACATTCGATACTACCGGTGCCGTCATACCAGAAGAATTGTAACTGGGGGACTTCATCTGCAAGTTGGGATCTCTTGGCTTCTCCGGCTCCTGTTGGTAAATTTTATTGGATAGAAGCGTAATCATTCTGGATTGAAGTTCTATAATATCATTAGAGTTTGACATATCAAAGTTAGGGAAACTTGAATCTTCTATCTGATCCGTCATTGGATCCAATGCGTTGTAGCAATCATTATACCAAACGTTTTCGGTTGAACTAGGATAGATGGGTACATTCACTACCCAGTGTGATACTTTTTCTTTATGTGGCATATTGGCCTCTTTTCTAGGGTTGAAATTCGTGGGGAAAGTTCTCGGAAGAGGTGGTGGTGTGGCAACAAACTGTGTCAGTGGGGATTGGAATGCTTCCTTAAATTCATTGAAGGTTAAGGGCTTCTCAGGCATACTTAAGAAGCTTGTTTCTATTTTCTTTGATGATTCATCAAAAAGATTGGGATCTATCAGAAGATTTGACATAGATCTTTTGAGTATTTTATCCTTATCATTAGAGTTCTTGGAATGTCTTCCACCTAGAAAGCAGTGTCTTAAATCGCCCTTCATACTTAAAACAAATAAAACTAAGTAAGATTCTTTTTTATTCAATTATCAAGTATCTTGATCTTATTATAATAACAATCTACCTATTCCGTATTTATATATTGTACCTACAAAAGATGTCGAAGCCAACTATCCACTCCTTTTTATGTGTTTTTTTCAGCGCTTGAGATTCGCTTAAAAAGGAAAATTTGTCGATCGTCGATCGTCCAATCGACCTCATCGATATACTTATCTAGTATATATATATATCTCTACGCCTATATCTTTTATCGCACATTACCACTCTATATTCACATATTGGGTTCATCTTTCATACTATGGGTGTCCATGAACTATGGAGTATTGTTGGGCCAACTGCTCGTCCAGTAAGGCTCGAAGGATTGAGGGGCAAAAGATTGGCCATTGATGCGTCTATTTGGATCTATCAATTCTTGAAAGCTGTGAGAGATAGTGAAGGAAATCCCATGAAGAACTCACATATAGTTGGATTTTTCCGACGAATATGTAAGCTCTTATATTTCGGCATAAAGCCTGTTTTCGTATTCGATGGTGGAGTTCCAGCTTTAAAAAAGCGAACCATACAGGCAAGAAAGCAACGGCGAGAAGATCAACGAGAAAGTATGGAAAAGACCGCACATCGATTGTTGGCCAAAAAGCTACAACATATAGCCGAGGTAACGGAACAAGGGGGTACTGTAAAGAAAAAGAAAGCCGACGACTCGAGCAAGCCGTTTGAAAACTATTATGAGGATAGCAGTCTATTTGTGAAAGATGACGATAACGTTCACCCAACGCCGTCAAATAGACCAGTAGTAAAACATTCTGAATCGGAGTCAAAAATGTTTAGAAGACAGGATGATTACGATCTACCACAGATGGATCGATTCAAGATCGAGAAGAACGATGAACGGATGGTTACCGGTTATGAATATGATCGATTGACAAACGCCGTTCAAGAGGATTTGAACGATATCGACTGGGATAACATTGATCCAAAGTCGGCTGAGTTTAATAAGCTTCCATTATCTACACAGTATGTGATCTTATCGCATCTTAGGCTTAGGTCTCGTTTGAGAATGGGTTATACCAAGGATCAATTACAGGCATTGTTTCCTGATAGTATGGAGTTCAGTAAATTCCAAATCCGGATGGTTCAGAAGAGAAATTATTTCACACAGAGATTGATGAATGCATCGGGTATGGATAAGGGCACAAAGAGTGTTACACATCATCGGATAGCTGGTGAAAAGAATAGAGAATATACGCTGAAGAGAACCAATGGGGGATATGTAATGTCTATCACCAAAGAGAACGAAAAAGAAGGAAAGGATGTGAGTAATCCCATCAATGTCGATGAAGAGGACGGGAAATTACGTAATGAAGGTGAATTAACAATATCAGATGAAAGTTCAGACGATATCGATGATGACATGGATGATTCTGGAGAGGTTGAAATACTAAGTGGGACAGATGATGGAGCTGAAGAGGTAATTAGTATTGATGATGAAACTTCTGACAATAATGATGAAGCTTCCGACGATAATGATGAGGCTTCTGATGATGATGATACATCTATTGTTTGGGAAGATGTGACCAAAGAGCCGACTTCGTCACCAATTAAACTCACCAAAGCCGGAATTCCAATGCCGCCAACTTCAAATATTCAACCAGCAGATTCTAATTCACAGAAAGCCACAGCTGCATTTATGGACCCATCCGTTCATCAGGAAACATCTTCATTTGCTGATGAAGATTCTATAACAATCGAGAAAAAAGATCCTATTATGGAAAAGATTAAGTCGTTGTATTCATATGCTGAGAGAAATAATAAAAATGGTGATACCATGACTGTTCCTGCAATCATTCAACAGGATCAGAAGGATGAGAAGGCTACCGAGGATAAGAAATTGCCGTCTGAAGATGAGCAACTTCGTGAAATGGAAGAAGAGGAACTTAGAGCTGCCATAGAAAGTTCGAAAAAAGATTATTTGGCGATGATGGATAAAGAAAATGGTGCTGTAACCACCGTTGACGACTCCAATCAGCCCCCTATTATATTGAGTACTGATTCGCTCAAGAAAACTATGAAGTTACCAAACTTTTCGTTCGGAAATTCCTTACTTTCCACTAAGAATGTTTTGCCGAAGAAAAAGAAAGGTACACTCAATCGTATAGACGCTAAAGAGTCGGCCAAAGAGTCGGCCAAGGAGCCTACTAAAGAGCCTACTGAAGAGCCTGCTAAGGAGCCTATAAGTCCGCAGAAAATACCGATCAAAAAGGCACAACCAATTCCAGCTTGGTTTGAGGAGAAGTCGTCTGCTAAGGATAGATTCACTGCAGATATTGGTGTAGAAAGAAAAGAGCCTTCAACACAGACTGCAGATGAAAAGGCTGGGCTTCATAAGTTTGTGGAAGTAGAGGACCTCTTTTCAGAATCAGAGGATGAAAAGCCAGAAGTTGTTGTATTGAGTGATGAGGAAGAGCCAATCAAGAACGAGAAGGAAAAGAAATTTGAAGATGAAGCCGTAGATCATAAGATTGTGGATCATGAGACGGTTGAAACCGTTGATACTGTGCCAGAGGTGAAAGTGGATAGACAAGAGGATAAAAAGGATGCTGATAAAGTAGAAAACCCAGTGAAGGCTAAAGATTCTGGACTAGACTACGAATTTTCTGATGAGGAAGAGGAACAGCTTCATGAAAATATGAAGAAAGAAACGGAAGCATATGGCAAATTTGTATCTGACGTTTCAGGAGAGCAGGGCATGAATCCAACGAAATGGACAATGACCGAAGAAACTAAGTTACAGGAAAAGTTAAAGAAGCAAAAGAGAGATGCAGATGAAGTGTCTACAAGCATGATATTGGATGTACAGGATATGCTATCACGATTTGGTATTCCTTATATTACAGCCCCCATGGAAGCAGAAGCTCAGTGTGCTGAGCTATATGGCCTACAGTTGGTTGATGGAATTGTAACGGATGACTCGGATTGTTTTCTATTTGGGGGAACTAAAATATATAAGAACATGTTCAACGAGAAAAGTTACGTTGAATGTTATCAACTTGAAGATATCGAACGGGATATGGGATTAACCAGAATGCAGTTGATTGAATTTGCAATGATGCTTGGTAGTGATTACACACCCGGATTGAAGGGCATCGGTAAAGTGACTGCTACAGAAATCTTATCTGAGTTCAAAGATTTAGAAACCTTTAAAAATTGGTGGATCGATTATCAAAATGGTATTATCGACAAGAAGACAGATAACAAGATGAGACGAAAGTTAAGAAAGCAATTGAATCGGGCTGGATTATACTTAGGAAATGATTTCCCCGATCAACAGATTTATGATGCATATCTTCATCCGAATGTCGATCATGATAAGACAGCATTCAGATGGGGACATCCTAATTTGGATAAGTTAAGAACGTTTTTAATGTATAACGTTCGATGGTCAAGAGAAAAAATCGATCAGATTCTTCTACCGATAATCAAAGATTTGAACAAACCTCAACAAACTATCGAAGAATTCTTCCCTGTTGAATTGGTTAGGAAGAGGAGAGAAATTATGATCGGTAAAAGAATGAGAGATGCTACCGATAAGCTTAAATCTGCATACGATAAACGGAAAAGACAAAAAACCTAATTGTTAATGATGTATAATATAATGAATGTTCAATAATCTTCCCAAAGGCTTTTCTCGTAATCTTCAGTTAGCTGTTTATCAGTTCCATACAATTGTTGCCATCTGATAAAGCCACCACTCAGCACTTGAATTGTAATTTTATCAATGAAATCTTTCTCCTTTGGCTCGATCGTTGAACAATTCGTAAGATACTCCACATATCTCATGAATTTCAATGCACTTGAAGGTCCCCTCTGTTTGCTTTGGGCACAATGGAAAATTAGATGATTAACATCATTTTTCTTCATCTTTGCAAGAATATTAGGTAATTCATACTCGATTTCCTGACATGGTATATGCCAACACCCTATGATATGACCACCAATATAATCTGAATCCCTTACGTCTATCACTGCGAAATGTGAATCATTCCCACTTTTAATCCAATTTTTCAAAGTTGTGGGTTCTATGTACTTTATATCAGCGATAGAAACCATGATGTTTGATGTTATAAAGATCAATAATAATAGCAGAATCTAGTAAAAGTTACCGACAATGAATTTTTCATCATTCCTAGATTTAACATTATTACTCTACTCTATCGTCCAATATTATTATAAACGAATCATATATCATATAGTAACCATCAGTTCGTAATGTTCTTATGAATCTGCTTAGGTATAATCACTTTTCTTCTTGGGCTCATGTTACTCTGCAATCTCTTCGCTGCTGAAGGTCTATGTTTCCTAATTCGTATGGTAGGAATATTATTAGGGCTTCCCTCCTCTGCTGACTCTGAATCAAGAGCATTTTCACTATCATCAAGATAAACGTCATAGTCATCACCTTGTTCATCCTTTGGATTTCCAAATCCAACCCATCCCATCAGACTATCTAACAGACTTCTCTTCTGAGGGGCCCTATATAATCCATTGGCATTGTATTTCATTGCAAACTTATCAACTGGTGCTCTTCTACCAATATGCCGTGCAATGTGACTGTTCTTCCTTAATGATTCACGAACAATGGTATATAAATCTTTAGACTTGTACTTGATACTATCATTATAATTTCTCCACGATTTCCGGAAATCGTTGATTTGCTTCTTCAAATCTAACTCATTCTTCTTCAACCAAGAAACGTTAAGCTCCTTTCTGGTTGCACCTCTAGCGAAATTCCGCATCAAATATTTATCATAATCCCTTATAATCTTGGTAATAATGTATGACGTTGATATTCCATGCGTTCTCTGTGTAGCAATAAACCGACCAGCCGTTTTCATCGGCTTGTAGATATCCTCAATTCCATCAGCCACGTAAGGAATATCATCGTGGGCACAGTAATCGATTTTATGTTCTTTAACGAAATCCATGGTGATGATCCATGGTGCATCTTCAATCACTTCATCAACCCATTTACAATGCCGCACAGTTTCGTATCTCTGTTTATCGGTTAAGACCGTAAGACCCTTTCGAGAATGTGTTTCTTTATCATTGGGGATTCCAATTATTAAGTAAACGTTTGGAAATGCCTTCTTGCACTGTTCCAACTGTCTCATATGTCCAAGATGGAACAGGTCAAAAACACCATCTGCATAAACCCTCACAGGTCTATCGGTTGGAGGCATCTTCAATGGATATCCCTTTGGTCTGAGCTTCCTATATTCTGGTGGTAATGCTGCATCATATTCCTTTTCCCTCTGTTCAAATGCAGTCTTGGTATCAATTTTCTTCTTTTTACCATCCTCTAATTTTTGTCTCTTTCTGATGTCTTTTAATTCACCATCAGCAACGGGAACTGTAGACTGCTTCAAAGAAGCCGCGTTTCTTCTTCTCTTTGTTCCTCTGCTAGAACCACTACTGGAAGATGTGTGCTTTTTGGGACTGGATTGCCTAGTCATTATTAGCACAGGAATATGTGAATGAGTTCAGATTACCAAAATGATTGATTGTACAATAAACCCATTAGGCGTTTAAAACATTGATCTATCTACTACTGATTCGTTTTAAATTACCACTCCTTTTATACATTTCTTTTTTATTTTTTTTTTTGTCGACTTTCAAAATAACTTTCCTTCTTCCATTATTACTTGTTTTTAGCACCCTTTCAATTTTCGCGATTGGTTCGGTAGAATTAACTTTTTTATTGTTCATTTCAAGGGGTCTAGGGATTTCGTTAGTTCAGGAAGAGGAGAGGAGATTGTATGAAAGTCGATATTCATGTTTAATGAAAGGATTGATGTATTTATGCTAATAGTCATTAGAATGTGGACAGAAAGATAGTGTTGAAACATATATAACTAGCGAACTAGCGGAGCTCATACATTGTGTGGTCCTTGCTGGTAGTTTAATTACCTTTTCTCTCATCAATTGGTGTAAACTATTATATATTCTTCATAGTGTCTAATATAGATGAATTTAATGGGCTTCGATCTCCTAAATCGTGATATTGGTAAATATGTAAATATAATTTTAATTGTAGATAATCCTGGATTGATCCATTAATTTCATGAATTACAACATTATAGATAGTATCGATTGGTAATGAATTACAATTAACTAAACAATTACCAAATAAATAACCCATTAAATACAACGTTCAATTGATAAAACTCTTACACATACTACATCATAATCTTTAATCAAGTTAAATACCTGAATCATATCACTAACTAGAATATAGAGCCATTCATTAACTTCAGGTACAACATAAATTATTGAAATGAAATAACAATTTAAATTCGATTCCTTGAAAAATTGATATCTGGAGCTTGCCTGTCTGAGCCTTATTATCGTACTCTGGGCTACTACAATTAACAATGTCTGACTCTCAACTGGCTAGGAACATAGGGAAGTTCTTTGAGAGTTTCAATTTTGAATCTCCCAAAGAATATCTCCCTCCTTCTCTTACCAAATTAATTAATACCAACTATTACTCAAACGACACATACTTTACAGTGCAAGAGGCTAGCAATGGACTTAATTCAGGAAATGAAAACGAAATATACATAGTTTTAAAGTTCCTTATTAGAATTCTTACTACAAAACAGAGTGATAGTGAGATCAATCAATTGTTCCCGGATATCATCAAAAACATAAACTCTCCAAATTTGAAAGTTAGACGACTGGTCTATTATATCCTATTGAGGTTTAGTGATCAACAACCAGACACTTCACTTCTTTCAATAAATGCAATTCAAAAATCATTGAGTGATAAGAATTGTATCAATCGAGCATTGGCAATAAGGGCTCTTAGTGGGATATCGATTCCTGCCATACTTCCTATACTACTACTATCTTTGAGGAGAACCGTTAAGGATTCATCGCCTTTAGTCAGATCTGCATCTGCAATTGCCATTGTAAAATGCTATAAACTTGATCGTGTTTATTCAAAAGAAACACAATCGTTGGATGAACTTTTGAATGATACATCCTCGTTGCCATATCAACTGTACGATTATTTGGATACTTTACTTAGTGATAACGATGCCAGAGTTGTTGGTTCCGCAATTATGTGCTTTCGTATGACATTCCCTGGATGTTTTGATCTAATACATCCTAAAATATCACATTTGATCGGGAAATTGAATTCCTTGGATAATTACTCGGTGATTTTATTATTAGACTTGCTTACGGATTATGCAAAGGTTTTCTTCCCGGAAACTGCCAAGGACGAAAGTCAATTACCATCCCAACTTAAACAATTACTTTCAAGTTTACAACCACTCATATACACAAATTCTGAAGCTGTTCTTCTTGCGATCTGTCGATGCGTTGAATCACTATTCCCCTTTGCCGTTGATTCGCTGAACTTAGTGGGTGCGCTTTTGAACTATTCCCATGGTTCAGCGTTATCGGATATCGATGAGACTTCTTCACGGAGCCAGGCCTTAGGCGAACTATACAGACTATTAAGTGCAGGATTAATCAATATAGATTCAACCCAACTATCTGAGTTTGCTCCAATCAACACGGATGATTTTACCGTTGCAAAATTGAAGTTAAAGATTCTATTCAAACTAATCAATGTCTCCACATTTGATCAGATATTCCAGAATATTAAACAGTTTGTAGAATGCGGTGATCAATCGGTTGACATTTACAAGTATGCATTGGAACAACTAAACAATGTTCTCCTTGAAGATTTGAAACCGGAACAGATTAGATTGGTCCAGCAGTTTTTTATGGAGAGGTTGGATAGTACGGGTGAAAATAGCTTGGTTAACGAGAGTATTACTGGGCTCAGACAAGTTATTCAACAAGATATTAGTGGCAACGCAGAAGTCTTAATTCGATTGGTAGAGAAATTGTTGAATATAGGTGGAGATGGTGAGTCATCTCTATCTCCAATAGCTAAGGCATCCATAGTATGGCTTTTGGGAGAATTTGCCATCACTTCCCCCCACTATTCGGATGATGATTTGAAGTTAGAAAGCGTTGGAAGCAACAAAAGACAAATTGCTATATTACAGAACTATTTGCCTGATTTATTTAGAGTATTGCTTCTACACTTCAAGGATATGGATCCATTGGTGAAATTGGAAGTCCTTGAGGCATTTGCCAAATTGATGACGATTGAAATATATCGGTCGAAGGAGAAGGAGACAAACTATGAGTTGTATGGTAACGATATATTCAAGATGTTCAATTACTTGCTTCAACTTACGAAATACGATCATGATTTTGACATTAGAGATCGTTCACGGCTGATTGGATCGATTCTACCGAATGTTGTGTATGCAAATGGAGTAGTGGTGAACTTCCAAGGAATGAACGTAGATGAATTACTTGGAAACGATTCGATTTCAGCGCAATGCCAAACAAAACTTGACGCAGTTGAACTAGCGGTGTATCTATTTCAAAATAAGAAACCAAAACCCGAAGTACAAATTAATGTCAGGGACTCTGAGCTTCTAGAAGGAATTTCAAAGTATAACCAAGTTACAAAAGACAGACTTGACCCTGGCTATGCACAGTATTATGATGAACTACGTGCTCAGGAATTCGAATTAAAAGATTATAACAAGACGATGAGTTCGTTATCCTCTACTTCATTTACCCCGACCCAGAAGTCATGGAATCAACCTTCGTTCTCAACTATACAACAGTCATCGAAGGCTGCACCAATTTCATTGCCCAAACCAAAAGTTAATAAGTATAAACTTCAAACTCTTGACGACTTTTTAGAGGATAGTGGGAGCGAGAGCGAGAGTAAGAGTGGAGGAAAAGATTAATGCATTTATATAGACACATATATCATGAACCAGATTTTATAATCCTGAATTTTTTTTTTTTTAGTTAACTAAATCTGAGAAATCAGATGAAGTTCATTACTCAGTCGGCTCATCACATCTATAGAGCATATAATATATACCTCATATAGCATCCCTTAGATAACTCACTTCATATATTCATAATGGGCTCATTTTTAGGATTCGGCGGTAACAATGCCAGCAACACTGCATCAGCAGCTCCTGCAGATCCTCAAACTCTGCAAGTGAAGAATAAGATCAAGAATTCGATTGCTCAGGAAATGGCTACGGCTTATGCTACTGGATTGGTGAATGCACTATCCGAGAACTGCTTCCGTCAATGTATACTAAAACCATCTGATAGCTTAAGTGCTCAGGATGAACAGTGCATTACGGATTGTGCAGGTAAGTTCATGAGATCTTGGAATCTTATTAGTAAAGAGTATATTGCCCGGATCAACAAACAGGCTTAGGAATAGGGCTATTTATTTGTATATAGAACTGTACATTATATATAATTATGAAATATCTTTCAAACGTTTTGTACATTATTTTTCAGCGTATTGCACTTCACTTTCGAAGATTAAATAAAACCTTCATATATGATCTTCAAATAGACATGTTACCCTTCAGGAAAAGAATAATACCCGTAACCAAGGTATTGGCCAGATATGGTGTTTATTCCTGGGCTGGGAAATCACAGGCCCGATTCTATGCGGTCCCAGTCAATCACAAGCCAGTTAGGATACGTACAAATAAACGCCCCAAACCCACCAAGTTGGGAAAGCTCCAAGATGATGACAATTTCGACTTTTTAGCCACAAAAATCACAAAGGGCAAACATAGAAAGCAGGTGAGCGATGTTGCATCACATAAGGTGAAGCCAAAGTTGGAATGGCTCAATAAGTTCAATTCGAAATCGATGTTACGACAGGATGAACGTTTCGATAGAGTTCGTCATTTCTTTTCAGGATTTGCCACATACGATAGTGTGAAAGCATTAAATTCTGATTTTGTCAGTTGCTTGAAGCCGAAACTAACACAGTTCGGAGACATGATGTTGAAAGATATCATTAAAGAAGACGAACAACTTAAAATGGTCTACGATGAGAATAACCCGAACTATGCATATTTGCTTGGATGCATTCAAATATTGGAAGGATTCGATTATTCTGCCATTATACGTAGTCGTATGTCCAAGAATCGTGAACTTTTGAAGGATATGACGCTATACGATAGCTTCAAAGGCTTACTTTCAAAACAGGAGGAATTTGAGAGGACCAATCATGGAATATCACGGCTACATGCTGTCATTCGTGCATATATGGCTCTACCGTCTCCAAGAGGTATATATATCGAATCAGAGGATTATGAGACATTTCTCCAAATGATTGGATCTCACATAGATGAATTACATTTGAACGATGTGGAAATTATCTATGAAGATGTAATTGAATCGGGAATGATGCTTACAGCCACAGAGCTTAAGCAGTGGATGCTTTCTACCTTGAAACAGTATCGTTCATTTAGTGAGAAAAACTACAAACAGTTACGTCTTGGAGTTGAATCACTTGGTTATAAAGTTATCCGTGATCACTATAACATGTTTCTATCAGCATGTCTCAATTCGGAAAATTATACATTATTTCAGACAATCCTTAAAGATTTGGCTCAATCCGGGTTCGAGCCCGATAGAACTACCCTTAGGCTAATGGGTGATTATGCTGGTTTAACCAACAACTGTAATCAGTGGCTCAATGTAATGGAGCTGAGGATGGACAAATATCCTTTCATGTTGACATGTGATGATTATCAACATTTATTTAGTAGTTTGATTGGATGTGGCACCGTGGAAAATCGTCAAATTGCTGAATATATCCTCAATTGCCTTCTTACCATTAGACAAGCTTACAGAGATACTTTTAAAAATGCCATAGTTGGAAAGGATTTGGATAGGATCCTTGAAATCGATAACTCCACAAAGAAATACTTCCCTTACGAATATCCTCTTAGATTGTTTGACTTGGTAGTGGATCAGCAGGCAGCAATCATGATCTATCCAAGGTTGAGCACGCGAATGTTTAAACCATTTATTGACACATGCTCATCTATGGGTGAATTAAAAAAAATATTGAATACTATGGATCAAAATAAAGTTGTAAAGGACTTGGCAACTTTCCATTCAATATTTGAATACATGTATGGCAACAAACAGGTATTACCATACGAATTCTTTCAGAAATTAATCATTGATATGTTGAATGGAAATGTGGATGAATATATGAGGTACCTCGTCGAAGATGAATATAATCTGCGAGTTTTTGTGGCCCTTTGCCAACTCTATACGGAAGTGGGCAGTATTGACGGAGATAACGATGATGTTGTTAAAAGCTTCCAGTATTTGAAACATTACACTACATCTCTACAGAAGTTGGATACAGAAAATGAGGCTCTAGAGATGGATAATCAGAAGGCAATCGATGTGGATACATACAAACAGGTGGTAAAGAGTATTCTCACTCTAGTTAGTTAGTCACCTATATATGAATGGGGAAATAAATAGTAAACCACTATTTGAACCACTATAGATTCTCGGGTAACAATAAATCTCCGCCGAGCAAAAAAAAAAATTTCTGACACATGGGTAAAGTGAAAAATTTAAGGTGGAAAGCCATAATTCGTATATCCACGTGACACGAAAGTGTGGTGGTGAAAAGTTTTTTATATGCCGAATAGTGCAGTGGGCGCGATATGACCGATAACCACGGGTGTCTCCATTAACCACACATGTGTGTGTGGAAAAATTTGGTAGGATTATTTGACTCATGTGGTAACCACCATATTATTAATGACTAACGGAAACTCCGTGAGTCCGATGATATAAAAGTGTGAAAGTTACCACCAATTGTACATAGTTTTTTATCTTTAGTAGTTTTAATAACATCAATTAATTATAGAGGGATCAAACAGAGTACATTAAATTGATCTAATAGCAATGAGTTTAACGATATTCCCTCAGGACAGATACTGCATAGTGGATCAAAAGCCAATTGCGGACGAAAACACCATTTACTGCTCAAAGAAGTGCATGCAACAAGATTATAACACAGATCGTATACGGTACCCAAGAAGAGGTAATTTGATAACGTATAGAACCAACATGAGAGATATTAATAGGAGAATGCAAGGGTCGTATGAAGAGGAGGGAGATCCTGTTAATGAGTTATCGCGGTCGATCGACGCAGACAGCGACGATGAGGAAGATTTAATTATGGAATCAGTTGAAGCTAAGGAGGGACAGGAGGAAGAAGAAGAAGAAGAAGGAGATGAAGACGTTTTCCAATTTGAATCAAATAACGATAAGAAAGTTTACAATTACAGTTCATCATTACCATCTCTTGTATCGGATCATGATACCGAGTTTTCAGATTCAGACGATTCATTGGATGATGAGGAACTCAATTATACCCAACATTACGAGTGGCTCTATGAGGCACCAGCCAAGAAGGAACAGCAATTAAAGTATGAGACAAAACTAAGTTCTCTTCTCCAGGATGAGAAGAGTTATAGTAATGCACCAGCAAGAAATTATCAACTCTGGTTGTCCACGCTGTGATTACTGGGAATTTTCATCGGATTTATATAATGGGTAATAAAAGGTTTTAATATATCGGTTTAAAGCATGATAAAATGATAGTAATAGCAGTGGTAGTAAGGGAGTAGTAGCAGTAGTAACCGATTTTATCGATGATGTCATTATTATCTTGATCTGCAGATAGAACCCCGCACTTTGTATTAAAACAAACCAATCTAGATTTATCTCTACTCCGCTTCCTGCTTATCTACGTACAACTATCAATGAATCTAAATCCATGCCCGTTGATCCCTATATTACTTACATCTCAAATTACTTCCAATTCTTGTCCATTCCCGACAAATTTCTTCTCCTCCTCGTACCGCACATTTCAATTGGAGAAAATTTTTTGCCAGATGCTGGATAATGCCCTACTATTTCGTGTAGCATATTCCTCTATAATGGAAGAAAACGTTTGAAAAACGTTGAAAAATTGGGTGAGATCCCCAACGCATCGCCCACTTGATGGGCCTATACATTATTCTCTATCAATTTAACACGTTTCGGCCAATCATATCCCTTGTCTCCCCGCTGTATATGATCACATTCATTGTATTATTCTTTTGTAACCTCTTGCTTTCTTTTTTTTCTCATTAATTGTTGCCCTCTCCCCCTCGCCTTATCGTTTGTGTGGTTTAACAATTCAATTTATATATAAATCACACACTATCCCTCTTTGACGTAGCTTGAAGGATTTACTCTATTATTTGTATCTTTTTTATTTTTCTCTCTTTCTATAACCACACTATATTCCACTAATCATTCGTCATCATGTCCCCTAAAAACGTTGGTATTAAAGCCATTGAGGTTTACTTCCCTGGTCAATATGTTCACCAAGCAGATCTTGAAAAAGCTGATGGTGCTTCTACCGGTAAATACACTATCGGTCTAGGTCAAACGAACATGGCTTTCGTTAATGATCGTGAAGATATTTATTCGATGATGTTAACAGTTTTAAAGAATTTGATCGAGAAGTACGATGTTGATGTTAACAATATTGGTAGATTGGAAGTCGGTACTGAAACTTTATTGGATCGTTCCAAATCCATCAAAACTTTGCTCATGCAACTTCTTGGTGACAATACCGACGTTGAAGGTGTTGATACCATGAATGCATGCTACGGTGGTACTGCTGCAGTTATCAATGCTATCAACTGGGTCCAATCCGATTCTTGGGATGGAAGAGATGCCGTTGTTGTCTGTGGTGATATTGCCATTTACAGTAAAGGTCCAGCCAGACCAACTGGTGGTGCCGGTACCGTTGCACTTTTAATTGGTGCCGATGCTCCAATTGCATTTGATCCAATTAGAGGTTCTTATATGCAACATGCTTATGATTTCTATAAGCCAGATTTCAGTGTTGAATATCCATATGTTGATGGTCACTATTCTTTGGCATGCTACGTTAAGGCCGTTGATTATTGCTATAAGGCATATTCGAAGAAGGCTAAGGCACGTGGATTCAGTGACTCCAAGACTGAAACTGTTGGATTGAAATACTTCGATTACAACGTTTTCCATGCACCAACATGTAAGTTGGTCGTCAAATCATACGCTAGACTGCTCTATAACGATTTCCTGCAGGATAACAGTTTATTCCCTAAGATTGACGCTAAGCACTACAAAGATATGGATTACCGTGATTCGTTGTATGACAAGGGTCTTCAACATGAGTTTATGGCACTTTCCAAAGAGAAATATAATTCAAATGTGAAACCATCTATTACATTGCCAACCAATATTGGTAACACCTATAGTGGATCATGTTGGGGATGTCTTGCATCATTGCTCTATTATGTTGGTAATGATAAATTGCAAGGTAAGAGAGTTGGTTTGTTCTCTTACGGTTCAGGATTGGCAGCTACTTTGATGTCAATGAAGGTCGTTGGAGATATCAGCAAGATCACTAAAGTTTTAGATATGCAAAAGAGATTGGAGAACCGTTTGCAAAAGACACCAACCGAATATGAGGCCGATATTGAGCTGAGAGAGAAGTCATACCAAAAGAAGCCATTTACACCAGTCGGATCAACTGATTACATTCCAAAGGGTGCATACGTCCTCAAGAATGTCGATGATAAATTCAGACGGTCTTACGTTAGAAAGGGCTACGAGAATGAGACCGCCTAAGCGTGAAGATAGTGAGTGTGGGTGGTATTTATTCTGCTTTATTCAATATTTTTTTATTTTATCTTCCAGTATTTCTGTCTTTTTACTTAATTAAATATTCCCACTAATTAAAAAAAAAACCTAATATAAACTACAGATGCAATTAGTTGGCCGTGACAAACACGGTTCCTCCCACGACAACCATACCAATAGAGATCCACCACCAGAAGTTGTAGTCGAATCCTAATTTCTTGACAGCATTTGTACGGTATCTATTTTCTAGCGAACGCTTCACACGCTGGGAGAATCCAACATCGGTAGGAGCGACATAATCTCTTTTAGCCTTGGCAGAAGATGAGGCAGATGCAGCAGCGGTCTGATCATTCTGCACAAAGGCCCCACTACTCTTACCATCGCCGACAAATGCAGAAGCATCCGCAGTCTCTGTAGGGTTGAGAGTAATTGTTGGAAGCATCTGAGGTGGACGGTAGGCCAAATATAGTGGCCGCATGTATTCTCCATCAGGCTGGACCAAGTCAAGCCGATAGCAGCCATGGTATGCATCCACATAGACATTAGAGCCTTTATATTGTTCCGTCTGGTTATAGCGAGAATACGTAGAAACTCCTCCATCGGTACATGGCTGAGAGAGAAGCTGTCTGCCATCCACAGCGTAGGGGTTCAAAATGAGTGCACCAGTACTTGTATCGTATTCGTATTTACCATGTTGATATATCAGCACGGCAGATGCACAGGAATGATTTTGAGGGTTCGAAGTAACCTGGTACATGGCTTCTTCGAAGTATCCATCTTCCGTGAAACTGTAAGAAATTCCCGGAAGTGCTGGCTCGATTAAGAGCTCATCGATCGGATCATAGAAACCTGGTCCGGTGAAAACTGTGTTAGATTTCGATGTCCAAGTACCAACAATTGATCCTCCACCTGTAGAGCTGTCGGAACTGGCGGCAGCAGTGCTGGTATCAGTTGCAGTATCAGCAGTGGCATCAGTAGCGTCAGTAGCATCGGTAGCATCGGTAGCATCTGTGGCATCTGTGGCAGCAGTTGCAGCCGTGAGAGCGGTATCGGTATTTGTATCAGTAGCTGCTGTAGCGGCGGTAGCAGCAGTTGCAGCTGTATCGGTAGTGGGCGTGGTAGCTGCATTGGCAGCGGCAGCCGGTGTCGTTGTTGTGGTAGCAGCGGTAGCGGCAGTAGCAGCAGTGGCCACGGTTGCTGTGTCTGTTGTAGCGGCAGCAGCAGCTCCAGCAGCGGCTGCGGGTGTCGTAGTTGTATCTGCGGCATTTGCAGCAGCAGCAGCGGCGGCGGCGGCGGCAGTTGTTGTGGTGTCCTCTGCGGCAAGAACAGCCATCACACGCAGAAGGGCCAGACAGCCAACAAGGCTGAAGTGATGGAGCATGCTATTTTAAGAATGTGTGCGATCAGCGAATGCAAAGAACGAAGGATGTAAGCCTATGAAAATTTACCAGGAGATCGAAGGCTGGCCTGTTTGAGCAAAGTTTCAGCGAGGAAATAACTTTATAAATGATGATACAGTGGGTAGGAGTGGAATGAACAACACCGGGCTAAGTGTGATTTTCACGCGGAACAGAGAATTAAATCAAATCCAAATTATTTGTACTGAATAAAATTTTCAACGAGGCAGTGCAGACGAGAACAGTAAGGGTATTGAAATAGTGGGAGGATGAGAGGAGCTGGTTATAGGGTACGGTATGTAGATAGTGGGAGCAGATGACTGGTTAAAAATCTGGAATTGGGTAGTGGTAGCATATATAAGTGTTTGTATCAACTTTTCCGAATCCTTCATCCGTAAAATGGTTGCTTTGGTGTATATCTCATAGACAGTCCTGTCAGATTACAATCACTCTAAAATATAATATATATGCGAAATTTCAAATTCAGCATTATATTATACAGTGCACTTCACATTAACGGAGGAAGCTCAGTAGCCAATAATATAACGAGAAAGCCAACCAATGCCACGTAAGAAGCTGGCCGGAGTGGCATCGTTGAAACCTGTCAAGCACAACAAGAATGTGCCGACGTATTCTATTCCCAAAGAGATCAGGCAGGAGATAAGTCGAGATACCGAAGGAGGTGCAGATTCAGATATTTTGGTCAAGAATTCCCATCGGAGGGAAATAAGATCGAGAGAAGATGAATATAAGAAGCGGAAGTACGCATACTTCGAAGAACAGGAGAGAAAGGAGACAGAGGCGAGTGATAGGACTAAAGACGAAGAAGCAGAGAAGAAGACGAAGGCTATAAAGGAAGATCCAGATGAAGACCCAGTGGAAAAGGCTATGAGAAGGAAGCTTCAGGCCAGAAAACTTGCGCGGGAAAAGATCGCACGGGTGGTGGGGCGGGGCCGTGCAGAAAGTGAAGATACTAAAAACGATGAAGCTATGACCACGGAGGATGGCGATAAGACGCCTACTAGGAATGAATTCTCAGCCTCCAACGATGAAGATGGTGATAAGACTCCTACAAGAAATGATACACCAATCGCGGACGATTCTTCCGACACACCACCACGAAAGTCACGCAAAATCGACTCAGACCGAAGAATCGAAATATCTCTTAAAATCCCCGTCATAGATGGAATAAAGCTATCTGATACGATTCTAGATCAGATCCTACCGCCAGGGTTTAAAACCGCCCCAGTTCCCAAGGACTATACACCGAGAGATCTCGATCTCCCTGATTTCTCCACCTTCAATCCGGTGACAAATACCGATGGATACCTCATACCCGAGGAAAGCCACTTGGGAATCGAAGCACGAGTCGTGGCAAATCCTCAGTTGATCGAAGAAGTTCCCGGAATGAAAGATCTTGCATATTTCAAAGAATCGGACATGGCTGTGTTCGGCAAGTTGATCACTACGAGGAAAACACCAGACGAGGACCTTTCTCCAGATGAGTTGAACGAAAGAATATGCATGAAACTTATCCTTAAAGTTAAGAATCTACCTCCTGGCTCTAGAAGAGGTGCCATGCATCAATTCACAGATAAGCTCAGTTCGTTTGATCCCAAATGCATTTTCGATATTGTTCTTCCCTTATTGATGAGTAAAGATTTAGAAGAAGAAGAAAGACATGTTCTTGTTAAGATCATCAGTAGATCCTTGTTTGCATTGGAGAAAAAAGTGCGTCCATATACCAAGAAGATTCTCGTGGTTATCATGCCCTTACTTATGGACGATAGCAGATTCAGTAGAGATGAAGGCCGGACCATCATTTCCAATCTCGTTAAGGCTGTTGGTCTATCACCAATAATTACAGTTCTACGACCAGATGTCGATCATTCAGATGAATACGTTAGAAACCTTGTCGCACGTACCCTTGCAGTGGTTTGCTCATCTGTTGGGGTGCACACAGTTATTCCCTTCATTTTAGCCATCTGTAAGTCACAAAAAAGTAGACTTGCTCAACAGACGGGTCTTAAAACCGTCCAATGGATTGCACGATTTATGGGATCACGTATTCTTCCGAATCTAGACGATTTGATGGACTGCGTACTTCCAAATTTGACGAATGATGATCTTTCAGTCAGAAGCGCGGCTGCTTTGGCAGTTGGAGATCTTGCCGAATCCTCAAAACCTTATGGTTTCGAATCGTTACAGCCAGCACTTGATCCTCTTATGGATGGTATCAAAAGACACAGAAGTCGAAGCTTGGCTGCATTCTTAAAGGCTATTGGCACTATCATTCCATTGATGGACGAAGAGTATAGTAACTATTATGCTAGACAAGTGTTTGGAATCATGTCCCGTGAATTTTCTTCGCCTGATTTCCGGATGAAGACAGTCATTTTACAAATCATTGAAACTTGCTGTTCCATACCTACTATATCACCGAAAATCGTGCTGAAAAATGGATTTCTTGATGATTTCTTTCAGAATTTTTGGACAAGAAGGTCTGCAATGGATGGCCGGTTGGCAAGGATATGTGTCAGTGCATCATGTGCTTTATCCATGAAAGCGGGAACCTCAGATATCATTGAGAGAATCCTTCCTTCTTTAAAAGATGGCTCTGAAGCTTTTAGAAAAATGGCCATCTCTACATGCCGTCAAATAACCTTAAACCAAGGTGGGCTGGATCTATCTGATAGGGCGGTGACAAGAGTATTAGATGGGCTTCTATATGCGTTGCAACATCAGTCAGATCCTGGTGAAGATAAAATTGTTCTTGAAGGATTTGGTAGTATAACGAAAACTCTTGGAATTCGCATGAAAAATCAGTTGATGCCTATAGTAAGTGCACTTCTTTATAGACTTAAGCATAAGGATTCCGGGGTGAGAGAACAAGCGGCAGATATGATCAATGAAATCGCACCTATTCTCAGTGTGTGTGATGAGGAGGAACTTCTAATTAGACTTGGAACAATTCTTTATGAAGCGCTAGGTGAAGTTTATCCAGAAGTGCTAGGATCCATCTTAGCGGCTCTTCGATCAGTTTTGGCTAATATCAAGTCAATTGATATGGTTAGTCCACCAATTTCCCAGGTTCTATCTACATTGACACCAATTTTACGAAATAAACATGAAAAAGTGCAAGAAACAGTGATTAATTTGATCGGTGACATCGTTCATAGGGCTAAAGATTATATTAATCAGCGAGAATGGCTTAGGATTTCATTTGAGCTCTTGGATATGCTCAAGTCTTCAAGAAAATCAATTAGGATATCGACAAATAATACTTTTGGGCTTATTGCAGAGGCAATTGGACCATCGGATGTACTGGTCACTTTACTCAACAATCTCAGAATGCAGGAGAGACAATTGAGAGTTTGTACAGCTGTCGCTATTGGCATAGTTGCTAAAGTGTGCCTTCCCTATACTGTTCTTCCAGTGATGATGAATGAATACCGATACCCAGATAAAAACGTTCAGAATGGTATATTAAAGTCCATGGCGTTTATGTTTAGCTACATTGGTGATGTTGGGAGTGACTACATCTATGCTACTACGCCTCTATTAGTGGATGCCTTGAATAGCACCGATTTGGTTCATCAACAGACAGCTGCGTCTGTAATCGAGCATATGGCTCTACAATCGGCAGGATTTGGCTCTGAGGATGCATTTTTATATTTCCTAGATATGCTTTGGCCTAATATTTTTGAAACTTCACCTCATGTTTTGAATCAGGTTCTTGAAGCCATCGAGTCTTTAAGGATTGTTTTGGGATGTGGGGTAATTATGAATTATTTGGTGGACGGATTATTTCATCCTTCACGGAAGGTTAGACATGCTTATTGGCGTGTCTACAACAGGATGTATATAAGTTCCGCACATGCAATGGTTCCATTCTATCCAAGAATGGAACGTATCGGTGAAGAAGTGAAACCCCAAACGCCACATATCGATGATCATCCTAAAGATCTGGGAGTTTCTGAGCTTGATATTTGGATTTGAATTTATAGAGATGAATAAAGATGCAGTTTAATTTCTGAAAATGGATAAGGAATCAATCAAGATTATTTCCTAAACAATATAAAAATCGTATGAATTGCCATTTTGAGTAATTTTTTATGTAGGGTACTTGGATCTGAAACAAGCTGAAACAGACATATGAAAGACTATTATAGGTTAACGGGCTCGAAAGGCAGCATGAATTGTAGCAATGCGAAAATGGTAAGTTCCCCGTCGGCTTTTCTCAAATATGCTGTAACTCACGCTATTAACAAGGCAGTTAACAATGAAACAGGATGAATTAAAATAATTTAGTAGGATCCAAGCCAACTTTATGTTTGACCTTTAATTAGAACATTTAAGCTTTCCTTTATAACATAAGTAAGTTTACATAGTTCAAAAGAAAATAGTATGCAAGTTTCCACTATTTCAAGACAAATGGAAGTGTCGAAGGTATTGAATCAAAAAATTAGTATAGCACAGACTGAATGCAAAGGATTAACATTACAGTTAGCCAAAGCTAAGCAAGAAAGTAGAGATGCTACATTGCAATCGTTGGCAACAAATTGCCGTTTACCGGTAACCGATGTTAGCTTACGCCAATACAGAACTTTGAGTGGTCATTTCGATAAGATTCTCGATATAGCATGGATGGCTGATGAAAAACATATAGTTAGTGTTTCACAGGATGGGTTCATGCTAATTTGGAATGCAGTAACTGGACTCAAGAGTGAATTGATTGAATTAGATGACCCATGGGTGATATGCTGTAATACATCTGCGGATGGTAGATTGGTTGCTACAGGAGGACTTGAAAATGCATGCATTGTATACAAGACTTCATTGGGACAGAGATATTGTGTCCAAGATCCACAGCAAGGCTTACAGAAGGGCAATTCCGTTTTATCGATATTTAAAGGCCATAAAGAATATATATCAGGACTTTCATTTCTTTCTGGATCCTCCAATCAAATTGTTACATGCTCAGGTGATAGAACTTCAATTCTATGGGATACAACCAAAGGAGGAAGCATCCGAAACTTTTGCGGACATCTAGGGGACGTATTAGCGCTGTCAGCAAATCCCATAGATAACAACAGCTTCGTTACATGTTCATGTGATAGAATGGCTCTACTGTGGGATGCGAGAAGTCCTGTCAGCGTACGGCGATATGTCACATCAACCCAATGTGATGCCTCATCAATTGAATTTTTCCCTGATGGCCATAGCTTTGCTTGTGGAACAGATGATGGTACCATCAAGCTATTTGATCTGAGATCGGATGGTGATATTGCTACATATGATGTTCAGACCGTGAGACAATACATGTATCAACACGGAAGTAACTCATTGGATTGTAGTGCAGTTGTTAATGGTAGCCAACTAAGTTCTCCTATTGGCTCCGTAGCGGGTTCGTCGTTCGAATCCTCTTTTCAAAGTGCAATTGATAGTCCAGGAGTTTTATCAATGTCATTTAGCAAGAGCGGTAGGTTACTATTTGTTTCATACGAAGAATTCAATTCTGTCATAATAGTAGATACAATTACGGGACAAGTTGTTGGGACGTTAGATGGCCACAAGGGACCAATCAGTAAGATTGCAATCTCAAAAGATGGACTAGGCGTCGCTACAGGAAGTCGCGACCACACACTGAAGATATGGTCTGTGTAAAATGTTAATGGAAACTTTAAGTTAATGTATTGTACAATCAGAAATCAGAGGAGGAATAAAAAAAGAGAGAGAGAGAGAAGAGGCACGAATATAAGAAAGAAGGAAATGATTGATGGCCTAATCAATGTTGAGCTAAAACATCCGACGATGACAATGTGGTATGTAATTTATTACAAAAACCTGTGTGGGATTAATTCTACTCTGCCCTCTTCTTAACATAGTCCCAAAGACTCTTGAGTAAAGTATCTGGTAACGTGTACAAATCCATGGTAAATTCACCTTTTTCAACATCGTTTTTGATGTTCATTTCCGAGGTTCTATTGTCATTAACCATTTGCACAACACCTAAGAGATCATCTTCGTTTAATTTGGTAAGATATTCAGCCATTTTTTCTAAATCTACACCAGCTTTGGAGGCACCAGAACGCATTCTCTTGACATTTCTAGCATCTGCAGTATTTGCATTCTTACGCTTGTTAGAATTCAAATCATTTGGATCAAAGTTTGGAACAGAACCCGACTTCATCAACTCCTTCAATAATGAAGCCTTGTTTGTATTGATTGTAATAACTTTATCAACGACGTATTTCTCCTTCATGAAATTCAAATCATGGTTGAGTTTTTTATCGCCACCTTTATCTTTTAAAGTCAAAGTGATTGGAATATCGAAACCACCCCAACCTTTTTCTTCAATACGGAATGGGGGTTTCTTAAAAGATCTCACTGGATTAACGAATGTAGGATGAAGATGATACGTAACTTTGTCAAACACTGTAGCAGGAACTTCCTGACCTTTATCATCAACTATACATATTTCGATCGACCAACCTCTCATTGGGAAACCAGCTTGAACTGGGGCAACATCTTTCAGTACATGCTGAGTTGTGGTGATTCTCACCGTCCGCTTAACCTCAACCATTTTTAACAGGTATAATCGTTGGACTCTTTTAGTCTTTCTGGCTACTTTAGTATACTCTTATAACGAATCACTACACTAACTTAACTAAATTCTGGTTGTTAAAACTTTTTTTTTGTGCTTGACCTTTTTTTTTTAGCTTCCGAAGCTTGTGCCTGCCCCTTTACTAGTTTTCTCGTAAGCTTTCTCTTCTCTGTTCCTCTTTTAATCAATGGATGGAGAATGAAAATAAGAGAATTTTTTAAAAAAAAAAAAAAAGTAATTGTACCGTCGTTGCTCTCTTTCCCAGCTCATGTTAAAGGGTAATTTATTGCCGATTGAAATATAGGCTTTTTTAATGTGTTATTATTGGTCGGTTTAAGTACATAAAATTATAGAGACATCGTTATAATCAAGCTGGCCATGATAATGGTGAGTGTAATTATGCTTGAAGTTGAAAGTCGAATGCTGGCTCCATCACTCAGTTCTGTACTAGACTTAGGTAATTTTGTAGAACTCGTATCGTTGCTGTATGGTCTTGCACATAAGCTATCTTCACAAGTAGTAACGTTGGAGTCAGTATAATTTGTAGGGTAGTTTCCAAATACGTATTTTGTCAATGAACCACTAGAGAAGTTATCGGTTGAATTCGAAAAGATAGTATTCATATCAGATGATGCTATTAATCCATCAACAGATTGGCTAGTATTAGTGGGTTCATCACTAAAGTAGAATTTAATACTTTGCTTGCCTGGGGATTCATCATAGACAGTCTTAGTTTGGAATTCGGAGATCGTGACAGTAGTAGGACCATGCAAGGTTGTTTTAAAGGTTGTGGCAGCAGGAATTGCTGGACTAATCGTTGTTGCATAGGCAGTAGTAGTTACAGTAGTAGTTTGAATGAATCTTGCAATGGTCTTAGTAACTGTTACAGTATGAGTAGGTGAAACGGTAACAAAAACGGTGGAATTACCGGCTAAGACTGTGGTGAGAATGCACAATAATAACCAGGGATTAAAGATCATAATTTTGGAATGCTCTGATGATAATGATGATGGTGGAAAGAGTTCTAACCAGACCACGAGCTAACAAGAAATAGAATCCTGATATATAAATTTTAAGTCCTTATTTAGCGCCCAATTCAGTTATGGATATGAATCCTCCCCAATAAGGACAAGTGTAAGGATGTAATAAAAATGACCCCCCACGTTATATCGGATTAAAGGAACATTTCCGCAAGCAATTCAGCCGCATATTACCCCACCCATATACGCCAAGCAAATTGGTATATAAGATAAATACAGGTGTTATAATAAGTATACACATTAAACGTTACTATCAGAAACAACCAGTTATTAAAACTAATACACTTATTAATTAAAATGGTTGCAGTTTCAGTTGTCAAGCTTAACAGCGGTAATACAATTCCCCAAATAGGACTAGGATTCTATTTAACTCCGGAGAAACAAGCAGAGACTCTTGCTTATGAAGGATTGAAGACAGGTTATAGGCTGTTAGATTCAGCAGAATTGTATAAGAATGAAAAGGAAGTTGCAGATGGAATCGCTCAATGGATGGCAGAAGATCCAATCCATCATAAGAGAGAAAACGTTTTCTATACAACTAAGATCTGGGATAAGTTCCATGGTTATGAGGAAACCAAAAAGGCAATCGCAGACTCCTTAGAGAAGGCTAAGAGTATTGGATATATTGATATGATTCTTATCCATTCACCAAAATCAAACTACGAAAAAAGACATGGTACTTGGAAGGCTCTACAGGAGGCAGTCGCAGCAGGTACAGTCAAGAATATTGGTGTTTCGAACTATGGAATCAAGCATTTGAAGGAGTTACTTTCATATCCGGATTTGACGGTTAAACCAGCAGTGAATCAATTGGAAATTCATCCTTGGTTGACCAGGAAAGAACTTGTCAAATACTGTAAATCCGAAGGAATTGCAGTGGAAGCCTACTCGCCCTTGACACACGGTAAGAAACTCGATGATCCGGATTTAAAGAAAATTGCGGATAAATACGAAAAGACTCCTGCACAGGTTTTGATCCGCTGGTCGCTTGATGAAGGATTGATTCCGTTGCCTAAGACGGTGCATACATCTAGATTGGAACCAAACCTTGACGTTTTCGACTTCCAAATCACCCCTGAAGAGATCAAATTATTGGAGTCTAAGAATGAGAACCTTAACTTCTGCTGGGATCCAACTGTCTATCCGTTGGATAATGAGAAACAGTAAGAAGTTAGCTAAATAAAAAAAAAAATTCAAAATCCCATTATCTTATCAACTAAATTCCTTTGTACGATCCGGTCAGTGCCGAGGAATGCATTGTACACGATTAAGAATGGCTCTGAAATTTCACCTAACAATAACTCGGCATTCTGGCCAGCCACAGGATTTTTTGGGAGTTCCCTATGTAGACAAAGTTTGTAACTAATGAAAGAACCATCTACAACTGTTATAAGTCTATTAATGATTTGGTAATTTAGATGTATGTGCGATGCGTTCTGTTAAAATGGGTCTGAAAATTTGGGGCGGCCCAGAGAAAAAGAAGGGAGTTACTCTGGTTGGGAGCGTGGCCGAGAGGTTTAAGGCGTCAGGATCAGATTAAGTAAAAAAATCCGATTAACCTGATTTTCTCCATGAGATTCCCTGGGTTCGAACCCCAGCGCTCCCATTTTTTATGGTGGTTAAAATTAAAGACTGGAAAAAATATTTTTTTTTATTGTTTAACGCCAAAAAGAATCCTTTATTCATTTATTTTTTTGTACATATTCCTTCCTTAGTTCTTTGAATTCTCCTGCCAGTAGTCTAAATACATGTCCAAGATACAAGAAGCACTCCATGCTTGCGAATGACAAGAATCCTTACAATATTGACCATCCTTATTGGTCAATTCAGGTAATCCTGCCCAATCATTAGTGGCCATTTCTTCCATGTTGCCTCTTAGTCGGTCAGAAAGTAACCTGTTGAGTGAGGCGGTTGGCACGTGCAATGGTGCAAAGCGTGGATCGTCTAGCTTCAATTTTTTATCTTTTAATAGTTGATGAATACGGCGGAAGGATGCTCTATATGCTCTCAGGAAGAAGCCATATATCCACACCCATTCTGGTCCTTGATGATAGTTGCGACCTTTGGAAGTAGCGAAATTATTGCTATCTTCGCTATTGTTATAGAAAGGTCTATAATTTAGATCGGATGGATCTAAAGTTTTCAATCCCATCGGTCCACGTAAAATTTCATCTGCAATTAGAAGTGCCCCCATTGCATGTATAGGATCAAACAATTCTGGTGCAACAACTATAGCAATAGGGAAATTTCCTCTGAGTTGATAATCTTCATATGGTTCTTTACAACCGTAGATATCTTTGTAGATTCCACGACGATTAACAATTCTAGAATCAATTTCATAATTCTTATCGTGTGAAGGATCGTATGGGATATAAAAGCAATGTTCGAAATGATCCAACAGAAGTTGTCTCCAATGCTTGAAAGTAATTTCGTCGCCATCTTGATTCTTCACGCTTGTGTGATTGAACAATCCAGCATCATGTAATTCTAATACGAATCGAAGCGTACTAGCCAACAATCCATTAATTTCTACATCGGCACCATCTCTTGGAGTACCAGGAATACCTTTAGAACCAGCACGCTCACTTTCTCCCATCTTATCCATCCAAGTGCCACAATTAAATCTGTTACCACCAGAAACAAGTCCCGTATTCCAGTCAACGCTAATATCGACATTGAAACCAGGATCCCTCATCTGTGAATCGATACGTGGACCTGCATGTGCTTCTCTGTAATGGATTCCACGGGCATGTGATGCCAATATCTCATAGATGATATCTGCTATTGATGACTGTTGAGAGTACGCATGTGGATCATCCCATGCGATCCAATCGTCAACCCATGGAGTGAATCTGCGCAAAACGTTGGTAGATAATAAGCTTTCGGCTTGTGCACGTGGGGCTGTATGGAAGAAGTCCTGGACAGCTTGGAGGAAGAACCAGGCTGCATCACGCGCATTGTATCGAGGCTCACGTCCACTACCAAGCAAGTTTGGTACCAAACCGTGATGCACGGTCGATGCAAAGCAGAGAATATGATCGCGAGCAGTTTGGAAACGTCCCGTAGCCAGTAGACATCCACGGAGGGAAATAAAGACATCTCTTCCCCAGCAACGCATGAATCCATAACTGAAGTAGGGTAGACCTGCTGCAAGGGAAATGGCAGGCGCAGGGAGATGTGTACCATCTTTTGCCACAACAACTGGACGATCGGTAAGAGGTGCAGAAGAAGTTGCACCAGTCATCTGAACTGAAACCAAGGCCAATCCTTGAACGAAAGAGGTGGCACGGCGAATCGGTGCTGGCATCAATACCAAGGCACGGTAACGAAGCGCCTCATAGGCAACTCCAACCACGAGTGCAAAGAAACGTGGCCTCATAAAGTAAGGCAATTGCTTTAGACGATCAAAACGAAGTTCGAGCCATTGACGGAAACTAACAATTGCACGCATACGCTGGGTGCTAGGGCTATTTGTAACAAGCGCATGCTCGTATTTTGCTATCCTTCTTGGGATATAATCGAAAGCCCAGCTGCCTGCACGTAGATGCTTAGCGATTGGATGACCCAATTCATTACCATCGACCAGGGGTTTTAGTGCAGATGCCCAGCCCTGTAATCCTGCGTAGACGAGTCGGCCATAGTCAGGCACCGTGTAGTTTCCATCGACACCACCACTTGAATCACGCTCTTCAGATTCACACCTGTAAAGCAGAGCTTGAAGATCTGCAAGAGCCATACCGTTTGTGGCATTGAGTGCACCCTTACAGAGGAAACGATCAAGCTGACTGTCACAACCTGCTAGCTCCGTTGAGAGAACAACAATTGATCCCTGTGGGAAATCGTCTGGTAATGTGATCGTCGTCGCAGCTGAGTTATCATCCCAAACACAGGAAGCGGGCGAGAGAGCATGCAGTTGGACGGGAACAGGATGGATGAATTCACCGGGCTTGGTACCGGAATCACCTGAACCATCTTTAGCCTTGTCAGCCTGCAAAGCCCATGCAAACAAACTCTCACATCGTGTACCACTCAACACTACGGGGGATAATCTCTGATCGCCTCCTTCACTAAACTTCGTCCGTGCAACTAGGAAATATCCTCGTCCTGTTCGTGCATTTAATCTGTGAACAGTAATATATTGTCCATCGTGATGGACATGCATTTGATCAGCTTCTGGATCATCAACGGACTGGCATGCCAGATCGTGACGTAGCGCATTGAGCTTATGCTTGATATCACCAATACCACCGCCGATGGAATAATGCCGTTTCTCATTGACCAAGTCAAGAAGATGTGGGTAGCATTCGTCATAACCAAAAGTGGAACCAACGGCACATGCACAAAAGGCAACGAGTGCGGCGTTTGGCAATGTATCCTCAACACATCGTTTATCGTTGGGGGTTTCGTTATCGTGCGTGCAATCCATGAACAGTGCATGCGGTTGAGCAGAAGTGACCATCTCGGGCACGGGCAATTCAGACCGCATCCGAATCTCTTCTGCCTGGCGCTGGGCGAATTGAGCTGGATCAGCCGCATATGAAATTGCATCCAATGGCAACCAGCGGAACGAACCGATTGGCCTGCCACCATGCACATGAACCAATCGCGATAGTTCTCCCTCCGAATATGCCTGCATAGCTTCTCGAATAAGAGAGTTGATACCTAACCGCTCTGCGAAATGGATATCTAGATCTTCACTACCTGTAAAGAGTTCTGCCACCACATACAAGTTCGGGCGAACTGCACGCGCAGCATCCAATAGACGCTCACCAACGTGAATCGGTGTAGAGTGACAGTTATCGATACGAAAGCCATGGAACACTCTGGCACAAAGCTGTGCATATGCAATCATCCTATGCCAGAGGTACGGTGAATCTGCCGGTCCACTTCCATAGCGTAGTTTGACACAGTCACCCCAGACTATAACTTCGCGCCGTAAGTAGCAACGCGATTGGGATGATGCGAAATCCACCAGAGGATTACCACCCCAGATCCATCCATTGTTGGCCAACGCCCAATCCTTTCCATCAGTACCACGGAACCGGGTGAAGTAAGGCTCAGTAAGGGGACTATCCACAGTGACCTCTCCCAGCTGTGGACCATCTGGATCTAACCGCTGGTAGTTAATACGATTGTACAAGTTCTCCAGGATCTCGTTGTTATCTGTATCGTATTGCTTGTATAGTGGAAGATTGATCTCATCAAGGAGTGCATGAGCACGAGAATCCACCGCTGAATAGTCAGAATACTGCTTGGCAGGCATCACATGGCGTAAGACCTCATTCAACCGGCTCACGTCAAGTGCATTTTCATAACGGGCACCAAGGCCGAACGGCTTAATGGCACACGTTTCTTTGATGTACTGAGCAAGCTCCGTGTGAGAGGCACCGGGTGAAATGGTAGGAACAAATGTGCGTGTGACTTTATTACCCTGAATACCATTGGATTTATTATGATTGTCTTTGTCGTTCTTCGTTTCATCACTTCCATTCTCCTCCTTGTGGGCCGAAGAATTTGACTTATCCCACACATCCTTCAATCGTTTTAAGTGATCCTTTACATTCAGCACATAGTATTGCCATAGCCTCAACTGTCCCAATACATGGATCTTGACACCGTCCATCACTTTCAACAAATCGGCGGTGCTGTTTATCTTCGTAGGACATCCATGCCATCCCATATACCTGGAGAAATGTAACAGCAGCTCATCCAATTCCATAGCTGCCTGAAGATGTGGAGCGGTCTCCTGGTTGTATCCAGCCTCCGGATGATCGCGTAACCAAGGGGAATCATTCGCCGTATGGTTGAATACCACATCTGTCATAGCCAAGATCCCATGCTTTGATTCCAATTTCTGTACCATCTCACGTACCTGGGGTTCACCACCGGGGAAAACTTCTGGATCAAATTTTAGTTGGTCACGGATGGAGTAGGGGGAATTTGATTCTCCACGTTGCTGAAGTGGTGTGAAATGAATCATGTTATAACCTTTACGTTCGATTTCATCAAACATGTGTTGCCAGGCTTCCTTTTCTGGGCCAACCCATTTTGACACGACCGACTGCATGCTGATTCCGTTTAGTGGGAGGTATTCTCCACGCACAAAGAGAGAGGGTGGAACCACGAAGTGGAACTTGCGGGTCGTGGCTAGACGGGGACGGCCCGCACCACTTTTGCTATCTCCGGTACCGTTTTCAGTTCCATCATGTTCCCAGTAACTTAAGTAGTAACAGTATGCACCGGGTCGGAAGATGGCGACATCTACCGTAGTGTCCTGGTCGAATTTACCCTTTACGACATGACCGTAGAATTTCCCACGCACATATCCGGTAGCCGCCTCAGGCGGCACGTCGGTCCAAACGGTTCCACCGTCCATGATCTTCGTTCCCGCACGCACATACATCCGTAGGTTGAAGAGAGGCTTATCATCTGCAACCGTCACGGGCTGTTCAGCATCGGCATCGACGCCCGTATCCGGGTGGATTAATTGCCCGTCATTTTCAGGGGGAACAGCAGGGAAGCTCAGCACCCCGTGGCCACCGACAACATCGGGTTCGCCCGTGTCTCCGAGTCTTAGGAGCACGATTCTAGTCATCTATAACTCCGTTGAACTCCGATTGTGCTGTAATATGATCAATTGGGAGTAATACGGATAATAATATGTCTATATACACAAAGTTGTATATTTGGAAAGTATGAAATATGTACCGGGTTCAGATACAACAGTGGAAGACAGCAATAGATAATGCAGCAGGTGAGTGGGCTTTTTCAATTAATTGGAGTTGCTTTTCGCTAATGAATAATTAGAGTGATAATTATAGTGGTAACGGATAAATACGGTGGGATGTAGAATATTTAGGTTATCATGAATGTTATGGTAATATATATATAGAAGGAAGGGAGTAAAATTAGTATTGCGGTAATGTGTGTGTGTGTGTGTGTGTGTGTGATTTAATAATGGTAGTAACATCATTCTACCCTTATCAGCCACTTCAAAATCCCTTCTATAATAATCCCATTCATATTTAATAATCGCATTTGAAATATACAATAAATATGCATTCAAGATACAACAATATAACTAACACACATACTGGTACAGGCATAGCATGCACGTACACCGTTCCAATCATGAACTACATGTACACATACAGAGCGGTATACATAAGACTCACGCACCGTTACAACCGCTGCAACCCCGCTACATCGCGTATAGCATGCACACATATTACTCTATTTATTATACATTGTAGAAAAGTTAAAATCCAAGGTTCTTACGTCTTCTCTTCGAAGCCTTTCTCCGTTTATGCTTCGACCGCCTAGAGTTCCTCCACCCAGATGTTCCTATCTTTTTATCCTTATCTTCAACATCCATCTTATCATCGGCTGCCTTTTGTTTTGCAATATTCTCTTCCATCTTCTTTGCCAACCTCTCCCTTCTCTCTTCTACCGTCCTGGCATAGTCAGATCCCTTTGCATGAACCTTGATAGATTTAGCTAGCCTCTTCGGCTTCGATCTTGCAGAGTGAGCCATATCTTTGGTTATCTCTCTCTCTTAGCTATATGGTTGTAGTACTCTAAGATATCTATCCTACTGAAATTTTTATCAACCTTAACCAATCACGTGCAATAATTTGGTAACTCACACCCCGCACCTCTGATCTTTGAAAAAATCATCCCTTACCAGATTTCAGCATGGATAATTATTTTTCACACTATTGCTTCAAAATTTTCATCATATTTTTTTTTTTTTTCAAATTAATTTCACTAGATTTAATTATCATCGTCTCCTTTGCCTTTAACGTTAGACTAATCTGCCTACGACTGACACACGATAGACAATAATGTAAGTACAACTGCACGGGGAAACTACCGAACTATCGAGTTACTCTCGAAATATCGGTAGAGATACCAACAGATAGAGGTATATTACACTCTATCTAAGATCTCTATGAATTTTCATACTAACTAATACTATAGGGCTAATTTACGTGCACAGAAAAGACTTGCTGCATCCGTTTTGGGATGTGGTGAGAGAAAAGTTTGGTTGGATCCTAACGAAACCTCTGAGATCGCTCAGGCCAACTCAAGATATGCCATCAAGAAGTTGTACAAGAATGGTACCATCGTTAAGAAGCCAGTTGTGATGCACTCTAGAGCTAGTGCTAGAGCTTACGTCATCGCCAAGAGAGGTGGCAGACACATGGGTTACGGTAAGCGGAAAGGTACCGCCAACGCCAGAATGCCAAGTGAGGTTTTATGGATGAGAAGATTGAGAGTCTTGAGAAGACAATTGGTTAAATACAGAGCCAACGGTAAGATCGATAGACATTTGTATCATTCTTTGTACAAGTCTGCCAAGGGTAATATTTTCAAGCATAAGAGAGCTCTTATCGAACATGTTATTCAGGCCAAGGCTGAATCCCTCAGAACTGGTGCCTTGAAGACCGAGGCTGAAGCTAGAAGATTGAAGAATAAGGAAGCCAGACAAAGAAGACAGGCTAGATTGGCTGAGAAAACTGTTGTTGAAGAGAAGGCTTAAATATAACTAGGTAATATGTAGCTGTTTAGTCAATAATCCGTGTCTACGAAATTGATCAAATCAACGTTGGCTAACGGAGTTAGTTAACTTGAGTTGATATTGTAGTTTTTTTTTTGGTGACGAAATGTGGGGAATAGCGGACTAAGTAGACATTTCATGATTCTTAATAAGCAAATGTAACCTGCTGGATTGTCGGTGTAAATGACTGGTAACAATCAGAGAATGATCGGTAAAATTTTGTTTCAATAAATTATCCACAGTTTACGCTAAGATGGTTCTAGTCGTGTGAGAGATGATTAGCGAATTGTTACGAGATCACGTATGATAGTGATCCGTTACGGTCATCCACTGTGCATAGACTTAACAAATAAAAGATTGCCATAAAAGTCGTACATATTAAGACAATGTATATGTAACTGATCTAATTGATGAAGTAGTAACTAAAAATACCCGGAGTTCAAAGCAGAGAAAGGATGTGTAGATAGATTAAGGTCCCGGAGATAAGTACGTATCTGCAATAAGACACTTTAGCAAAGTTGACGTAATGGGTCTCACGTATTACTACAGTTACATATCTAATTTGGTTTATGATCTTCAAGTCAAAGAAGTTTAATTAAACAAGTCTAGATCAATAGTACCACACAGACACATTTCACCATGGACTGGAATGATGATGAATTTAGATGCAACCATGCAGATCCCCAATAATTTGAGATTATATTCCCCAAATTGTTCTATCATATTGGAAAGACATTGTTTAATAACGCATTCGTTGTTCTTCATACACTTGACAACTACTAAAATTTAATTTCTACATGCATGAATTGATCCCAATTGGAGATTTTTCTAACTCCACTCCCTTCAAATGTTGATGCATTCCCGCCCTTCATCATATTTCCTAATTCTAATTATGCAATGCGCATTAGATTTTTGTTCGTATTCAATAAATGGATCAATCACCAGTCCCGTCATTTTACACTTTAATTTGCTTTGCGAATTTTCCAGTAATTGATAAATTTTTTTTTCTTCCTATTGATTCGTCTAACTGATAATGTCATTAAAATTGAAATTCTCGTCATTTATTGGAAAACTCATTCAATCTATTTATCTTCTCTAGGCAGTCCAAACTACAATCAATGTATCAATTAATAATGCCTTAACAATCAGCGGGATATCAATTTATTGCCCTTCCCTGCATGTTTTCCTAAATGGGTAAATACCAATGATGTTTACCTTAGCCCGCTAATTTAATGTTTTCTTTATTCGAAACATGCCGGTGAATGTTAATGACAGGGGTCGTCAATAATCGTTGGTCTCCATAGTATTTTTTTTCAAATGTACATATTTTTTCTTTTCTTCATCTCCTCATTTCGCTTACCCATTATTTACCTTATTAGCGAGCTCGCTTCCGTCGGATTTCGCAAACACAACCGACTAGATAACTTTAGCGCTAAGCACTTCGTTCCTATAGGGGGGAAGTTTATACAGCCTTGTTTGTTTTTTGTAATTTATTTTTCGTTTTATTTTTTTTTTTATTATGTATTACTTGTTTGTATTATTTTTTTTTGATTGGCTTTTTAACTAATCTATTTTCGTTATTATAGGTTTTACCCCAAATACTGTGTAATTACGACCTTTTTTTTTCTTTTAAAAAAAACTCTTTCTCTTCTTTCTTCTACTCCCAATCGATCTATCCATACTTAAGATACATCTTTTATTTAACCCGGGGCTTAGCATCTATCACACTTAACTAAACTTCCACAATTTACAAGTAATAAGTCTATTAATTTGACCTGTTACTTTATCAGACTACTAATACTCCCCACATTTCCCAATATATCGGTCTGTCATTACTTGCTATTTGCAATCAGGACAGTTCAACCCAGTGCATTAACGAATATTTGGCTATAATATTGCTTACTTTATCTAATATAGCCTCTTGTCGTTTTTCCCGTTTCTGGTCGATGCATTGGGTCATACTGCTTGTTTAGTGTCAATCAATCATCAATCAACCAACCAATCAATCAATCAAAAAAATCAGTCTATTACAGACCAATTATACCCAATCCTTTTTCCATCTCCCCCCTTGCATCTCCTATCCTTTCTTCCTCTTGTCCTCAACCTACTGTCTTTCATTCCTTATTTAAAGACAGAAGAAGAAACTTATATTTTTTTCACTAATGTCCAATCTTCAGAAGACTCCCCTTTCTTCACACAGGTTCACTAATGCCGCTAATGCTATAATGACCCCTCCAGCCACACTTTCCCGACTTAAGACTAGTCATGCCAAGAAAATCAAGCTAGGTGGTAATAATACAGCCCATCAGATGCTTGATAATGTTAATGCTTCTTCTACTACTAATACTGTTGCCAGCGATGCTGGCGATGCTGCGCCACAATCAATTGAGTCCTCTTTGGTTACTCCCTTAGAACAAGCCCATGATCGCCGTCCTATGATTGTTGATGTCAGTCTAGGAAGTTCTAGTAGTAGACAACACCTGTACAGTCTTAGTAAAGGTGCCACCGATGATACTAAAAAATCGTCTCAAAGTTCTTGGATCCCTGATGATTCTCCAACTTTACACAGAAAGATCTCTACTTTACGTTCACGCGAGGCAGAGCATCATCAGGTTAAAACAGAACCTTCAAACTCTTTTATCCACCCTCCTGCAGATGCTAAACTTGCAAGTCCATTAAATACTGCTGTTTGTGGAACTAAGAAAGTCGTTGATAAAAATCGTGTCAATTCACCAGGTGAAGATGAAGACGATGACAATGTAGATGATGAAGATGATGAAGACTTTCGTGGTGAAAAAAGACCCTATCCAGATTCTATTACTGCCTCAGCACTTAAGCGTCGTAAAAGAGTCGGTGCTGAGAAGGAAAATCAGCCTCCTGATGAAATTTGGTCAGATGACGTGGAGGCTGCCTTTGCAGAAGCACTCGGCATCATCCCAAAGAAGGGACTGCACAAAATTAAGATCAGTGGATGTGCTAAAGGTCGCAATGAACTTATCTCAGACTATATTCTAGCCAAGACCGGTAAAATGCGGACTAGGAAACAGGTTTCCTCACATATCCAGGTTATCAAGAATTTGCGGAAAGACACAAGTTTAATTGATCTCATTGTTCATGGACCTCCCAAGAGTAAAGAACTTTGCCAGAAATTCGACGAAGTTTTCTCAAGGATTTCTTTAGCTAAATCGTTGGGACCTCTTGCTGGCGGTGAAAGTTCCGATTCTCGTCTTCCTGAATATCGACAGATGCTATCGACTCCTACACGTCATAAACAACACTCTTCAGTAAAGTCATCTCTAAGCGCAGAGATTACAGATGCTGATCTGAAACGGATCGATATCAATATTAAACGATTCCGTTTTAACTATATCGATATGGATAGTCCGGAGCAATCTCACAATTTTTCGATCTTCCCTAAAGAAGGTGCAATGATGCCACCTTTAAGGATTCGGACCAATGCAGACTTGACTTATAGATTCCCTCGATTCTTCGAACTGATTAAATCTATTAAGAAGAGTGTTCCTCACACTGCAGGATTGCACAATGGATCTTCCTCTGTTCCACCTGTCCCTATTCTTCATGGAATGGTCAAGATGACCACTTTGCCAATGGATAGAGAAATTGCCGGTGGCCAATTCAATGCAGGCACTGCAATTCAACTTTCGAAGCTTCCAGTGACGGACGAGCGGTTCTGTTGTCTTACTTTGATCTATTCTTTTGGTAGATTAATCTTATCAACTTTTGAGAAGCTTGAGACTAAAGGTACCCATAAAAATGGTTACAAAGATCTTACATGCGAGGTTAAACTTGGTACTAATTACTGGCGTAACTTCTTTACAGGACTACGTAGGATATTGGTTTGTAAGCTAACAAATAAAACTGAACCACAGCTGCTTTCTAGGGCCATCAAGGGTATTACCATGAAGCAGGTGTTGTTCAGTGTTTCCGAGGCTCAGTATCATCATATTCGCCCTAAGCAGTATAACTTGGATAATATTCCTAAAAATTCAATCAGGGCATTGCTTCTATGGGAGTTCCTTCGCGTGGAAGATCCTCAAAGTGCTGTTACTACACTAAGAAGAATCCATCTTCCAGTGAAACGTTCGAAGTCTATCCAGTTGCCACGTAGAGCACTCTCTACTCGTAAATCTGTTGAAAATGGTGTTCCTCCTTCTTATAATCCTTCCCGTTCGATGCCTGACTTATCTTATGGCTGTTCTAACAGGGATGAGGATAATTCGAAATCTTATCCTCTGCCTTACGAAAGCTTTACTGCTGCACCTAATTTGGCCATTTGGAGAAATCCAAATCAGTTATCACCATGCTATGAATCTGGAAACAGTGTTCCCAAATCAAGTCATTCGGCACCAGTTTTGGATGCTAATGACAGTTATGGTAATGAAATGGAATATTCTGCGGGCATGAATTATGAAGGTATTTCGGCCGATCAATCTGCAGATGGTTCAATGTTTACTAGTGCTCATACGGGTAACTACAGTATTCCTGGTATTCCATTACCTCAAGCTGCAATGGAACCGGAAGAGAATAATTTGGAAGTTCAATTTCTTAATTTGCCTAGAATGACTACCGCTTCTTCGGATGCTACAGAATCTGAAGGAGATGCTCGTTCACCTGGTATCGCAACTGGTGGCACATCTGCCGTTGCAATGGATACTGGTGATACAAACAGTGAAACGGCGAACGGTAATGAAAACTTCCATAATTTTAGTGGTAACGGTGTTTCCAACTACGAGATGATGTGGTAATTACACCAAAAGCTTTTCCCTTTATTCTTCTTCTTCTTCTTTTAAAGAGTCCTATGATGCTTCCTTAGGTTCTCTACTATTTCTTTTATTTGTTTTCGCTTTGCATCTTGCTTGCGTTTGATCCAAGCATTCAGTTTTATATTTGCTTTTTTAAGGATCGTCGGCGATCGATGATCCTATTCTTCTTCCTAACCTCACTTTTTAAATCGTCCTTCATGCTTTTTCATTAATCGTTTGGCCAAAGTGCCTTCTTCTTTTAATTTTTGTCATTTTAACTGTTCCAACTATTTTCACTCTCTTTAAATCAGTTATTAATAAACAGTCAATATATATCCCTAACTTATTATTAAATTCTGAGTCCGTCTAAATTTCACTAATTAGAGTTGGTATCTTCCGATTCTCCGCCGCTCATTTCGGTTTTCACCGACAATTTTAATTAGTCACTCTAATTATTTTTCACCCTCCCTTGCTAGGTTCCCCAGATTTTTCACAATAATGAATGACTCCTTTCTTTTCGGAGCCTTCCGTTAGTGCGATTGTCATTACAGGAGCCTATGCGTCCGTTAAGCGCACTCTTATCTTTTATCAAGAACAATAGAGATTACTATATCGGGACTCTCGTGCATATTTCGGAAGAAAAAACAATGTAAAGACTGCCGATAACGGAGAATTATTCATTGTATAGATCTCGGAAATTCCTCCACCTTTCAGCCCTTTGAAAAAAAAATTGAAAAGTGAAAATTTTCAGTCATCTAGTCCCTATTTCAGGGGGCAAAGAATATCTATATAAAGGACAGAGTATACGACTCAGTATGTAGATGGTTTAGTAGCTGTATAAATATAAATTACTACCAATTAATAACAATCATAAAGATGTCGGATAATCTTAGTGATCAAAAAAGTAATATACCGGAAAAAACCCTTCCAGTGAATTCACCTTCCTCTAGTTCTAGTTTCGAAAAGCCAGAAGTTGAAGATGAAGCTAGCGATGCCGTCAGCGGTCTGGCGCTGAGTGAAGAAGAAAAGGATAGAAAGATCGACGAGATGGCTAATGACATGGGTATCAATCAAAGAAAGTTAATGGCTAAGATTGACTTGTTTGTTGTGCCACCATTTATTTTGCTCTATTTCCTTGCATTCTTAGATCGTGTGAATATATCCAACGCTAAAGTGTATAATATGGAAAAAGATCTTGGCCTAAAAGGAAATCAATTCAATACTGCATTAACCATTTTCTTTGTGCCATATGTGTTCTTTGAAGTTTTATCCAACTATTTGATGAAGATTGTGAAACCACATATCTGGCTTGGAAGTATGATTTTCCTATTTGGTATTGCTGGTATGTGTCAGGCATTCGTGAAAGGTTACGGTGGATTAATAGCATGCCGTTTCTTCCTTGGTGTGTTTGAAAGTGGTAGTTTCCCTGCCTTATTCTATCTTCTTTCTGCCTATTATCGTAAGAAGGAATCTCAGAGAAGATTTTCTTTCTTCTTCAGTTGTACTTGTCTTGCAGGTGGCTGCGCAGGTGCAATCGCTTATAGAATTCATGATATCGATGGTGTTCGTGGATATTCATCTTGGCAATGGATCTTTTTAATTGAAGGTGCTGCTACAGCATTTTTGGCTATTTTCCTTTTCTTTGCCATCGCAGATTTCCCTGAACAGGCTAGGTTCCTTAACGAAACTGAGAGAACTTTCCTTAAAAAGAAGCTCGAGTATGATGCAGGTAAATCCGCTTTTGAGCTTCATCTTACTTTTAAGGATGTTATAGGATTCTACAAACAACCAGCTGCTTACCTTACTGCATTATGTTACTTCGCATTGGTTATTCCATCATATGGTTATGCATACTTTGCCCCAACTATTATCAAGTTCTTAGGTTATACCGCATGGAGTGCCAATGAACATTCTATCTATCCATGGATTCTTGCTTGGGGTTTAACTTGTGTTTTGGCAATTCTTTCGGATAAGACTAAAATGAGATTACCATTCGCCTTATTCTCATGTATTTTGGCCATTGTTGGATTCTCTATGGTGATGGCATCTTCTGATTATAAAGTTAAATATGCCGGTTGCTTCTTGGCTGTTACGGGTCTCTATTCTGCTATGCCTGCCGTTGTGTGCCTTTATTCACTTAACTTTGGTGGTCACAGAAACAAATCCGTCGGTACATCGACCATTGTTGGATTCGGAAATATTGGTGGTATTATTTCTCCATGGTTATTCCCTAATACCGATGCTCCTAACTATCATACCGGTATGGCAGTTTCAGTGTTCTTTGTCGCATTGGCATTTGTTACAACATGCTGCTACACTGCATATACGATGTATCTGAATAAGATCAAACAGACGGAAACGTATCGTCGCAACTGGGCACTCAAAGATACTAGAACTAAGCTTCTAGAGGGTGATTATAACCCTGACTTCAAATATATGTACTGAAGTTTCTTATGCTATTAGATTTACGCTTTAATAAATGATAATCAAATCCTAATTATATTCTATTATGTAGTTGCTACTCGCTTTCATTCATTCATCATCATCATCATCCTCATCGCCCTGATTGATCAAATCAGCATAATCTTCGGCAGATGCATAGAGTGGCATAGATGATAACTTTCTCTTCTTACGCTTACTTTCACTCTCTTCTGCGGGCCTTTTCTGTTCATCCTCTGTTTCTTCCTCAACTTCGGAGTCTTCGTCTGGAATTTCCTCATCATCATCTTCGTCTTCACTACTAGATTCAAGCGCCTTCATGAGAGATTCGGCTTCTTCGTCATTTTCATCCTCATCTTCATCTGAGTCAAAGTCTGAGGCACTAAGATCAGATATTTCATCATCGTAGAGATCATCACCTTCTACTGTTGGATTAGAAGCAACCAAGGCATTCCACACTTCTTCTTCTCCCAATTCCTCACCTTCTTCGTCAAATGGCTCATTGGCTTCTTTATTGACATTCTTATCAAATGCAGATCGTTCATCTCTTTCTTGCTTAGTGATGAAATATTGATAGAAGAATCTATCTTCGGGTCTAACATTTTCTGCTTTCCTCTTGATCCATTCTGTTGTGTTCACTGGGACTTCTTCGGCATTATCTTCATTACTAACTTTCACAAGCATATCACCAGTTTGAGCACCTCCAATAGGTTGCATAATAGATTGACCTCGAGAAGCACTCTTTTGCTTTGGCTTCTTATACACAAATCTATTGAGGAAATGACCTAAAGTGAATAATCCAAGGTCTGGTTTTGCGATCTTCTTAGATTCAAGCATGGAGTCTGCGTAGAGTTGTACGGTCGGATGGTAGTGCCTAAGGAAGAAGTCAATTTCCCATAATGCTGATTGATCTGCGTTGGCAAATTTAGGATCCCTCTTTCTAGGGTCATATTTAGAATCAGCAGGTTGCTTATTGAGCAACAATCCTTTAATCTCGGACACAGACTTTGATAGTTGGATAAGAAGGTAGAGCATACCAGAGATTGTACCGATATTAAGCCAATCTAGACAGATCTGGCAGATCCTTTTGGCGAATGCCAAGACACGGGGCTTATTAGAATCATGTTTAAGACTTTTGAAGAGAAGATTCAAATATATGGCCTGCTTGGAAGATGTCAAGAGACGGTCATCCAAGAGGGATTCGTATAATGTACGATAGTATCTATCCACTTCTGCCTCATCTGTTGATTCTGCAACGATCTTCTGTAAGAGAATAAGTGCCTGAACGGAAGTGTTGAAGTTACAACTGTGTGTAATTCTATAGAGTGTTTTCAGATGAGAAGTGAAGACATCCGATTTAAGGTTCGAAAATGGGAATGCACGATTCAAACCAGTAAGAATGGCTGACAAGATCTTTGAAGTTTGTTCTTCTATCACTTCTTGTTTCGATTTCTTTTCCACCTTGACCGATTTACCGCCATGCTTACCTCTCTTGAAGTTACGCTTATGTCTTCCTTGCTTGTTGTACTTACCTTCTTTGAGTTTACCGACGTTATCGGCATCTGTTTTCACCAAAAGTTTCTCAAATAATGACAAGTAGGCATTAACAAGCTTTTCCGAGAGCTTAGGAAGCTCAGCGGTAAGAATCGTTTGATTCAGAGTAATCACACTGTAATAGATGGCATGGTCTTCAATATTCTCTCTGAACATGATATCGATCACGGCATTGACCACAATTTCTCTCATCGCTGGATGCTTTTGCTCAAGCATCAATACGCAGTATGAAGCTTTGGAGGAGATTTTACTATCAATATCACCAAGTTTGTTTACACCCAATCTCAATAAGTTGACTTCTTGCTCTGGCTTGGCGATAAGCAATTCAAAGATAGAGGCAATCACTTTACTACGCACAAATGAGATGGAGTCATGTGAAAGCTTTTCTAGCATTTCGATGAATTGGAAATACCAATTTTTAAGGTAGTCTTCAAAATAGAACACTGCCAATTGAAGATCCGTTAAATGACGGGTCAATGGTTGATTTTTGAAGAATTTGAGCTTTCTATTCGAAGGGATCACACCATTCACAAACAAATCGGTCACTGCTTCCACACATTGAGTGGCAGCACTTCTACTCTTCTTGCTGCACATTGCCAACAATGTATCCAAGGCCTTCATGTTATGTAGAGGAGATTCCTGGATAAGAAGGGTCAAAGCAGATATTTTATCACTCAATGTACCATTGGAAAGGATCTGTGACATAAACTTCCTCTGAGAGGAAGACTTGTTGAATTCTGTATAGTAATCATCGTTATCTTTATTGACGATGCTTCTGGCACGCTCGTAAAGTTCATCAACTTCATATTGCTTGAAAGAACGATCGGCTGTAGTTGAGGTTAAATGGAGATCGATGTTGTACCAATCATTTCTTGGTTCAACCACAAGATTTGTTGAAGTGACACTCTGAAAGTCTGCGGCATTGAATTTCCTAGGCTCTTGAGGTCCTTCTAGGTCTACCTCTTCATCCTTTGAGTGATTGGCTGAATCGCTATCATGCTCGTTTTGCTTTTTATCAGTTTCGTCTTCCTTCTTATCGTGATTGTGCTTTTTATCATGATCTTTTTGCTTGTGATCTTTCTTAGACTTCTCTACTTTAGTTGTATCCTTCTTTTCTTTCTTAGGTTCACTCTTCTTTGTATCTGCCTTTATACTCTTTTGTTCAAAACCTAAGTTCTTCATGTAATCTTTAACTTCGTCCATTAATTTTGGATCATCTTTCTGATCGTCAAACTCCTGTTCACTTTCATCATCCTTGATGTTCTGAACTAACTTAATATCATCCTTGCTGGCTCCCAGTTCAAGAGCACCTTGCTTCAACAAAGTGGCATCAGACAAATCCTCTGCTGCATCTTCATAATCGGACTCGGAACCAACAGCACCATGCTTACTATCATCTTCGTGAAGTAAATGCTTATGATCATGGCCTCCATGGTGATGATGATCCGACTCATGCTTATGACCATGGTGGTGATCTGTATTTCTTTTGGATTTATCAGCCATATTCGATTTCTCCTTTAGAGAGAGCTCTGATCTTAAAATTGGCTGTCTATATGGATACTTGATATCAAGGACGCAGACTATAGGATTATCTAGATATACTTAATGTCAGATCTAATTCCTATGAAATAAAATTTTTCAGTACGCTAAAATTTTCAGATCTTTCCTAATTAGATAGATCCTTAGGGATTGTGGAGAAGGATTGTTTGATACATGTGCTTATTGAGTGATTGTAAGAATCTATACTGCTAGAATTGTAGATATATTGCCAAACTTTGGACGTGGTTTCAGTTTTAGTTTCTTTCAATCGTCTACTACATACCGGGCTGTTTCATTGGATATGGGTAGTCTGGTGATATATCACTACTATGTCTTATTGTCTAATTAATATTTTTTTTTTTTTTTTTTTTTTTTTTTTTTTCAATTTTCTGGATTGGGATTTCTTCAACTCCGAAACCTTTTGATCCTTACATAGTTTGATTATTATAAATCAACAGATGTGTTAATAATGTCAATAGACAAGGGTAACCGTTACAAACAATCATGGATTTATTCTAAACATCTTTTCATTTCGGGTCAATGCGTTTTGATCTCTTTCACGGGGTTCATTTTCGGTTGGGATATTGGAACCATCTCCGGATTCGTTAATATGCCGGATTTCTTAAGACGGTTCGGCCAATGGAATGAAATAAATCATGACTACGAACTTTCAAGAGTGCGAATGGGACTTGTTGTTTCAATTCTTAACATTGGCTGTGCGATTGGAGGACTCACTCTAGGCAAACTAGGTGATATGTGGGGAAGAAAGATTGGATTGATCATCAGTATGCTGGTCTATGCAATAGGATGTATTATTCAAATTACTTCCATATCATCATGGGTTCAAATATTTATCGGTAGAATCATTACTGGATTATCTATGGGTACAAACTGTGTCTTGGCACCTCTATATATAGCCGAGATCTCACCCAAGAAGATAAGAGGTCAACTCGTCTCAATATTCCAAGTCTTATGCACCGGAGGTATGTTCCTTGGATATTGTGCATGCTATGCTACATACCATCACTATACAGATTCGAAGCAATGGAGAATACCTCTTGGTCTCTGCTTTTTATGGACATTTTTGGCCATTGCAGGACTAGGATTCACCCCCGAATCACCGAGATATTTGACCAAGATGGGTCATGTGGATCAGGCCCAACAAGCTATTGCTAGAGCCTGGAGAATCCCAAAAGATTCTCCCCAAGTCGAGGAAGAAATCAATGATATTCTCGAATCCATAGATAGGGAAAATAGTGCGGGGTCATCTTCTTGGAAATACATATTTACAGGAAAGCCTCTAATTCTCTATAGGGTTGTGATGGGAATGATTCTAGAATCACTTCAGGAATTGACTGGAGATAACTACCTTTTCTATTATGGAACTACCATTTTCAAATCGGTTGGACTAAAGGATTCATTCTTAACCTCTATCATAATGGGGATCGTTAATTTCGGCTCGACTTTCATTGCATTATATGCTATCGATGGATTTGGTCGAAGAAAAACTCTCATGATTGGATCAGCAGGAATGCTAGTATGTCTTGTTATATACGCATCATTAGGTACCAAATCACTTTACCCACACGAATATGGAGTAAACCCACGGGAATCGATAGGTGATGTCATGGTTTTCTTCTGTTGTGTATTCATATTTTTCTTTGCTATAACGTGGGGTCCTAGTCTCTATGTTATTGTAGGAGAATCATACCCTTTACGGATTAGAACCAAAGCAATGGCTATAGCTACAGCATGCAATTGGTTATGGAATTTCCTAATTGCATTTTTCACTCCTTTTATTACCGGTGCCATTCATTTTGCATACGGCTATGTTTTCTTTGGATGTACAGTCTTGGCATTTTTATTTGTTTACACATGCGTTCCAGAAACAAAGGGAATGCAACTAGAAGATGTTGATGAGATGTATGAACTTTTGAAACCAGGATTAGCCTTTAGAGCACGGAAGGACTTCGAAAATGGTAGGAAAGATCATTGATTGATAAGGACCCGCGCGACGGTTAGGGATCTATTTGGATTTCCTAATCCGGACGAATTGGTATAATTTCCATTGTACTGAGATCCGAAATTTGAGTTTTTCAAGAATTTATACCATCTCTCGGTACGGTTAGTTCGGTTAATTTATCCGAGAATACCGAAGCCATCTATATACTATCTGATCTTGAACTTTCTCGGTTCAAGAACTGTGAATTTACTGCACTACGAATCATATGTTCTTTCTATTTCCAGCAAATAAATCTGTTTAGCATTTATAAATGTTCTGTATAATGTATAGGTATATAATTAGAGCCTATTGACCTCTAAAGATCAGAATATTCTTAAACTTCTTCTCCCTATCAATAATCATAAAAGTTTATTAAAAATGGCTCCCGTTGCACTTAGTTACCAAGACGTTGACTTACCTGAGATCACTCTTAGTGAGTATATTTTTAGAAGAATCGTTTCGCTTGGAATACATTCGATTTTTGGTGTTCCAGGTGATTTTAACCTTGACTTTTTAGATTGTATCTATAAAGTCCCTGAATTACATTGGTATGGTACATGTAATGAATTAAACGGTGCATACTCCGCCGATGGATATGCAAGAAGATCTGGTAAATTAGGAGTTTTACTCACTACCATGGGAGTAGGTGAACTCAGTGCCATGAATGGTATCAGTGGCAGTTATGCAGAATATGTTCCTATCTTAAGTATTGTAGGAACTACTTCTAGGGCAGACAAAAAGTTGGGACTTGCTAACCATCATTTGGTGACAAGCATGAATCCTCTAAGAGGAAGTGATCATTACACTTATCAAAAAATGGCAGAAAATATTTCTTGTCAAGTAACAAGTATCGAAAATGCAGTTGATGCACCAGATCAGATTGATGCTTTGATTGCCGAAATTCTTAAGGAAAAGAGACCTGGTTATTTATACTTACCATGTGATCTTGCTACCGCTAAAGTCAGTCCATCAAACTTAAGCACCAGACCAGGTTCTACATTTTTTGATACCCCAATTAATAACCCAACCAGAGTGGTGTCTGAAATTGCGGACATGATTCTAAAAGATATTTATCAGTCTAAGGAGCCATGTATCTTATCCGATTGTTTAGTTGATAGGTTTGGAATGGCACCAGAACTTCAGAAATTCGTGGATATGACCAAGCTACCTAACTCCGTAACTCCAATGGGTAAATCCACCTTGGATGAACAAAGCCCATACTACGTTGGTGATTTCACTGGTCGGGAAACAGCTAAAGAAACCAAACACTTTGTTGATTCATGCGATCTATTGCTACACGTTGGAAACTATGATAACGAAACTAATACTGGACATTATTCAAATCATGAAGGATTCGGTAATGGCCGTGAATTAATCTTATTGAACCATAAATACATCAAGATTGGTGATAAACTGTTTGATGGCTACAAGTTCCAAGATGTTTTAAGAGAAATGATCAACAGAGTGGATATATCCAAAGTTCCTAAAGTGACACCTCCATCCATCAAGAATCATATTGATCTTATCAGATCCAAGACACCAATTTCTGAAAGTGATGTTTTGCAGAGTATTCAGAAATTGTTGCAACCAAATGATACATTGGTGGTGGATACTGGATCAATCCTTTATGGTATATCCGATATCAAGCTTCCACATAACGTTAAAGTCCTCACACAACCATTCTATCTCTCAATTGGTATGGGACTACCATGCTCTTTTGGTGCCAGTGTAGCTCACAGGGAGTTTGGTAATAAGGGTAGAGTGATTTTAGTGGAAGGTGATGGAGCAGCTCAGATGACCATTCAGGAGCTTTCCAACTTCAACAGAGAAGGCTTAAATCCATTGATCTTGTTACTTAATAACGATGGATACACAGTGGAGCGTGCACTCAAGGGACCTACAAGAGAATATAACGATATTCGACCAAACTGGAAATGGACACAAATCTTTGATACATTCGGTATGAAAGATTACAAGTGTAAGAGAGTTGACGAACTTGATGACATGCGCAGGACGCTTAGTGAGTTCGGTAATGACAATAATTGTGCTAGACTGGTGGAAATTGGACTAGACAAGTTAGATTGGCCTTGGAGATTCAATGGAATGCTTCACTCTAAGAAATAATAATGTCAAGCAGGTATATATTATAAATAAATATAGTCGTATCAGCAAGAAATGAATGGTAAAGAAGTCATCAGATTAAGCGGAGAGTAAAAACGGAAAGTAGAAGTAGATATAAAAATGAAAAGCAATCACATATGGTAATCTATGAAGTCATTGATGTTGAGTTTCATAAAGTCGTCAAGGTGGTGCAGCATGTAGTCTTTGAAGAATGTGTTGTTGAGAACGGCACTGAGCACCTTTTTAAACTCCGTCAACGTGAGATCCTTCTTACGCTTGACCGAAATGCTTTCTTTGGCCACCTGGTATGTGGCTGCTATAACGATCAACTTATCGAATCGAGAGAATCCACGCTCATAACAGTCAGTAAGAACATCGACCTCTTTGCCCTTTGGCTCAGATTCTGAAACTGAGGTAAGTGGATCATCCTGCACAAAGAAGTCAGCAAGTAGTCTAGGAAGACTGGACTTGTCGTTCTTTAGGATCTGGTTGATAGACTTATAGAACTGTAACAAGAAATTGCCGTTGAGTTGCCAGCTTTCCACAGCAGAATCATCCACAAGTTGATCTAAGATTGAAAGGGCATAGTATGGATCGTATCTTAATACTTCACCTTGCCAATCAAACAAGAATCCAGGAATCTGCTTTTGAGAGGCACTACTAGCGGTGAATATCCGTGAGTTGTAAGCCAATGCCAAAGAAAGCATCTGGCGGTTCCTGTAAACCAACTTAGCATAATGCTTAGCTATTCTTTCGTCATCTATGAAGGTCGACTCAGGAGCATAGAAATAGTTGATTGCAAATGGTTGAACCAATTTCTCATTTCGAATATAGTTGCGTAGCTCTAAAGGTGTAGAAGTACTACTACGTGAACTCTTGACATAATCTTCATCGCGCAGTTTCAGATCGATGAAACTTTGATACTCTGCAAGTCTGAATCTGTTCAAATAGTGATAGAAAGCAGGCAAGACATTTGAAGTAAGGCTACGAAGGTAGTTTGTAAGAACCACATAGATTGTCATGTCTGTGTGATGCTCAGCGAGCAATGTCTTGACCTGCTTTTCGAGTCTAACATCCAGAGCAGGCGTAGCAATACGAACGCCATTACTAGAGAAAATCGAGGTTGAGTATGGGATCTTCTGGAATTGGAAACCGAATTGGAAGAAGTGTGGGTCACGTGGAGTATCCAAGAATCGGTTAATCTTATCATGATTCACATGTGGGAAGTATGCTGGTTCCCACATAGATAATTTAGAAGCAGATATTGATTCTGGAGATGCGAAAGATGTGATAGAAGAAGCCTCAGATCCAGGAGTTCCATTCAGACCAGATTTTGACAATGCTTTATTGCCAGAATTGGCTTGGGCAGATTGCTGCGAGCCCGAAACATTCCTGTGAAATAGCAAATTTTTAATACCTGCACCGATGATACTCATGTGACGATCTTCGACAGAACGTCCACCACGATCAAAGAACATGCTATCTGCAGCAAGCGTACCGGAAGATTTTGTTGCTCTGACAGTGATTTTATCCAGATCCATATCGAAATACACATCCCAATCAAGTCTTTCTTTAAAGAGCAAGTTGGATGTACCAATAACATAGTATGGACATTTTTCCTTGGTCACCAGATCTAGTGTTGCTAAATCCAGGATTGGATAGAATGGGTAGTCGGATTCTCCGTTGAAAAGCGAGAGGAGTGCCGATCCAAAGTCGAACACGGCATTGTAACAGCCGTCGTAGCAATAAAGCAAGATACGCTTATGAAGAATCACTGCATTCAAAAGAACGCACAGCGCGCTGATTCCTGGGTATGGAGCCACATCGCATTCACGATAGGTAGAGGATGCCGACGAAGAAGAGGAATTGGTGGAAACGGCAGAATCCAGACCATCAACGCTGGAAGAAATACCGCCTTGATCGACATAATCCACTTCAACATTAGCCAAAGTTTGGAGGAAGGAACGTAAGTTGGTATCCTTTTGCAAATCTGAGCCGAATGCACCGGTCTTGGAACAGAGAAGAGAACACTGAGGAATCTGAATTGGGAAATCAGTGTCTCCAAGTGGGACGGTCTGCTTAATGGAAGAACCAGAGGAGACCGCATTTGGATCCAATTTCAACTGGGCAGCCAATTTGGCAGGCACTTTAACATGACCTTGAGACAGCCGTGCAAGCAAGAAGCGAGAATCCAATGGAATATTGAGGTAGTGGAAGACAGCCGATGGGATGGAAAGACCATTGATGGCAGACCAAACGGATTCGACATCCGAGTAGTCGACTGGATCACATCCAAACTGTTTTCTAAGCAAGAAATAGAGCAAAGGCTTGAAGGCCTGAACTATAGGTAATCTCGTCACGATAGAGATGGCTCTAGCAGTACCGTTACGGTATGTATCATCTTTCTGGAAATAACTGACACTATAAAGATAGCATGGGACAAATGTAGGAGTATCTTTCGAGTAGGAAAGCAAGCTGGTAGTAAGATCGATGTACAAAGGAACCAATGTATAATGTTCGGTATTCAAATACTTGTGCAAATTTGAAGGCATCACCAATCCCAGCATATTGTCAAGTTGATTTGACACCAACGGCAAATCCAGAGGGTATTGTTTTGAAATGACCAATCCTTTCTCCTTATCGAATTCGGAGCATACGATATAATCGAAAGTCGCCGTAGGAACGGTCTCTTCTGCGGAGATGGAAGCACTTCCATCTGAAACTGTGGTGTTACCACCAATTGGGGAGACAGGGCTCATAACTGGTTGGGCAATGGGTTGAGCAGGCGAATGAGAAAGTGGTGAAGGATCTGTCGGCGAAGAAGTTGTCATCATAACCAGTAATAACTATAGAAAAACCGGGGAAAAAAGGGAGAGATATTAGAAGAAATAATAAAAGGAGATGATGAAGAAATCTTTAAACTAAAGACTTCCGAAGTAAGTGAGTCAATAGTTGAGAATCTGGGGAGAAGTGGTTAAAGTGTTTCAAACAGGGATAAAAATCCACACCAGTATATGAAAAATAAGTTGGCGGAAATGTAGTGAGGAGAAGGCACTTTCAGGCAGAAAGCCAGCCAATCTTACCGTATGTTCAAATCAGGGGCTAAATTGAAAGGTGAGATCAATGAAACCAATTAAAATACTAATGAACCTATTGAATAAAATTCTCAATTGATATTGTGCAAGAAAAAAAAATAAAATAAAAATAAAAAATAATAAATGAAAAATAAAGAGAAAAAACTTTTGCTACTTTCGTCACCCTATTGATTTACTGCCTAGCATTCAATAAATGATGCGATCAGAACAATCAAACAATTATGGCTCTCCCGGATTGTCTTTACGATATCAATATTTGGTATACTTTACACGTTTAGCAGCACTGTTGTTTTCATCCCCACATTTCAAATAATATCTTAACTTATTTTACGAGATTCATATTTTAGTATTCAGATAACGCTATATGTATGAAGAGTTAATACATCCGCCATCTTCCGTGGAAGCAACCATAGTTTGTAATTTCTTTCCCTCCTATACTCATTTCAGCCTTTTTCGTCCCAACTTTTATCATATCTATTGTAATATGGTTTCATTGTAAATCATCGTTCCCCGGTCATTCTCTATGAATTTCTTTCATTTCTCCGAAAAGTAACGTTAAAAATCTGAAATTTTGGAAACCAACTGAAAACTTAATAACAAATCATGCCACCCCTTTTAATGCCTAGATAAGCGGCCCTTTACATTCTCAACCCCTTTCTAATTCAATTGTATTGTATACCCCTTTCTTCTCCTCAACTTCATTGTCTCCACATCGACATTGGCTTGCCGTTCTTCCTCTGCTTCAACTTTAGCATCGTCTACAAGGTTTCCCTCGTTCTCTTTCCCATTCAAGTAATTTTTCCCTCCCTTTTACCGAAATATCCTTCGTATATCGACCCATCACTGAATTATATATATCTAGATCTTAGTACGATGCTCTATATCAAGATCAGCTTTTACCTCCTTACACCATCCAGCCCCGTGTAATTGAAATTTCACCAATTTGGGAAATTTTTAATTCTTTGAAAAATCTCCTCTTCTTTTATTTCTCAATCTCTCCCGTCCTTTGCCCTCTGTAGTTAACTTAATCAACCAACTTCTAGCCAATAAAACTACTATAAGGTTCTACCATGTCCGCTTTAGAACAATCCTTGGATGCTATTATTGCATCTGACAAAGCCACAAAGGCTAATCAGGCTGCAAAGACTTCCTCCCAGAGGAAGGGCAAAAAAGCCACCAAATCTGGTAAATCAAAGGTCTCTGGCCGTAACAACAGATCGCGTGATAAGGCTAAGAAAGCTGCCACTGCTGCCATTGCAGCTGCAGCAATCAAAAGGGCCAGAAAGAGAAAGATGAGAACAAGTGGTGTCGTCGTCCGTTCTGGTGTCGACGCCAGCTCTTTACAGATGGCCAATAAGGTTGTGATGTCCGGCTTACCAAGCGACATCAAGCCTCACAACGTTAGGGTATGCATATGTGAAACGGAGTTTATGTCACAGATATGATGTATGTGTTTGTATGATGTGGTTCAGGGGGAAAAAAAGAGTGACGGGATCTATCATGTATATTATATTGAATCACTGGATTGATTCATTTTTATTTCTATCGTTGTGCTAGAAATAGGGGGAGTAATATCTTTACTACTAAGAAAGCTTTGCTACTAAATACACTCCATCCTAAAGCATTGCAACTTGTGGTTGTAATGCGTCTTTCACATCCATCATTGCAGAATCTATGAGAATAGTCCTGGGCGACTGATGGTCTACGCTTTTTGGCCTATCGCATTCTTAATAAACGGTCGTTTCATGGACTATTCCAGATTCTACGTCAATCTCTTTTTACGTTTTTTGTTCTTTTTCTTTTAAACTGAACTACCAAGTCAGTCCGCAGCACACATTACCCGTCGGCATAAACTAAGCGCTCGTTAGAGTCGCACCTTTACTAACCAAAATTTTTGATGTAGGAATTCTTTGAAGCAGAAATTGGAGGAGTGAAATCGATTGATTTCTCGTACAGTTCGAAGGGAAAATTCACTGGTACCTGTACTGTTGTTTTCAAGCATGCTACTGTTGCCAGAAAGGCCGTTGCCAAGTATAACAACGCACCTATTGATGGTAACAGGAAGAAGTTAAAGTTGGAATTGATCATTGACCCAGCTCAAAGACCTCTTTCAGCCAGAATCACTCCTAACATTGTTGTGAATCCTAATGACCTAAAGTCAAGGTTGCGTAATAAGAGATCCGGTAGGGCTCCTAGAAAGCAAAAGAAGCAGCAACAGCAAAAGCAGCAGCAACAGAAGAAGAAGGCTGCCAAGAAGCCTAAGAAGAAGCAGCATAAAAAGACCGTTGCAGAGTTGGACCAGGAGATGGAAGATTATTTCAGCAAAGGTCAACAGCAGGAACAGCAGCAGTGAATTAGGACCTGTGTGTATTTTAGGTAGATAAAGAATTAAATAAATTGTAGTTTTGTTTGATTAAACCATGTGTATATATAAGATCTATTTAGTAAAAGTAGTTGTTCTCAATCGTTCTTATGCCAAAATCGATCCCATAGGTTGAATCGATCGCCGTGTCTTCTGCTCATGTAGCTGCTTCCGGCACCTTCATATTCGCTCTTTCTCTGGTATTTTTCCGTGCCATCCTCTTCTGGGAATCCTGGCTTAATGGTAGAAATGGTGTTACCAGATCTGACCCGCTGTCTCGACAGAGAGTCATAGGATGAAGCATCGTGTGCATACTGCTGCTTCCTTCTGATGGTCACCTTATTTCTGGCATAGACAGTTGCAAAGATGGCGAGGCCACCAAGAAGTGCAACCTGCTTCCAAACCTGCTTTAATGAAGGAAGTTCAGACATAATAAAAGTTTTATTAAACGATATTTGGCGACTAGTTAATGTTGTAGGTTGCAAGTCAAGTACCGGGTTCTGAAATATTCATTAGGAAATAATAAGAATATTTAAGAATATTTTTGAGGTGTAGTGGTGCAATGAAATCCCTATTAGGGGAGATATAGTAGACCTGGTTAAAAGCTACTATAGTTATGAATATTGAACGTATATTGGCTATCTGCTCATTCCAATAAGCTTTTAGATGGATATTATTCACACCAAAGTTGTATTTTCACTTCTTTCGCCATGAGTTTGCTTAACCAGTAAAGTTCCCGGTGCTTATCGCGATCTGGAAAATCTGGGGAATCGCTTTCATGTATCATGGTGTGATTTATTCTTTTCCATTTATATAAACACGTAGCATAGTTATAGGGTTTTCCTCGGGGATTTCAACACTATTGTGTATAAGGATCAAGCCTATATCGGAAAATGGGGTATCAAACCAAGGGATCTGAAATTAGAATCAGGGCTATCGTTATCGAGCAAAAGCCCGTTGATGAAGAGGAAGTCAAGAAGGCAGTGGTCAACACAGCAGAGGCTGGTTCATTTGTTCATGCGTTGGCTGGAGGTATCGGCAGTATGGCCGCAATGATTTTGGTGTATCCATTGGCATCCCTGGCCACCATTGCTCAGGCAGGACCGGAAAGCAAGCAGGATAAAGCAACCAAGGAAGTTGCCGATTCAAATACGCCAAAGAGTAACAAGGAAAAGATTCAGATGATAATCAAAAAGATCAAAGGTCTCTATGGTGGATTATCTCCTGCGTTAGTTGGTATTGTAGCCACAAACTTCGTCTACTACTATTTCTACGAGCTAACAGCCAAGAAGCTCCGTCGAATTTCGGGCCATACCAACGATCTTCGTGGGTTATCGGCCAAGGAAAGCATAATTGCAGGATTGGTTGGTGGAGTTGTTTCACGTGTTGTGACAAACCCAATTTGGGTTTCCAATACACGGATGGCCGTTTCTAAGGGTCAATCGGGATCGTTGTTCAAAGTCATCCATGATATCGTTAAGAATGAAGGCTGGAAGAAGTTATTTGCTGGCTTAACGCCATCCCTTGCGCTGATAACGAATCCAATCATTCAATATACGATCTATGAACAATTGAAGACGTTGGTTGTTACCGGAAAGAGAAGGGCCATCACTGCTACGGATGCGCTTTTCCTAGGTTCGATCAGTAAATTCTTTGCTACGTTGTTGACCTATCCATACTATACGATCAGAGCAAGACTGCACATGTCGAAAGGCGAGGTTAAGCAAAACATGTGGCAGATGATGAAGGAGATCTATCATAACGAAGGACTTGGTGGATTCTTCCATGGACTTGGATTGAAACTTCTTCAAGGTATCATCGGTGCAGGATTCCAATTTTATCTCAAGGAAGAGTGCGTTATTCAGACCCAGTATATGCTCCGGAGGTTGTTGGCTATAAGAAGAAAGCATTAAGTTTATTAGGCGGGTAAATATAAGCGAATATATATCTATGTGTATATGTATATGTGTACAAGGATCATTAAAATGGAAGATTGGATTTGATCTTCGCATATAGTAAGAATAGCAATGCACTTGCTGGGATACTCTTACATAGAGTAACACCCAGACCGGAATAGAAACCAAAGAAACCTTTAGTCCTATATATCTGGCCTGCTATACCCAACAGGGATTTCTTACTATGTTCTTGGATCTGGTAGATACTTTTCACGGTATCGACAGGGAACATAAGACAATGGTAGCCAACTCCACCGCTAGCACCGGCAATCATCAATTGCCAAGGCTTATAGGTGTAATCTGGATCATTATGAGAGAAATGTCGAAGCAAAGCCTCGTAATTACCGAACCAGGCCATCGATCCAAAGGCTTCCCTGATCATGGTGGAAGATTCACCTTTCCAGAGCCCCAAGAAGCCCTTTTCTCGAATGACAGAACGGACGATCTTCGGTATAGAAGTCTTATTCTCACGAAGAGTCTCCACTTGGAATCGGCATTTGAGTAATTCTATCGGTGTGAGGATGAAACTCGTGCAGACACCACTCCAACCACCACACAGCAATTTATCAAAGCCGGTAACTTCATCACTCAATTGTGATCCTCGTACCAGTTTGATAACGTCCTGTGCCATATTATATGAGAAGAATAGAGTGCTGACTTCCATGGCAGCACCAAACATCGGAGGAACCAAACCTCTATAAAACCCCTTGATGAATCCATCCTTCTTATAGCTTCGGCAGATGCAATCCCAGCTATCTTTAAATAGGGGCTCGGACAGAGATTGGGAATATTGCATTCTAACCTTCACGGTATCAAAGGGGAACTCGAAGATTTTACTGGTTGCACCTGCAATGGAGCCTGTAACGATCTCTCTGGCAGCATCCAATCCCACCGTTCTTTCCTGTTTAGTCTTTGATCCTGATTTCGTCATGTCTATAAGGGGAAGCTTTGATCTATCTGGATCTGAAGGGGGATCCAGATCAAAGTTTGGGGGTATGTGCTATCAAAGATTGGGTTGATAGATTTCAGTAATTAAAGAGGAAATTAGTTAGATAAATACCATATAGTAGAATTTACAGTGACTAACTGGCCTACATAATATTACCAGGGTGAAAAATTATCGACAATGGAGAAACGTGTTTGAGTTGGCTTTAAACGGCTTCCGGTAGATAGGCGGATCTTAAAAAGAAGCCGTTATGCGGGATCGGAGAACAACCCGGCATCCTTCCCGGTATTCATTGTCAGGATTTCTCACATAGCACGTTGAATCACATGGCAGGAATAGCCGAAACAATTTTGCGAGCGGCTAGCTGTCGATGATCCGATCAATTGTATTGTCTTTCTACCGGATCATCCAGATCTGTTTGTATTGCCTCTTTGGTGTCTGGGTGCGCGGCCAAGTATCTTTTGGGAAGGATTCGGCATGGCCACGTGACCTGGGCGATGGTTCGCGAACCCTGGTGCGTGGGGGCCGGCCTGGAGGTTAATTTGGGGGTTTGCTCACAGTAATGGGTATTAATATGATGCTAGCAGTATGGTTCTAGCATTTATGTTGTTTATATCAATTTCTACATATCTCTACCTTCAATCACGGTCTCCATCGCACCCTGCAGCACTATTTGGCTAGCTCTCTATCTCAGTGAAAAGTTTTTTCCAAATTTTTTCGCTGAAATTTTTCAAAGTGGAAAACCTGAAAAAAAAAAAAGCATGGTGCACAAGTTAGATACTATACCAGTTACTTCTACTTCTTAAGCCACCAGTTATAAGGAATAGTCCGCTTAGGAAGCTTAAATCGATTATTCTAGGTAAATATGAAGTATTTAGCTGCTTACCTGTTGATTCAGAAGGGTGGAAGAGCCAACCCAAGTGCCAGAGATATTACCCATCTCTTGGAGTCCGTTGGTTCTGAAGTCGACACAAAGAGTATCGAAGCTCTGTTGGCCGCTGTCAAAGACAAGAATGTCGAGGACTTGATTGCCGAAGGTGCCAAGAAATTGTCTGCCGTTCCAGTCGCCGGTGCCGCTCCAGCTGCTGCCGCTGAAGGTGATGCCGCTGAAGATGGTGATAAGGATGACGAAGAGGAAGAAGAGGAAGAAGACGATGATCTGGACATGGACGGTGGAATGGACTTGTTCGGTTAAACTTATAGTGTGCCTGAATTTAAGGCTTAATAAAGTTATAAATCATCTCAAATTGGTGCGTAGTATTATATAGTTTGGTTAGTGTACAGTGTGGTTTGCTTGGCTTTACTCGAGATCTGTCAGGGCCTTTTCCATCGTCTCTCGTAATTTATCGACTTTCGATGGATCCTGTAATTTCTCCAACAGCTTCTTGGTAATATCGATCGTCTTGTTGACTTCGTCTCCTAGTTCCTTCGTGGAAGCATCACCTCCATCGCTTCCAGAGTATTTCTTTATCTGCCTGCTGATTTCCTGGTAAATGATCTGTCTATGTTTGGCTTGTTTCAACTTCTCAATGGCACGAAGCAACTTCCTTCTCTCTCTATCGTACTGAACGCAAAGCTTTCGATTCGTGCTTCCTATCGAATCTGAGCTAGGTAACTCTTTCACCACCTGTAGGATCTCCTCCCGCTTAATGTTTGTCAACCCTCCGTTTATGTTGACGTTCTCCTCCTCCGATTCGATACCATCGTTATCGCTCCCATTAACTTCTTCGTTATCGTCGTTATCTTCATCCTCTTTATCAGCCTCATCTTCATCCTCGTCATCAATTACTATCACCTTCTTATTGATGTTCCCGTTAAGATCTGGCAATCGGTTATAGTTGAAAACAAGTAGCATCTCGTTCGCTTCCAGAAAGGCCTTCTTCTGCTGGAGCTCTTTGCGATTTTCCAAATCGATGATCTGTTTAACTATGTCGATCTTCGATTGTCTCGTGAAAAATGTATGTTTGTATTTCTTCTTTAGGTGGCTATCAAGCGATCGCTTCAACTTGTGTACCTCCTTTAGTGAAAAGCCATACTGCTTCCTCAGCTTCTCACCAATATGCTTATCTATCAACTGTTGATCTTCCACTCCTTTCACCTCAGAATTCAAAACCCGACTTAAGGATTCAAATGTTATGGGGATCTTCGTATCTTTCTTCGATTTCATGTCGACAATTGACCGTTAGTCCTATCTCTCGTAATGGTGCTTAATCTCCGGTCGCTAGTTTTCTCAATAAATCTACAAATATGGATTTTTTCAAGATCTCAGTTTTTCTTCAATCCCTAAATATCTTCGGTATCTTACGTAGTAAAGCCTGCTGCTTTTAAAGGATGATGTCTCAAACTTCTATTAGAATGATATATATACATTAATACGTTTGTCAACGGCTATATTAATATGGCAATGCTTTCTCCCCAATCCTGGAACACTCTCATATCTATTTAAATGGAGCTTTCATTGGATCTATCACATTTCCATATTTGGTCACAACTCTCTCGGCATTCATCTTCTTGTACGATTGTTTTGAATTCCAATCTTGACCTAATGGAGTTTGTAATGACCGCTCGTATTGCTCCCATGTCTTATATGGATATGGAACTTTATCGGCCAGGTATTTCTCATTCTTCTTATTCACTCTCTCGTTGATGATAACGTCCTTTCTGTTTCTATCTCTTCTCTTATTTTTAGAAACATCTCCCTTGATCGTTATCACTTCCCGTTTTCCTCTGTTTCTATTTCTTCTCCGTCTCTTATTACCTCTCTTCCCTTTATAATCCGCATCGTCTCCTCCGGTCCATGATCCCCATCCAGGCATGGCTTCTTTTACTATCACTTTATCATCCTCGAGATCGGCAACCGCTTTCTTTTCTTGCTCGAATTCTTCCTCGATAACATCATCACCAGCAAATGCCTCTTTGATCAAGTTCTTCTGATGGAACGAATGGGCATCCACCCTCTTTCCACTGGTATCATCTTCATACTCTTCATCACTATCCTGGTTCTGCCTGCGATCGACAATCTCAAGCGTAGCTCTGTCTTCAATGGTAACATCTTCATCGTTATCATTGCCATGCTTTCTCTTCCTTTTATTGGCCTTCTTCGCAATCTTCGCTGCTGATTTCTCCATCTTGCTTGAATTCTGATCAACAACGTGCACTTTAGTCGATTGTCTATTTTCATCATCTTCATTAAAGTCCTCCTTGGCATCCATCCAAGGATTCGAGTCATCCGACTCCTCGTTATTTTCTTGTTTCTTCTGTTTTGCTTGAGCTTTCCTCTTCCTTCCCTTAACTTTATATGCCTTTTCTCGGAGCCGATGCTCAAGATCTCTGGACCTGTCATCTGCAACTTCTTGCTCCAATCTCTTGCTCTCGGATTTCATACTTTCAGCTGCAACGGCCGCAGATGGTGTATATATTCTTCTTCCTCCATTAAGCTTCACATTCACCGACCCTTCGTCTGGTTTCGTCACTTCTTCAACATCATCGCTCTCTTTTGCCCTTTTAAGCTGTGCGATCTCATCGAGATTGTTCTGTTTCTCTCTCTCTTCAGCTGCCTTCATGAAATCCATCTCCATCACACCTTTACCGAGTGGCTTATTCGTGGAAGTCTCATCCTTAATATCTGTTTCTATATCGGACAAGTCTCTCTCATCATATTGATCGCTGTCCTCGTCGTTTCTACCCAGCTGCTTCATCGTTAATACACTTCCTCGCTTGATCATCTCCTCCAATTCTTCTCTCGTGCTGGCATCTTTCGACATACCACTCTTGACCATTCTCTTGGCCCATCTCGATGTGTTCTTATGCTTTAACGACATTCTTTCCTTGGCACGCTCGTATTCCGCATCTTCTTCGTCATCGTCGATTCCAGCGGCTTCTTTGCCGAGCTCCTTGTCGTGTAATCTCTGCTTCTTTCTGATTCTCCTGTATGCTCGAGATTTGATCTTCTTGATTCTCCTGGAATCTCTCTGTCCTCTGTACATTAGTTCTCTCATCAATCTCATCTCATTTGTATGCTTGATCATTTCCTCCTTGGACATCTTTGCCGTCTCCAACTTCTCAAACATATCCTCAGTTTTCTTGCTCTCGGCATTCGAAGCTTCCATCACACTATCGATCTTGCTTTCCAACTCATTTAATGGCTTGCCTGTTGGTGCAAAAGACGTAGTTTTCCTAGTGGCAGCTTCTTTCCTACTAAAGTCTAACACTTTCGCACGTCTATTTGCTTCCACCGTATCCTTCCACTTATTAACTTCTTCCTTTTGGATATCGTAGGCGGCTCTTCTCTCCTGATGCTTTTGAATGCTCACCGGTAGTGGAACTGCAAACGATCCATCCGAAGTCTTACCTTCTTTCACTGCTTGGAGTTCGTTCTCCGGGGCTGCCTTCTCGGGGTTCAAAAGAAATGCCTCCTTCTTGCTGTTATCTGTTCCTGCAAGCATGTCTGCAAAGCTGAGGCTTCCTCCCGATGTGGAAAGACCGAATGCATTCTCATGTGCTGTATCGTTAACCAACGTGGTTGGCTTGCTTTTCTTATCGGGTATCTGACTCTCAAGCATCGTCATAACGTTGGAAAGTGGCTTTGAGTTCATCTCTGCATCGTTTTCCAAGTTCGCAAATGGATTCTCCTCCTGGGGTTCATCTTCCACTTCCTCGTCCTCAGAATCCGAAAGATCGTATTTCCCTTTCTTTTCTTCATCTTCGCTGCTTATATTCTCATCCAAAACGATGTCGTTTGCCTTTTCCTTGACTTCTTCTTTCTCCTCTCGGTCCAAGATAGCTGATAGAGGCATCAATTCAGACTCGTCCACGTTATCGTAGTCCAAGTTCTCGTCATCATCAACGTTTATCGTTCCGTTATTGATCATTTCATCGTCTGAGTCATCCTCAGAACTGTAAGCCTCGTCTGAATCTAATTCCTCATCTTCAAAATCATCCTTACTGATCCCTTCAACGTTTCCTCCTTTTAAAAGGGCCCGGGCATCGATCACCGTATCACCATATTTAGTTTGTAGGCCTTCGTTTCCTTCAAGTTCCTCATCGCCGTCACTGATTTCTCCCATGTTTGCCGTCGTTTCTTGTCCCTTATTCTGCTCTTCTTCCTCTCTACTGGCAAGCTCATAGGCATTCAATGCCCTCTCCTCGTAATCCTTACGCGAGCGATGCGATTTTGATTTTGATTTGTTCTTCCGTCCCATTTCTGAGTATTATTGGCACACTCTTTGGGCTCGTTCTTTACTAATTATCTCTTCTAGCTGCTGTTGAACCTCTTCTAAGGGACTGAAATTTTTTTTGGTATCAATTTTTCAGTGAAAAATTTCGAGCCGCACAACATTAAATTGTGTCATGGTGTATATATACTCAACGATATGGTACCAGTGGTACTTGAAGATTGACGGTCATTAAAATCAGTTAATTCCATCAGCTCCGAGCAATTATGTCTTGACGCCTCAAACGAGGTTTCAACACCACTTCTGCTTCTCTCCGCTATCGGATGCCACTAGTTTCATTCGCGACCTGTTAACGGTATTGTCATACTTGATCTCCATTGTTTCCACGTAATATCATGCGAATATCCGCTCATTCCATGTTCCGATAACGGAACCATAACCAATTTGTATTGAACCATTGGTAAAACGCCACACCTTTTCCATTTTTTTATTCTTTCTACCATTTAATCCAGTATATCTACCCCCCTGTTTCTCCAATCAAACCAATAATGTAGATATGCATCGTTTAGAGTAATCATCTCATTGTAGTAATCATGACTGGGCTATCAACTCGATTGTTAAATTCTGACCGCAAGACCATGGATAGGGTCTGCGATGTTGTTCAACCGATCAACGTTGCAACCACCTATCGTTACCCAGACGATCCAAAAGATTTCATTCTTGCCAAGGACACGGATCCTGCCACTTACACCACAGGAAGGCCACTCTATTCGAGATTATCGCATCCTGACTCAAGTAAATGTGAGGCAATCCTTGGGGATTTAATTGGAGGCCATGCAGTAATCTATAATTCCGGTCTCTCGTCCTTCTTTGCCGCCATAACTTACTATAATCCTAAAACTGTGGCTATTGGTGATGGCTATCACGGAGTCCATGGAATCTTGGATATCTTGACCAGAAACTATGGAATTAAACAGGTTGGGTTGGATGAATTGGATAAATTATCCAAAGGTGATGTTATCCATATAGAGACCCCTGAAAATCCCTATGCCAAATGCCATGATTTGGCCTACTACGTTAAAAAAGCCCATGAAATCGGCGCTTACGTCATCTGTGACTCCACATTTGCACCTCCACCACTTCAAGACCCTTGGGAATTTGGTGTGGATATGGTTATGCACGCAGCTACCAAATATTTCGGTGGTCATTCAGATCTTCTTGCCGGAGTTTTGGTTACTAAGGATCCCAAAGTTAAGGCCAAATTGGTCGATGATAGGGTTTTCCTAGGAACTAATATTGGAAACTTGGAGGCTTTCCTTCTCATTAGGTCACTAAGAACTTACGAGATGAGAATCAAACGCCAGAGTTCTAATGCCGAAAAGATCGTGGCTTATTTAGATAAGCACAGAGCCGAGTACCCTGCTTTGAAGATTATCTATCACTCAAGTCTCCAAAAAGATGCCTTCGTCGCCAAACAGATGAAAGGTGGCCATTCTCCTGTTTTCTCCATTGAATTGCAAACAAGTGAGCAGGCCAAGCATCTACCATCCAAGCTCAAGTACTTCCAGCATTCAACATCTCTAGGAGGTGTAGAATCATTGGTTGAATGGAGGGTCCTAAGTGACCCGTATGCCAGGCCAGCACTGATCCGTATTAGCGTTGGAGTGGAAAATGCTGAAGACTTAATAGCAGATCTGGACCAGGCACTCAAAGCAACTAAATAAATAAAGTACCTAAGTAAATAAATCATGAAGCAAAATCCCTTTCATCCCAAATTGGGAATAAGAAAAATAAAAATAAAAAATAAAAATAAAATCAATCTATCTCGTTATCTATCACTTAAGCTATCTATACAGTCGCCATCAGCTCATTTATTTTAGGCTCAATTGACCCAATTCCAGGGCATTTCGTTTGCAATGCCCACATCAGCCAAACCTCAGAAAAGAAGGCGTGGACGCCCACGCAAAGGTGAGAAACGACCACCCAAGGCTGCTACCAAACACGTTAAGCCTGATCCTTCAACTCAGGTCCCTGATTCCTCTGTAAGGGCTCAGACTTTGCAAGCAATCGACCAGGAATACTCAAATATCACACAATTATTACACTACAATCCATGGCATTCGGTTGGGCAATATAAGAGTGTTTCTAGGGGTTCGTATAACCCAGAAGTGAAAGTCATGCATTTCTATGGCTTGGCACGTCGAGCCAAGGAGAAATATCGCACGGCACTTGATTATGCAACCACAAGTTTCTTTAACCCAGACACGAAATCGAGTTCTAATGTGAAATACAATAAGCTGGCGACTTTCCCTGCCGATATCTCGGACTGTAACATGAACGAAATAGATCCTGATGCTTTCGGTAAGAAAGTCGCTTTGAATTCATCCTTTGACCTTGCAATGAACGATAGAAAGCTTCAACATGTGAATGAAAACGATACTTTCCTCAATTTCCCCACCGATTTCACGTCAAGAGTTGGCTGTGCATTCAACTGCGGTGGTTTGCCGCTAACTTCAGTTTGGTTCGATAAGCATCCAGCCAGCCTTGGTGATGATAGATTTTTGCTTGTTTCTGTCTTACCAACAAAGCACCAAAAGCCCTGCGATATCAGATCAACGGATCTTGAGATGCTTTCGTACTCTGAATTTCCATCATTTGACTCGGCATTACTGATATACCGGGTTAATCGCAACTCGGGTGAGGCAGTTCTTTCACAGTCGATAGTTATCGATTGTGGAGCTATAATGGAAATGAAGCTACTTAAAAGCGGGAATGAAAACTCCAGTTTATTGGCGTGTGTTTTCTCCAACGGTACAGGTGCAGTGATTAAGTTGGATGAATCATTCCTTTCTGGTCCTAAGCATGCTGAAATGGCCGATTTCTCTATCAAGTTTGCCATGGACGATTTCAAGATACTATGCTGTACATGGACATCTAGTAAAACAATACTCTTTGGCACCACAGAAGGATGTATTGCGGAGTTTGATATCACAAAGCCAAAGGAGCCACTGTATATTCGCCCTCTAATGTCTCCCTCCGTAATAGCTATGGAATCAGACTATGGAACGGGAATTTACGGTAGTGAAGCTCCGCCTGAACGATCTAATAATATATTCTTATCCACTGGCGATATGAATCTCATGCTAGTTGACTTGTCTAACCCAGTCCAGAGCGTGGAAGGTCCCAAGTTCCGTTCTCCGGTGACTGAAATTGCATACTCATCATTCATTAATGGATATATATATGTTGATGGAACAAGAAACTTGAAATTTAGTACCGTCCGAGACTCATGTCCGGCGATAAAGGTCAAGGCTTACGATCAGGCTCCCCACTCTGTATTTTGCTCGGATTATTCACCATTGATCTTGACAGGCTGTGCGAATGGAGCCGTTCGAATATTCAACTTCTTCGAACATTTCTGTCAGCCAATGAAAGGTTGGACTGCGTCTACCCTTCGTATCTATAAGGTAAGTACACTGAAAAAGGGAGGAAATCAATTTAGACTTGATCTGGGATATCATTTGGATCAGAAGGAAGATTTGAGTAACGAATATCAGGCGTTCGATAATTGCTTGAATGTGACCTCGTGTTCGATGATCAATAACCCTCAAGATAACGATATCATTGGTTGCTGCTATGCCAGCGGGTTGATAGTTGTGGAGAAATTACAATCGGTTCATCAAAAGTATCGGAATTAACTGTATAATAGATGTGTATATTAATTATTCTAAACGGTATTACCAGTAAACCGGGAAGTCGGGATCAACATCTCGCTGCCAGGCGTCGAGTCCACCTCTGACATCCTTTACATTCTTCCACTTTCTGCCTAAAAGGTTGCTGGTGCTCAGCTGTGAGTCTCTTCCATATCTACAGATAACAAAAGTCCTTTTCTTTGGATCAATCTGTTTCGAGAGTGCTGAATCATCCATACTCGTCAACTTGGAGTATGGAATGTTGATCGAATCCTTAAGATGTGCGATTCCATATTGCTCTTCTGGTCTAACATCAACTAGAGGATTGATCGACTGACTTGAGAAATCAATCGATGCCAGCTCTTTAGCAGAGATTCTATCTTTAACTGGATCCAACACATCATAATTGATGCTACCACACCAGTTCGAATAGTTGACTTGTCCCGACTCGATCTTCTCTCTGGTAATGGCTCTAGATGCTGCATTACACACTTTGCATTTAGGTGACTTGCCCCTCATCTTGAAAGTCCTAAGCTTCTGCTGAGGTCCGAAACCCGAGTATAACGTCAAAAATGGATGCATATTCTCATCGGTGTAGAATCCAGTCAAGCATTTCAATGCCTCTACAGCCATCATCACACCAAGGAGTCCAACACATGGTCCTACAACACCACCATCGGAGCATGAAGTAACCATGTTTGGTGGTGGGGGTGTAGGATAGAAGCACCTATAGCAAGGGCCCTTATTATGGAAGTTCAAAACAGTAAGCTGACCTTCGGTCTTTAGACCAGAACCAGAAACGATCGTCTTTCCCAAAATCACCGATGCATCGTTAATAAGATATCTACTGGCTGGGGTATCCGTACAATCAAGAACCAAGTCATAGCCACCTATGATATGGAAGCAGTTTGAGTTACTGAGTGCTTCACAGTATGTCACTACTTTGATATCTGGATTGAGAGCCTGGATTCTCACTCGGGCAGACTCAGCTTTAAACATGCCTACGGTGGTAGTATCATGAATCACTTGTCTATGAAGATTGGTCAACTCTACCACATCGGAGTCTACAATTCCGATGGTACCTACACCAGCCGATGCTAGGTACAATAAAGCCGGGGATCCCAATCCACCGGCTCCAATAACAAGAACTTTGGAGTTCCTAAGTTTAATCTGAGATGGAAGACCTCCAAACTCAGGCACCTGCATCTGACGACCATATCGTCTATACTCCTTCCTGGTTAGTGGGAGATGTCCCGAAGCGGCAATTCTGAGCTCTTGGTTCTCTTTTTCAAGCAGTTTGATCTTTTTCCTGAGATCCTCAGACATTGTGACTGAATATTTACGACCGAATACAGTAATGCTCAAGTGATGATAGAAAAATTGTATGGATCAATATTGAAATATACGATGATATCTGGATTTACAAATATTTGATTTAACAATTACCAAATGGCATAGTATTATTATTCTACTTATAATCCCCGATTTATTTTTTTCTTATTGTCGATTCACACAACCTTCTGCTTGACGAAGTAGTTCTTCAAGTATGAAACCTGCCACACACCGACTACAATTAGAACAACTACCTGGATACATGTCCATTTCACACTGTTGTAGTTCACGGCCTCAGAAGCATCTCTAAAGTTGACCTCTTGCACTCTGAACAAACTCTGCGCACGTCTGACATCCTGTAGTCTTCTGACCAACTCGTTGGTCTTCATAGTTAAGAAGCTGACGTCTTCGTCTCTTCTTGAATCAACAAGTGCCCGTGCATCACCAACCGCCAGATCAAGGAAGATTCTGTGCTTTGCACGTCTCCCCCAATTTGTGTGTCTCGGCGTTAGACAGAATTTGTGTTCACCGGAATCGAGAGAAGTGAATGTAAATTGGCCAATTGGTGAATTCTTCTGTGAAACAACTCGGTGGTTGTTGTCAAACGTCTCATCCACGGTGATTTCCATCTGTAGATGATCTGAATTCACGTAGTCATCTTTCGGTGCGTTATATTCATATGCTTCATATTTACCAACCACTATAGTATTCTTCGGTAGATCCTCGTAGAAGCACTTGGTTTCGTCTGTTTGAACGTAGAAATGAAGGCAATTGGCCACGGTGGCCCAAATGAGCAATGCGAGAACGTCGATCTGCATGTTTATTGTGGTGAGGCACCCTTTAGAAAGTGTTTGTTTCTTGGAGAAGAACCATTATCTTTTGACAGCGCTTATATTTTGAAACTCGAGGCTGTGTACGGATGAAAAAAAAATTAAAAATAAAAAAAAAAAATAGGTGAAAAATAACCACAGACCAAATGTTGGAAACAATAGAATTAGTGAAAAACTAATTATGTCCCGCTGCAGTTGAAACAATCAGTTTTCAAATACCGGATCTCATTTCCATCCCCTTTGGGAATAGCTTCAACCCGTGGAATCAGTCTAACCAACCCATTTGGGATAATCGTATCTGCCGGTTTGATTGACGCGTCATTCATTTTGTTTGTTACCTCAGTATTGCTTCAATTACATAAATAAGCTTTGCTTCCTCTTTCCCTGCCATACTGATACACCCTCTGTGCTATGTATACCTTCATTCAAGAGGATCCCTCCCGCGTTCCTCGTAAGGTAGCCAAAAGAAAGTATCATAGACGGAAACCATCCCAGGTTAACCCTGATTCTACACCTCAGCTTCCATTGCAAAATCCCGACTTGTGTACGCATATCTCTTCAGCAGATCCTGCGCACGATCCTTGGAGAGCTGAGAGTCATGCTGATCCTACCAGCCTGACTCAATCGGCCCAGCCCGATAAGATACCCCGTAGAAGTCATCACAAGATGTTTGGGCCTGTGATTCCAGGCTACGTGCTGGCCTTAAGAGAAGCTCGGAAATCGACGTTACAGAGCGATATATGTGACATATGTAGCTCTTTAAAGAAGAAGTACGATTTAACATTCGGTTCGTTTGCTAGTATCGGCAATGGTGCCGAATTCATGAAAGAGGTTGAGAGCTTCTATTTCGATCTTAGGACTCATCCAGATCTGATCATATCGCTTTTCAATGCATCAAAGCTTATTCATGACCAAGGTTCGATGACTCTCGTGCTATCCTATACGGACATGTCACTGATATCGCCGTTCGTTATGAACTGGTACAATTCAAGATCGAATTTTAGAACAAACAAGAAAGCCGGGTGCTTTTACAACCAGTTCTACTGTAAGTATAGGAAAACCAAGAAGTCCGACTTCCGCTGTAGCCATACTTTGAATATTACGATTGATCCTAATCAGAGACTAGTGATTCTGAGAGGTGCCAACAAGCACGCGGATGATCTGTTGTCTATTAATTCCTTTTCACCTCCTGTAGTTTTAGAAACGTGGTGTAATAGATACCTACGCATCGATGGTTCGGCTTCAACGGGTAGCTTGAGGGGCCATCTACAAGATCAGCTCAGGGACGATGTCCAGGCTGCGATCTCCTTCAATAGCATCCATCCCCGTTTCTACACCGGTATAATATCTAGGTTCAGGAAGATTCGTGGGACTGGGACACCACAGAAGACACCAGAATCGTTGCTTAATGATGTAACACAGATGGTGCATGACGTGGAAAAGGACCAAACGATGTGGAGCCATTTCTTCACGGTGGGAGCAACACCATGCTGTCTTATGTGCCGTAGGGACTTCTTTAAAGATATGGTGACGCAAAAGCGTGTGCTTCTTATGGGTACCACGCGTGATGTTGCTATATACAACGGCTCTGAGCTCATTAGTGTAGCGTATCGAAATAAGTATGGACGAACGATCGTAGGTGCAACTGCTTTCGCCACTGCTGATGGTGATACCACTGAATCTGTTAGATCATTCCTAAAAGCGTTGTTTGAAGTAGCAAGAATTCATTTGCACCTTTCTAAGAGCGAGGCATTTGCTAGGTTACAGTATGTTATCATCGGCGACTCTCCAGGAGAGGAGAAAGCCATTAATGAGGTGTTCAACGGTCCTGGTGGGCGCTCTAGAGCTGTTACTGTGATGTACTGTCAGTGGTACCGTAGCATGAACTTCAAAAATAATCTCATTAAAGAGGTGGCATCTACTATGCGTTCTGCCCTGGGGACGCTGGACGCCGACAAGTTCCAAGAGTTGGTAGCAAAGGCCAAGGAGGAGGCAAGGGCTGCTGGTGTGGAATCCAATGTGAAATACATAGAAACGGTATGTAAGAAGTCAAAACAGTGGGCTACGTGCCTCCGCCTCAAACCCGCTCTACTACAGATGTCTACAGTTTCGAGATTGGAATCGATTCACGGAACGTGGAAGTCGGCAGTTGATCGAGGTGGATATGGAATAGGGAGCCAGATGCATGGTCTACAACTTTCACGAACTCTGCAAAACTTCTTTGCCGATGCCGCTAACAGAGTTGTCGACGATCGGTTTTCTCGCTGTCATACGATGTCCAAGTATGGATATCCCGCTCTAGACACCCTTGGCAAGTTCGTCAGTCAGAAGGTGAAAGAAGAATGGAAGCTCGCAGATATAGCGGCACGTGGTATTCAGCCTGATGGTGATTGTGTCTTCTCCTCGTCAGAGAGTGGTAAGGTATGCCAGCTTAAGGATCGATCATCGTGTAAATTCTGGTTGGAATGGTCCTTGCCATGCAAGCATATGTTCTTAGCAGCCCTTCAGAGATCCAATCCGTCCTTCATCGATTGCAAGTCGATCGTAGAAGCCTACGGCACCAATGGCTTGGATACGTACGAGTCGGACTTAGAAGACACCACCGAGCCAATCCCGGTGCGTCTATCTAGTGACGAAAAGCTCCACATGAAGGCACTTGAGGAAGTTCAAGCGGCTGACTCCTTGATCAACTCAACAGCATTGTTGGTCTCTGAGTCAATGAATGCCCATCAGAAGGATATCCTAGCCAAGTATCATGGGTGTGTCTACTCTACAAACAAGTTGCTCTTAGATACGTTCATGGGCAATACAACACCCCAGCAGCTCGAGTGTATGGATGAGGTCATCAATGTATTAAAGAAGCATCATCGTTACGTAAGCCATAGCTAATAATCTAATCTATTTGTATAGTTCTATTTACCGGCATGTTTGTGTTCATGCCTTCCATGCTTGTGCTTTCCATGTTCATGTTTCTTATGGCCCTTGTGTGACTTATGTTCATGCTTCACCTTCTTCTTGATGTCACCCACTAACCTCTCGGCCTCCTTATCCACTTCTTCTCTACTCCGTTTCTCCCCTCTCTTTTGCTTCTCGGCATTGCTCTTGGCCTTTTGCTTACCCTCCTTCATCAACTTCTTCATAACGCTCGTCTTCTTATATTCAGGGTTGGTTGGATCAATAGCAAAGCTTGGATCTTCAAAAATCTCATCGAATCTTGTATCGTTCTTATCCAACTCGATGTTCTCGTCAATTCCGGCCAATTTCTCGGCCTGCTTCTTTTGCTTCTTGTTCATCTTCTTCTTGTGCTTAAGCTTTTCTGCCTTTATAATATCCTTCATCTTGAAATGCTTATCACTATCAGAAACTTCCTCTTCCTCTTCTTTCTCCTCCTTCGTTTCCTTTCTGCCTCTTCTACCTTCATGCATCCCCTCTCTCTCCTTACGTTTCAACTCCTTGATCTTGGCCTTCCGCTTCTTCCGTCTTTCCTTCTCCTTATTTCTGTACTTTTCTATCGTCGTTTCTTCCTTCTCTTCCTCTGGTTTGTTTGCAGTTTCGCTTAATCCTGGCGTGAATGTGACTTCTAGGTCAACATCATCGTCCTTATCATCGCTATCGAACCTGCTGACTCCCTTCAATAAACTACGATACTTCTTCTTCATCTCTTCTGCTTTCTCGGCGTCTTCCTCCTCGCTGTCAGAAGCTACATATGCCTCGAAGTCCATATCGTCGACTTCCTTGGCACTGAAGGCTCTCTTCGTCACCTCCATTCTCCGTGCAGGCGTCTCATCCCACGTCAGCTTCACCTTCGAACTTCTAAGGGCATCCGTGGTGAAATCGGTTGGTTTATACTCAGACGGAAGATCGCGGCATGTATCTCTTGGTTCATCGTCAAATGTCATTCCATCGGGAACATATCTTAGATCAAACGTATTTGCCGTGGACTCATACTCCGTTCCGTCGCATTCTGTATATATCTGCTTGGACGTGTCAACGCTGTCGAGTGTAACAACCGCATAGTAATATCGAAGTCGTTGTAGCTCGTATTTCCGTAAAGCCTTTGAGTTATAGTCGCCACCTTGATCCTCCTTATAGAGCTTCTTCGTGGCCTTCTTGATGTCGATCTCTCCGTTTATTTCTGAGTCGCTGTCATCGTCAGAGCTCAATTCTCGTTCGTCTTCGAAGAATTCCTTCGGTGGGCCTTCCTCTTCCTCCTCCTTCATCTTCATCTTACCGTATTCAGAAGGATAGATCGACACCTCTTTGATCTTCCCTCCCACTGGCACAAATCCTATAAATGCAGCGTATAAGTCCTTGGATGTTATATGATCCCAATCCAAGTTAACGGCTGCCAATCTCTTGGTTGGCTCGCCTTCTGGAACTTCTGCTTCCTCTTCCACTTCGTCATACACATCTTTCTTCTCCACGGTTTCACTCTCACTCGACGATTCTTCCTCGTCACTGGAAGAGTCGCTGGATTCCTCGCCTGAAACCAAACCCCTAGCTCGTGCCATGATGTCGTCTTCATCCTCATCCTCCTTCTCACCCGTCGTGTATAGCTTGTCGAAAGCAGCGTTGTCTTCCTTCTTCTTCTCGGCTCTGTTGATTTTCCTTCCATATTTGTCGACTTTCGCCGTCGACTCATCAATATTTAGTTCCTTCTTGTTGAATCTATCGTCAAGATGGACTTTCAAGTCCTTGCTCTTGGGAGCCCGGAATCTCGGGTCGCTGTAAATCTGCGAGAATCTCGGGTCGGACGTAACGAATCCCCCGGATCCCTTCTTTGATTTTTTCTCGCTCATATCGACTGATACACGATAATTGGTCCTATTATCTGGCCTGATATGATCACCATGGTAGATCAACAGATCTGAAATTTTTTATAGGATGAAATTTTTTTTCTTATTTTTATTTTTCACTTTATTTCATATCCGAACTCTGCTTATCTCCATATCTCCAATGCTAACAACATACGGATGATATGGCACTAACGCAGCCAATGCAATATCACGTTACTTGTATCGTCCAATCGTCGATCTAGTAATCAATTAAATTTCCCCCACTGCTCCAGTTCCCGCCATTCTACCCCCCCAGATCTCCGAATCTCCGAAGTCCTTAATAATTCGCTGGATCGGGAAGTGCAAGCAATCTCAATTGTCCTCATCTAACTTAGCTGCTTTAAGCAACGTTGATCTGATGGTTTATTAAGCCAAAGGTTTAGCCATGGGTCAAACTTTTGGATCGCTAAATGACGAGGATCAGCAGGCTGTTGAGCAGCCTGTCTCCAAAGAGCTGACCATATCACCTGACGATTTGAAGAGTAAATTCTTTGCTGATGTGAGGCATACCTATCAGCCAATTGAGCTGCTGACGCTAAAGACAAATCTCGGATTAAAGGAACTCTGTGTTGATACCAAGATCCCTAAGAACCAGTTTCTGCAATTGATCGGACTGCCTGAAAGTTGTGCTTTCAACGAGACCTTATGGAAGTTTCTCCATAGGCTAGCATCATATCCGTTGATGGACCAAAACGCTGAAGATGGCATCACTGTTGGTGAGATCTTAGCAGCTGAATCGTTGTTAAATCCGTCCAAATCAACCATATTGTTGGGGGATGGATACCCGATGTTGGATCTACTGTTACTTGCGTTCTGTGATACCGATAGAGCCAAGCCAGAGAGTATTACGATTAAAATAAAGCAGGATAAAGTTCAATGGTCTCAATTTGAAGAACTGAGCCACAACTCGACGGATCTTGAGATCCCAGCTTCAACACTATATGCTATTATTACATTTGCTCTATTCATTTCACGGATCACTCTAGAGCAGAACTCGACTATTAAGCTTGCCAAGCTATTTAACTTCAAGTCCTGGAATAGTTATCAAAATGTGGCATTCGATATGCTTCGATCGTTTGATCTGACCATTTCCAAGGCTAACTACAAAACGAAATCGATTTCTCTGGTGAGAGTATGCCAGTTGATTTCTAAAGAGAGTCCCTACCTTCTTAATCCGATAAAGTACTGTTTAGATTCCGCATTCTATGACCAAAAGACTAGAGACAAGCCATTCGTACCACATATCCCAACCACGAAAATCCTCACCAGAGACAGGCAGGCCCAGTTGGCGGCATTGATTTCACCGGATGTGGTGTATAAGAAGTTGTTGAAGCTGTTTGTAGCATCTGAGAATGGATTTTCAATACGGTCTCTTGAAAATAAGATCTTCAAGTGGAACTCTCCCACCATAATGCTTATCAGGGGCAGGTACATAAGAAAGCCGGAAGCTCCGGCATCTACGCCGATGAATTCTAGTACATCCTCGTCATGGTCATCTGCACCTAAGCGGTCGAAGCTGGAAGATGCATTCCCCAAGTTCTATCCGGTCAGAAAGGACTCTCAGGGACTACCAACGAATGACGATATGGGGGATAGACACAGAGTGCTATTTATGTCCTACGTGAAAGAGCCTTGGAGAGTTACCAATAAGGAGTGCTTTGGTAGCAGAGACGATTTCATTGCAGAGTTGGCTTCGAGACAGATGGCTTATCGATCTTCTGGCCTAGCGTCGAACTACGTGTATTTCTCGACTGTTGGCGGTGGTATTGGATTTGGATCACGGCCACCGTTAGTGAGAGGTCCTATCACCGTATACAGACCGGGAGAAGTCTCGTTGACAGTCGATAGTGGGTTGGAAGTGGCCAATTTCAGGCATCTTGGAGTTCCGGGAACGTTTGAAACCGGGACATGCTTCACGGATGAGGTTCCAGAGTATGAGTTCTTCTTCCACGTTACGGAGATCGAGGTATGGGGACTAGGAAGCGAAAAGGAGCTATCCGAGCAGCGGAAAAGATGGGAATGGGAAAACAGGGAGGCCAATGCCAGAAAGCATCTCAATGCTGGAGATTGGGATGAAAGTCACGCACTATTGGAAATGGCAGGAATTGTTGGTGGCAACCACGGGGGTGGGAGTGTATAGAGATGTATATATATATTATTATTACGTACGTTCCTAGCAAAGCTTATCAATGTCTCCGAGACTTCCTAACGAGACGCTTCTTCTTACTCTTATCCATCTTAGTCTTTCTCTTTTCTCTTGCCTTCTCCTTGGCAGCCTTCTTCCTCAGTCTCTTTTCGTTTTTATCTTCGAATCTTTTAAGTCGAGCCTGGCCCTTATGGGTGCCTCTGCCGTTTAATGCTGGGTTTTTCTCATCTTCTTCACTGCTACTACTACTACTGCTATCATCGTCTACTGCAGTCTCGTCGTCTCTACGATGCCGTCTGTCTTCAGCCTCCTGCCTGTCTCTCTCCTGGGCTTTTTTACTCACTTTTGGTACCGTGCAGTCCATGGTACGAAGGATATCTGGGGCCACCAAATCCCTGAGTGTGTCCACGTGACCTTCGCTGAATCGCTTGAAGTCCCTTTCTTCCAAGTTATGTAGTGAAGTCACCAAATGTAGCGATCTGAAGATCTCGTCTTTCTGGATCTGGTCCGTATCCTGGTCGGTCTTGAGAGGAATCGTGTTGAGATACGACCTCAATACGGCTGGGTCTTCCGGTGCTGAGTCACCAGTCGGATCGATGAACGACCAGGGGTCGATGATGTACTTGAATATGAGTCTCTCGGGATAGACGTTGATCTTCTTGACCCTAGAGAAGTAGTCATTGACGTTCTTGATGTCCATTCTGAGGAAGTCCATGGCCATCGGATGCTCAGGCTCGACGCTCTGGGAAACGTCAAAGATGAATAGCTCACCGTCGTGGACGATGATGTTGTACTCACTGAGATCCGCGTGGACCAAGCTGCATTTCTGGAACATCAGCCTCATGTCAACGACCAAGCGCTGGTAGTACTCAACGACCTGGTCCAAGTTCTGGAACTGGTAGTCTTTCAACCGGGGAGATGGCTGGCCAGCACCTCTGGATAGGAACTGCATGACCAAGACATGGGACTTCAAGCCTATGGGCTGTGGAGACGGGATGCCGCTTGAATATAGACGCTTCAAGTTCCTGTATTCCTTTTCAGCCCAAGTGCGAACCATCTTTCTGGGGTTCGACTGGTTCTTGGTACCCCTGAACCTGAATTCTCCGTCGACGTACCGCTCCCTGTCCTTGAAAACCAATATGGAGGTCTTGTAGATCTTCACTGCGAATTCCTTGCCGGTCGTCTCGTTCTCTGCGTGGTAGACGTTGGCCTCCTTACCGGTAGAGATGCAGCCGTCTATCCTGGTGATGGTGCCGTTCTTAAAGAACTTCGATAGGAACCCCAAGGTCCTTGGGTCCAAAACCTGGTCCACGGTGGCCCTCTCGGCCTTGTCCCTCGTTATCCGATGGGATCCGCCCAAATACTGGTCGACGTTGATCCTGTCGGAGTATTTCTCTAGCAAGTCGGTCTTCTCTCGCAAGGCCTGGGTATCTCCGCCGTGGCCGGGGCGATCGCGCCGAAACTCGTTCTCCTCGGAGAAATCGTACTCGTCGTCTGAATACGATGATGGTGATTGGCTCATGCCTACTAAAATATGTCGGGAATATTGAAAGACCAAAAGGCTGCAAGCTGGTGACCAGTTAAAAACCAGGTGAAATTTTTCAGATTCTACTATCAGCTACTAATTAATATATTCAGCACCAATACCGAAAAGATTATAACCGGCAGTGGATAAACTTCGCAAACCCTCACCAGTTCCCACCAGTTTATCTGTTTTCTCAAAGATGTCAATCTCGAAGATCCTCCCGAAGAAATTTCTCGGGTTCCTACCTCTCTACATCGGGGTCGAGTTGATCCTGCTCTACGGGGTGATCAACAAGATGTGCGGGCCATACGGCCTCCTCTCGCTCCTAACGGGCCACCCGATCAACTTCATCCAGTGGGTCTACTACTTGGCCTCGACGGTCTCCCTCTGCTTCTTCTTGGTCGGCTTCCAGAGCGTCACCCACCCAGACATCAACACCTTCTCGCTTGTCGTTATGCTCTACCTCGTGGACACCCTAGCCGGATGCCTCTTCACGATCTACTTCGTCTGGTTCTGGTTCGCCAACGAGTCCAAGGAGAAGACGCCCGAGAAGCCGGCCGTGGAGTCGGCCCAGCTGGCTCAGAGGCTCGTCAAGCGGGTCTCGGAGGATTTGGCCTCGCAGTCGGCATCGGAGAGCTACGAGTTGTTCGTCACCGTTACCATGACCCTGTTGACCACGGCGGTGAGGTTCTACTTTACGTTGGTGATGTTGTCGTTTTTCAAGGAGATGGTCAGCCAGTCCAAGTACAACACCCGGTTCCGGCTCACGACGACCGCCGATGGCAGGTTCCATGGTGCCATCGTCAAGCTGGAGGTCTGGTGCTACAATGCGCTAAACCGGATAGTGCGATAAGTATGCAGTGATGTATGCTGGACTGATCGGCATGTACTGATGTATGCACTGATCGGCATGCTTTAATCTACTACTGCACTAATCGGCATCCTCCACTAATCGGCATCTCCACTAATCGCATCCTTCACTATTCGCATCCCCACTAATCTGGAAGGTGCGATCTTGAAAATGTTTCAGAATTTCTCGCCTGGCAGATTTCGGCATGGTTCGCGACCACTTTACTGATACCACATTACATAGAGAATAATAGATAATAGATAATAGAAACACGTAATAGGCAGTTACATGAGTCGCATCCTCGCACACATCAAAAGCATTGTCGTGGCGGGTCCGCAGCCGACGCGGCTCGGCCTGTTGCCGTTTTCGGACGTCAAGACATTCACCCGCATTCAGACCACCGCAGACTCCGTGCTTGGGGGGTATTCCACCGCGTACGTGGAACCCTACCGTCTTTCCAGCGGGCGCATCGTCGCGCGGTTCCACGGGAATTTGAATCCGACGCCGCCCGCCAATAACCCGCGCGTCAAGCAGTCGGGCTGGGCGATGTTCAAGACGAAGAACCGGAACCCAAAGAAGAACGCCCAGTTCAAGCCCTTTTACTGGTTCAAGCGCCAGGCCAACTTCTGGTGGGATTTCACGCCTTACCAGGCAATTCACCTCAGGGTGGCCAACCTCACCCCGAATCGCCGGTTCATGTTGAACGTCCAGACCGATACGATGTCGCGGACGGACTTGTTCCAGCACCGGTTATTCACGCCGGGGAAAAATCCTGATAGCGCGGGTGCCACCGACGGCGGCGCATGCGCGAATTCCACCGGCGCAGATTCTACTGGCGCGGATTCTTCCCGCGCAGATTCTTCCCGCGCACCCGCCTGGACCGACCTCTTCGTCAACATCGACGACCTCGTCCTCACAAACAAAGGTGTCGTGCAAGTCCAGTACTACGGGGAATTCGAGCGCGACCGTATCAAGAGTGTCGGTATCTCCATAGCCGACCGGAAGTTTGGACCCTACGACCTTCTAATCGACACCGTCGAATGCTTGGCCGGTGAAGACTACCTCAGGGAGATGCAGCGCAGCCGCCACGATGGCGCATCGAAGCGCAGGTTGTCGGCTTCAGACGTCAAGCGGCTCGAACCGGCAAGGGATTAACTAGCTGTATATATACATAACGATAATTCAAACATAATAGATTACATTGGTAACTATACATGGTTCCGCTTGGCGGACTCGTACGACTCGCCTGCGCCGCGCTTGCGGCCGCGATCGGACGCGGTGGGGGATGCGGTCGGCGGCGTTTGCCGATTAAGCAGCGAATAGACGCTGTGGTTCCCCGTGGCCGAGTGCGTCGACTCAAGCGAGTTGCTGCGCGACTGACTGTACCATAGCGCACCCTGCGCCGTTGGCGTGGCAGGCATCGTGGCCGGGTCCGCAGAGGCGGACGGCTTGCGCTGCTTGGCAGCGGCCGCACTGGCCGCGCCGGCTATGCTACCGGATAAACTGCGGTGTGAGTCCGTCGGGACTGAGCGAGGTAAGTTGTACAGCGAGTACCGTGCAGGCTTGGCGTCCGGCTGCTGGGCATTGGAAGATCCGTTAGGATTTGCCGCAGCGTTGGCGGTTGCGGCGCCGACGGTAACGGCACCTGCGCCGACCGCGCCTGCGCTGATTCCACTGGCGCTAATTCCGCCTGGACCCGGAGCCGACGACGCGGTGGACGAAGAACTGGTGCGGGCACCGCGAGGCACTCCGGACGTCACCGCCGGGATTGATCCCGCTGATGGTCGCCCCATGTGTGCCGGCTGTGCGGGCAACGGTTGAAGCGGATCAAACACTGACGGGTTGCGGGAACGCGAGGATGAAACGCTATAGCGGATATCCTTGTGAAGAACCGGCCGCTGCTGCTGAGGAGGCGGCTGCTGTTGCGGTGCTGCCACGTCGTAGTAGGCGGCGGATGCGGCCGCAGGCTGCGGTGGCATCACTGCGGTTGGCGGCTGTGGGACCCGGTAGCAGTACGGCTGCCCCGGCATCACCTGGTATGGATAATATGCAAATGAACCGTATGGATATGTCGCTGGCGGAGCCGCAGCCGGTGGTAGTGGGGCCGCAGTTGCGGCAGCCACGGCGGATGGCGGTGGAGCCAGCGGTGCGGCCGCACCAAGCGGCGCACCCGTCGGCGTTAACCGGCCGCTACTGAAAAAGCTCCCTTGTGCCGCGCGCAGGTCATGCGAGTCCCTGCCGTCTCGGAGCGACATCGCGCGCCGGGTTTTTCCCGGTGGAACGCTCGCGCACCGCGGTTGAACGGCTGGCAGGCTGGCGACGCTAAGCTGTTGCGCGCGGCGGTCGGCGGCCGGCCGCGCACTTCCAGAACTTCCGCTACTGTGGCGTTTCCCCGTATCCGCATAGGCGCCGCCATACATTTGGTTGTAGGCATCCAGCGCAGTCGTCTGACCGGGATCCGCGCGCAGCCCACGCAGCGCCATATCACGTGCGGCGCACCGTTGAAGGATGCGGCCGCGAAGTCGGTCAACAGATGCGGCAAGCCGGTGAATGTTGGTAGAAGAATTGGCGGATGAGGAGGAGGAGCCGGATTTGGAGGACGTTGCGGTTTTACCTGCGGTTGCGGTCTTGCCCGCGGTGGCGGTAATCACCGCCGCTATCTCCTTCAACATATCCGCAAGCGCCACCTCGTCGTAGTTCACGTTGGTGAGCTCGTCGCGCACCACGTCATGCGCGCACATCAAGTAGTTATAGCTATGCGTGAGCCCGGCCTGGCGCGCGGCGAGATCGCCGTAGCGCTGCATCTGCGCCTGGTAAAGTCGCCGCACCCGCGAATCCGCGCCGTCAAATGTCGGTGCGGAACTGAATCCCGGGCCGCTACCGCCCGCAGCCGGCGGAATCCCCGTCGTGGATCGTCCGTGCTGCGGTGTGTATCCCTGTAATGGGTCCTTGTTAGCACCACGGCGATCCTCAGATATAGAGCCGGCGGGTGCAGAGCCTGTCGAAGACGGCTGGCGCTGTGCACGTGTGGATGCGGCGGGGGTGGGTATCTGTTGTGCGGGCGCTGGAACCGCACCCTGCGCTATGCCCGCCTGCGCTATTCCTGCCTGCGCTATCCCTCCCGGCGCAACCGCGCCCGGGTACCCGGGTATCCCGCTTATACTCCCGGGCATCGCCCCGGGCATTCCCGGAATCCCCGGGATCCCGCTGATGCTTCCAGAAAGGCTGCCCGAGATGCTTCCGGGGATCGCGCCTGGCATTGTACCGGGCATACCGCCCATCATCGCACCAGGCATGCCCGGTGGGGGGATCGCCTGCATCTGACCGGGGATGGCCAGACTGCCCGCGCCGTACTTCCCCACGTATGGGATGCTGATACTGTGAACCTCGCGCTCGGCATTTGTATTTCTGAACGTTCGGCGCTTAATCATCGCCAACCCTTCCGGGTACCCCTGGCGGAAATATCCCGTGGAATGTCTAAATTCCCACACCGCCTGCGGTGCGGTGGAGGCCGCCGCGGCCGCCGCATTCGATGACGCTTCCCCTCCAGAAATTCCTGCACTGCCCGCCCCGTCTGCACTGCCCGAACTTCCTGCACTGCCCGCGCTGCCTGCATGTCCTGCACCGGCCGCACCGCTCTCGCTACGGCGGTTGATCACGTTATAGCTGCTGTTGCTTCCATCGCTCACCTTATGGAATCCGTACATGTTGAGCTGACGTATGAAGGATGCCACGTTCGCGTGCTTGAAATAGACGCTCAAAACTTTCGTGAACTCCTCCGTCGGCGATACGAAAAACGAGGTCCGATCGGTATGCCACCAGATGACCCCGTCGAGCGTGTGGTCCTCAAGCATGGCATACAGTTTATGGACGAACGAAGCCGTCTGGATCTTTCTATCCTTGGCAACCAGGGCCAACCGCTCGTCCAATGTGGTATGTGTGGAAGATGCAGACGGGTCTACTGCACTGCCTGCACCGCCTGATGCAGGAGCTGCATCTGCTGCATCTGCACCTTCCGCAACCACACTCCCCGCAACCGCACTTCCAGCGGCGGCACCGCCCGCCGTCCTCCTGCCTTCTATGCCTGCACCTTCCGCACTGACCCCTTCCACAGCATCCCTCGATGATCCTCCGAACTTGTACTCCTTCATACCTTGAAGCTTGTCGCGTGTATCCTGAGAAGCCTTATCCATGGATCCAGATAATGTATGTATATGATAGTGCGACTCTTGCATTCAAAAGGTCGTCGTGGAGTCACCGTAATTATACCGATGCTCACAATCTTTACCCTTCTTCGATAGTCCTTACCACTTAAGCCTTAACCTACCTTACTCCCACACAGATCCAACTGACTTGATATTTTTTTTTTTTTTTCACTTTCTCCCATCTATTTTGGATTCCTCATTGGGAAGCCCCAGTTCCCCATTGTTCGGTCGGATATTATCGCCTATTGTCTATGCCCTACCACATTACAATCAAAACTATTAGTCTATTATCCGATATTTATTTCTCTCCATTACCGTTGGTACCTAATTAGGTGCATTCTCTGTACACATTCTACATTCCCACTTCCCCCCATTCTATTGATTCCCTCCCCACTTATTCGTTCTTACCCGCTCGATTTATTTTCGGATCTCTAATCATTTCCTATTTCATAATTCCTCTTCTTTAATTTCATCTCTTTTTCTATCCCTTTTCGGTTACATCCATGCATCTCCACCTCAACTCTTTGGCATTTAACCCTACATGTCACATTATACCGCTTTAGTTTTTTTTTTTTCTGTCTTTCAATCTCGTTAATGCCTTAGCTACCCTCTTCATTTCCCCATCGTCTTTGCTTCCTTCTATTTTATGCACTATCTCGTATTATTCATATCGCCGGCCTCTCGTATCTTTCCTCGAATCTGTCACTACTGATTAAATTCAAAACTAAAATTATTTTTAAATACTCTTTTTCTCCATTCCTATTATTATAATCATTATCTTCATTATTTCCCCATTTTTTCACTTCCGGTTGTTCACCTAATGAATCCATTTATCTAACTGCCTTACCGTACCTTGGCTCTTCAATCCTTACCGGTATGCCGTCCACCAATGCGTTATCTCGTAAGAAGCATCGTCGGGTAGTAAACTCCATTTCCCCAGTCAAGATCCAAAAAGATGTCGATTTGTTGCTCTATCTAAACTACCTCCGTTTTATGAATGCCTTACTTACCAAGGCATCAAAACTTTCCGATAATGATGCAAGTTCGCAAATTCTTTTAAAGCATCTCCATACATGTAAAAAAGAGATTTTGAAAAGATTCAGAGGTTGATCCGAGCTATGTATATGTTGCTTTGCTATTACTATGTATATTATTATAATGTATAAATAAGGTTCTCTATATTCACTCGTAAAAGAAGTTATTCAATTCCGGCGACTTGAGAATCCCTATGTGTTCGATAGCTCCTAACGGTTCATGCTTAAATTGAACGAAAAGCCCTTGTAGCTGTGCAGTGCTCACATGTTCCAACTTCAACTGTTTGAAAGCCTCCATGAATTGATCGCATTTGCTCTGATCGTTGTAGAACCTCATAAACATCTCTCTAATTTGATAGTCGGTGGCATTTCCAATATACACCTTCATATCGATCCTTCCTGGCCTCATGAGTGCTGGATCAAGCTTTTCAGGATGGTTCGTAGTCATGAACGTAATCACCTCCTCCGCAGATGCTACACCATCCAATGCATTGAGCAGCCCGCTGAACGTAACTCCAGATGTATAGCCCTGGTCGTTCGTCTGGGTCCTCTTATTGAATGCGGCATCGATATCTTCGAGAAGCAAGATCGTTCTCTCGGGAATGTTGTTCATAAGATATGCCAATCGATCGTCCGTTAGGTTCCGCTCGCTGATGTTCATGATGGCTATGTTATAGTCGAGATCTCCGGCCAAAGCCTGGATGAAACTGGTTTTACCACTTCCCGGCGGTCCATACAGTAGGTATCCCCGACGATACGGGATTCCACGACGATCATACCACTCGCTCGAGTTCAGAAACTCCTTAACGTCTTTCATTATCTTATCTTTCACTCCTTTATCGAGGATCACAGACTGCATGAGTCTCTTCTTCCGAGGCTTACCAAAGGGACGCCAATCCTGCCCCCAGCTCTTGAACATGACCGTCTTACCTTCGTTTAGTCGCATGGCCATGGCCCTGGCTTCATCCAATATCCCGGCCAGAAGGTATCTATCCCTGAATAGAGTGGTTACAGTCACAGTCTCCATCGGTTGACCCCCATTATGGATTCTCTCCGATCTTTCCCTCTTTATATACATCCAGGCGCCTTTATATTTCAACCAATGGTTGCCGGGTCCGGGCACAAACGAAAATCCTGTCGTAACGGATCCGTTGGGATGTTGCACGAACGTCGTTCTCACGCTCAACTGCCTGGAAACCCGCCCTTTGCATTGTGCCATCCACGTAAGGAACCAGAGATACGCCTTGTCGTTGTTTCTGATCTCTAAGTTAACCAATAGTCGTCTCTGTGCCATGTGTGCTCCGAGCGATACACCTTTACGTACTATCGCCAAGCCCGCACCTAAAACCATCAACCCTCCACCTGCTGCAAAATACGGGTTCCCCGTAATCATCTTGGCAAATGGGGAAGTGGCTTCCCCGGGAACCTCCTGGGTTTCTACCCCGATGGTTGGTGCAATTGTCGAGCTGGGTGCTTCGTTCGACTTCCCGCTCACCTCGGCCATCTTGTTGAAGTTGTATAATGCTGTATCGCTGGCCTTTGGTACTTCCACCTCTGCTTCGATTATCTTTCCGTTTGTGGACTTGTCCGACTGCTCAATCTTATCTGAGGCCAATTCTTGTGAGCTCGGTCTGGAACTCGACCCAGAAAGCCAATCAGAGAGTCCCATAATTTCTGGTATTTAAATCAAAGCACCGACGAATTTCCAATCAATTTGTGATATATAAGATCTCCCTATATGAATACCGCTGAAATCGATGCTATTATCAACCTGATATGCCGATTTTTCACTCCCTATACTACCACCATCGTTCACTTCCCTAATAGAATTTTTCACTCGGAACGCATCTGTACATTTTGACATGGCAACAATATTTTTTTTATTTTTTTTTTTTTTTTTTCTATTTTTTATTCTCTTCTCGCATTATTGAACTTCTTCCCTGACCCTACACCCTCTCCTATCACCATTATCCTACTTCAATTGCCAACTATAGCATCTAATAAGGCAATTGATCGTATCTCGTTGATATCCTCCAAATATCTCTCACATTTCTTCTTAATCCTCACTCACTTGTTAGTCATAGATCATCCACTCAAATCATCCCCTACACCTGTTCATAAGATCCCCTATTTCTGATGCAGCAACCTTCACAAGATCATTCGGGCGAATTAAAACAAGAGCCCAATGATCAAACCTCGTCCCACTCAAAGGGGCAGCCGAATTCTCAGAGCCCTCCGGAGAACCCCCCTTCCTATTCCTCTTCTCAGTCAAACTTGCCTGAGAATCAGCCCGATCAACCCAGATACGTGGCAAGTGAATCTCTCTTGTTCAAAACAACCGACAGGATTCTCGATGATATAAGGAGCGATCTATATTTCATCCTGAGTGCTGACTTGCCGATATTGGCTCGTAAGCCCGTTCAGTATGCCGGAAAGCTCCAGAACTTCGTCTCTGATTCTGCTTCTACACCAAAGTATCGACTTCTGACTGTGCATTCCAGCTTGGAATACCTCAATATTGATACGACGAGAGAATTGCCTCATGGACGCCGCTTGACCACTCTACATGGACTGATCGTGCCGCGAGTTGCCGTTCAGATCCCTCAGGACCCACTCTATCACTTCACGATCAAGATAAAAGGTGCCCCTAACACGGCCCACCTAAAGCATAAGTTCTACGCCTACAAGGATGAACAGCTTTCCCCGGAAGATACGCACGACCTCATCTTGGATGAGAAAGCTGTCAAAGAGCAGGCTTCGCATTTCACAGGAGACGATAAATCATACTTGTCGGATGTCCTTAACAAATCTATACCAAAGATTGTTGATTCCGTCAACTTATACTCAGAAGGAACAGATACCTTGGTCCGGGTGGAAATAATGGAACCCGTTCTTAGCTATAAAGAATTTGAAGGTTTTGAAAATACTGCCATCCAGGAAAGACTTCAGGATTACCTAAACCAGATCTCGGATAAAGTCCCCATTGACAGTTTGCATTTGAAAGTTCCCTCTACCGTGGAATGTTTACGTACGCTCTTTCGCGTGTTGAAAGGGCCCTTTGATGATATTAATTCCGTATATAGACGCGCACTGAAGCCAGATAACTCGCCCGCTTTGAAACTCCTTGATTTGGAAATGTTGATGCGAGTTTTCTCCTTCAGAGATGTCAGCGATAAAAAGGAAAATAAAGGTATGGAGTTGCAGCCGCCACATTTCCGTGATTTCGGTATCTTTGCACCAATATGTTCTGAGTACTACGTTAGAGCTTTACAAGAGGTGCTGTTTGTCAGTTCGATCTTTGTGAGTGACTCTTCTGCATTCTTCAACCAACGTTTTGATTTTGATTTTTCACTGAAGGGAGTTTTTGAAGCTTTCAACGAAGGTGATATGACTACACAAGTTCAGAACTGGACTAAATGGAGCTTGTATCAGTATAATTCCGGCTTTACAACCCTTTCTGCTTGTAACTACTATCCTGATAGTTTGATTATCGAACTCTATAACCGTGCCGTGGCCTTGGATAGACAGGGTGCTTCTGCATATTTTGATGCACTCATGTTCTGTGCTACCTCTAAGGGTGGGCAAGAACTTCAAATCTATGCCAGTACGCTTCAATCTCAGGGAATGGTTGGGTTCGAAGAACTCAGATCGAGTTTCGAACGGTTAGGTTTTAGCCCCAAGAATTCAGACGATTTGCTAAAATTGGATGATGAAAAACTGATCGACTCATACAAGAGCCATCTGTTGGTCAGTGAATCAAGAGATGAATCCTCTGGTTATCGGAAAGCCTTGCAGAAAATCGCTACATATAGAGACAGCGCACTGATACGTACTTTTCTTGATACGGAGCCAATGGACGACGTGGCACAGGCTTACAATACTTTAGATACCAGTCCCGTTGTTGACGATGACGTTCTTATTACCGCATATCAGCTCAAGATGGAGGATTCCACCTACTATGATTCTGCATTCCCAAGAGCACTTTTGGGAATTGCAATGAAACGTAAAAGTATGATGCTTATGAGTTATATTGATTCCAACATGCCAAACATGTTCCCCAGGAAAATCACCGTTGAAGAAGCATTCAATATAATTGGTGCAGACATGTATGCCAGTGACACTGCAGTCATCAGAATCTTCCAAGAGAGAGTCAATAAGGAGACGTCATTAAACTTCCAGGATAGTTGGAAGGCTTTGAAAGTTATTGCCATTACTCGTAAGTCGAAAATCATGGAAGATTTCTTATCTCGGGGAATTCTGGATTCTACATTATTGTCTGTTGATTCGACACCTGCCGGACTTAATAATATTGGAAACACCTGTTACTTGAACAGTTTGCTTCAATACTACTTCGTGATCAAGCCATTAAGAGAGCTTGTATTGAAGTTTGACAAGGTTCTATCCCAGGAAGTGTTCGATGATGATCCCAAATATAAGATCCGTCGTATCGGTGGTAGGGTTGTTGGATACAAGGAAACAGAAAGATCGTATCAGTTTATGTACCAGTTGAAAGACTTGTACTATCGAATGATCCATGAGAATTCCAGGTGTGTCACACCAACGAGAGAATTGGCATATCTTTCCTTCAGTCCAATTGAAGACCCCGTGGAATTTGTTTACGACACTCCGGCTGATTCGAAGCAGGGATCTACAATGGATTTGACTGCAGACACGGTCGAAGAGAAGTCTATGAGTGATGAACCTGAAACCGAAAAGGTCGAAAAGCCTGCCGAGCCAAAGAAGCCAACTGAATCAGAGGAATCAAAGGAACAAGCTGAAACTGAGCCTGTGGAAGTTATAGATAAGACAGAACCCCAAGAAGCAGTTGACAAATCTGAGGATATTGTACCATCTGCAGCAGTTGCTAAGATTGGTCACGATCAAATTCAGAGTGCTTTTGAAATTGGAAGACAGCAGGATGTTACTGAGTGTATATCGAACGTTCTCTCTCAGATTGAAAGTGCATTGAACCCAGATGAGTTAGATGAGAGTAATGAGCAGTTGGATTTTGTCAAGACGCTCTTCTATGGTAAAACAAAGCAGACTTTAACTCCCGTTGATCCACAAACGAAGGAGGAAAAGCCAGACGAAAAACCAAGAACAAAGATCGAGCGATTCCTCAATCTTATCGTCAACATTGGAGATCATCCTAAGGATATCTATGATGCATTGGATACGTATTTCACTGAGGATTTGCTGGATTTGGATGAAGAGGAAGTGAAGAGATCTCTTACCATCACGCAGCTTCCAAATATCTTACAAGTACAGATCCAGAGAGTCCAATTCGATCGTGTTAGGTTGATGCCTGTGAAATCGACGGAGCCACTACCCTTCGGTGAGAAGTTGTATATGGATAGATACATGGACACGGACGATAAAGAATTGATATCCAAGAGAAGAGAAGTTTTCCACTGGAGAAGAAGAATCAATGCACTCAAGGAAAGACGTCAAGCCCTGGTTAAGACCAATAAGTTTGGTTTGAATGTTAAAGAGTCGCTTGTTTCCACGAAGGAATTCCTCGAATCGGAGATAACAAATCAGATCGGAGTTCTTGTCGATGAAAATACATTGGAAGTGTTGGAGCAGGAGATTAAAAAGCTCGATGATGAGTACTCAGCTTTGAATAAAGAAATCGATGAGTTGGAAGACAAGATAACCAGACAATTCTCCGATTTCAAGAAGATTGGATATTCGATCTTCGCTATCTTCATTCATCGTGGTCAGGCATCCTACGGCCACTATTGGATATACATCAAGGATCCGCAGACTGGATTGTTTAGAAGATACAACGATGAGATGGTCAGTGAGGTTCCTCTTGATGAAGTGTTCAACTTTAGTGAGACAAACACCGCCACACCTTATTACCTTGCATTCGTGAAGGATAGCATCGCAGAAGTTGTTGATCCATTACGCAGAGAGATCATTGAAAACTTGGTTGATGAAATAGATTAGAGACTAATGAATAAAAACTAATGAACAGATATATATGCATATATATATACAGAACGTAGTGACTATATGATACAGAAGAAAAGGTATGTAGAAAAGATAACTAGTGTGTCTTCGGAGGATTGCGTACAACGCTTGTAATGGCCTGGTCGATATCACGGATGATATCAGCATAGTCTTCACATCCTATACTAAAACGTAAAAGATTACTCTTATTTTCATCACCGCTTCGAGTCATGATGAAGTTTGGATTCTTAAAGGTAAGTTCCACCAATGTCTCACCACCTTCCAAGTTCGGATTGTTGCTCAAGAAATTGAATCTATCAAGGACGGCCTCAGCTAGCGAGCGTCGTTTAAACTCGAGTGCAAAGACAGGATTGTAGTAGCCGTTAAGCTGTTTCTGGAAGCAGTCATTATTGGTCTGAAGAGATGAGTGGTGAAGTTTCGTCACTACCGCGGTGTACTTCTTCATATGCTTTTGCAAGAAAATGACGACTTTCTTCGTATTGGAACACTGGGTGAGGATTCTCATCTTGTAAGTTCTGAGAGATCTGAGTAGCAAAAAAGAATCGAAATTGGCGATATTGGTGCCCAAGGCAAATCTTTCATGATGCAAGCCAATGTTATCGGCTTTATGACGAGAAACGACGAATCCGGCGCTTAAATCAGATACTCCCGCTAGGTATTTCACCGCAGAGTAAACTATAAAGTCTGCACCGAATTTGAAGGGGAACTGAAGCGGTGGGGGTGCCAACGTGGAGTCAACGAGTAGAAAAGAATGTTTCTCACGTGCCAATCGAGAGAACTTGGCGATATCAAGCAAATAACCTTCTGGATTCATAGGAGTTTCGAGCAACACAACTGACCGGGGCACCAACTTGTCGATCTCATCCAACGTCTTCTTCTGCGCACCAGTCAACTTGGTAAGCAGGTTGATCACCTGGTGAGTTCCTTGATATCCTGAGTTATTGATACAGATCATGGGCGGATTCAAGTATGAAAGGATGCCCATGATGGCTGAAGTGCCGGAGTTATAGACCGTCACATATCCATCGGTGATATTCTGAAGGATCTTCTCGGCCTTCTCTGAGTTTGGATGGGACGTTCTGGCATAGGCAAAGTTTTGAAGGGTATACTGACGCTGATGGCGGCCATAGTCACTCGATCGATATTGCATGGGGGACTGAAGCTTAGGGTAGTAAGGAAGCGATCTATTCTTCAATAGAACCGTCTCTTTATCCTGCTCTTTGGTTATGGAGCCCTCGTAGCTTGTGGTCGTAACGGAAACCGGTGGTGATGCGCTGGAAGGCTCTAAGGCGGCCGTCCCAACATGGAACGATTGGTTCGCCAAGTTGCTTGGTACCTGAGAACTGATTGGGTCCAGCATTTTATTGTTAGTTTTGCCGTCTGGAATCAACGCTGAGGAGCCACTAAAGAGGCTGTCGACCGTGCCCACCTGCGAGTAAGGAGCCAGGCCCGATAGTGCACTGGGAAAGCTGTCGTCCGAGTGGATCAATCGCGTATTGAAGCCCATTCCGTTGTTCATGCCCGAGCTATTAAGAAGCTCGTCGAAATTCAAGTCGATATCGTGCGAACTACCCGTAGAACTGCCGTTGGTGGAGACCGCCGGCGTGGACTGATTGCTAGAACCGTTCGGGGTGATCCCAGGCACCTCCGCGGGCGAATTCCCGATGGATTCCACCGGCTCTGCGCCGTCGAGATCGGTGTGAGGCTTCTTCTTCGGCGGCTTCATCATCTTACCGCCCGTGATGGAGTTCCGTTTCTTGAACGAGTGTAGCATTCCGCCGCTGATCTTGAAGTCGGAGCTCGAGTATCCGAACTCCTTGAGGTATTTGGTGAAAAGCGACCTTATTATCCCGTCCGTGATCGTCTGCCCCTCCGACGCGACCTTCTCGACGTACTTCTCCACGGCGCGCGTCACGTCCGGGTGCTTCATGACGGGGATCTTACGGTAGTCGACCAAGTTCGGGTTCTCCTTGCATTCTCGCCTGATCTGGGCCTCCCGCAACGCCCAGTTCGATAGCGTCGCCTGAGAGATGGCGAACCGCTGCTGCTGCTTGAAATGTGCCAACGCTTTCAACTGCGACACTCTGGGCGGGCCAGCCAAATAGTCCAGCACCTCAAGCTTCTCCCGTAGCGTCGCCCGGGGCATCTTGGCCCTCTTGCGTGGTTTGGATGATGTGTTTGGCGTCATCTGTCGTTAAAATTCATCCACGCCTAATCTTCCAAGTCCTGGTAATTCGTAGCGACCAAAAAAAGAATTCACTGAATTATATCGGGTACTATATATATGAGGAAATATTTATTGTTACCTGAAAACTTCAGCATGAGGAGTTGGACCCACCTGGATGGTTCCATGGCACCTGGAACTGCCACAATCGTTCCCTGGCTATCTATAAGGATCCTGAATTGCTTCCCCATCCCATATACGATCGTTCCCCCGGAACTGCCCATTGTTGTCCGACAATGCGTACCCCCCACCGTAATTAGCTTCGGCCCTGGCTGATCCTTGATGGCCGCGTCACCTTCTACCAGAGGTACGTGCGTCGATCGGCGCGTCGGCATGATCCTTTCTTAAACCTTCATCTCCTTTTTTTCCCTCATTTCCTATTTTTCCAACTTTTCGAAAAAAAACAAGAAAAATAGAAAATGCTACATCACAGATTTGAGCCTCTCAATTTCGTTCTTCCTTGCTTCGACCATTATCGTCATCAGGTCTTTCCCCTCAGCGTTGAAGTTGTGAAATCGGCCCAAAATCGTGTCAATTAAATCCAGCAAGCATAATTTCCACGACTGGATATATTATTATTACATATTTTTTCACTGTCACCAACCAATCCAACCATATCAAACTGGCCAACTGTTCGGGATAGTTCCAAACCTGTCAAGATAAACTCATCAAATTAGAATGGGAACCGCATCAAAGCTTTCGAGGAGAAGACGCGCCGTGAGCACAAAGCAGTCGTCAGGGGACGACACCTCGGATACAGACGAGGAGCAGATCAAGCTGAGAGAAAGAAAGAGTCTGACGAAGATTCGGAACTCGATGGGTGGGAAGTTGAACAAGAGCAGCACAAGCGTGATAAACGCAGGAGACGGCACAAAAGTGGCGTACGACCCGCAGGATATTGTGGACAGCGCAAAGGACGTGCGGTATCCGTTGTTGACGCTAATGGAGGAGGTGCTTATGACCGGACTCAAGGATAAGGAAGGATACCTCTCATTCTGGAACGATAATATATCATATGCACTCCGTGGATTGATTCTGATGGAATTGGCACTACGCGGACGGATTCGCATGGTGAATGACTCGGCCAGACGTCGGTTCGATCTTCCGGACAGGCTCATTGAATGCGTAGACTCGACGATGACCGGGGAGACCCTATTGGATGAGGCCCTAAAGCTCATCAAGAACGATGATTCACATCTCAGTGTTACCGACTGGATCGATCTCCTAAGCGGTGAGACTTGGAATTTGACCAAAATGAATTATCAACTTAAACAGGTCCGTGAGAGGTTGGCCAAGGGACTCGTTGATAAGGGCATATTAAAGACCGAGCGCAAAAGTTTCCTACTATTCGACATGGCCACACATCCAGTTCAAGACCCAACACCTAAACGATTGATCGTGCGGCGGATTCTCTCGATGCTAACGAACCGTACATTTATCATTGAATATAACGAGAAATTCTTCCCCGAGACTGTCAGTGCACGATACATCAGATCGATCTGTCTGGTCTGTGGATGTTGTGCCGCCAACGTTCTTGAGAACGTGTTGGGAGATCTCAGTTTCGACGCACGGGATCAGGCATTCATTCGTGCAGACGAGATCCTCGAACAGTACAGTACGTATCCATTTGAAAATAAGCCTTCGTCTGCCAGCATCGGTACGAATCTATACAAGTGCGTGCAGACGGAGATCGAAAAGGAGCATATAGACCCACTGGCGATGGAAGTGATCGCAGCAGTGATAGATGTCTTTGGTAAGATGGACGCAATTATCTAGATTACAGTAATGGTAGATATTATTAAATGAGTAGTGAGTAGTAGTATAGACTTTTTAAATTCAGTAGCCTTGGCCAATAAGGTAGTCGGCTAGTTGTTCGATGATCTTGGCGGCCTCTCCTGGCTGCACTCCACCGGGGTAGTGGGCTATAAGAATTGCCTGCTTGGTTTTGACGCACATCAGGCCCTCTGCATCGTGTTTACCGTAGATGGATCTGTTATCTGCCTTGATACAGAAATACTTCTGGCCTTGGACGTGGAGTCCCGAGGCCCAGAGCTGTGCAGGGTCCGAGAATCCCTTGACGATCTCGGCGATTTCCTCCGGTGCAAGTTGGAATCCCGTGGTGGCAGCCCAGACGGAAGAGCCATCGCCACCATAGATAGCAGCCTTATCGAACTTCTGAGTAGCGGTAAGGTTATCGGTATAAGCTGGCTTGTTAGTATGGAAGAATTGATATAACTTGATTGGGCAATCCCAATCACCCTATTGGTACCTACCGTTCCACGACATGATGAGATTGTTCAGTATTGTTCGATAACCCAAAAGTGGTGTATTGCGGGAAGAAATCGTGAGGGTTGACATGATTTGCAAATAAAGGAATTGGTGAAAAAATATATGTAAGCCACAAAAAAAAAAATTAGTTCCAAAAAAAAATGGTGAGGAATGAGAATGGAGCTCCGATGTAAATACTGGCACTATCCGGCAAGCTCCGCTCTGCTATGCTACGCTGCTACCAATATTCTAAACTATTCTACTATTCTCATATTGATACATTTTACTTGGATACATTTCACTCGTCATCGTCGTCGGCAATCACCCGGCGCTTCTTCCTCACAACAGCGGCATCGGGCTGGTCTTCCTCGTCCTCTTCTGCAATGCTCTCCTTGCTGGCTCCATTGCTAGGAGCCTCAGAGGCCGCTCTCTTTCTTTTATATATCTCGCTTCCTTCCTTTTTAAGCTGCTGGAGTCTCTCGGCACCTTTATTCAATCTCTCTTCCTCCTCTTCCGAGTTCTCCGTCTCCTGGGCCTCTTCCTCTTCCTCCTCTTCTCCCTTATTACCTTCCTCGGCTTCTTCGTCGTCAACAACGAAGTCGTCGTTTTCGTATCCGTCGGCGTTCTTGCCTTTACTTGGCGAATAAGACTCGTCTTCCTCGTCTCCAACTTCAATGTCGTCGTCCCCGACGCTTTCTCTGGCCTCACCCGTGTCCTGTCTGCCCAGTCTCTCCTCCTCCTGCTGTTCCTTGGCCTCCCTTCTTCTTCTGGCCTTCTCGACCTCACGCAACGCCTTCTCGTTCTCCCTGGCCTTTAACTCTGGGTCGACCTTCGTCACTATCGTATTGATCTTCCTGGTCTTCTTCAACCTCATGTTGTTTTGAATCGTACTGGCCAAAATCTTATGAGCTATCGATTTCGTAGATGGCGGTAGCACCCTGATCGACCGATTCACATTCAGCGTACCGACAAGCACCTGTCCTCCTTGGAACGCGAGGATGTTATCCTCGTTCTTATTGATCCTCATCTCGAAATACTCGTTTCCAAGCTTGAGAGACATCGTTCCGTCTTCCCATTCCACTATTTTCGCATTCGACTGTTTGTAAAGCTCGCCGGATGCCGTCTTGGCATATCTCCATCTCGCTGTATTCAGCATCTGCAACTTCTTGAACTGAATCGAATCTTTTAGCTGTTTATCGCTGCTTTCCTTACCGGCCTTCATATCCTTGGCTCGATCTTTCTCGCTGCTGATATAATCGCTCATCTGCTGCTGGAAGGATGCAGGTGAAAATGGCTCCGGATCAACAGAGAGATATCGTGGAAGGTCAAACATCATCACCTCGTTATCCTTCGGTGTATGTGACCTTGGGTGCCGAGGAAGTGTCAATTCGGCCCGCTGGATTTCTTCCTCCTCTTCCTCTTCGACCTCCTCGTCCGTACTGGAATGGTTAGCATCGATATCGCCATTCTCTTTGCTTTCACTGCCTCCATTGGCGTCTATATCTTGATCGTCTTCTTCGTCTTCTCCAAACAAATCCTCCATTTCTTCCTCATCGTCTTCCTCCTTGTCAATGGTCTCATTCTTGCTTTGTTCGGCTTTCACCTCTTTCGTCTCATCGATGTCTTCCTCATCGGAAGACCCTATCACTGGAGGGGCAGGCATTGTATGAATTAGTTGGTTGTATGCAAAAGTTTCTAAATCCAAATTATTACTGTATGGTCAGTTCAAACCCCTAATATCTAATCAATCTATCCTGTCTTCCCCCTGTTCTTCAATCCTTACACTAGCACACTCCCATCTAAGATTATGTTATCTTTTATTTATCTATTCAAATATGATTTTTTTTTCATTTTCCATTTTCGTCGCGTCGATTTTCATTTTTCGATTTTTTTTTTTTTTTCTCATTTTCCGAATTTCTCAAAAAAATGAATTGCATCGGTCAAATTGCTTACAACATCGAACTGGATAGATTAACTACCATACCAAGATAATATACATTCTCTAACGACCATGTTTTTCTCCAGAAACTTGGCCAGAGCAGGCAAAAATAATCTACGGTCGCTTTCCCGGGTCTCAAAAAGAGGCGTCCACTGGGAGAAGACTCCAGAGTCTGAACAGATTGGCTACGATAAGCAAGGTTTCCCTGTCAGTAAGGAGGAATCGATATTCAATAGGTACACAGGAACATTCTTCGGCACGGTGTTTGCCATTGTCGGATACGAATACCTCGACAAGAAGTACAGAGCTTCCCACGATGGTGAATCCATCTTGTCACTAATTAAGAAGGGTAATTCTTTGGATGAGATTAAGACAAACTACCAGGCCTACAGGGACGGCGTTTTACACAGAGAGCAGTTACATACGATGTTTGCAGACACTCAGGTGAAAGATCAGAACAATTACGTCACCAGAATCACTGATGTTCCAGGTAGAGTGCAGTGTTTCAATGGAAATGGTCAGTTCAATACTATTCATGACTGGGAGAACGTTTCACCTAGAAAGCAGCGTGAGAACCCATTCCATTGAATTATGTATGGCATATTTATACTCGTATATTTATTTATTTATTTGAACTGAATTGGTAGTGTGTAGTGACGCGACATGGTTTTATGTTGTGTGTGAGGTATTAAATTGGTTAGGTATTTGGATAATTTGTTTGTTATATGCATGCAAACCAATAATTGAGGTGTAGATATGGATAGTACTTGTGTATATGATGGTTAGTATTCGGCTTGGTGGCTTTAATATGTAGAATAAATTAATATACAGATATGGTAAATTAATTTAACTTGAATAATTGTAATGTTATAAATGTAATATTCATCAACATGTACATATATAGATATCTATAACTGCTACAAACGATTTCTCAAAACTACCTTAGAATCATATTAAGAGCACAGATATACATCGCTGTTACATGATTTATTAGTTACAGAGCAATGTGATCCCTTCAAAATCTCGTCAGTATACTCCTTTTTATGTCATTACATCTTCAGTAATACAACTTAATTGTAAAATAACCACGTCTTAACCTCACTAAATACCATATCTACGTACTGCAACAGCTCCATTCCTCTCCTAAATCAAATCCTTGATGTTTCATATTCGGCAAAAAAAAATATAAATACACGAACTGAGATGTTTATGTCAACATATGTTTATTATACATGTATTGATTCCATTTTATTAATTAGCCAATTAACTCATAAATCACACACTTTAACCCCAAGAACTCATTCATACGACTATTCATACAATCAACTAACTATTTAATTCATTCAGATGATCGTCGGCCTATCGCGTTCTCAGCTGTTGGAATGGATCAACACCGAGTACGATGCCAACTACGAAAAGATCGAACAATGTGGCAATGGGGCTATCTACTGCCAGATCTTTGATTCTGTATATCCGGGAAAGATACCTGTCAATCGAATTCACTTAAATGCCACCAAGGAGTTTCAAATGCTGGCGAATTACAAGCTATTACAGATGGGATTCAATCGGGTCGGTATTACACGTGAAGTTCCAGTGGAGAAGTTGATGAGATGTAAGTTACAGGATAACTTGGAGTTCCTGCAATGGTTCTGCAAGCTTTGCAAGAATGTGGAAAGACACGGGATACGGAATTCCAGTGGTGGATCTATCGGTGTCATTCAACGCCGTGTATCCAGTACGGATGCACATAGGAAAAGATTATCAGAACATAAGACTCCACAGAGACAATCTACGAGGGTAAATGTAAGAAGATCGGTTTCCGCGCCAAGACGACAGAGTTACACGCCGCTACGTACGGAAAGGAAAGTTTCCAGCCGGACGAATAGTGTAAGCAACCCTGTCGCTCATCTCAAACAGGAAATGGACGATCTACAAGGCAGATTGGATGAATCTCTCGAGACTGAAAGTAGTTTGGAAACAGAGAGAAACTTCTATTTCAACAAGTTGAGAGAAATTGAAATTATATGTCAGAATTTGACTGATAAGATGGCACAGAACAATGGAGAGCCTGATATCACCGTTCCAGATCTGGTAAAGCACATTCAGGAAATCCTATACAGTACGGCAGAAGGATTCCAGGTACCAGATGGAGATGATAACGAAGAAGACGAAGATACGGAGGCTGTCGGAAGCACACAGGGAACAGAATCACCATTTTCGGGTCGCTCGGACACGGATTCGTTACCGATATCGCGGACTCGTCCAATTGGTGTTGGCAAAACCATCAAAGAAGACGATGATTCGCATAGTTCCAAATCCGTACACCAAACACCTTCTACAACCAATACACGTCCCGAATCGGTCGGTAGTAGTGCATCGTTGGGGGCTCATTCGGCCATCACAGAAGATGAATCGATGGGAGAAGATGATGGGCCTTCAATATCGATCAAAGATGCAACGAAGGCTACACAGAAAGTACCAAGCAGGACAGATTTGGGTATACTGGACGAGGAGACGTTCTGAGGTGTAAGGATGCATCATAGGAAAGCAGGACTGACTTAGAATCCCGAAAAGAATGGTAACAGACGAAACAAGTGAGAGTGTATATGTTTAAACAGGCAAGGTTGAACAAAAGTAAGATTAGCTTTGAAATCACGAAGGTATTTATAGAATGGTTAGATCTTTGGTATATGTATAATATATCTATCTATATATTTGTGTAAGATAGAGAGAGGTGCAATATCGGGATTAGAAAAAAAAAAATATCGGCTGTCAGTGTGTAAGGTTGAAATTTGAAAATTCCAGCATCGAAAGTTCTAATTGGGTAATTTTCTTTAGGAGACAGATATTTTACTCCTCCGAGGCAAGGTTTGCCCTTCAATTAAGAGTAGCAAACGGGGTTTTAATAAGGTAATTCAGACCTGGAAAATCACCTGAACCATTCTTAGAGTCGGTAGATTAGCATTGCACTGTCAAAGATGCAACTTATACGACTTCGAATGGGCTCCATGGGACTTCTTCGAATGAGAAGTTGCCAGGGGGCATTGCTACGAGCCAGCAGGTCTTTGAGACCTACGATGGGTTCTCCCATAATGAAAACATCATCACAAAGATTCTACAGTGTTTATAACATGAACGGATCACATTTGGGTCGAGTGAATCGCCACTATTCGGCATTGCAGTTGCTTTCGCTGAGACACTTTTCACAGACAGCGGGAAGACTGGATGCAACAAAGAACGGTGGTAACAACAACAATAATAGTAATAAAAACAAGAATAACAAGAATAAACAAGAGCCTAGTAATCCATTCGAAGGATGGCAGAAATGGGTTTTGCCAACATTGCTTCTGGTTTTGGTGTTAAACGGTATCGGACTTTCCGCCATCAACAGTGGAAGTCAGATGACATTCCAGGACTTCAAGGCCAACTATCTTGAAAAGGGATTGGTTAAAAAAGTCGTGGTGATTAACGGCTCATACGCACAGGCCGAGCTGATATCCGGAATGCCTAGATTCGTGACTTTTACAATTGGTTCTCCTGATTTCTTTGATCGGGAGATGGAGTCCATTCAAGATAGACTTGGAATACCTAACAATGAGCGTATTCCTATTTCATACGAGACCAGAACAAGTGCATGGTCGTGGTTTGTTCCCTTCCTTCCTACAATTCTTCTTATCGGTGGTGCCTACTATCTGGTGATGCAGATGAAGAAGAGAAATCCTAGAGGTACCGGAGGTCCATTGGACTCGATCATGAACGTCGGAAAATCGAAAGCCCGTCTTTTCAACCAGGATACTGATATTAAAGTGAAGTTCAAGGATGTGGCTGGATGTGATGAAGCCAAGGCCGAGATCATGGAATTTGTCAGCTTCTTGAAGAATCCTCAAAAATACGAAAAATTGGGTGCCAAGATTCCTCGTGGTGCCATTTTGTCTGGACCTCCAGGTACTGGTAAGACTTTGCTTGCCAAGGCAACTGCCGGTGAAGCTGGTGTTCCCTTCCTTTCTGTTTCCGGTTCCGAATTCGTTGAAATGTTTGTCGGTGTTGGTGCATCTCGTGTTCGTGACTTATTTGCCACGGCAAGAAAGCTGGCCCCTAGTATCATCTTCATTGATGAGATCGATGCTATTGGTGGAGCCCGTGAGAAGTCGGCCATGCGGTCTAACGATGAGAAAGAGGCCACTTTGAATCAGTTGTTAGTGGAGATGGATGGTTTCGATACTTCCGATCACGTTGTTGTGTTGGCAGGTACGAATAGACCAGATATGTTAGATAAGGCATTGCTTAGACCTGGTCGGTTCGATCGTCATATCTATCTTGATAAACCAGATATTGAAGGACGTAAAGCCATCTATAAGGTGCATCTCAGACCTCTCAAGTTGAAAGAACCTGTTACAGATATGTTTGCAGGAAGATTGGCTGCCATGACTCCTGGATTCTCAGGTGCAGATATTGCCAACTGCTGTAATGAAGCAGCATTGACTGCTGCACGTCATAATGCAGATTATGTTGAAATGAGAGACTTCGAAGAAGCCATCGAACGAATCATTGTTGGTATGGAACGTAAGACGAGAGTCCTTACACCTGTGGAAAAGAAGACTGTCGCTTATCATGAAGCCGGTCATGCCATCTGTGGATGGTACTTACAATACGCAGATCCCCTTCTTAAAGTCTCGATTATTCCTAGAGGGCAGGCTGCTTTAGGTTATGCACAGTATCTCCCACCAGATGTTTATCTTATTTCAGAAGAACAATTCGAGCATAAGATGATTATGGCACTTGGAGGTCGTGTTTCCGAGGAGCTACACTTCCCCGATGTTACTACCGGTGCAGCCGATGATCTTCAGAAGGCTACCAAGATGGCCAATGCAATGGTTCTGAAATTGGGTATGTCTAAGAAGCTCGGTACAATTATATTTGAGCCAAAGAATAACCAGATGCAAATTCATAAACCATTCAGTGAGGAAACATTTGAAGAAATCGATTCCGAGGTCCACCGGTTGATTACGGAATGCTATAAGAAATGTAGGAAGTTACTCACGGAAAAGATAGATGATGTTGATAAAGTTGCCAAAGAGCTTTTAAAGAAAGAGGTGATTACTAGAGATGATATGATACGGTTACTTGGACCAAGGCCTTTCAAGGAGCAGAATGAGGCTTTCAAGAAGTACTTGATGCCAGCGAAGGAGCAACAGGAACAGGATCATAAGGGAAATGAGAATCCTCAGCCGGCTTCATCTTAGTTCGACTATGTAAAAGTACCTTGCAATACGTGTATATAGTGCAACGTTATAATGGGAAATAAATATTTAACATTCTAAATCCAAGTCCTTTTGGCTGTATTTCCATTTGTATCTTAATTTTTATTTTTTTTTTTTTTCATCTATTTATTTCTTCAACCTTATTTACTTTTCACTCCTGGCGTCTGATACCGCGTATCGTGCTTTGTTATAAGGCACTAGATTAACCCCTATTTAAACGACAAAACGATCACACAGGTGGATGATTTCACGAGATAGAGCGAAAAACCATGGAATGTCCGGTGACTCGAGTCCTGTGACAACGAATTTCTCCGAGGTAGAACCTGAGAAAGAGAACATTAAGCCGATACCACAGGGACGTTCAGTAAGGAAATTGGCCCAGATTTCACATACGGATCACTTCAAACTGAAACAGAAGCAAGCTAAGGAACGAATTGACCTAAAAAATCATCTTTTGCCCGAGTATCTTTCCACCTTGGATGATCCCTTGGACCCATATCTACACTACCTATCCTGGATCAGGGAGAACTTCCCCAAGGGTGATTCGTCGGGTGAACTCATAAAGATCCTGGAGAAGACGACGCATGACTTCAAAGACGATGACTATTATAAGAATGAGATTCGATATTTCAAAGTATGGCTCGAGTATATCAAATTCAGCGATACTCCTCGAGATATATACACCTATCTATCGAGGAAAGGTATCGGTTCAAGATTGAGCATCTTCTATGAAAACTATGCGAAGTACTTGGAAGAAAACGAAGAATACGAGTCTGCCTCTCGATTGTATCAGAAAGGATTGAAGATACGGGCTAGACCAATGGCTAAGTTACAAAAAGCCTATCAGTCGTTTCTAGAGAGGAAAGCTAAATGGGATGAAGAGCTAACTGAGACCGTAGGTTCAGTGAAAGCTTCAAAACCTACAAGTTTGAATCGACAGAGGAAATTCCTTGTTTTCAAAGATAACGACGATAACGAAGAAACCAATACGGTATCTTCCTTTGATTCCACACGCTTGCTACACTCGATAGCCGTTGAGCAGAAAGAAAATAAATGTGCTGCATCGTCCTTTCAAGGAGAAAAGATTCCACAGTCAACTAATGCTTCTACAACTAAGAGAGCAAAGAAATTTACCGTATACCAGGATTCTAAAGCACCTAAATACCCAGTTACTAAGACGATGAAAACGGCTGGAAATAAAACAATCAAGTACGATTTCAATTTCGATCTCTTTTTCCCACCCAAGGAGGAACCAAGGTCCATATATGAGGTATTGACACTGATGATGAGGCGAAAGAAGAAGGTCTTGAAGAGGAAAGCCATCTTTGAAGATTTAGATGATACCGGAAGCACCATAACTTCTACAAATTCTGTTAAAAGACAACGTCTTTCCATCACTCCTAGCTCCAGAAGAAGTACAGGTCTTTCAAGTAGCCTTATGCTTGGCGCGTTCAACGATGATGGTGACAGCACGAAATTGACAAAATCACCCACCCTAACATACTTTTCTAAGCAGGCACACGAGGAAATCCTTGAGATGTTTAATCAGTCGATAACTCCAACAACCAAGAATGTAAGCAAACCTATTAGAGATGAAGACAAATCAGAAGATGACAACACAGGCTCATTTAGCTCTCTTTCATTATCTCCACTAATGATCTCTCTTGACAGGATAGTAAACCCATTTTCGTCGGAGGAAAGAAAGAGGCTTCTACAAGATATCAAGCCGAAACTTGAGAAGAAAGCCGGATACCACAACTTGGATACACAAATGGTATTTGATAGTCCACCATGTCAGGTCTCAATAGGAGCAGAAAAGTACCAAGTTACATATTTAAGTAAGGATCAAGATAGTACATATCTTACTGGCGGAAATTACACAATCAAAAGATCAAAGAAATCACTGTGTTGGAATTACCATATACTCACATCGCTGGTCGATAAGATGCTTAACCATCGCTTCGATGGTACCAAGTATTTCCAATATACTGGGGGATCCTATTTAGTTTTAAAGCAACCGACTACAGCTACGTTCTCGCAACTCATTCGAATAATTTCATTGGTTAGTGAAGAAAACAGAGAATCACTAAGCGCATACTTTACCATTCAGATGCTTCACCAAATCTTGGATTTGCATAGTGCCGGATATCTTCATTGTGGAATTAGTCCTTCTACTGGCCTTATTTCGTTCGAGAAAACTCTGGCTAAAAGGGAACTTTCATACAAAGATATCAGCATGGGAGGATTGGAGAATGCAGTTGACTTGTCCATGTACGGTAAGGACGTACACTATACAGGGGAACCACCTGAATTAAGCAACGGCCTCATGAGCTTCATTAATAAGGACTCATGGAAATACGAACCAGATTACATTGCACTTGCAGGTATGATCCATATGTTAATGACTGGATTGCCACTTAACTCGCACAAGATTCACGTTACCAAAGGTTGGAACAATCAGATATGGATGAAACTGTTCGGTCTTCTTCTTGAATCGAAAAAGAAATCGGTACAACCTCAATTGGAAACTATAATGCATCAGATGGAACAGCTGGTTCGGGTAACGGCAAACCCTCGACATCTAATCGATGAAGTTCAAGTGCTAAACGAAGCATTAACTACGGAAGGATAATTATCATCAAATCTAGGGATATTTGCTATGTATCATTATTAATATACAGGAATTACTATTATCAGCATTACTCTAGCTTTTTGTCGCTCTTCTTACTCTTCTTCTTGAAGATCGAGGAGATGACCTTTTGCTTTAGAGCCGTAATTCTAGTCACTACTTTCTTAAGTGGAGACTGAGATATGATAAGTTCCGCATCCTCTTCAGTAACAGTCTTTTTGGTGAGTAAATTGAAAAATGCACCAAAGGCCAGAGACATAGTTGTAGATGTAAGGATGATGACGTTGTAAGGCATCGAGAAATCCGGTGTAGGCAAAGTAAGTAAAGCAGTAGTAGTTCTCATCGTGTAAGAAGGTTCACCAGTCTCTGGGTCCATAATAGCCACGATGGCAGGTTCAATCTCGAAACCATGGTTGGCATCTGGTGGATATTCGGCATATAAAAGCATTGCCTTATCGAAATCGAGTGAGAATTTCACTTTAGTCTTTGCTGGGATCTTTGTGATCATCTCAAGATGGGAAGGTGATTTCCTGTCAACGGCAGGATCATAGATGATTTCATTGAGGATAGAGTTGATAGCAGTATTTGAGATATCGTATGTATCCGTTTCATTGACGGTGATCTGAAGGGTATGTAAATACAATCTCACAAACCAAGGGAATGTTTCAAACACCACAACATCGGCTGCTTCATCAGATGGATTATACAAATCGATTCTGAATCCACCACTATCTTGAGAATAACCAGATAATGATCTGGAAGCATAGATTGGTGGCGATTCAAGAGTCTCTATCTGTGTTGAATCATTTGTGGCAAACCGGAAATCATAATCCATGTCAGTATCGAGATTATAGCAGATTTTACCCTTCTCGTTTGTTAATGGAATACAGTTAGGATCGGATGTATTCAACGTTAGCTGCCACTGATTTGGATCAATATCAACACAAACTTTTGACATGTTTGAAGCCATAAGAGCGCCGCCATGGATAGGCTTACCGAAGATATCCCAAAGATCGAAATCCAACTTGTTTGATTCTGGAAGTGGGAAGCAGTGATAGATATCATGCTTAACAGTCTTATCACACCGCAACTCTCCACCAGGGATTGGCTTGGGGATCGGCCGTATATTCTTTTCCAACACTCTTGGGATATTCTTAACTAGATCCACAGACTGCTTGAGTTGATAGTGGCAATCAGATGCCGAATCACACACAGTTTCAATATCGACGGCCAGAGTTGACCATTCAGAATTGAAGACTTTCTTACCGGTGAGTAAGGACGAAATTCCGGCTTTTCCCTTAGTAGGAAGAATCTTTAACGATGCAAGGTTCTCTGTGCAGAAAGGTTCTCTTGGTAGTGCACTTCTGAATAGATACAATTCACCACGAAGATTTGCCTTAGATAAGGCATCAATGTTTGGTTGGAATAATTTAACTGGCGTAGTAGTGGAAGACGAATCAATGAAGTTGAGTGATGCACAGAATAATCCAGAAAGGGAGTTCGCCAATTTCGTCCATTTATCCATGGCATCCACTCTATCGGATGCCTCAATCACGGCCCACAATTCTACACCACTACCACCGTTGGCAGTACCATTTCTCGGAAGCTTACCCCATATATCTGAATCGTACCATCCTTGGCCGAACCTAAGATGCATCTCTCTGGCCTGAGAGTCCTGAAGAATCAATCCAATTGCCTTTGGGAATGAATCGTAGTGAATAACTTCGGAAGGATCCGGATAGAGTTCCACGGAATGATTCGTCTCGAAATCAAACGACATCATCATGTTGTTCCGCTTGAGAGGCTTTATCTCAAGGTATTCGCTTCCTGCATATGAGAAAACTGATGAGTCTTGTCTACGAATCGTCATGTTTCGATTGAGCGTGTTATCTATGATGGGTGCCCTTGTAGGTTTGGAGATCGCAGCAACCGTGACACGCTTAACAACTATATTGTCCTTTGGCTTGTCCGGTGTGGTTGCATTGGATACGCTATCGCCACACACTGCATTACACAGCAGTGCTAATATACACCCAAGCTGGACGAAAAGCATCGCGTTTCGTATGGGTTATAGTGGGAAACTGGTGACAGGATTGGACTAGAAAAGGTGTCTTATTAAGGACACGATGACAGGATCAAGTGAAAAAAAAATGAAATAAAAAAATAATATCGAAAATATTTGGGATTGTCTGACATAGAAATGAATTAATTGTATTAGTAGTAAATATTTATACATCCTTAGCTTTATGCCCGAACTTCTTCGAGATCCTGAACTTGGTAAGTCTCAATTCAAGAAATAGAAATGAAATGGCACGATGAATCACTGCCATAACTGAAATCAGGATCCAGTATAGTGTCATATTCACTTTCAAGTTGTACTGCTTAAGAACATCTAAGCCGGTAGAAAACTGACAAACTCCGTTGGAAGACATCTGATCTGGGAGACAATGGAATTTTAAGGATTTGGTAAAGATCAGATTCGCAACCATCATCACACAGTAATGTGGAGGTGACAAGTAATTCATGGCTCTGAGGAACGATCCTAAATTCATTGCCATAAGTCCTGACATGCAAACAGCGATGGAACAGAAGATGGATATGATTGTTAATGAGAACCCAGGATGGCCGATGATAGTATTGAAAGAAATTCCAAGGGATTCTCCTGCATTTACAACAATCGTCACCGTATAAAAGATACAGAAGAAAAGTCCTACCTCGTACTGCATTCCAACCACGAAGACCATGAGAACGGCAAAGATAAAACAGGGGAATATTTCGAATGGCAATTCAATCAGAAGGTAGGCCATAAAGAAAGATGGCACACCGACTACATCGTCACTATATTCCTCATAGAAATAATCTCTCTCCTTTGGATACCCAGCCATATTATTGAGCATTCCACTGAAATATAATGAAACCATTTGCTGGACCACACCAAATCGGTTTTGAATACTTAAGATATCATACTTTAACCTCGCAAAGAAGAGCGAAAGAATGATACCCATACCTATCGTTTGGCACGATCTTGAAATAAGTGTATTTGTATCACGAATTAAACCGGTCCATTGTCTTTTGGTTAGAACGACAAATCCTAACAAAAAACTGGCAGGCTCTTTCACATAAGATTTGAATCTAGTACGTAATTCTTCCTTAGTTTTAACAGTTACAGTACATTTTGCATCAATCAAATGCAAGGGAGCCACCCTCTCCCACTCGTTTAGTATACGATCGACCCTCGCGCGAGTTCTATACTCCACAGCCTCACTTGCAGTGTTATACGAAATTAAATCAATCACATAGTCGCCAATATTCGTAAATTTTGGGAAGGGGAACCCAATTCTAGTGAAATGCTCAATCATCTCATCTTGAGTTCCATCAAATGCCACCTTACCACCTTTAGCTAGGAGTAATACAGTACCAAACCTATCTAGCGTTCTAGGTTGGTGTATTGTAATAATCACAGTGGTACCCTTCTTGGCAAGCTTTTCAAGGCATTCAAGAATGGATGATGCTGTGAAGGCATCGAGACCAGAAGTTGGTTCATCCAAGAATAAGATCTTTGGCGACGATAACAACTGAATGGCAATTGAGAGGCGTCTCTTTTCACCACCGGAAATACCTTTAATCAAGTCATTACCAACCAACGTGTTGGCACAATCACGGAGTTCCATTTCAAGGATGATTCCATCGACCAACTCACGTCTCTGGGATTTGGTAAGATGCCTTTTAGAGAGCCGCAATTTTGCAGCATAGTCCAAAGTTTCGCGTACGGTAAGAGACGAAAGTAGGTGATCATCTTCCTGAATAACGTAAGAGCAGAGTGGTTTAATTACAGAGAAATCATCAACTTCACACTCGTTGAAGAACATTTTACCAGCCATCGAATACGAAGCGGCCAAATTCGATGAAAGACGACCACTGATAAGATTAAGGAGCGAGGTTTTACCTGAACCAGAAGGTCCCATGATGATATTCAATTTAGACGCTTTAAAATCACAGTCAATACCTTTAAGGATATCCTTTTGCAATTTCTTAAACTTCGGTTTCACAGCCAAGTAGATTCCTCTGATCTTAATATCTATCTGCTCATGAGAGGGGGTATGCGCCTCCGATTTGTATGCATCTTTAAGACTATCTTCTTGCTCCTTATGCGTCTTATTACTAATCACTTCCTTCGTTTTAACCTCTTTCCCCATCGTTATATCAACCGGCTTTAGAAATAGAACTATTCCCGCAACCATATAGGTTACTAGAAAGAAGGCTAATACCACGCAAATTGGCAATGCATCCCAATGTGGCCAGAAACCCATCTGCTTGATGATGTAGTTACCTGACGATGCATAACATAGCTCCGAAGCCTGCGGATTCCGTGCATTTTCTTTAAAACAGTCACCATAAAAGTCTGTAAATTGGTTGCTTATTAAGAAACCAAACGAATACCATTGATACGCAGCATATTTACACCATCTTACATAAACAGGCATCTGAGCAGCATTGACAAACATACCGTTGGTCATAGTTTGGAAGGTGAAATTAAGGTTGCAGATCAACGTGGCGATGGATACATCTCTACTTAAAGCAGAGGCTGCCATACCAACAGCCATCGTATTTAGGTTGAAGATGAATTCAGCAGCAAAGAATTTCCAAAAATATTTTGCCGAATCGGTTCGGAGCCCTATCATGAAATAGGCAGGTAGAGAGAAGAGTAAAGGAATAAAGATATCTTCAGTAAAGAATTTGGATAATCTTCGGCCTATAAGGAATCCCGGTATAGAAACACATCCTTCCATCCTCTCTCTGTCAAACACTCGAAGATCCATCTGACAGAGTCTGTAACACTCATACAACGAGAAAAGATAACACATAAGTGTGGAACTCATATATAGAGATGATTCTAGGGATCTTATACCAGAGGTGGAAGTTCCTGGCTTGAAAAACATCCACCCTGTAACCAAACCAAGTAAGAGTGCCTCTAATAGTACGGAAACTGTTCCCAATGGATCCCTGATCTGTAGCTTTATATTACGGCGGAAATGTATACCAACTTCTCTGAGAAATGGTGCCCGCCCAATTCGCTGGAATATTACATCATCCTGAGAGGAAGGGTCATCATCGATTGATTTGATTGGTCCAATCAATTCCATTTGGGCTTTCCAAAGCTCAGATATCTTTTCTACTCGAGCAGCGGTCAAACGCTCTTGGTCGTAAGTTCTGGTATCTACCGTAGTGAGATCAATCAAGAAGTCAGCGGGATTAACTTTATGCTCGGGTAATGGATATCCAATCTGTGAGAAGTAGGGGAAGATACGATCATAAGTATCTCCGTAACAAAGCCGCCCGTTTGAAAGGATCAACACTTTATCAAAGAGTTTAAAGATATCTGCTCTTGGTTGATGAATACTTGTGATGATGGTCTTGTGGAATTTCTGAGCGATTCGCTTGAGTGTTAGGCATAGAAGATAGGCATTATATGAATCCAAACCCGTTGTTGGCTCATCAAGAAATAGCAAAGAAGGATTGGAAACAAGTTGGATGGCAACACTCAATCTTCTTCTTTCTCCACCGCTCATACCTTTACGACCACCCATACCACCAACAATGGTATCTGCGCATTCTTTGAGACCTAATTGAAGAATGAGTTCATGAACAAGTCTTGATCTCTCTTCTTTGGATGTCAACTTCGGAAGTTTCAACTCTGCAGCATACATCAACGTTTCGTAGCATGTTAAAGTTGGAATTAGGATATCCTGTTGAATAACATAGGCATGTCTAATATGGGATAGATCAGATTCATTATTGTACATCACTTCACCGGTGCTGGAAAGAGTGGAGCTGTTGATCTGTCTTTGTGCCAAGAAATTCAATAAAGTGGTTTTGCCGGATCCGGAACCTCCAATAATACAACTTAGCGATCCTTGTGGGATGTCAAATGACATCGAATGAAGAATCGGCTTTATCGTGCTATTGATCTCTATATCTTCCTGGTGATGGCTTCTTCCATGTGGGACCATCTTACTAAAAACTGACAATTTCCCACTATTCACTATTCTGGAACCAACAGCCAAGTTTCTTACTTGGATCGCCACTTTCTTAGTTCTGGCAAATGATATACCAATTTGATCATCGGTATCAGTGAAGATTTCATCATTCTGGATCTGAACATCATTCTCCGGATCCATTGCCTGCAACGGACTTAGAGTTGCGATAGTGTCTTTCTCACTGGTCATATAAGGTTGTATCCATGTGGATTCCAATCAATTACCACTGGAATTGATAGTTCTATCCATTATAAAGAGTGTCGACTAACCAAGGAATGATCGGATCTGTAATTAATTTTATATTTTTTTTGCATTATAATTCCAGTTCGGATATCAATGGATTGCCGAACAATGCCGGTAGCCGGTAGTACTACTCAGGGTCCTAAACCTATTATTCAGATTATTATCTCCTATTATTACAATTCAATGGTGGGCCTAGTGATTTTGGTGGTATCGTCCTTCACTATATCTTCAAATCTTTTGCTTGCAAATCGTTTCCTTAATGATTCAAGTGAGTTGGTAGAATCATCCGATTGTTTTCTGATATGCATCGTAGGTGTAGGAGTTTCAGATTCGGGTGCCGTAGCAGGTCTAACGGGACTTGGGTCCTTATCAATATGTTCAAGACTGGCACGTAATTGCTGTTCCTGATGGACTTTCCCTAGATAGTTCTTCTTCATCTCTTCATACTGCTTCTGGTAGAATAAAAGACAGTCCTGCGTGGCTCGAGTATTTTCAACACTTTTTGCCAAGAGCTTACTATTTCTCTCACGCTGTCGTTTGATCTCTTGCTTATTTTCACGATCCTGTCTTTCCAATTCAGAAATTCGAACTTTTTGCAATTTACATTTCTCTTCCAATCCTTGCTTGGCATTCTTTTCAAGCGTCAATTTCTTGTATTTTCTCACCAAGTCACAATAACTTCGATGGACCTTCTGTGTCTGCAGTAATTCATCTTTAAACTCCTTTCGAAGACGATAATATTTTTTGGAAAGCTGAGCATTTTCAGCTTTCACATTCTTGTAATCGTTCTTAAAAGTGGCCGCATCAAAGTTGTCGACCATTCTTAATAGCATTTCGTTACTTGTCTCAATTCTGGTGATTAATTCTTCTAATTCTTGACTATAATCTGTAGGTATACTAACCATCTCAGGAATTTCTTTATACTTTTCCCTTGGTTTATACTTCAGATTTAAGATGTCTCGTGTATCGTCTTCATCTCTCCATCGACGTTCACTTCGATGAATCATATTTAGCGTATCTCCGACACTGTCGTCCAGGATCCCACCATCTAACAATGAATCATAATCATTGTCATCATCACCATCATCTTCATCGTATTCATCGTAATTACTCGGATATTCTTTTGTATCTTCATATTCGAAAAGTGAGTCGTTATCATCCGAACTGGATCGGTCACCCTTATCACTTGGATCACTGCTATCATCTCCATTCTTCAGCCAATTGAAGACTCCACCGAGGAATCCATGTAATCCACCGCTTCCCGTGGTATTACCCGTATCTTCATACCTAGAGTCACCTTGGCTTCTAGATACATGTAAATTTGTTGGCTGTCTCAATGTCCCATCATTAGTCGTTTCCGAATATCCTGTATTTGACCCCGTATCATTATCAAGCGCTCGAACTGATGAATTCCCAAATATCCCTTGATACATAGTTAAATGAACCCCGTTGATCTACGATCTATGCCATGTATTACTCTGTAACGATTCAAACAAGACCCATGACGCGTTGAATCCCAAACAAGAAATTTCGCGTATAAAAATCATTAGGGATTGAGTTTTCCAATTCAAAAAAATTTAATTCAAATATATATTTAATGAGTTACTATTACCCTTAGTATCCAGACCAGCCATAAGTACTTGCCAACCTTTTGTTGAGGTGATCCGCTGCAGTTTGAGAATGTCCATATTTAGAGAAATAAGCCGTTGATCCCCTGCCGGTAACTGCTTCCACCATCTTGGAAGGAACCGGCTCGAGTAGAGTGTCATCTGCTGGGTGAGAGAACAGGACAATCGAATATCTATCTTTTCCCTCATCAAGATTCTTCTCTGCGAATCTGACCCTATGAATTGTTGATTTCAAAACATTGTTTGTCCAGTAGCTGAGCTGGTCGGCGATATTGACCACCAATGGTGCAGCATATCCATCCTTCGAGAATTTTGAAGTTGGTCCAACAAATGGAACCGATTCCCATCTTTTACTAATTGGCGAATAGATCTGAAGCCCATCTTCTCCCTTCTTTTGGAAAAGATACGTTGTTCCTCCATAGTCGGTGTGGGCTCCTGCAATGTTAACGTTCCGATATTTGGCCTTCTCTTCTTCGGAAGCTCCTGGCTTCACCGGCGATGGGTAGTGAAGGAATCGGAATGTAGTTCCAGATGGCTGATCATTAGGGTATCTGTTAACGAACCAGTCGGATCCTCCTTGTTTTACATCAATGTGAAGTCCCATAGCCAAAAGCTTAAGGACTCTAGTGTTAACTTCTCTCAACCTGAGAACGGTATCGGATATTTCTCCCATATGATCCTTCATATATTGTGGTAGTTTTTGATCTGGAATACCGGTCTCCAAATTGAACCGTGCAAAATTAAAGCATTCTTTTGGATCACCTACTTTCTTATCCAGCTGAGAGAATTCCAAGTTCTCACCCCCCATTGCTGTATATCCCCGATTCAACTTATCTATGGCATATTGCTTCTTTTCATCCGAGCTAACATCGGCAAAAAAATCCTTAGAGGTTTTAAACAGGTTTTCAACTTCATTTTCAGAAAATCCATGACCTTCCAACATCAGGAAACCTTGTGTAGAGGCTGCATGAAGCAACTTGTCTGCAGTCTTCTGATTAATCTCAGAGATGTCGACAATCTCGAGTGGGTTACTATACGATGGGGTAGACATATTGAATAATACAGAAAAAAGTTATAATTACAGTGGAAATACTTTTAGTATCGGATTTTACTATCAATATATACTACTATTCTTTTCAATCAATCATTGGAGGAGCCCGATTAGATTTACTGATAAGGGATCAATACTTTTACTTCGGCCTAAGCTGCTTTTTCTTTTTTTTCCTCATTTTTTCAACTTTTTTAATTTTCACCTTGCCGAACAGTGCTGCGCAATGTGGGGTAGATAGGAGATGCAGAAATAATAGAATTATTAGGTTTCAATTTCCGAAGTTTGATCTTGACTTCTTTCAAGGAATGTTGATAATAATAGGAATAATAATGGAAGGAATTTAACTTGATTCAAAAACCCGTTGTTCCACAAACGGAACCATCAGATTGTGTTACAATTGATGAAGTAACTACTCAAATATCTTTTAAAGTATTCAAATGGCCATCTCCGATACATCCATCCATACACCGGACTCGTCATATGCTATGGATCACGTGCTTTTAATTGAGATTGCATAGGCTATCACGTTATGCAAGCCTTGTAAAATGTCCTAGAGTTAGAATTGGGAGTACCGAACTAACACCGAAACCCGATTGAGTAATGTTCCAATGTATACGGGTAGAGAAATAACGCTGTCACTTGGCGCCAAGAAATATGATTGGAGAATGCAACTGTATTCGGAATGATTAGAAAATCTTATTGTTGAGGGAAGTTTGGGAAAGGTCCCCTAATGCTTGGCAGCAAACTTGAAGGAGCTCGTGGCCTCCGATCTCCGTTTGCCGAATAAAGCATTCGGTTAAATTAATGCGCGACAAAACTTAATATATTCGGACCTAAGAGTTTTTCATAGGATTTATCCGTCCAGATGAGAAATAAATAAATATTCAAGAGTAAGGCCAAGGAAAGAAAGATACCTAAGGGCATCTCTGGTCTTGGCAAAAAAATTTATCTTCTTTAAAGTACTTCATTGCTAAAGAAAGATCGATATCGATTACCGTTCTCACGTTGGTGACGGAAGCGTGAATATTTGCACTACTTGAACGTGTGAATATAGACAGATCTTGAATTACAAGGTCTGTTACTACCAATAGTACCAACACTACTATCATTATTACTATTCTATTTGATTCAGTTTTTTTTTAAAATATATATTTATTAGGCTGAGCAAATATATAACTTGATGTCTCGTGTAAGATCTTCAAGTTTTGGTGCGCTCGAACAGAGGCTCAGCGAAAAAAAGCATGAATCAACCAAAAGCAAACTCGCTGCTAGTCTGAGGAGGAAAACCACGATAACGGACAAGGATGGGAAAGCGATGCCTCCATTAAAACATCCACAGCTAACTAACGATCCCGCCTTTGGAGATCCTGAAGAATTAATTCGAGTGGAGTCAGAGGTTCAACAGTATTACGATACTTCGTTGAATTCTGTGCAGTGGAGAGTGTCAAATTTAAATGTTCATCCCGGCGAACCGCTCTTTGTCTTTTGGTTTGTTCTATCATCATATTTCCCCCTAATATGTGGCTGCATAGGGCCACTGTCGAACTCTTTTTCACTTTTTGCTATTGTCTGTTCCTGGAAAGTCCCTCAGGATGTTGAGATAGGTTCACCTGATTTTCAAGGTGCTGACGAGTACTGGGTCTATTTAATCAACGGCATTTCGGTGTTTTTAGCTCTCATATCAAACTTCTTTTTACTATTGAATTTTAGAAAGAAAGTCAGATATCGTATATCACAAGTTATTAGTGTTAGTGGTTGGTTTCTAGCCAGTGGATCCTTAATGTGTTTGGTTATAGGATATCATGCCTATTTCTATCAGACACACTTGGATGATACCTATGTATTGAGTTACGGCTTCTATTTTGCCATAGTTACCGTTTGTCTACATTGGTGTAACTTTATGTTGCTATTTATGAATGAGTTGGGATTCTTGCTCAAAAAATATAAACCCGTCTTTAATATCAACAATGTTCAAAAGTCCCTAATTTTCCAAGCTTCTTCTCTTGCAATATGGCTTATAATTGGTGCAGCTATGTGTGTGAAACTTCTCGGCACTTCCCTTGGGTTTGGTCTTTATTATTGTATCATTTCTATTGTTACTATTGGTGAAGAACAGGATGTTCCAAATAATGCAAAAGCTCAAGGTTGGATGTCATTCTGGGTTTTAATTGGTCTTGTTTTCTTCGGTTTGATTGTTTCCAGTGTGGTTGATAGTATTTTTGAATTCTCTACATCTACTTTATATTGGAATCGACTAGCAGCCACAAAGAAATATAGGCTAAAACTTAAGAAAGGCGAAATAGTTTCCGATGAAGGAGGATTTGCTTTCATGAGAGACGTCGATTCCATTGCAACTTTATCGCAAAAATATTATTCCTTCTTGTGGACATCACTTGCCTTTTTCTTAGTCTTCTTCCTAGGTGCTATGGGATTTTCTTTAATTGAAGGCTGGGGTTTCAGATTAGGATGCTATTTTTGCTTCTGTTGTATTATCACGCTTGGTTGTGGTGATATTGTTCCCATTACACCTGGGGGTCATGTGCTATTCTGTATCTGGGCGTTGGCTTCTATTCCAACCATGACCACAATGGTTTCAAATTTAAGTGAACTTGTCTTCTCCAGATTGAAAAAACTCAATGATATTGACATGTATGACTTCTTGTACAAAATTTCAAAGGGGAGAAAGCATTTACACCTTATTCAAGAAGTTTTCAGTGCTCGCAAAGACAGCATTGATGTTAGTGAATTGGAAAATGTCATGCAAGATACAAATGTCTCTACAGATTCTCGATTCTTTGAACGTTTGCGTCATAATTCGGAATCTAATCCTGATATAATATCAAGTAGTTCTGATGATAGTGATCAAGATGAACTTGCGAGGGCAATTTCCCATCTAGAATTAACTAGTGAACAATGCTCTGTCGAGACAAATTCATCTTTAGAACAGGATTCAAATGGTTCTTCAACAAGTGCTACATTTAGTGGGATTGAAAAGAGATTAAGTGAAGTTCCTCTACCCACTGTACGTATTGAATCTCCAGTTAATAAACTCCAAAGAAATGTCACTCAAAAGGATGGTGCTGTGTTGAAACCGGTTCGTACAAATGAGATCTATAAATCCATTGCATTAGCTACTCATCCAGTTGATACCCTTTTTGAGTTCATCTTCAACAACAACAAACTTTCGAATCTTGATTTCGTTTATTCGACACAATTTATCGATGGGACTACAATGACTACACATTTAGAAAACTACTGTCGTGAAGGTTCTAGTGTTACCAATCTTAATAACCGCACATTGAGCGATGCCAGATCAAAATTGATTAGAGCGTTTAAGATTATTGATCACCAATTTGATGAAAGAAGATTTGTGGAAGCATATCAACTAGATGATGATGTAGTCAATACTCTGACAAGAAGTACAACGATACTTCCCGGAGCTACGTATGTGAATCACAAGAAAAGTGTTATTTGTCCACAAGATAACAGAATCCATACATTATTCCTTAAAAAGAATGATTTCATTCTCAAGAATCTTAGTGTCTTACAAATTCTTCTTACAGAGTTGAAGGAATCACTGATTATGATGTGCTTCCGGCCGTCATTCAAATATAGCTTCACTGAGTGGGATCGTTTTCTACGCCTAACAGAAAACAGCAGTTATCTTAAATATTGTAAAGATGGTGAATTTTGGTTAGGGCCTCATTCTCCACTAGGATTCCCGATCAGAGAACCGGAGTATTTTTCGATGACTTATATTCGTCATATAGAGTCTAAGTTACATCGCTTTGCATGGGAATATGATAAACCGGATTATCATCTCTACGTTGAAAAGAAGGAAGAAAAGCATAAATAAATCAATATCTGTATAATACCAATAATAGTCATTCCTTATCGCATATATCACACTACTACTACAACCATTTTAAAATGGATGACATTTAAACTAAATACGAAAGCTCAAAACAAAACAAGTTAGAAAATCATGTATAAACAAACCATCAACTAAGGAAAGTTCAAACTAAACTCGAACGCAAAAAATAACATTAGATAGTAGTATATCGGATTCTACGTCAACCTCAGTTAAATATCTTTAGAAGACAGCCCTCACGACTTCAACTAACTAATTTATTTCTTGGCTGTCTTAGCAGTAACAAACTTATCGGTCTTCTCAACTTCCTTGATAACACCGACAGCAACAGTCTGTCTCATATCTCTGACAGCGAATCTTCCAAGAGGTGGGTAGTCCTTGAAGCATTCAACAACCATAGGCTTACTTGGAACAAACTTAACCATGGCAGCATCACCTCTCTTGATGAACTTAGGATGATCCTCAGTCTTCTTACCAGTTCTTCTGTCGATCTTCTCAAGAAGCTCCTCAAACTTACAAGCAATATGGGAAGTGTGGCAATCAACAACTGGAGAGTAACCAGCTTGAATGTGACCTGGGTGGTTCAAGATAATAACTTGAGCAACGAAGGAAGCACAACCCTTTGGTGGGTCCTGCTTAGCATCACCGGTAACGAAACCTCTCTTGATCTCCTTAACGGAAACGTTCTTAACGTTGAAACCAACGTTATCACCTGGGATACCTTGAGTAAGAGCAACATGGTGCATCTCAATACTCTTAACCTCAGAGGTGATACCAACTGGGGCGAAGATAACAGTTTCACCTGGCTTGATAACACCGGTCTCAACTCTACCGACTGGGACGGTACCGACACCACCGATCTTGTAGACATCTTGCAATGGCAATCTCAATGGCTTATCAGTTGGTCTCTTTGGTGGAGAAACGGCATCAATAGCCTCCAAAAGGGTCTTACCCTTGGCAACACCAGCCTTGGTCTGCTTGGTCCATCCCTTGTACCATGGGCAGTTAGTAGATGCCTCAATCATGTTATCACCATTCCAACCAGAAATTGGAACGAATGGAACAGTCTTAGGGTTGTAACCAACCTTCTTGATGAAGTTAGAAGTTTCCTTCTTAATTTCCTCAAATCTGGCCTTGTCCCACTTAACGGAATCCATCTTGTTGACGGCAACAATAAGTTGCTGGACACCCAAGGTGAAAGCCAACAAAGCGTGCTCTCTGGTTTGACCGTTCTTGGCAATACCAGCCTCGAACTCACCAACACCAGCGGCAATGACCAAAATAGCGCAATCAGCCTGAGAAGTACCGGTAATCATGTTCTTAATGAAATCTCTGTGACCTGGAGCATCAATAACGGTAACGTGGTACTTTGGAGTCTCGAACTTCCAGAGGGCGATATCAATAGTGATACCTCTCTCTCTCTCAGCTTTAAGCTTATCCAAAACCCAAGCGTACTTGAAGGAACCCTTACCCATTTCGGCGGCTTCCTTCTCGAACTTCTCAATGGTTCTCTTATCGATACCACCGCACTTGTAAATCAAGTGACCGGTGGTGGTAGATTTACCGGCATCGACGTGACCAATAACGACAACGTTAATATGTTCCTTTTCTTTACCCTGAAAAAAGATTGAATGTTAGTAAAATCATCAATAGTGTGAAATTCGGGTGCAAGACTTCAATAGACATGCATTAACCTCCCAGACGTTTACTACTTACCATTTTGATCAATTAATTAAGCCAACAGTAGCTAACTATAAAGCAGAAACGAAAAAAAAGGAAAAGTAAGAAGGAAAAAACAGGGTTAAAATCGGCATGTATGCAAAGGAATTTTCAAATGCTTTTATATACAGAGCGACAAAAAATTTGATAAAATTTTTCACTTAAAAATTTTTTTCCAACCAGCGTGTACTCAGAGTTGCGCCATCGTTCTGTAATTTACCACGTGATTTTGATCGCGAGTTCAGCGGGTTACCAAGAAAACTACGGGGTTTTTTAGTGATAGAACAAATCTATCGTTGAATAGATTTTCCAAAATTCCTAAGGGGGCGTTCCAACTTTTACTTAGACCCCTATTAGATTAATTCAATTCAATTTTCTCAATGAACCCCAATCCTCATCTAATTATATAGTTAACCCGGAAACAATAGGAAGATAGTGGTTTAATGACAGCAGGCAGAATTGGGGTATTCGATAGCAGTATTAAGTATAATATTTATAAATAAGTGATTGGGAAACTTACAGATCTTTGGTGAATGGGTATACTTAGGGATTTTGAAGTATGATGGTATAGGAATTTAAAGGGCGTTCGATTCTTTCAGCAGAGTCTCATGATCTTTGGAGACTGTACTAGAATAAAGCCGTGAAAATTTTTATTCAACGCTCCCACTAATTGGCTTTCTCTTACAATATTAACATCCGAATAATTAAAAGATTCTCGGTTTCCTATTTCTTCGCATCTCAATATTTTAGGGATTAAAAAAAAATGAGGTGTCAAAAATGCAACCTTAAATTTGTATCATTAAGCGCCTGAAACTGTAAACCGATCCTTGATTACCAATTATTGTTAGTCGAAATTCATAATGCAAACAAACCTTGATACGATGTCTACGGTGTCTGCGTCCACTTTTGCTCGGCGTAGAGTTAGACCTGCTGGTCAGTATATCAAACTACGTAAGAACTTCAATGTTGACAGCGTTCAAAAATTCCCCCACAAATTACAATCTGTGAAAGAGATAACAATTAATAATTCAATAAGAAGTAATCCTACACCAAATTTAAGTTCCGAGCATGGTATGAGGGGAAGATGGACTGATTCTTTCATAGTTCCAACCTCTACCTTCCCTAGGAATAGTAGTACAATTACCCCAGCAGAGACAGAAATATCAATCATCGGCAAGCATCCAATAAATCAAAAGGAGTCATCTGATCTAGAGAAGTTGGAAAATTTATGTTTTGAGCCGCCACATGAGAGTCCAAACGCACCTGTTGATATTGAGGAGGCAAGCAGTATATCTATAGGTAAACTTTTCAAAACAGAAAGAGAAGCAAACGGAAGGAACGAAGAGGAAGATAAAAATGAGCAGGATAAACCCAAAGGAAAAGGAAATGCTGACTATAAATACCTTGAAATTGAAGAAGAAATTAAAGCTATTGACGAAACAATAGAGGCGTTGAAGCAGAAGCGAAAATTGTTAGCTAGGAAACGGAGAAGCACCTTTTGGCATGACGTGTTTAATCTGAATCTACTTAATATGAAAAAGGGGTTCTAGTATCTAATATAATTTATCACAAAAACTATACCTAAAATAATTCTGATCAATGAATTATACTATTTACGGCTGTAGGATGCTAATTAGTTGAATCAATTACGCATAGACTAGAAATCCAAACTCTAGAAGTGGTTCAGAGATATCCAATCAATAATGAAGACAGTATTATATTTCTTGATCCAAATTTTTCTGTAATAGAAGACGAAGTCAGCTCATGTGAAAGGATTAAGTTAGATAACATCCAGAAATATGTGGACAGAGATAAAATCATTAATTTTTTTTCTTGACATCTGAAACATGTTGAAGTAACTCCCGTTTCAAAATATGGACATGTCAGTTTTTTAGATATCATCTGTAATCTGATTACATTAAATTGGTAAGATGGTCTCATAGAAACTCAGCAATTTAGCTTCCTTTAAAAAACTTCGTTTTTAACTATTTATGAATTGCAGATAATGTAGAAATTGAATTCATCTCTATATAGCTCACCCTACAGATAACTAAAAAGTGATTATTATTACTCCAGTTAACCGCAAGCAAACATATTTTTTCCCCCTATAGCATGAAACAGTAGTCGATTGCTGAAATGATATTTCAGCAACTAGTTGTATTACTATGATAGAACATTTTAGAAGGTCAGCTCACAACAGAGCAATTGTAAACTAATATAAATATATGATCCCTTAATGCTTTGAAGTAAAACGACTTTCCTGTGACACAATCATCATTTCATTAATCATAAAAGTATGGCTTCCGAAATTAACCCATTTGAAGGTGTCCCATATGTTCCAAAGGGATTGAAACCAGTCATCAAATATGTTCCTCATGATGACTGTAACTATGCCACATACTTCTGGACCAAGGAGAGAAAGCCTGAAGATTACAAAGGTCGAGTCTTGTTTGTGCATGGATATAGAGATACCCAACCAGGTTACTACTACTTGTTTGAGCAATTGGTGAATCATGGTTGGGATGTGTTTTACTATGATCAAAGAGCTGAAGGACATACCGTGTTTTTACACAAAGGTGAAAAAGGTACCACCAGTGAAAAGTATGCTTATGTTTCAGTTGATTTCTTTGTTGACTATAACATTAGAGAAATGGAGAGTTTAGCCAAAGCTGGAACCATTCCAAGTGCAGGGAAGCTCAGTTTGCTTGGATGCTCCATGGGTGGAGGACTTACTTTAAACTATATTGTCATTGGTAAGAATAGAAAGAAAGTCACCGCAGTTGTTGAAGATGCACCATTGATTAAGATGAATAAGGCAAGTGGACCTAGTGGAGCACAAGAGTTGGCTTTAAAAACATTAAGTTATATTCCATGGTGTCAGAATATGAGGGTTAAGACGCCATTGAATTCAAGATACATCACTGGTGACACTAAATTCCAAAAATACTTGGACAAGAGAAGTAGAGATACCCCGCTTTCTTGTACTATTGTTGAGGCAAATGATAATGTTGTCCGTGGTAAGAGACTTTTAAAGCCAGAATTTTACCAGAGGATCGATAAGAACTTACCTATTTTGATCTGCCATGGTGAATCAGACGGAATCAACGATTTTGATACCAGCAAAGAATTTACAAGGAGGTTGAATGCAATCCCAGGCCAGAAGAACAAGAAGTTTATTGCTTATCCTGGTGGTCACCATGAATTGTTTATGGAGGTTCCTGAGATTAGAGACAAATTTATTCAAGACGTTGAAGACTTTTTGAGCGAATATGCAAGTATCTAATTGGATAATGATGATACTATATGAATAATTAACTGAGATCGTTTATTAAATAATTAGTAATCTAATAATTTAGCAATAGTTGTACGTACTGTTAGATAGAAAGAGAGAATCCCTAATGAATTAATTCTACTGATTGGGTTTCTTTTTCTTGCATTTTTTATTTTTATTTTTTTATTTTTTTTTTATTTTTAACTTCATTCAGCCTTATCTTCGCCATCGTCTGTTATCTTAGTAAACGTTTATGAATCACTTATCTATAGGTAAAATACGTATTTAATACAAAAAAAAATCAATCATACAACACAAGTGATACAAAGAATTTGTTTAACAACAATATTCGTTCATTTAATACAATGTCTTGGTTCTCTTCATCAGATCCGAGTGAAATAGACTCACTTGTTAGTAAGGCAACGTCAGAGTCGATCCCCAATGGGGATATCGATTTTGCCACTGCATTAGAAATCAGCGATCTTATAAGATCCAAAAGGGTTCCGTCCAAAGTTGCTATGCGTTCTCTGAAGAGGCCATTTTTGGGTACGAAGAATCCCAATCAACAGAGATCGGCTTTGAAACTAATAGATTTCTGTATCAAGAACGGTGGTGAGCATTTCCTTGTTGATATCGCATCAAAGGAATTCATGGATCCACTTATTGGTATTCTTCATGACAAATCGCTTAATACAGAAGTGAAAGAATACTTGTTGGCACTTATTCAATCGTGGTCAATCATGTTCAGTACGCATTCCAATCTTTCTTACGTCAACGAGGTATACAAGAAACTCCAAGATGAAAAGTTCCAGTTCCCAGAAATCACACAGAATATCGATTCAAGTCTTATAGAGTCGAAAGTCGCACCCGAATGGCAGGATTCCGATGCCTGTATGCTCTGTTCGAAGCTTTTCACCGTATTTAATAGGAAACACCACTGCAGATCGTGTGGAGGCGTTTTCTGTCAAGAGCACTCATCGAAGTCGTGTGAATTGCCTGAATTGGGTATTACATTCCCTGTCCGGGTCTGCGATAACTGCTATCAGGAACATATGGATAAATTAGAAAAGGAAAGAAAGAGCTCTAAAAAATCCAGGAGTCAGAAACGTGCTAAAGCGTCTGGATTAAGCACAGGTGATGAAGATGCAGATCTGAAGAAGGCCATTGCGTTGTCCCTTCAAGACACACGGATACCAGTAAAGGAAACGACCAAACCTAATTACCAAGACGAAGATGAAGCAATGAAAGCTGCCATTGCTGCCAGCTTAGAAGATATACATGAAACACCTGCTGTGAAAACTACCGAGAAGCCAGCCAATAACTTTTATTCTAATATTTTACCCTCCCAGGACAAAGATAATACTGCGCAATACGATTCATTACCACCGTTACCGCCACCATCGTATGAACAAGCTAATGATACTAATATTACGGGGAATGAAGAAGCAGATGCTATTACATTTGTGAAGCGGGTGAATGAATACATGAAGACACCAGCAAGTGAAAGAACACCTATAAGTCAAAATGAAGGTCTTAGAGACCTATATGGGAAGGTGATGAATACTAGAACGAAGGCGTCCTCCTTAGCCAACGAACGCAAGGAACAACTGGATAGTTATCAAGAGTTATACTCAAAGATATTCACCATAGAGAAGTTATATGATGAGATTTTACGTGCACGGTTGCAACCTAAGGTTGAACGTGGATCAAGTGTGAGTATGTCACCAATGCAATCTCCAATACAGGCACCAGTTCAGTATCCTACATCATTGTCATCATATACAAGTTATACTGCTCCTCAAGTTCAAAGTAGTAGACAGAATAGTGTTCAGAATAACTCTAGCAGGCATAGTTCTACAGTATTTGATAGACCAGCTGTTCCTATTCCTACTGAAATGAAGAACAAACCATCATCTCCTGCAGTCGAACCACGCGGAAATTCAATCAGTTCAATAGGGTATGCTCCAATACCAACAATGCTAGATTCACCGGGAAAGCAAACTACAGTAAAACAAAATCAGAGAGATACAAATACCAAAATAGTATCTACAGCGCCGAAGGAAGTTAAAACAGAAGAGCCTATTAATTTGATCGATTTATAATGAATATGCAATATGATTGAAAGGAAAAGTAGCTTTTAGCCGCAGTAAAAGATAAGAAAGAATACGTAAACCAAAAAAAAATGCTACGTGTGAAATTTAATCTATAACAATGAAATCCGTCAGATATAAAAGATATAGATAAAAAGAGATGAGATTTGGAGATGGAGATATTTACTATCAAGATATACAGTACGAGGGAAGCATAACAAACGATGGTTCAACTAAAAAGACTTATAATTTTATTGATAACATGTGGGATGGTCCGGTGTGATAAACAGGCCGTACTTGATGAAGATATAATATGTCCCGATGAGAATCCACTTCATTGTTATCCGAAGATGTTCATTCCTTCCGATAGCTGGCAGGAAGTGAAAGACGGACAAATAATTCCAGAAGGTTTGGATATACGAATGGGAATTGGAGAATCTTTGAAGAGAGAGGCTAGAATTCAGGGAAGTGATAGCAATAGCGATGATGACATAGATGAGAAGAAAGCAGTGGCAGTTATGCCCGAGGATGACAAATTAGAACAAGGGAACAACGAATATTTAGAATTCCATCAGTTAGCTAGATACGTTACTGATGCATACGAGAATGGTAAATTGAATACCGAATATCAACAGCTGATGACGAATTTGGAAAGGCTAGCTGAATTATGTTCTGACAGGAAATTTGGTCTGGACATGATTAAACAGGTAAAACCACTATTGGCATTAACGGGCTTATACGAAGATTCTAATCTTTGGAATGTAATGACGAAAGAACAAATTATTACAATTCAAGATGTTAGTACAAGATGTGTATCAAGTGCATTGAGGAACAATGATGAAGCCATAAAAACATTTGCTCGGTATTTCAATACACCCGAGAAATTCATATCTAAACTATTGGAACAAAGTACGAGCAGTGAGCTCTTAATGAAGAGAAGAATAGGGCTATTGGGGGCACTCATTGTTAACGATAATTTCGAAGAAGCCATTGTGAATTCGAATCTGGACATAACGATGATGAATATGCTTGTGGAGACAACATCGGAAGCTTTGCGAACTAAAATCAAGAACGTGTTAGTTGATATCGAGGCCAAACATTCGACTCCCACGGAAGATGAAGACGAAACTTACATCCTCATCAAATTAATTGAAAATAGATTAAGTAAGCTTAACGAAATTGACGAAGAAGCTGGCAAACTATTGGCCAACCTACTCAAATTCGCCAAGAAGAATCTAACTACATGGAGAAAGAGTGTTAGTCCGGCATTCATGGAATGGCTAGACAATCAGATGGATCAAGCAAGGGAGTCATCAACTATGGATACAAATATTGCTAAACACGGTCATACCGATTATGTCGAGTACCTAAGCGATATACGTCACCTTTAGTTGCGTTTGAAAAAATATGAATGGCCTAAAACGTAATGAGCAACAAACAGGTGGGCCGAGAATGGATAGTTTACAATGAATTATATTAATTATTTTCAGGGGTCATAACTTACTAGGGTGATTTTATTCATAATCGCGGTCTATGCCCCTGATTGTTAACTTTCATTGCCCCTGGTGAGAATTCCTAATTTGGTTAAAATCAACAATGTGTTAGGTAATAAATTAAGGGGTATTCACACATGTTCTAAACGAAGTTGATGTCACATATTCATAAAAAACATATTTACCTTAGGTATTAATCACATAGAATTACATCATAGATGTTAAAAGGTCACTAGTAGTTAGTATTACTTGATACGTAATATTTAATGGTTCCCTCTGGTCTAATGTGGGTAGATTTTGAAAGAATTGCATGTCCTATTGATTAAAAGTTCCGCGATTTAGCGCTTTGAAACCATTCCGTGTTGCAACATTCATTGAAAACAAAAACGGAAACAGAACATTCACGGAAGATAATGGGTAGCAGATGAAAAAATGGAACCGGTGACAATAGATTATTCGGTAATTAATATTGGATGTAAACACTTTTCCAACACGCTTAGTTGGGGTAGTTAGATCTTAAATTATATATATAAAACGGCTGTTCCTTTATGATGATGGAGATGGGTGGTGACAAGGAAAGAATGGGTAACCGAAAGAAGTAAGCAAACGTAAAGGTTTATCCTATTTCATATCATATCATCTCATTAAAATGGCATTTTTAAATTTGGCAGCTAGAGAAGCAGATGCAAATCCTGCAGCTTCAACTATACAGTTCTATTCGGATCTTCAGCAGGTTACGAAAAATATTCAAACCACTCTGTCGGTTTCATCAACTACAGAAAACAAACAACCTAGTAGCAGCACAGTTGGCACTACCGTTGTTTCTATGAGTGTTCCAACAAGTGTGGGAATTTTGACAGATAGCACAATTGTACAGGATTCAGTTTCCAGCATTAGTGCATCTGCTAGTACCGCTCATGCTTCATCGGATGGTGCAGTGGCAAGCTTCCATGCGGGAAAAAGAAGTAGGAAATTTAATGCATTGATAGGATGCATTCTTCTTTTACCACTTCTACTATGATTTGGGATTTGGTTACCATCATCTTTCCTATATAATTTAAAGGCTGGGCTGTGGGCCTTTTGATACCCCTTATTACATCATCATCATCAGCATCATCTACAGCAAGACATATCCCATTTCTCATTTCATTACTCTGTTGAGCATGGTTTTTTTCTGCATTGATCAATTCGTCATCTAAATCAAATATCTAATATAATGACCATAATCCTTAATATTATGTAGGGTCCTCGGCTCGTAGTTGAAAAAAAAGGAGATGCAAATAGGAACCGGTGTATTTGCATGAATATTCGGCCATATATTGGCGTGAGTTTCATTTAAGCCGAGGAACATTCAGGGATAATAAATCGCTCCCCGAGATGTTTTTTTTTTCGCTGTTACATTTAACCAACCCTCGCACCTCGCGGTGGATAATTTTCACAATTTTTCTTTTTTTGAATTTTTTTTTTCAACTTTTTCACCCAAACGAGATGCTCAAGTCTTTTACCTATAGATATATCCATACTACCTTCTGATTCTTTGCACTTCGCTTGATATACATATTCAACTAACTGCTCATTATAATCCACGATGGCCCCAATTGTAAGTATGAACCGACAACGGTCTCTCGAGTGAGAACTTGATGGTGAAGCATTTATTTGTCTTTGCAGACTTAACCCAGTCCTTTGGACTTTGTTTACTCTAGCTCGCTATTCCATGCTCTTAGGAGTGTGGTAGGCAAACAAGTAATTTGGAGAATGAGCTGAAGAAATATCCATTGTAAGATGGCATACTCTTTGTTTGTCTCTTCCATCAAAAACCTCCCGTGTTGACTGTAGTTACGTCAAGTAAATATAAAACATAGACTAACATCTAAATAGGCTAAGAAGAACCAAAAGATCGCTAACAAGTTCACCGTTGACTGCTCTGCACCAACCGATAACGGTGTCTTTGACCCAGCCTCCTACGTTAAGTACTTGACTGAGCACATCAAGGTCGACGGCCATGCCGGTAACTTGGGTGACGAGATTACCGTTTCCCAAGAAGGTGAATCCAAGGTTGTTGTCGTTTCCACCACCAAATTCTCTGGTAAATACTTGAAGTACCTTTCTAAGAGATACTTGAAGAAGAACCAGATCAGAGACTGGATCAGATTCGTTTCCGTTAAGAAGAACGAGTACGCTTTGCAATTCTACTCTGTTGCTGATGATGAGGAAGAGGCTGAGGATGACGGTGATGAAGATGCCGAGGAAGAGGAGGAGACTGCCGACAAGGAGTAATTTTATAGAATTAAATGAATCCTTTGGTTTATTATAGTAGGTAATCGTTATCGTAGTTCAAATGCCAAGAAATCGCGATTAAATAGATTGATAGGCTGAAGTATATTTCATTTCATTTCACATATTCTGATTCACCTTATTGAATAATTTCACGGAATTGGTATTGATTGCCTCGCTTCTACTAGTTCTATAGAATGATATAGTATGGTGAAGGATACATCAAACTTAGAATCAATGGTAACCAACAAAGTTGAGACTCCTCCAATAGATGATACCGACACAGACTTCATTGAACTTAAATTAAACGATGGAAAGAAAGGCCATAACAAGAAGCTCTCTGTTCATGTGATCGAGCATAACTTCTCCAAAGTGGCTGAGAATTACAACGTTGAGAAGGAGAATAATCAAAGGGCCATTGAAAGCGTCAAGAATGCTGCTAAGCCTACCAAATCGGCATCTACTTTGAAGCTTATCGATCAAAGTGATTCTGAAAGCGACTCCGATAATATCGACGATTGGAAAGAGATGAATACCTGGATCGAGTATCCGGATTTATTTGACTTCAAGGGAAGAAACCTTCGAGATGTGTTCGGTAAGAAGGATGATGAAACGGAAGGGGCATCAAAAGATGCCTTTGCCAAGACTAGAGCCATACGTGCCACAGGAAACGTGACCAAATTTGACACCGGAAGTCAGGAGTATACGAGGGTTGCCATGGAGAAACAGGCAACCAACTATTTGGAGATGAATCACAGTTTTGACTTCTTGTTCCAGAATGAAGATGATAACCTACGGAAGCTTCATAAGAAAGAGAAACCTCAGAGTTTCGTTGATACGTTTGATGACGATTTCAAAAAACTACAGGAATCATCGGATCAGTCTGATATGACTGTTGACAAAGAACTCTGGACGACAAAATCCATGCTCAATGGATCGCAGAAGATTGCGTATGCAGCTTTGACGAAATTGATCGTAGTGGAGCAGCATATGAAGTTGGATGAAATTACATGTATAGAATCAACATCTGTGATGAAGAAGCTTGCTAAAGCACAGAAATCGTTCACCAGATGGTCAGTTCATGTGATGAACGAATTGTATGAGCATTTGGGAATTGTCAAACCAGAAGAGAAGCAAATGATTGAGAATTTGAGTTGTCATGGTATCGAAGCCAGTGATTTGGTCAAATGGTTTGATACCGAACTTGTAATGGATCGTTCTCTAATTAAATCCCAGAAGGAATTGAAGATGATTGATATGGACGAGAATAAAGATTCCCAGATCAGTATCGATTTAAGGTGGACACTTGTCTGTGATCTATTTCTCATCTTATTGGAATCTTCTGTATATGATGCTCGTTCTAGGACGATGCTACTAAAATTTGGTGAATATCTGGGTATTAAACACGTGGAAATATATCAATTTGAAAGAAGAATCACCGGGGCATTGGAGATGGATGAAATCACTGCTATGGTCAATAGACAGACGACGTGGGCAGACGGTGATTTGCTTCGAGAACATAAGAAGAGGGGACTCGGTAAGAAAGCCGTTAAAATTGCGTTTGCTACGGTAGCAGGAGGCTTGGTCATTGGCTTAAGTGCCGGTGCCTTAGCCCCCGTGATCGGTGCAGGTGTTGCTGCTGGATTATCGACAATTGGTATAGGTGGAACGGCAGGAATATTTGCAGGAACTGCAGGAACCTCTGTTATTACAGCTGGTGGTGTTTTAACAGGTATGAGAATTGGAGAAAAGGGTATGGTTAATCGTGTTGGATCCGTTAAAACATTTGAATTCAAACCTTTGCATAATAATGGCCGACTCAACTTGATTCTCACTGTTTCTGGATGGATGTCAGGTAAGATGGATGATATTAGATTACCATTTAGTACTGTCGATCCCGTGATGGGTGATCTGTATTCTCTTCTATGGGAACCGGACATGCTTACTAGTATGGGACAGACGATTGAGATCTTGGCCAATGAGATCTTACAACAATCTATTCAACAGATATTGGGAGTCACCATTCTTATTACGTTGATGAGTGCTATTCAATTACCCATGTGGCTTTCCAAATTAAGCTACTTGCTTGACAACCCTTGGAACGTTTCTTTGAATAGAGCAGAATCCTCGGGTCATATCTTGGCAGACACCCTTCGTAGAAACAAACTTGGTGTGCGACCAATTACACTTGTTGGATTTAGTCTTGGAGCCAAGGTGATCTTCAGCTGCCTACAAGACTTGGCCAAAACTGGTGATTATGGAATTGTCGAAAATGTCTATATGTTTGGAGCTCCTGTTGTGACCAGTACTGCTTCGATAGCATTGGCAAGAAGTGTTGTTAGTGGACGATTCGTTAATGGATACTCTAAGCAGGACTGGATTTTAGGGTACTTGTTTAGAGCTACCTCTGGTGGTTGGAGAAGCGTGGCAGGACTTTCGCCAATGGAAGGTGTAGAAAACATGGATTGTACATCGATGGTGAAGGGTCATATGGAGTATCGTAAAGTGATGCCTAAGTTGCTACGCCGTGCTGGCTGGGAAGTTATGAGTGATACCTTTGTAGAAATCCAAAAGCCAGATGCCGAAGCAGCAGATCGCCAGAGAAAATTGATTAGTGATTTTGAACGTGCCAGACATTCTGGTAAGAAGCAAAAATGGTATAGCCGACTGTTCGGTAAGAAGAATAAGGATTGGTGGCAGATGTACGAAGAAGGATTGAACGAGGCCAAAAAGGACGAGGCCAAAAAGACTGCAGATAAGGATGAAGCCAAAAAGAATTCAGATAAAGATGAATTGTTCGACGTTCAAGAGTTGGAACGTGCAGTTGCCACGATCGAGGTTGAGGCTAAAGTAAGAAAAGAGGGTGGAGACGGAAGCGAACAAGTCGAAGAGGAAGATGATGAAAGCAGCAAAAGCACCAAAGAGGATGAAGAACAGGAAGTTGTTAAAGATAAAGAGAATGACCACAAAGATCAGGAGAAGGAAGATGAAGAAGGGAAGTGTGATGACGAAGATCGCCATGAAGACATACATAAACGGGAAGAGAAACATGAGGTTCAACCTGATAATCAGAATGAAGAGGCTACCAAACCACATAACTAAACTACATAATTAATAACTTTGCTACTCACAAATAACTGTATTTATTAAACATCTACTCATAAGAAAACTTCAGCATTAACTTCCACGACGGAGGCAGCGAATGGAAGTTCGAAGTTCTTACAGACTTCTGGATGGAGAACACCAATATGACCGATTTCCTGTGCTTCAGCACCCTTCTTTGCGCGGAACATCACTTTGGCACCTCTACCTGGGAAATACATCTTTTTAGCATCACTCTCTTCTAACCAGTAACCATGCTCACCACTCTTAGGGTCGGCAAGCCATGGGGTACGGAAAGTTTGCATGATCTTACCGAGAAGACCTTGGATGTATTCGAATCCTGACACTTTACCTGCATATGCGGCACACCAGTTTCTTTGGTTTCTGGCTCTTCTTTCAAGTGAGTCATCTTTCAGGACAATATCACCAGCTTCGAAGACTTTGATAGGTAAATAGTGTCTCTTATTCTCACGAATCGTTTTTAAGATACCTGGAACAAGCGTGGTACGAACAACCTGGTACTCGAAAGTCTTAGGGTTGGCCAACTTAACGACCTTTGTGTTGTCATCAACGGCACGCAAAAACTTGAAGTTCTCATCGTGAGAGCAAAGCGTCAATGGCATCACTTCTAACCATCCAGCCTGAGCAGATGCGACTCTCATGATATCACTAACTTTATTAATTGGCAAGGCATGACCGACAGTAGCGACGGTCTTTGGAAGAGTCTTAGTGAGGTTGTTATAACCATAAGAAATGGCGCAGTCTTCCATGACATCACACTGATGAAGAATATCCGATCTTGTGATTGGAACACTCACTTCAAGAATATCATCATCCGATGAAGATCCTTTGGCGACCAATTCCATACGTTTAAGCAGTTTACAGATATCTTCTGTAGACAGTTTTAATGCAAGACATGAGTTGATGTAACTTTTTTCGGCTTTCATGATCCGAGGGGTGACGTTAGGGCAAACACGAGTCATTCCGTTATGATCTGAATTGATCTGAACTGGCTCAATAGAGAACTTGTCTTTACAGTAACGTGAGAACATGGCTACCACTTGGTTGATCACGATCTCAGCTTTAGTCTTATCGGTGGCAGTAACTTCGATAAAGACATTTTTGGTATTGAGGGTGATCTTGGAATGATCACTGTTGATAATAGGTGGTAAAGATATGATACGACCCGTAGAATCTTCCATGACGGGATAAACTGGTGAATCACGAATGATATGTAAGTAACGACCCAAATTCTTATCCTTCTCGTAGAATTCCATCAACTCCTTACCATTCATCTCCTTTGTTTGATTCAAAGGAGCGAATTTAATTTGATCCGGTGGTAAAGCTTTGTAATAGAATGGGGCTTTAATGGTATCCAGATCATGGGTACCCAATGCAACCAACGTCCTCTGTCTACAGATGTTCTGATGTAGCTTATCCTGCAAGGCCATGAACGACTCATAGCTTCGTTCAGTGAAACTTATATTTCTCAACACTGCCGAACAAACGTATGGTCTAATCTCTTCTGTGGATGGATCAACATTCAAGCTAACAACTGGCTTGGCTGGCTTTAAGTAATATTGAGGAGGTGGTACTCTACCTAGATACTCATTAAGTGCCTGAGCAATACCTTCAATACAGAGCATATCGTATCTGTTAGCCGAGATTTCAAGCTTATATTGTGCTCTTTCATCGGTACCTTTTACAGATTCTGTGGTATCTTCATCTAGTTCAATACCAAATTCGAAACATAGATGATCGAATTCCTTATGGGTATAGGTACGACCCAAAAGTGTGAACAAATCCTCTTTATCAACTGCAACGTTAGGCATGGTTTGGTTATGGTTGGATGTGATGACTCTATTCCTATAATAATACGTATCATAGGTGAAGAAAAAAAATCAGTTGGAGTGAAAAATATTGAAAAAATATTGAAAAAAAAAAAAAAAAAAATTTAATCAAATAATCCAAAGTACTGTAAAAGTATATAACAGAATAGTAGTTAGTCGATTAGTTATGTAAACGTATAACCGTATGTGAAATTGCTTACTTGAGACATATACACATGGTAACCTATATATTTTGTAACACAATTCTCTTAATAGTGTTTTTAGTTTTATTTGTCAACGTGGATATGGACTGAACTCCTTTACCCTTCTCAAACATCCCAAGATTGAGATCTCTAAACGCTCTGCAGATGCATCTCTACACCCGAAGAACCACAGTAGCATTTGGGAAATTCTGAATTACCGCACCAGTCGCTCGTTCGGCTTTATCCTGGAATGATTATTATTTCTCCATTATATTTCAATTCATATCAGATTATTTTTCCAATCTGGCAATTCATATTTGACTTGATAGAGTTATTCATAGCCTACCATATCTCATTTGATAATCATTAAATCCAATCATATTTCATCATGTCCGCTAACAGAGTAAAAGCATTTGATCGCACTATGAAGTTGCTTTTAGTAGGCGATTCGGGAGTTGGTAAATCGTGTCTTCTTTTACGATTCGTGGATGATAAGTTTAACCCTTCATTTATTACTACCATTGGTATTGACTTTAAGATTAAGACGATCGATATAAATGGTAAGAGAATCAAACTTCAAGTGTGGGATACTGCAGGCCAGGAAAGATTCAGAACGATCACTACAGCCTATTACAGAGGCGCCATGGGTATCATCATCGTCTATGATGTCTGTGACGAGAACTCTTTTGAAAGTGTCAAGAAATGGTATCAAACAGTTAATCAGCATGCAAAGGATGATGCACAGTTATTCCTCGTTGGTAATAAATGCGATGATGAGGAAAGTAGACAGGTTTCTACTAAGCAGGGTGAACTATTAGCCCAAGAACTCGGAATCCCATTCATGGAAGCAAGTGCCAAATCCAGTGTTAATGTGTCAGAAATCTTCTACAAGTTGGCTGAGCTCATTTTGGAAAAGACTCCCGAAGAAGATGAAGAGGCCGACCAACAACAAGGTGACAGGGTTGATGTTAGACAAGGTAGTTCATTGACGAGCGGCTCTGGGTGCTGTTAAGGTTTTGAATTTTAGCGATCTGTTTGTGATTTATCTCTTTTTTTCTTCCTTAGTTTCTTCCTAATAATAATAAGTACAGGTAAGATTACATTACAACTACCAATATCTAAAATTAAAATTGTTTGCAGTATGGTTATTTCCCAAACGATAATCGTCCCGTAGGAACAGAAAAGACATACGTCCTCCCTTCCAGACCAAAAGAGGTCTGATTTCGCAGAGAATAGGAATATACCGCCTAGAACATTTCAACCCCCCATGACCAGATACGAACTCGATTGTCAAAGTTCAAAGAACAATAACAAGAATTCAAATATCCAGACCTTGGAATCTTACGATTCAAGTACGAGGGATTAAAAGCTCCTTTACTATACAATCCCTCGACAGAGCATAATCCTGTATTATAGATAGAATACTAGCTTCGCTAAGTGTCGACGAGCGTTTGTATCGAGAGCTGTGGCCTCATATTGAAGCACGAACACCCAAACAGGATAAATCCCATTTTGATGCCAGTTCCCATTGATACAACGGAGATTGGTTAAAGAAGGAAGAAATATAGTTCGATGCTGAAAGTCAAGGTGAAAAATCAGTGTATTTATACTTGAAAAAAAAAAAAAAAAATTGAAGTGGTGAAAAATTTTTGCTACATCAACTTCCATATAGGACTGATAGGGATTATAAACTAAAGCTAAATAATTTTTAATTCTATTCCGGTATTAGTAAACTAAGTATAACGATATAATATGATTCCAACGGACTAACAATATACAAACTGGCTTTGCTTCATTACTTCTCTTATATTCCACTCACGATCAAGCAGAATGCTAGCACTATCGATAAAAGCACCTTGGATGTGAAGAACGAACCGCCATTATGTATAAATGCTCCGATGGCTTCGGCACCATTATTACTTATTGTTGCAGTAACAACCGTACTCACAGCTCTATATGCTGCACTAGTAACTGCAGAAACGATTTCACTTTGCATAACCACACCAGATTGCGTAAGTAGTGTGGTATACGTTGTTGTATACACCGTTGTAGAAAGAATAGTACTCACCGTCATTCTTCTGTCAATGGCAGCGGAGCTAACTGAACCATTTGAGTTGGTAGTACAATGGCAGTCAGACATAGAAGAAGCAGAACCACCGTTTAAGGTAGCACTGGCAAGAGTTGATTCTCCAACACATCTAGCCCACCAACTGTTCACGCTGACACACGAAAGTCCTGCCTGGCAGCATGTAGCACCGGTATAATCAGCACCTCCGCATTGATCCCAAGCTGCACCACAAGTTCCTGCAGAACCTGTAGCGGCGGCGGCGGTGGTGGCAGCAGAAGCTGCTTGGGATAAAATGGCAATAGTTGATGCCGAATGTGCTGTGTTACATGGACATGATGTAGTATCTGGGCATTCCTCTGTAGAAGAAGTAGAAGTAGTTGTAGGGCATTCCTCTGTGGATGATGTAGAAGTAGTAGTCTCTTTGCATCTATCACATTCTTCAGTAGAAGATGTGGTAGTAGTAGTTTCTTTACATCTGTCACAATCATCTTCAGAAGATGTGGTGGTGGTGGAAACACCTGGTTCATACCATGATATTGTTGATGGATTTCCCATAAGACTGTTGACAGTAGTAGGTTCATTATCGGCACTGGTGGTAGTTTCGACCTCTTCTTCAGTACATGAAGTTGAAGTAGATGTAGAAGATGTAGTATGTGTAGTACTAGTAGTACTGGTAGTACATGTGTCTTCCGTCACAGTATGCTCACAGCAAGTTTCCTTCCGGCTAGTAGTACTGGTATGCTCACAACAAGTCTTCTCTGTAGTAGTTCCAGTCAACTCCTCGGAACTGGAATCATCATCACCGTTATCCTCCTTAGGATATTGATCCATACTACCTTGAATGGCAGTTGCTGCTAAGATAGGATTCAACCTCAGCAATAGAAGTCCCAGAGCAATTAAAACTTTCTTTTGATTCATTTTAATGGTTAATCAATTCTGTTTAATGTTTGGATTCTAAGTACTACCAAATAGCACTTACAAGAAGAAAATACGGAAACTATCATTCTACTTATATTAACATATCAATTTTATTGCCAATGACTGCAGTGGCTTTGCATACTTCCCATAATTCATCCAGTCACATTGTCATACAGATCAAATCGAATAGTTTATTTCAAATCCTCTCTATTTAAGGAAAATTTTTGATTCCAGCCTCCTCGTCTAACTGCATCATTCCAATGATGATAGAATTACTGTCATGTAGTGTATACACCGAGCCTACAATCAAATCAACTCCGAAATTTGGAGGTGGCTGGCTTTCAATAATCCTGTCAAAGAAAAGAATCGGTGATCGAAATCAAATGGAATAAAAATTATGCGTTTAATTAGACTAAAGAGGATATTTGTAAACAAGTTTAGTTAAATTAATTTTCTGGTTGCCGAGGAACAAACCAACTGAGCCTGGTAAAGAAGAAATGAAAAGAAGATTTACGGCTATATGATGCAGATGAAGAAGCGTTGTGGATAGACTAAGAAATATACATAGATCGTTAAGCGAAAGACTATTCTGATTTAACAGAAGAGAGTGTACTATTAGGCATATTATTCGTTAAGTACATACTGCTAAGTAATTACCTTGGTATGACAATTGTAATTCTTTCTATTTCGTCATTAGCACATTCTACCGTCCAAATTACAGGTTGGAGAACCTAAAGGAGGTTCAAAATTAAATTCTTTTTTTGGAAGCAACGCGATCAACGAAACGCATGTAATAAAAACGAAAGGGCGTGTTATTGACAAAAAAATCCCAATTTCTTTAATTACATGCTTCAAACAATGGGAAGGAACATTTATTTGGCGGCCAACTAGCATGCCCAATAGTCGATGGACACATCCGCGTTGAGTTTAATTAACCCCTTTTTAGATAAAACACGATGGTTAGTATTAAGGAATATGGTAATGGAAATGCTTCTAACCGTGTATTGCCAATTTTGAAATTAGGTAAGCATTTATATGGATGATAGATAGGATATAACTCAGCAAATGAAAGAGCATTTCCTAATTTCAGGTTGGAATTCTCTCCAGACATTCAGCAACACTAAATTCTATCGGAATCCAGGCTTTACTCTCAAACATTTCTCAGAAATTTCAAACCTCTGGCCAAAGGGGATGGAATGCTGAAAAAGAATTCTATTGTTTAGAGTAAAGCGCGAGACACAGTATAATACACCAGCGGCATTGATCCATCTATTTTTAGTGATTATCGAGAACCTTGGCATTTTCCTAAATAGTAAAAATACTGAAAAGTTTCTGGAGCCTCGTCATGAAACTTGTAGTATAAATAAGTCAGTAGTTCGTTCGTGTTTATTCGGTTGCGAACATTGAGTTAGTCTCCTCCACTATCCGATCATTTATTCATCGTTTCTGTCATTTAATATATACAAAAAAAATGTCTTCTTCCGCTTCTTCTGCTGCTTCATCCCTTTCCCTAGTTGGTAACTCCAATGTTGCTGGTAGTAGTACTGCCTCTTCATCTGGTGCTGCTTCTTCTAGTGCTGCAGTTTCATCTTCTGCCGCCGGTTCATCTTCATCTTCCGCCGCTAAGTCTTCATCTGCTGCATCTTCATCATCATCTGCAGGTGCCGCTGTTGTTGCTCCAGTCATGAACTTCTCTGGTTCCAACGTTAAGTTAACCTCTCTTTTCGCAGGTCTCGTTGCTGTTGGTACCGTCTTCGCTGCCTTATAAAGGAGTTGTCGATACTTTCTTTTAAAAATGGAGAAACAATATGATAAAAATCTCCTCTCTCTTTACTGCATGTTATAATTATATAAGTGACTAGAATGGCATTTATTTGGGTTAACTCATTATTACTTTGGTATCTGTAAATATAAAATCCTCTTTGATTTGTAAATTACTTTATATATCTGTATAGTCTAAGCTGGATTGCTTCTATCTATCGAACAATCAAATAGTTGCAAACTTATTATGCTATTATTCATCGTTTCGTGGGGACTTGAATCCTCTATCATATCAAATGGACGGAAGTTATACCGCACAAGCTGTCCAGTATTTCTATCAACAACGAAATATTTCTGTTCCTTTGTACTCAAAGCATCTTTCATATGATATTTAGCTGCGAGGGATTTTAATCTATTACTAACATTAGGTGGCTCAATGCTCATAGTAGAGTGCCATCCTAACGGTTTCATATTTTTACCATCATTCATCAATTGTTGCAACGAATTTGATTGTGGAGAGCCTTCATTCATAGCAGGAGAAGATCCTGTAGGTGACATAAATGAACCAATCGGTGTAGTAATGCTCTTACCTAATGGTGATACAGCCGCACCTTGCTTTATTGGTCTGTAAGGCAGCTGTTGCAATTGTTGCTGCTGCTGTTGTTGCTGTTTCTGAAATTGCTTTGCAGAAATCTCCGAAACCAACACTTTAATGGATATTAAAATATCGTAAAGTAAGTTCTTGAGTCGAAGATTTTTATCCATAATCCTTGTCCTAAAAAGTTTAACCAAATTCACCAATAATACATCCTTTTGCCAATTCATTGATCGTTTCATGATCAGCCCCACTAAAAAGCTCTTATGACTAAGAATAATTCTGGAAATCAACTCAATTGAGTCCTCTAAAATCTTTTCAACATCATTGGCATTCTGCTTTTCACGCTCAGCCGTCCGGCAATAAGTTACCATTTTTTCCAATGACGCATTCAAAGAAAATACGTTCACATCGGTCATTGGGACCTCACCAGAATTGTACTGATGAAGTCTTGAACAACTGGAAATGATACTGGATAAGCATTTCACAAATTGCATATTTGTATGACCAGGGAATCGAGGGAAAGTATCTGATCCAAGAAATGCATCCTCGCATGCAGATAAGACTTTCAACTTGAAATCATCCGATAAAAACTCAAACAGTTCACCAACTAAATAAGCATGGATTGGTGGTACAACTGAAGAGACCTTCTGTATAATGTTAACGACAATTTTGGAAATCTCACTCGTACCCACGTCATAGCCATCAGATGCTTTACCCAATAGCTGCTCCAAAGCATATCTAAAGAGCCATTGGCAAATCGGTAAATTATAGTAGTTAACTCTTTCAATAATCCTATTTATGGCTTCAATCGAAACTTCTTCCGTAGGTAATTTGCACCGTAGTATTCTTTCAAAAAAGAATTTCTGGATTGCACCTGAATTAGTATACGAATCCAATGACCCAGATTTAGGATAGAAACTATTGACAAAGATCGAAATGTATGATGAGATAAGTTGCCAAGTAGATTCAACAATTTGACTGTTAACTCTCCTTTCAATTCCATCAGTAGATCCCATAGAGTCTCTATGATGAGCTGCATCTAGCGGTGCCACAACGGGAACTCCAGTCAAATCATGAAGTGAATTCATCATATCGACTGGTACGACATCTTCAACGCCAGTGATATCCATATCCTGTCTTGAAGTTGTACCAAGGAATACATTATCAGGTGTAATGAGAGAATGCATAAGTTCAAAATATTTCTCAGGATCCTGTTGACAATAACATTGTCTTTCAAAAGAAAGATCAAGAGATTCATCTTCGGTGAGATCAATACTCCCTCCAAATAGCAAGTCCCATACAAGTCTGTTATCTGAATCTTTAGCCACAGAAAGAACCTGTGATATACTAATAAGACTATCGGTAGTCAATTTGATGATCATCTTTAAGTCTACGTCATAGTCGAGTGAGAGCGTAGGCAGGATGAATTTTTTGAGATAGATCGATAATAAGTTATCGAAATCTTCAGGCTTCCATAACCGCAAGCTTCTTAACAGTTGTAAAGCTGGTACAGCCAATCCAGTATTGAACCCCTTCACGATATTGAAATAGATGGTGATTGCCTGGTTGAAATTATGTGAAAATTCAGCGCTGTTTTTAAATCTTTCTTTTGATGTGATGCTAAACTGAACCAATATTTCCGGTTTAACCGTTTCAAGAAATGCAAATGGCGACTGTTCCACTTGAACATCTTGTCGACAGAGATACAGTGCCCGTTTGATATTATGAGAATCGTCTCCTTTAGTCTGTGACCATTTGTTGACGATCTCATGAACTTTGTCCCAGACAGTTACATTTGCATCAATCAGATAACTGTCAAGCAGTGTTTGATTATACATGCTGATCTTCAACAAAAATGCTAAGCAGTCTGGACCAACAAGTTTTATTTTACCTTCGTCCACCTTCTGAAAGATAAACTGAATAAACCGTGGATATCGATGGAGGTATCTAGTCAGAAGTCTATATAGAATTGCTAGATCGCACACTCGAATCGACATGGTACCCTCATCTAATCTCTGGCTCATTTCATCCATCAACCAGGTACCAAGTTTGAGATCACGGCCTACCTGGATTGGATTTTCTCCTATATCGGACCACTGGCAGATATCCAGTAAATCATAGAAGGAATTATATCTTTTTCCTGGTGAAGGAAGAACACCGGAATCGGTATCTAGAGAATCTAAAAATCCATTAAGCCATTTCTTTGCTTTGGTGGTTTGTTGTAACTCCTGTTCTGCAGGTAATCTAACATTTGCACCATGCGAAAGACGACCCATAATTGTCAACACACTTGCATCTTTAGATAACGGCAGTGAATGCATCAATAGGAGATGCAGATAGCACGAACGATCTGGAATCGACAGATAAATGATTCCAGAAGCTATAAGTCGACGTAAGTATGTTGAAACGACTAACAAATCCATTCGATAGAGACGATTAATCAAGATCAAGAAGCTGCAGATACTGTAAGGACAGCACCTTTCATCCCCTTCATTGGACTCGTCTGTACCATAATAATTGTTTAGTATACTCGCCAGGCCATACACGAAGTCCAAAATCTGAGATTCAAGTTCTAACCGAAATCGATTAAAACGTCGAGGTTTCAACTTAGATGCCTCATACAGTCTGGTCTGTAAGATCGAACATAGAAGGCTGATCCTCTGGAAAGACATGTGCATCTCACGGTTTTTCGTTACAGACCAGCGCAGTGCCACTTCAAGTGACTCCTGCCACCTCGAGCCACTATCGATAAATATGGCTTTGGTAAGACTATGGATATCATTGGAATTGTCGTTACCACTAGTATTAATTGGCTTTGTTGAATGGTAGTTATCCAAGCTGTGGATAAGTCGTGACGTATGATCATAACAGTAGCATGGATGGCTTTTATGTGCGGAATTCTGTATTGTGGAAGAAGTACCGAAATTGTCCTGATCGGTATGATCAATCATCAATGATTCATTTCTATATGTGATCAATTTAAATTGCTCAGAAACCACGGAAATGTTCATATCAAGGGTCTGGCGAAGATATGGTTTAAGGCCGGTCCAACTTCCAGGAATAATGAAACTGTCAGAGTTGTAATAGAAAAGATACTTAATGAGGAATTGGATATTTTGGCCGAGACGAGAAGCAAGTGAATCAACGGCAGGAACAGTACTGGTAACGTTTTGAAGTTCTGAAAGAACACGCAATAATGCTTCTGCCAATTGCTTTGATATATAGTCGATTTCTATCAATCTAAACCAGAATAATCGAAGTAGGTGCATATGAAGTGCGATAGTTTTAAAATGAAGAATGGCCTCAGTGGAAGATGCAGGCTGCTTCTTATTATTGCCACTGTAAGCTTCGTCAATATATCGAACAATCCAGGAAAGAAAGGCCTCTCTATTTATAAGAGACTGTAAATACAAGTTGGCAACCAATTCAATTGCATAATCAAGTCGTTTCTTCCAGTCTTTGACATGTGAATCATCAAAACTTGAATTGTAAACGTTAACCAAAAATAAGCAAACTTGGTCAGTCCATTCGAGTGTCCAGCGACTGATGAGTAATGCGGCAGCATTAGAAGAGCCAGCTTTACGACGTAATTGACGCTGCTCATTGCTAGACACACATCTGATAAGCCATATGGCTCTGAAAGCCGGTACCCAGTTCTTGAGGCATTGATCCAATAAATTTCTATTTCGAAGTCCATGAGGAATGGCTTTGGAAAGCTTTCTTAAAGGAACAGAACAGTTTGCCAAGTTTTCGAGCCATACCTGACGTTTATGCTCAGTTAATGTAACTCTAGGTGGAGGTTTATAAGACGACTTCCCCCTAATACGATTATTTTTGTGTCTTTCGGCGATTGCCTTATTCATAGCACCGCTCATACGAATCAACTTGGCTTGAACCACCGTAGCGGCATTCTGTGGGTCTTCGTCATTGGGTTTTTCCTTACCGTCGGAAACTGAATAAAGTAATTGACTCAGTACCTGACGGCCGGAATGGCATTCATTTCTGACTTGTGCAGGTTCGAAATATCCCTTTTGCAGATGGCTTCTCATTCTGTTATCGTCTTGAGCCGTGTGTTTCCATATATGGAAATCTGGGTACACAAGGTTACCTGAATCGGCGGAAGTGGGTACAGGCCTATTCCCACATAGGTTCAGAGGGTACACACCATCTGGCCGTGTTACCTGGCCATCATTGACCAGGACGTGGGAAGAAGACATTTGAATGGTCTAATCCAATAATAGAAAAATCGATAATAGTAGTAATAAAGGTAAGCTATTGGTTTAAAGCCAGTAAGCTCCTAAAAGGAGCTGTAACTTTCGATTGGACGGAAATAAAAAGTTTAAATTGCTATAGCTTTAAAGCGACAGCAAATGCGATTCCAGTAACCTATTTACTGGTATAGTAATATGCAATGACCTTTATGAAGTTTATAATCTAAAGAGAGATCAGATAAGGGGATATCTATCTGTGTGGCCGAGGAGAAAAAGATCGAGTGAGTTTTAGAATGAATGAGAGAAAAAAAATAAAATAAATGAAATGAAATTAATTAGAATGAATGAAACGAATAGAAGGTAAAGGTACCTACGATTCTGTCAAGATTGGGGAGGGGGGTGTGTACCTTAAAAAAAAAAAAGGCATTGTATAAGTCCGGGATCAATTACGAGATTTGTGTTTTGGCAAATATCAGAGCCTGGTTATTAAGTTACTATGGTAAGAGTTGAATGGTTCATATTTGGATAGTAAAACCTCTGGATTATAACACAGTACCTTACCGGCCTTTGTAGTGTATCAACAACATCTTTACCATTTATCGTTACTCCGTAACGGAAATCTCATCTGTTTCCAATAATTATAATGTACTCTGCTTAAAATATTTCTTGGAAACCGTTATTAACGGGAATGCCCCACCTCTTCTTTTAAATGTTCCCTTAGTTATCTCGCATTGGCTTGATGTAAGGATGTGCCGTATAGGTCACTCGTTTAACACATTACTACCCTATTCAAGTTAGATATCTTATTCGTTGTCCCCTTCGATATGAATGCTCGACAACCGATCAACAGCAATCATCGGTCAAACGAGCCGAAGCTATTGAATGCCACTTTCAATCAAGATCAGTCCTGCTTCGCAGTGTGCCATGAGAATGGATTTAGAGTATACAGTACCGATCCAATGGAATTGAGAATGAAACGCCACTTCAAATCGAGTGACGGTAACAATGGCATCGGTATTGTGTCCATGCTATATAGAACAAACTATGTTGCCTTAGTCGGTGGTGGTAAGCATCCAAGATTCCCGGTTAATAAGCTCTGTATCTGGGATGATCTGAAAAAGAAGCCTTCTATATTCCTTGAGTTTCTTAGCCCTCTATTAAATGTATTGCTCTCTAGGGTGAGGATAGTTGGTGTAATAAAGAACCAGGTCGCAGTTTATGTATTTGAAAGCAAACCGAAATTGCTTTCACTCTACGATACCTGTTCCAACCCTTATGGATGTTGTGATCTTTCAATTGGTGAATCTAGTAGCATATTGGCATTTCCTGGAAGATCTATCGGCCAAATCCAATTGGTTGATATTTCACCAGAGAACCAAGGTAAAAATTTGGTCTCTATAGTGAAAGCTCATAAAGCCAGTATCAGATGCCTCTGTCTATCGAATTCTGGTAGATTGATTGCTAGCGCTAGTGAAACAGGCACCATTATTAGGATCCATGATACAAGTAACTGTGCTTTAGCCTATGAATTTAGAAGAGGTCTTGATAAAGCCACCATAACTTCGATGAGGTTCTCCCCCAATGATTCAAGATTGGCTGTACTCAGTGATAAGAATACGCTTCATGTTTTTGATCTCAACCCAGACAAATCAAATACTACTAATCAGCCTACAGGGGTTCGCTTACTGGGAAAGCTACCGTTACTGCCAAAGTACTTCAAGGCCACCTGGTCATTTGCATCCGCCAATGTAAATAGACATCATTATTCCAAAGACCTAACTGATACTGGAGTGATTGGATGGTGTGATAATGATTCGATTGTAATCCTTTGGAAGTTCAAAGGTATATGGGAGAAATACTCACTAGTTCTGGAAACTGGTGAGAAAGATGCTGCTACTACGATAGTGGATGATCGCACCAAACAAACACACTACCAATTAGTGAAATGTGGTTGGCGTAGTTTGGGTACTTTCTAACTTTACTTATGACATATAATGAATATATACATATATTTAATAATTGCTTGCTTAAAGCTTGGCTCTTGGCCAACCAATGGTATGTGCGGCCACTTCCAAACTAACCAGTAGATGATTCTTGCGCCATCCCACCACTTGGCACCTCTTTATATATTGACCAAATCCTGCCAATGTTAGTTGATCAATTACGTATGAAGCCATTGAGTGGTTCATTACATATACAAACAGTGAGTCCAGCACACTGTCTGGACAATTGATTAAGAATTGTCGAAGATTTATTATAACATTGGTAACTTGAGTACGCAGGTCTGATGGTAATTGGAGTTTTTCACCGGTTGGACCTGGATATTGTGGGATGATGCCCGCATAGATATGATTTCCGTCATTTTTAGAGAACTCCATCTATCATTAGCGAACAATGTTTCAAACAATACTTTGTAAGGTCGATAACGGTATCTACGATTGGAAAAAATAATTAGGTATGTTTGTTATCTTTGATCTCATTATTTTAAACTATGTACAGTCTATATCCTTTCATCTAATAATTCTGCTTCTGAAACAGGCAACGATTCGTCATAGAATAGATGTTGATGATTGCATTTCTCAACACACCTCACCGCGTCTTTAGGACTATCGAATATAAGAACGTAGGTACTTAACTGTGATGTTTTATCCGTGTATACTTTACGTAGATTCAATTCGTCCACTTTATACCATTTAAGATCCCATAAAAAGTCTTTTATCTTCGTCTGGGCAATATTATGTGGAACGTTTCTCAGTATAACACAGTTACAACGATCTATCGGCTTGCCAGGTAGATTCTGTGGTAGCTTCCCCGATACGGAACTTTCAAGTAACAAACTTTCGTTGATTGAAAGAATAGCGGAAGATATAGGGCTTTCTGATCTTCGTATGAAATTAAGTCTCTTATCAAGGATTTTACGAAGAACTTCCTGTCTATCATGACTATTCACTTCGGTGTTCCCCAGATCACCTGTCTGTTTGAAAGATAACGATATCAGACGAGAAAGGTTCTTCAAATCAGGTAAAATGGGTGTGTACACATACTTCAAGCATTCAGAGAAATCGGGAACAAAATCAAACGATGCATAGCTACCGTTAAGTCTCCTGTTAGCATCATTTGCCAGGGTCCAAAATGAATTCGAATGCTTAGAATCAGTAAATATCAAATAATAGTTACCCGTAGGCCATAGATTCGATGAATATCGACCTTTGATAACTTCCTCGAGTCCCAAATCCCCACGTTTATCTTTGGGGATTAGGGCGACCAAGTCCAACGGGCTTAGCAAGGCCGAAGACTGGAAGATCTTAAGTACCGATGGATACCTAGATGCTGGTTGAGTAGTAGCAGATGATTCATTTGCAGTATCAGCTTCTGGTTTCAATTCTGGTTTCTCGCCAAGGAAAATGGGTTTTGATAGATGTGAAGTTGATTTGTTACCGAAAAATGTGGTCTTGCGATTATTGTTGTTCAATGTGCCGAGGTTGTCAATATCAGACCTAACGGCTTTCGCTAAGATGTCTGCTAGAGGAACACTATCACCACCTTTAAGAGCAGTGAGTGCCTCCCTGATGGCGACTCGTGATAACGGCATGACTGCAAGTGTCGATTGAATTTGTGCTATCAGAACACTCACCTATATGTTTAGTGCAAATAAATCATCAGCATATTGAAATTTCACAGGGTATATCCTTTGCGCGAAAACTCGAATCCCTGGTAAATTTTTTATCTTCCCCGGTAGAACCCAAATTATCCCCGATAGCCCCCACCGGCTACCGGGGTATGAGAAATTCTTATCAATGCCCTTAAATTTTGATTTTCATCAATCTCACATTTTTCTTTTCTATTTTCCTTTTTTTCTTTTTTTCTTTAATCTCCCATAAATCACCATTAATCCAATTTAACCATTTCTGCCGTCACTTGTATACATATATCGGTTTCTCCTCATTAGTTCCCCAAGTTTTTTTTGCATAACTCTTATCAGAAGCTACTCAGCATTTCTCAACTTTCTGTCCAGTCGGTTTTGCCCTCGTTAATAGTGGACCATCTCCGACTTCTCGCCAGTTCAAATTCGCCTTTTTATCGCCACTTCCTGTACATAATACTTGGCTAAGGCTATTATTCCCAATACAAAGGATTCTCGCTCTTGTAAATAGGAATCGATCATCAACTCATATACATAGCGTCAACTTCTTGTCAAATTATTTCATTTTATTATCGTTCTATTCATTATGTCTTGGGATAACTTCACAGATCAACAGCATAATAATAAACCAGTCAACTGGGATCCTCCCACTAGCAACGCTCCAAATGTGACATCAACTTCTCCTAAAAATGCAGAGCTACCACAGAATTCTCGAACTCGTACGGATGATGTTGCCAGCATCATTTCCTCGTTGAGTGCCGCCAATTCTGCCATTTTCGGTCAACCAAATTCGGTTTTAGGCTCTTTCAGTTCTCCCAACAGACCTAACTTCGGTCAGAATGGTGGTCGTACAAACATTATGAACCTTGATGAAGCTGTTATCAGTGATTCTGGCTCAGATCTATTCAATGGTACCGATCTTAAAGATGCCCTTAGTGCTATCAGTGCACCTGTTGTTGCAGGAAAGCCACCGGTGGCCCACTCTCCCTCGGCTGCCACTGCTGTAACCACTGCCGGCGTTGCATATGGTCATCCTCGGATGGCATCCAGCATTTTCGGTGGTGCTGCTTCCGTTGCTGGAGTTGGTGTTTCCAATCTGAAAGGATCTTCAATCGGTCCATCTAACTTCCTGCAGAAATTCTCATCTGTCACAGAAAAGACCAGAGAACTAGAGCGCAGGCTTGGAAAAATCTCAATGACTGATCGTCAACCTCATCCAGATACTAGTCGCAGATTTTCTGGTTCCCGTGGTAATTCTACTGCTATTGGTTCTGCCAGAGGCTCTTTTTCTGGAGCATCTGCCTTTAGAGATCAAAGAAAGCCATCTTTTTCGGAGAAATTAGATTCTTACATGAATTCTAATGCAACCTCTCCCGTTGAATCTCGTCACCTGTCTTTCAGCTCTGATGCTAATGGTAATGTCGGTTCAGATAGTGGATCTGTTGCCATAGATGATACAGATGTAAGGGCTAATACTATTTGGAATCCAGCTACCACAACAGCCTTCTATCCACAGCAGTCGCAACAACAGCAACAGCAGCAGGCTGGTATGGTTCCCGCTATGCCGTTCATGGTCCCACCTCCAGGTGCAAACTACATGCAGATGCCTGTATCGCCATTTATGTTCCCAATGCCAATGTATGGGGGTTCGATGGGTTTTGCCGATCGCTCTGGTACACCCGCAGATGAGAATCATGGGGATTCAGCTTCTGCTGAAAAGAGTGATTCATCTGCGGACCATGATATTGGAAAAGCTGGTGAGAGTTCTGCATCCTCTGAGTTAAAGGATACCAAATCCGGAGACTCTAAGAAGGAAACTCAAAAATCTCAAGAAAATATGATGCGTAATGGATTCTTTAGTCCTGGTCTGATGAGACCACCGATGTCACCATTCATGCCTCCATTTAATCCGTACGGTCCTACACCTACAAGCCCACCAGCCGGTACTATTCCTATTGCACCGGGTATGCCATCTCCTGTTACACCTGGTGCTAGTATGAACATGGGTATGACACCACCATATACTGCAGAAGGTGCTAAACCGGCAGCTGGTGATAATGCCAAAGCACCAATGGTTAAAGGTGATGGTTCAACACCATTACCAGGTTCTTCTCCTTACGCGCGTCCATCGCGTCGTCTGGGTCGGTCAGGTAAGCCTAAGAAGCATATCTATCGGTCACCACTATTGGAGGAGTTTCGTAATAACAAATCTAACAAGCATTACACTTTAAAGGATATTATGGGACATGGATATGAATTCTCAAAAGATCAGCATGGTTCAAGATTTATTCAACAGCAGCTATCCGAAGCTAGTGATGAGGATAAAGAAATGATTTTCAATGAGATCAGGAACTATTCGATCGATCTGATGACCGATGTATTTGGTAACTATGTCATCCAGAAATATTTTGAATTTGGTAACGATACTCAAAGACATATTCTTTTCCAGTCTATGGGAGGCAATTTCAACTTCTTGTCTTTGCAGATGTATGGATGCAGAGTTGTTCAGAAATGCTTAGAATCTGTTTCTCTAGAAGACAGATTACAGATTGTCGAAGAATTGAAGCCTAATATTCTCAATCTGGTGAAAGATCAGAATGGTAACCATGTGATTCAGAAAGTAATTGAATGTGTCCCTACGGAAAAGACACCATTTATTTTGGAATCTTTGAAGAAGCAGATTTATCATCTTTCAACCCATCCATATGGATGCCGTGTAATTCAGCGTCTTTTAGAATACTCGGACCAAGAGGATAAGGACTATATTCTTGCGGAACTCAAAGGTTTCATCTACTACCTGGTTCAAGATCAGTTTGGTAACTACGTTATCCAACATATTATTGAGCATGGTTCGCCTGAATACACTGAGGCAATATTGAAAATTGTGATTGACAATTTGGTGGATCTCAGTAAACACAAGTTTGCATCGAATGCAGTGGAGAAGTGTATTATCCATCAGGATAAAGCTAACAGGGACCGTGTGTTTGCTGCCTTGATGTATAAGAACGAGAAGAAGGATTCACCACCGGATCAGGCTTCGCCATTAAATATCATGATTAAAGATCCATTTGCCAACTACGTTGTACAGAAGATGGTTGAATTGGTTACTGGTGAACAAAAAGAACTATTGGTTGCCAAGATTCGTCAGTACTTGGAGTTAATTACGAAATCCTCAGCAGCTACAGGTAAGCATCTTGCCAGTATCGACAAGCTTATTGCGCTGACTGAGCATTTAGAGGAGTAGACTATGATTTATTTTTCAACGCTTTGCTTGTCGTCGGGGATCACAGGTTTGTGATTCTCTTCTTATAACATTTACTTTGCTTCATATACGACAGGCCTATCTAAAAACTATTTGTACCTAGTAATTTAAGAATTTAAAAAAAAAATTTTCAATATATCTGCTTATCTATGGTATGTTCCTAAGTTTCCTACATTATTGATATACCATCTATTCGCATTTCAGTAACCATGGTTCAAGAGGTAACAGTTGACGACATATTTGCCGAGCTTAAGAAAGTTAATTCTGAAAAGAGCCATCCAGAAAAGTCAAAGGCTGATCTGAAGACACTTGAGAAGCAAATATCTACTCTCCCCAGTATAAGCAAAGTTGATTTAGCTAATACGGGCAAGAAACATAGCAAATATTCAGAAATTCCGTTAAAAATTGATGATCCAATTGAAGCAGTCCTTCCTAAGAAGGGAAGTAATATAAGGCAAGATAAGACGGCAATCAAGAAACAAAAATCTGAGGAATGGTTTAGTCTACCTAAAGTAGAACTGACTGAAGACTTGAAACGAGAATTGTCATTAATCAAATACAGGCAATACTTGGATCCAAAACGATTCTATAAAAAAGATAAGTGGGAGATTCCAGAAAGATTCCAGATGGGAACCATAGTTGGTGGTCCAACGGACTACTATAATAGGATCTCTAGAAAGAAGAGAGGTAAAGGATTCGTGGAAGAGCTTCTCAAGGATAAAGATGCCAACATGTGGTTCAAGAAGACATACCATGGAATTCAAGTGGAAAAGACTAGCGGTGGTAAGAATTATTACAAGAAGTTAAGGGAAAAAAGAAGAGCTGAGCATCATTAAATTGATATAATCATTACCTTCATGATCATCTTTGCTATATAACAATCATAATTTTATAGAGTTTTCAAGTCTTAGCGACGTACGATCCTCTCGGAAGGCTTGCCAGCCGATCTTTTCCTTTCAAGAAACTCGGCTGCACCTTTCTCACCAAGTTTCTTGACCAGCTTCTTATGGAACAATCCACATGCATTGCATAGAGTAGGAGCATTTTCTGGTCCCTTTCTCCATTCGGGAGTATTGCCCGATCCACATTGCATGCATTTGATTCTTGGCTTTACACTTAAATCCTGATGTAAAACACCCTGAGGTATGAATTTGGTATTTAAAGAACTCCTTCTATTAGGTTGAAATGGCTCCACTTTTAATAATATTGATTCTCCTGGACAAAGTTGTTCATTGTCCTCGACAGTTTTTGATATATCAATATCTCTACCTTCTTGACGTTGTTGAAGCCTTAGTTTAAGCCCTGCATCGATTGATGATGCCATTGTATCTGATTTTGAATACCCATGCGTTCTTAATTTCCTTCTTCGCCGTTTCACAGTTAAACTGTTTCTTCTCCTATCAAGTTTATTGGATACTTCATACTTTGAAATAATGGCGATCATGGAGATGCATGTCCTTTTCAAATCCGCTATTTGATCCCTAGAGTATCGACGCATCTCATTCATGATTGGATCGTCTCCATTTGTTGCCCAAGTTGAGGTCAAGCTTTTCATTGGCCTAATCACTGAATCCAATCTATTATATTGAACCATATTGTAATTCCTTGGATCCAAACTCTGCACTGAAAGTCTTCTCTCGATTCTTGGTCTCTTAACCCCCATATTAGTATCTAGCGATATTCTTCGAACCGGTGCATAAGTATATGCTCTGTTATAATATCCAGGTGATATTGTACCTGTGGGTGAACTCCCCTGTGAGGGAGAAATGTCACTAATTGACATCCTTTGACGTGGCTCATAGTTCGGCTGCCCCGGAAATCCAACTGGACTTATGGGGGACACCGACGCAGAACCTGTCGGTGGAGGAATGGGGGCAGAAATTACTCTTGGCATCTCGCTGTTATACACTGGTAGTCTCCATACTGGACTGGGATTTGATGCATATACAGATGGGCGTGGAGGTGGCGCTGGTTGTATTTGCTTAGCCTTTGACTTGTTTGAGTTTTTTTCAAATTGTTTTGTGAATTGTTGGAAAGAAGGGAGTTTGACTTTTTTATTAGCCAACTGTCGGTCCCTTCCCCTTTCGGAAGTCTTCATCATTTTTTTATAGATAAGTTGGTTGTTTAAACTATGTACCTTATGAACGTCAAGTTCTATCAACGTATTCAGGATACGTCACTGAGAAATTCACTTCAACTTATATAAAAGAGATTCGTTCCGTAGGGATAGTTATATGTAAAAAAGGGAAAAAGAAATAAAAGGGATCTGTATTTGTGCCTGGCCTGTTCTAAAAAGGAAATTTTCAAGCCCGAGTTGCTATTAAAATTTCTTTTGAGCCGCACACTCATACTATTTTAGAGCCTTATTTTCGTCAAGCCGCACCCCGTTGATGATATCACAAGATCTTATCTCTCTGTACATTTAACTCTTTAAGCATAAGATTTGAAGAAGAATATTCCAGGCTTTGACATTCTAACCAAAGCCCATACATAAATTTTATGTTTCTTGGAAATGACGTACTGCCGCCGTGCAGATGTTATCTGTTAAAGTAGTAAGACACCCAGCAGAAAAAAAAAAAGTAAATTGTTACAAGATTTCAAATAACCTAGACAATTTCAGATCTCTATGATGCTTTTAGTGTACTTACAATAACTAGCAGGTAAGATTTCAGTTCCCCGCATTTAGAAGGTATTATGATCGTGATGATTGAATATATTTGGTCTGCAAAAATATAATTTCAGAATTGGAAATCCTTAGTAAAAAATAAAAAATAAAAATAACCAATCTGGTGAACGGATGCTATTCATGTATTTGTTTCTTGGTGTTTACATCCATATTGATCGATTGGTCTATTGGTAATACGTTATTATTACTGAAACCTTTGGTATAAACGCCACTGTTTCTTTATATCAAGAGTGGACCCCTAACTGGTAATTGGATATCAGTCATATTACCGATCACTTATCCCGTTATTTAATTGTGATCGATCATAAACCATGAGATCAATCAGGTTATAGAGTATACATAATATATGAAAAGGAATGGCATTGAAAGATATAACTAATCGTCAATATGCCGCCAAGGGATATAAGAGAAGGAAGTTGGGAGATAGTGCTAGTGGCAAACTGCCGGACGGTTACGTGAAAGAGATGAAGGCCTCAAATTCTTCTTCCGTTACAATAAAGAGACAACGAATCAAAGATGATAGACGGCATGAATTGGATAATGTTATTGACAAGAAGAATAGACAAATGGAAGAATTACAAGCAATCCAGTCTGATCTTTGGAATGCTAGGGCAGATCTACCTGAATTACAATTAGAAGTGAAGCGATTGGAGAAGAAATATACGGCTATGGTGAATATATGTTCAGATAGAGAAAAGGAAGTTGCTCAACTGATGGAGCATCGTAAGAATCTTGATAAGGAGATGGAATGTGATTTTGGATCTTTCAAAAAGGAAGTTATGGATAAATTTAATAAGAAGGTGGAAGAAATAGGTACAAAGTATGATCATAAGGCATCTGAACTGATGGAAAAAAGGCAGTTACAATTCAATGAGAAGATGAAAGAATTGCAGAAGAGGGAAATGGAGCTAAAGGTAGAACTTGAAAATGTCGATAAGGAATTAGAGAGTGAAAAGGCTTTAATAAAGCAAAAGCATGAACTTAAACTAGCCAACAATCGATTGGATAGAGAAAAGCAGATCAAGGAATCTGAGACTCAAATAAAATTGGTGGTTTCAGATATTAAAAGTTTACAGGACCAGCTAGCACTTGTAACCAAGGATGTATCTGAACACAGTAAGCATAAGGATGCTTTAGATAAGGATTATTCTTTATTAAAGGATAAAGCTGACCAATTCAAGAGAAAGACCGATAATTTAAAGAATGAAGTTTCCGAATTGACCATTGAAGAGGCAGCCAAGCAGAGCAAAAAAGAAAGTATAATCAAGCATATCAAGTCACTTTCTGAATCTCGAAAGTCTTATGAGGAAGATACGACTCGACAGTATAATCTTAGACTCAAACTTCATGAGCAACTTCAGGAATTAAAGGGAAACATCCGAGTATTCTGTCGGATAAAGCCATCATCATCTGAAAGTTTCCTAACGAGCATAAAAGAATCTGAAACTATGTCTGATTTTAAAGACCATCTAACGATACAAGAAATGGAAAAGAAGAAATCCTACGGTTTTGCATTTGATAAAGTATTTTCCCAGAATCAAGGAAATAAGCAGATCTTTTGTGAGATCAGCCAGTTAGTTCAGAGTGCATTGGATGGTTATAATGTTTGTATATTTGCATATGGACAAACTGGCTCAGGCAAAACCTACACCATGTCTAAACCAAAGGATGGTATGATACCACTGTCTATAAACCAGATTTTCCATAGTATTGACCAGATGAAACCGCTTGGATGGGAATACAAGGTCACAGGTCAATTCTTAGAAATCTATGGTAATCATATCAATGATCTTCTAGCAAATTCATATTTGCATAATCTTGATCGAAGTCATGTGGAATTAAAAAATATAGCATCAAGGCAAAAAATTGTGGTCACGAATGTCAAAAAGGTTGAACTTGACTCCCCGGCAATGGTGTCTCGATTGTTAGCTAGGGCTAACGGTAATAGACGTACAGCAACAACCAAAATGAATGACAGATCTTCAAGATCTCATTCAATTTTTATTATTAGCATTGAAGGTAAATGCGCTAAAACTGGATCCCACACTGAAGGGATCTTAAATTTGGTTGATCTTGCAGGTTCTGAACGAATAGCAAAGTCAGGGGTTACCGGAATACGTTTAAGAGAAGCACGTGCTATCAACCAATCGTTGAGTTCATTGGGAGATGTTATATCGTCTCTTAATACGAAGGAAAGGCATATACCATTTCGGAATTCAAAACTTACATATCTCCTTCAGTACAGCTTGGGAGGGAATTCCAAAACTTTGATGTTCGTCAACATTTCTTCTGATTTAAAGCATTTTAAAGAGACCATTAATTCTTTACGTTTTGCCCAGAAAGTTAATTGCACGCATATAGGAAGAGCAAGCAAGAGAAACTAATAGAGCAATATAAATCTGCATGAATGAATAAATAAATATAAATATATATGTACGTACAAGTGTTTAAAACAATAAAAAGAATGTACAAGGTCTATAATACTGATTAATTCTTGATCCGAAGTTGTATCGCTTCATAAGGATTGTCAAGGAGAGAGGGTTTCTTAGAAGGATCGGTGATTAATTCTCCACTCTTCTTCAAATCTGCCCACAACTTTGGATAATTCTCTGTGGCAAAATGGTCTATCTTTTGACGAACATGTGCATTTGAACAGAAATTGAAGAAGTTCTTTAAAACATTTCTATCGATAAGGTGAGAACCACCGTTCTCGTAAGTATCAACGAGTTTCTCATAAGCAGTACCGAATTGTTCATAGTAACAGTGGCCAATAAGATATTCACCAAATATGTTTGCATCTGGCAATATATCATATTGTGACAAGTTTGTATAGAAATTATTGATCTCCCTGAGAGATGTAAACTTTAATGATTTCAAAGCCCAGTAACAACTTTCTTGATTCAGTCCATGTTCTTCTGGTAAAGTTTGGGCCAGATTAAAAACATCACGAACTCTGAATGAATCTTCCAATGAGCAGAATGCCCCCATCAGAGTATTAAGAAGCTCAATGTCAATATTTAATGACAAATCCATCTTAACTGCCAACTCTAACTTAACAATACCGTCACCGTACTGTAATTTACCAAATGATTGAAGTAAATATAAGTAGATTTCTTCTCCAGGTGGTTCCAACTTATTTTCTTTGCTGAGTTGTTTCATATCTGCAAACACCTTTAGTGCCTTTGAAGGATATCCAACATCAACCCAGAATTTCAAGAATGCTGGGTAATATTCATATGGGAGATAAAAGAATTTGCTCAGAAATTCATAAAGTAACCAGTTACTTCTTAGATTCTCACAGTTTGTCACTGCATATCTGTAATACAATTCAAACAAATCTTTATAATCATCGATGTCATATTTGGCATCTTTCGTCTTCAAACTAGGTATTTCCCTTTCGAAAATCTCCATGGCATCACCAACGAAATTTCCCTTAAGGAACCGCTGAACCATAGCGAAGAGGGATTTCTTGTCTATTGCATAATCGAAAGTCTTAATCTTCTTGTATAGTTGGGTTTTGTCAAAGAGGTCATCATCAGACTTGTTGAAATAATCGGCCAAAAGTCTAAATAGTACAGGAACATACATTCCACCATAATCATCATCCCACGCTATGGCCTCTTGCAAGGATCTCTCGAATAGATCTAGGGACTCTTTTATGTTTCCCAAATCAAGGAAATGCATAATGAGAATTGCAAACGACCGAGAATCTCTAGTCAATTGATAGAGATCATCGAATTTGTGGGTAAATGAATCAATAAATTCAGGGGATCTATTTGAATAGCAAAATGACTCAAGTGCATAGTTGTAACTATCGGTGTCATTCAATAAGTAATCTGTGTGGTACTTATTTTCAAGTTTTTCATTCAAATCTTTGACAATTTGAATAGCTTGTTCTGAATCGTTGGATGCATAGTATAGTTTATGTTGGTAGTAGCCAATCCATTCACCCTTATGGAAATCTTGGAAATCGGTATGTGATTCCAAATTCTTTATCAATTTCGTTGCAGCACCATCGTAATCTTTATATTTCAATGCGGATGACACTATAGCCATGAATTCATCTTTGCGAATCTTGTCCAGCAAGTGTTCGTCGGTGAACTTGTTTGTCAATCGAGACAATTTTTCCAGAATGGTCATACAGCAAGAATCGAATCCATTCCTCATAGTGAAATAAAGTAGATTGATGTATTCAGCCATTGGACAATCGATCTTCTGTTCAAAGATATCCAATAGTTGTAAGGTATTGTCACTAACGTCATTCCCTTCGTAGTTATCACTAATTTCAGAATCCGCCGCCTGAAAGAAACGTTCTAAAATGGTTGCAATCTTTTGCTGATGCTTTGTTAAGTCAGAAAGTTCGGCTAAATGAACCACTGTACCTGTGTCCGGAGCTACAGATTTGAAAGCTTCTAGAACAACGTTGACCACGTCTTCACGAACGTCAATTCCTCTCAAATTCTGTTCCTCATCTATAAACGCATCTAAAATTGCAGGTAGGCTTTTCCTATTCCCGCTTAAAAGTGCATAGTTGAGAAAAATCTCAAATAGTTGCATTCGCATGAATCGATCCTGATTATACTTGTTGGTTTCTCTGAGAGACGAATAGAAACGAGGAAAGAAATTCAAATATTGCATGTTTTTGGCAGACATCGCAGACATGACACTTTCTAATATCTTCATCATCTGATCAACCGTAAATGAATCCGTTGGTTTTCTGCCTTGGTCAATGAAATTCACCACATTGTTGACGAAATCCAGTTGATTGGCAGGGAATTGACCGTTATCCAACGTCGAAATCACCTCCAAAAGTTTTTCCCTAAGTCTCTGAGCTTTAACTTTGGCACTCATTGAATCATCCCGATAAATCATCTGCAGTTGGAAGTAGCTGTTGGTTCTCTTCTCATCCAATTCAACAGGTATGGTTGTATCCGCCTTTTCCTGCTTCTTCTGTGTATTTTTCCTCCTCAAAAGATGAAACGATCGATTTATCATCAATGGAGTGTAAAGATTGACTGGATTTCTATGATATACTGTAGATGTCGGTAAACTATTCATTGGTATTGACTGTTGAGCCAGCCATCGCATATATATATTCGGGTGTCTAATACCATTCCCCCTGGAAAGCAGAGAGTAACCCTGGTTTAACCATCTGGATGTATTCCCAGCCATTTGTTGGTGATTCTATCAACTGCCCAACTACCCTGTTGTCTCTGGAGTGACGCCTATTATAGAAGAAACCGTGGATCCGATAAATGGATCTTAATTTTTCACTATTATTTTTCATTCAGTTTTATTTTTTTTTTTTAAGGATTAAATTAAAATCAAGACATCTAATATTATGCATACATCATTTTCTATACTATAAGTTAATTTTTGGGAGCCTTGGGACCAATTACTGCATCTTTCCTGGTACCAATAACATTCCCTTTTGAATCGTATATCTGTAGGTTTGGCTGGTAATCTGTACAAGCCCAGTTCAACCCAATAAATTTGACTTCCGGATCGCTTTTACCATTGGTGTTATTGTAATCCGACCACCATTTTTTGCTTTTAAATCTTGGGTCCTCATTAGGGAACCCACTCTCACGACGGAGATTATTCACCTGTTCTCTTAAATAGTCGCAAACTTTCGCTCTAAGTTGTTTGGCCTCTTCACCAAACTTTAGCTCATCTGGCATTATCGAAGAATCCGTAGCAGCCTTGGAATATTTGACACAAAGTTTTCTCCATTCATTTCTGAAGCCATCGATCACTACAGAATCTAATGGTTTCCCTATGTTGACATGAACATTACAACCTTTGTTATGGAAAGTCACAAAATCAAGTAGTCTTTCTTCCACCAATTCAGGTTTGATTTCTTCGAATCCATTTGAAAAAATCGGAATAATAATAGGGCTGACAGTTGGTTCCAATATCAATCTAGCTGTTCCCCATCGGAAAAACCTCATGGAATTACTGAAAGGTGGTTGTAACTGACATAAAAATGCTTCCGGAAAGATATGCACAATGGACGTCTTTTTCCGAAGAATAGGGCACACGTATTTATCGGAAAGAAAGTTTGATTCCGGTTTAAGGTTCTTTTGCATTGATTCAGAAAGTTCTTTAGTTGAAGAATGGAATAGATGTGATTCGTCAAGGGTATTATCTGGTGAGAGTAACCGGATGCATGCGTTGATAGCAGGTTGGAAGGGTCCCCTGCCGAATCTATCGCATGGTAAAAGTTTCCCTAATGAGAAGAATGTTTTAGTGGCACCTGAAGTGAAACAAATATTAGTAGCAGCCATACCCCACCTTATATCATCTAAATCCTTAAAGTATTTCCAAGGTAGGCATGCCCAAACAAATGGGTCGTCCACTGAGGACATATGATTCATCAAAGTCATAATCCCCCTATTTTGTTCACGTGCTTGTTTTAACGCAAGTTCGAAATTTTCAAGTCCTGTGACGTTAACATTATACATCGAATCCAAAATGAGCTTAGATCCTAAAATAACCCCATTGCATGTAAGATGAGAGAAGAAGTTCCAAAGTTTAGAAGGTTGTGGCCTTGTGCTTGAGATTCCCTGGTCTCCACTGGCCAGAACATCGTAATACGACATCTTCGGTGGAGTTTTGTGAGGAGAGATATATCAAAGTGTACTGCTGTAGTTACATTGTAGATGGATGGTTGATCTTCCGAGATCTTGAGAAGAGTAAAAAAAAAAAAAAAAACTACGATGAATTTTAATTGGCCTCGAGAACAATGGCCATGTGGGAACTTAACTACTAAAACCGTTTTTTTTTCTTTTTTCCTGTTTTTCTCTCAAACGGGTAGATCTGCTATGATTGCATTAGGTACATATAAGAAAAGGTAACTCACTGCTTCTTTCTGGTATGCATCTTCTCCTCAACGATGGAAATTTTGACATCTTCCAATCCTCTCTTCTTTAACATCTCTTGCAGGTATTCTTCCACCTCCTCGCCAACATCACCTTGAATGATTATTTCCTCTCTTTTCTCAAGGTTCTTGGAAACTGAAGCTCCTGTAGCAAATTTCGATGCAAACTTCTTGGCCAATTTCTTCATATCGACATCAAACTGATCAAGATTTGAAATGGCAATGATATTTTTATGCTTGGTTCTTCTAATTCGTTTAATCAAGATCCTTTCTTGCTTTAACTTTCTCAGCTCTCTGGCCTGCTTTCTTTCCTCTTTAAGTTGCATCTTCTCCAACGATTGCGAAATCTGTTCTTCTCTCTCCTTTGAAAGAGACGAAATGTGACTATCTTCTGAAACGTATAGTTTATTGTATTCTTCTGGATAGTTGGCCTTCAACCATTTCTTGCATTCTTTAAACTTCCGTCCAAATTCACAGTATTCCACGGGCAATGTGCAAACACCGCAGTAAAGGACATGTACAGGCTCTGAAGCAGACATGTTGTAGTTTTGGTATTATCTATGATAAGTAATCAAGTAGTAAATGCACATCCATCCGTAAAATATATACTATCCAACTGAATGTTAAATTTTTAACTCCACTACACATTGTTATAATTGTTTTATGCGCATAAAATGTTCAAGATTTGATATTTTTCGCGTCAACTTTAGAACTCGTTCGTTCTTAACTTGTAACCAGTTCCTAACGTTGGAACTCTTTTCTTTACTTCTGATCCATTTCTTGCCATCAGAACTCAAAAACACATCTTTTATTACCATGGTTTCTAATTACAGCTCAAAAACGGTCGTCCAATTGAAGGAGATCTTGAGATCTAGAAGTCTTGCTACAAATGGTGTTAAGGCTGACTTGATTTCCCGGTTGGAGGAATCAGATAAAATCGATGCTGAACTTGATGAACAAGAGAAGAACGATGACTCTGTTGAAGCAAAGGACCCAAAGCCTGCTGCTAAGCCTGCCGAGCCTGCTGAACCTGCAAAGCCTGTTGAGGAGAAACCTGCAGCAACTACAAACCTTGCATCAGTCCCTACCGCACCAAAGGGAGCTCAACAGGTTTCTGATGATCAGTCAAACGAGAAACCAGCTGAGGAAAAGCCTAAGCCTGAGCCTAAGCCTACTATGACACTCGAGCAGTTAAAAGATGAAGCCGTGAAATTGTTGCAAAAGAGAATAACGAGAGCTGAAAGATTCAATGAAGATGATGAATTGAAGTCTCTCAGGGTGATGCTCAGGAGAATTGAAAAATTCGGAGTTTCTCCAGAATCAGAGATCGCTCAAGAGCTTGGTTACAAAAGTAAAGCTCAGATCAGAAAAGAAGAAGCTGAGAGAAAGTCCAGGGAATACTTGAATAGCAGGAAGCATTCAGGTAAGCATGGACATAGAAGGGAAAGACGTAGATTCAGACCATATGCTCGTGAGAGAACCAGAAATTGAAGATCCTGGTAGGCTAGAATTGTTTATTAGATTTTTTGTATTGATAAAATTCGGAGTATGAGTATACACACTGTCAAGACTTTTTAAAAATAACGCCGTTATGTTCATACTATACTATTGTTTGCAGCCACAAATGACTGAAACGGGTATTTAAACCTAAACTTCGGTGAGCCACTATTAGAGGATTTTTACTATGTGGTTTTTTTTTGCTTGTTCTTTCCCGGTTTTTCACCAGGCCCCTCACTCCACAGTAAAACATAGCTCCTATTATCAATGTCAGTCTAACCAAAGTTTCTATCTAGTCACAAATGAGCCATGAAATATCAGTTAATCTCTGTTTCGTTAACGGATTATGAATCAGCTCTTAATTAGATAAATTGAAAATGTTTTAAGGTATTGATATGAAATCGTCTTATCTATTACTGCGCGAGAGTTGAACGCTTATCAGTAAAAAGTACGCTTAGCCAAGTACTGTGATCAAATAATTCCATTGTTATTCTTGCAGCTGTTGAAGAGATTTTCCTAAAGCGTAATTTAAACCTTTTCATCAATGTTCGTTATTATTGGAAATTTCGTATTATTCATTGATGCAAATGTATTCGAGTTCAACCTGATGCGTACTTTCTATTCCCGTTCTCACCGAATCGTATTGTCTTAATACAATGTTTCTGTGGATTTGTACATCCTACATGTAAAATAGCATGGATTTTCGGCGTTTCGATTGTTTCTATACCACCCTTAAAGCTTGATGAATTTCCATTTGCAACTTTAATCTCTATTTCCTTGTAACTTCACTTGTAACACAGCAAATTACCATATAGAAACTTCGATGGATACTAATCCTAAAGAGCCGGAAAAGATGCTATCATCGTCTCCTGAATTCCATCCGGATACAGGATCTAGGCCGTTCACTCCTTCACCTCAATATATACCTTATGTTCCTCAGCCAGATCCATCGCCTTATTTATACAACGGTTACTATCATCCTTGGGTGGCCAATGTTTATAATCTTCCCATGGATGTTACTATAACTGATATATCCAACTTGATTCATGACGCATTTGAAAATGAAGATGAAAAGGATTCAGATAAAGAAAATCTTCAGCAATCTCTTGATTTCCAACTCTATAGCAATGCCAATCAATGCTGGTCATTGATCAGGTTCGCTGATTATGATATCCTTAAAAAGGTTATGGATAAATTAAATGGTTTCCAACTTCGAAATCAAACAATTCATTGTACAGTTATAAATCAGCCACCGCCACCATTGCCAACACCATATCCTTATATGATGTATCCATATAGATCTGAGCAGCACCCAGGATTGTCTTCTGAACAAGCCGATTCTAATACAAATGGTCAACCTGTTCATCGAAATGCCTCATTTATTCCACCAAACATGTATGGTGGCTACCCTTATACAAATGTACCAGGACCTTTCTATAATTATCAATGGTATAGCAATGGTAACCAGCAACATAGATGGAATTATGGACACAAAGGTTCTACATATCATAGATTTGAAAGAAGAAATAGTACTAGAAAGCAAAATAAGCCACAAGAAGTGAAAGAAGTTCCTGTTGCAGAGCCTAGGGAAAGTACCGAACAATTGATTATATTTGACCCAGAGAAATATACAGACGTCAAGCATCTCTTCATAGGAAATGTGCCATTTAACTCTACTTTTGAAAACTTGTGGAGCTATTTCAATACTTCAACAACAGGCAAAAAGCATTTGAAGAGCTTAGAGATGCAGAGACAACCAAACGGTAGCTTTAAAGGTTTTGCGATTGGAATTACGGATTCATTAGAAGATTCTATCTCGCTCATTAAAGAATTTAATGGTAGTGTGTTTGAAGGAAGGGACTTAATTGTAAGATTTGACAAGCTACCAGAAAAGATCCCAAGAAATCATCAAAAGGTTAGAAGGCAGCAAGTCGATACTATATAGATTACGGTTCGAATCGTTGGTAATAAAGCTTTATTCTAATGGTACATAAATGGTCATTTCAATTCATAAGATATCACAAAGCTGGAACATGAGAGCTTGGTGAATGTTGTCCTTTCAAAGGAAGGACAGTAGTAGTAGTGGTAGTAGTGGTTGGAGTAGTACTGTTTGGTTGATTTAAATTGAGATAGTGTCCACTTCCAAAGACAAGTTGCAAATGTATGGCACTTGTATCAGAACGGAAAATCTTCTCTAGATCGACGTCACTGTTAACAAATAGTCCAGTATCTTTATTCTTGATACGTAACATTTGATCCTTAATAACAATAGAAAAGGCTGTACGAGAATTGGTCAATAGTTCAACCACAGTAGGTGGAGCATTGTTCCTTGAAGAATAGAAAAGTTTCAGCTCCCGTCCATTGAATTCGATTGTAACCGTTTTCAATTTATTTCTAATCGGTGGAAGACTTATCGGATGTTGAATCTGATTGGGAATTAAAGACGGAAGTCCAGGAAGTGGTAGACTAGGGTGTGATGTAACGGAGGTAGAATTGAATTGGAATGGTCCATGTGAAGGTTCAGGCAGTTTGTTGTCTTCCTTTAGCCATTGATGCATCTTGGTTTCTTTCGACAGCAAGGGATAATCCTTGGTAATGACACTTCTGAATATATTGCACAGCGGGAAGAGCACACAGTCAAATCCGAAATCTTTAACACATCCACCAATAAGTTTCTTGAATAGTTGAGAGGCTATGTAGTCCCCCAACCTACTGACTTCCACGGATGCTCTATCAAGATTCTTCACGATAAGACTTAAGGTAAGATCACTCTTGAGACGCAGTTTTATATATGAAGCAGAATCTAAGAGAAGATGATCAAACCATTTCTCTAATGTGTAGAGAACTGCTGCTGAAATACATGACGATCCCATCTGTTCTAGCAGTTCATAATTTCCATTACCATCTTGCAATCCAGATGAGCACGAGAATTCATAACAAGTTTTTGACTTCTTGATAAGCTGTAAGATCTTCTGTGATGCCACAGCGAATTCTGGACTTTCTGGAAGTTGCTTGATTGAAGGTAATCTATCTGGATCGTGTATTTGGGGAGCAATCAGTGAGCCGATGGCAAGGCGTGCTGAATTCGGACCACGTAGTGAAGGACTGGTCCCCGTAATTCCAGCCTTAATTGTACTATGGAATTGTGATGTTGGAGGATCGATAGATGAATTGGAAGATAACATCACAGGAGATGATGATCCAGAAATAATGTCTCCCGAGCTTTGTCCATTCGCTTCTGGTCCAGTTTTGATAATAGAAGATAAGAACTTAGCCCTTTCTTGTTGCTGACTAAGTTTTCTACGTTTCCTTCCATTCTCTTCCTGTTGAAGTTTCATCGCCAGTCTCTTTTCGGATCGTTTCTTATTACGACGAACACTCTGGATTGCCAGTCTTACGAGCTTATCGAATTCAGGTAAAGTAGTCTCAGAAAACCCAAATTCCATCATTAGAGTATGTGCACACAGATTGATCCGGTCGAATTGTTCGCTTGCCTTCTTAGACGAAAGTGATAGACTCTCGACTAGTTGAAGTCTTCTAGTGGTAAACTTCTTCCATAGACCTTCATCTGTGAAATTGAGTCTCTTACGGATAATGGTAGTCGCACCCTTACTTGAAGAATGACGCGAATGCTTTGATTCCACCGAGGGTGATCTTTTTGTAATACTGTCGGAGCTATCTTCTGTCAAATCATCTTTTTTCTCCTCGGGACTATCCGATGAAATTGACATGATGATCTGAAGTGAGATATAGAAATTTGTCCAGCTTGAACTCTATTCTATAGTAGTTTTTATTTAAGATTATTGTTGAAAAGGTGATGGCCATTCACCCGCCCTTTGATAGCCTTAACGATAATGTTTTCCCTTGATCTGCAAATTCAACGCTAATCAAAAGTTGTTCAACGAAGGAGAAAGTTGATCATGTTATGATCAGTAGATAGAGAATTAAAAGGGTATTCGAAAATTCTTATGAATAAATAGCAAAGTACAAACAACTAACGGAATTACGGAGCACAATAGGCCAAACTGTGACATGGGGTAGGTAGCTCTCGGAAAAGATAGGATCCGCTCCGAATAAAGTGCTTAATAGCAATAGGTTTTAAAAATCTTGGGCCTAGTGTATCACTTATAAATCTAATCATAAAAACAATGGGCTTCTTCAAAACCCCATGAATAGATTTTTAAACAAGCCCGACTTTCAACGTGGGGAGAATCAAGCACACGGAACAAATTTCTTTTTGAATGATAGGTCCTCATTGAAAGAATGTGCGACCATCGTTTATCTGATGGATGAAAGTTCTCCGGTAAATGAGGGGTATTAATTTTTTTTGGTCTATACTATTATCTTATTGTAAAGTTATTAGTTGGTTATTTTCCCCGTATGTTTAAATGGAATCATTCAGTACCCCATAAAGCTCTCCCTTCTTTGTACTTTAATTAACTTTCCCCACCTATTCCATTTCTAATATAATATTCTGGATTTTAATCTCTTCCTATCTAAAATTCAAGTGGACTCATTTTGAAAACAATCGAACACGAACTGTTTATTCTTTTCATTTTGTTAGGAGGATCCGGGTCAATAACAATGGAGAAAAAATTTTTGATGACTCAAGGAATACCTAGTTTGGCCCCGTAGTGTGGGGGGGCACTCGGGAATAAGCGCTAATTTTTGAATCTTCCCAGGGTTTTTAGATATATTTATGTGGTATAACTATTCTCCAGACTAAAATAGGCTAGCACATGGATTCGATTCCAAAAATGGGTGGAATCATGATGATAGCCCTTTATACCTAATGGCATGAGTCCATTTTAGATAGCCCACCCACTTAATTTTTCCGCCTCCGGGGATATGATTAATATGCATTGTTTAGGGGACAATTAAATATCGGGATTAAGGAATTCTGGAATCATATTATGTGTGGGTCGATTGGCGCGCCGATGAAGGGATTCCATCAAAAGTGATATTGATATTAGATATATTGCAGAAATAACTAACTTCTAAGCCATTTAAGGACATCCAGCAACTTTCCTACTTGGAAAATTATTATGTTTGAAGTGATATAGTATTGTGCAAATGATCATTCCCTGTTGCAAATACTTCAAGTTGTTTTGAAATTGATTATTGTAAAACATTCTTCTTCGTCACCACTCGAATATGTATTACCGGAATTACATGAAACTGGTATGTTCAATAGCTATTCATTTGTTATTAAGTCCAAACTATTCATGTTACCGAAGCTAATTTAATATTACCACCTGTATTTTACATCGATAAGGAGAGAAACTGATAATATATCTGGAGAGTGTGTGAGTTAAGACCGAATAAAGTCAAGATCATGGTAAGATTTCGAGTTAGAAAAGCACCGGATCTGATCAAGGATTATGGCCTTTATGGGAAATAACTGCTTGATCCTGTCGGGGTAAACGAGATCTTATGAGTTACTCGCAGCCTATAGCTATCGTTCCCTTTTCTAATAGGATGGTGCCTAGCAGGCGGAGAGGTTCAGACTTAATATAAGATCGGCGATGGGTTATAACAGATACACTATTAAAGTGTCCTATGTACTTGTTCCTAATGTCTGGAATACTTGTCAAGGTATTCCTACCCTATATAATATTACATTTACTAAAGAAGCATGGCTTCCTTTAGGTACTTGGTCACCACCAAGGGAGGCTCAATAGATGCTAGCTAATATCTAATTAATAACGCTCAAATTAATATATAGGACATAAGTATAAAGTAACGCTTAGTAGAGAAGATTCTGATGATACAGTCATAGAGTGTAACATTGCCGGAATCTGCCGCGAAATTATTTTAGTAAATAATTTCCTATTACTAGTAATCCTCTTTCATATAATCAATAGGATTATATATCAGACATTAGATTAACATTAATCAGACATAGTAAATTAATACTACCGTATTATGCTACGTCCGACAGATCCGTATCATTTAGTTCAGTTAGAGTTAAAATATTTTAATCTATATAATTGCGTTACTATCAGGGCTGTCTAAGGACTCATTTATTTACGGCATTCATAAATTTGACCTTCCCTTTTATAAAAATAACATATATGAAATACTTATTACTATTTCACCTATAGCATTAGTCTCTGAAAGAGTCAAATTCACCTATCAAATATTATATCCCCGATTTGATCAGGTAATCCTGACTTATATCCATACTTATCGTTTAGTAAATATGTTTAAAGATGATTTCTTATCATGTGCTACCTTTAATATAACTCTAAATATCTCTACCTACAAGGAATAATTAATAATATCCCTTCTTAGATATTAAGATGTGGAATATATAATAATTAGGTAAACATTTAAATACCCATACCCTCAAATATATCAATTCATCCGATATAGTGTAATGGCTATCATGGTCCGCTTTCACCGGGCAGATTCGGGTTCGATTCCCGGTATCGGAACTTAAAAACAAAACAACATTAATTTTTTTTGTTTAAGAAGTTGATGTTTTATTTTTGGAATTTGAAGATATTTTAAATCTGTACAGCAGAGTGTAATCATTTGCCATGTATATACAGGTTGATTACTAGATGGTATGTATATTCATCACAGGCTGCTGTGTTTGAGAGCACGGTAACCGTTATTTTTGGCACCAGTTATGGGAACTATGTATGAAATAGTGAAACAAATGAAAAATGAAAAAATCGAAAAAACTTAAACAATGGGAGAAAGAATATAATAGAATTAGCTGTGGATGATTAGATCTACCTTTAATACAATAGGTGTGGATGGATACATGTACCGAGTAAGATATATTCCTCGAAGATGTTACTATTACAGTATTGATTTAGAGACGTTAATTAGTGTATTTATATAAATATCACATAGTCAGATTTAATATATATTGCTGGAATGTCCAATCAGCACGCAACATATCCAGCAACTGAGCGAGGTAAAGGTCTACCATCGCTTGCATCAATTACCAATGGTATTCAATTACCACCCCCTATTTCAGGTCCCATTTCGAATGGAGGAACACAAATAAATACACCATCAGGTCCATATTACTCAGGGCCGGGAATTAGCAACGGCGGCTGGCAATCTTATAGGATACAGCCAAACTACCAACCTACCCAACCGTTCTACGGAAGCAATGGACTACCACAGGGAATTAATTCACAGATCATGCCAACGGGGCAGATCCAAATGAGACAAGATATCTTACAGGAGCAGACGGTATCACCTTATCAGTCTGTTGGTCAAGTCCCACCAAGCGGGCCTTATAGAACCGGGATGCTACCGGTCAGAGCAATTCAACCACCTACCGAGTCAGGCCGTGATGGAGAACCGGCAGAACCCCCGATGAAAAATTTTGACAGTACGCGGCCTCCGCGCACGTCGCGATTTTACAGATTTTTTGCTGCCCGCGAAGGAGGCAGGGGAACCATTGGCAGAGAGACGGGACGTGATGGTAATTCAGGAAATGCTAACGGTGGTGGTGCCGGAGGAATGTATGGGGTGACGCACCACTATAATCCTTACATATACCCACAAAATAGAAACAGAGTGAATCCGCCGCCAGATTTTCTTGGTACAAAACGAGACGATTATTCAGAAGTAAAGCCCGCCATGTGTGAACGGATCCCCGTGGTACACCCTACCGCGAAAGAATTTAAGGATCCCATGGCGTACGTGGAGAGCATTCGCGAACTGGGGGAAAAATACGGGGCCGTGAAAATAGTTCCCCCAACTGGATTCCAGCCGAGGTTCGCGGCTAACTTAGAGCCACTGTGGTTTAAAACACGTCGGCAGCTTTGGAATTCACCAGTGAATGAATTAGATTCTAGGTATGAATTTCATAAGAGGATGCTGGGTGCAGCAAAAGCGGGCAAATTAACTTTGAATAGATTACCGTGTGTTGATAAAAGACCAATCGATCTTTGGCGACTTCATAAATCAGTGCAACTTAGAGGAGGATTCCAGAAATGCTGTGGTGAAAAGATGTGGGCTCAGATGGGTAGAGAGTTGGGATTCTACGGTAAGATTACCAGTTCTTTATCATCTTCTATCAAGTCGGCCTATATTAGATATGTACTCCCGTTAGGTTTGGAGAATGTTAAGCATCGAGGGTTTAGATGCAAGCATCACATCATGCCTAAGAGTATTAAGAAGGTTAAGAGAGAAAACTACTATCTCCCACGAATCACAGGGTCGTCCGCTGTATTTCGTCGTTCCCGTAGAATGATGATATCTGCAGGTTTCAATCCATATTTTGATCAAGGAACAACTCAGAAGCGGGGGATTACAGTTAACGATGATACGACGATGCCTAGCTATGATTTTTACACTTGGCATCATAGTTCGGACGTGGAAGATACCTCACCATTTGAGACAAGAACATCTTCTCTTTACAATGTTCGCCAGTATAATGAGAAAAGCAAAGCCTTAGAACGCAAGACTCTGGCCCAGATGAGTAGAGAAGAAACCGGTCACGATGAAGTAGAACTTAAACCGGATCTTTCGTCAGAGGATCCTAGGAAGTTGGAAAAGATGTTTTGGAAAATCCTCCAGGATTCTCAGTCCGTTTTGGAAACAGAGGCTGCATGTAGGTTATCTACTACAGTTCATGAATCAGGATTCGCTTATATGCCGAAGCAAGGTATCACTGCCGAGCAACTCACATATCCTTGGAATTTACATAATCTTCCGGTTTGTGATGGTGATTCAGTTCTACGTTATCTTCCTGCAAACTGCGCAGCATTATGTCCGCGTTTAAGTCTGGAAATGTTTTTCAGCGTGAGAAGTTGGGCAGTTGAGGACCATTGGCTTTATGAAGCACAGTATGAACATATGGGTGCCCCAAGAATGTCTTACTTCGTTCCGCCACGTTTCAGAGAGAAGTTTGAACGGTTACTAACAGATATGGCAGTACTTAAAAATCACCAGGATGCCACTGAAGTTCCGGAGGCATATCAATGCTTCCGTTCCTTGGTGGCAGATTCAGATACTTACGACACTGCGGTGGAAAACAGAGTTGTTGCCGGAAGCCCTATTTCTAGATGTCCACCCTGTGATGAATCATTTTCTTGTTATATGCCATCGGATCCACCAAAGCGCGTCAATCAAGACTTGGTTTTATCACCTGAATATCTTCGTAAGCATGGAATTCCAGTATATGGCTGTATTCAAGAACCTGGTGACTTTGTCGTGAAATTCCCACAGTCATTTGGATGTCATATAGCATTAGGTACCTCCATTTGTGAGGCTGTCAATTTTGCTGCTCCCGATTGGCTTTCCGTTGCTAGTACTGCTCAAGATTGGCTTCAAAAGCAACAGTTGCTACCTGCTTTTTCCACTTTTAGACTCTTGCTCAGTATTGCACATGAAGCTACTAGTCATGAAATGCTCAAGGCAGTTCGTCCAATACTCATAGATCAGTTAAAAGTCGAACTGGATCGTCGCACACGCGCTAGGGAATTTGCAAGATCACATCTGAGTGAAGAAACTAGAGATTCGCCACCTAATGGAACTACTCCTATGGTTACAGATGCTGATTTATGCGATTGTTACCCATCATTTATTGAACTCACTGATAAGGAAAAACCTAAGGAGACTTTCACTATGTCACTTGACTATTTCACCGAGCATTTTAATCTCCGGCGTGATGCTCGTAGGTTCCAACCGGTATTAGTCAGTTTCATTAGTGACAGTGAGTTGCATACGCTGATATCTCAGCTGCAGGTACGTCTGCTAGATTCCGATGAGTGGCTAGAGGCATATAATAAACTACTTGATCAGAATTCACGCCCATCACTTGAGGATGCATCTTTACTTGTCAAACAAGGCCAACAAATTCCTGACGTGTATAATTCAGTCGAAGGAAACGCATCAATACATCACTACTTCACTGATCTATCATCACAGATCACATTCGCTGAAAATTGGTCCAATCGTTCGTCAAGCTTTTTAAGACAAACCAGTTTACGTAATGCTGATGTACTTCAAGAACTTGTGCGGGAAATTGGTCAACTTGTTGTGGAGCCAAAGGAATTGTCGGCGATCTCACATTTGGGTACAGACGTTGTAGATTTTAATGATCGAGCCCGAGAAATCATTGCTCGCGGAGCTCCCTTGATTGCAATTCGCAGGCTATATCACGAAGGAGATCGATTAAATATACAATTACCGGTTTTAGATATGCTAAAACGAATTATCGATCGGAATAACTGGCTTGATCGGATTCATGCGATCGGTGATGATCCTACTCCTGATAAGATAAACAGTCTTATCACGGAAGGATTAAGATTGGGTAGTGCTGAGGATCGATCTGAAATTCAGCTCTTAAAGAAGAAACTGGTGACGGCTTCCCAATTAGAGGTGGAGGCGGAAGGTTTGAAAAGGAAGGATGCACACGGTTCTGTTTCTGGTGAAGAATTGAAACAAATGAAAGTACAAATGAGCGGTGTTCCAGTCTCCATGACCACAAGAAATGACATTAACCTTTTGGTATCTACGTATGAGGAATCACAGCATCAACTAGAGAAGCTACATATTAATAAGGCTGGTGCAACCTCAGATCAAATGCACCCGAAAATTGGCTCTCTTGAAGAGTTGATCAAGCATACTCAGCAGGCTGCTAACTATACAGAATTGACTGAGCTTGTGCGGTCAATGACCAATGAAGTGGTGCAGCCATTAAAGGAGTTCTATAAAAGGTTGCATACAAATGTTAGCTCTTTAGTTACAGAGAAAGAAGATGAAGAAAAGATCGAACTACAGAAGATGGTCCAAACAGATAAGATGATCTTCTCTGAAGAGTCCAGCTCGGGAAAATACTGCTTTTGCCGTATGAGCCATGAAGACGATGCAATGATCGAATGTGAGCAGTGCGGTGGATGGTTCCATTTCAAATGTCTTGGCCTTGATCCCGAGTCTTCAGATAGTGAACATATTGCACATCTCGGCTTTCTTTGTCCTATGTGTGATTACGAAGGTAAGTTGGACACTACAAAATATCACGCAGCTCTTGTTGACAAACGACCAACTTTGGTTACTTTAAAAAGTCTATTCCAATGGGCACACCAGAATTTGAAGGCAACTACACCAGTTATAGAAGCATTCTCTTCGCTTTATGAGGATGCCGTTAGTTTCCATCGGGAATTCGCTGGGAAACTTCGTATTTTGAACGGTGAAATTACCAATAAGGATTCAAAAGAATTACTTTTCATTCTTACCAAGTTGGAAGGTTGTTCGGTGAATTTCGCTGAGGAACGGAACCAGATCAAGAAACAATTGGCTATAATATTTAAGGCAGGGAAAGATAATCTGAAAAAATAGGGATTACAAATTTTGAATCTCCGATATTTCCATGCAGGTGTTAAATAGACTATAGATGAAAAATCGAGGTCGCGAAAGAACCGGAGTCCACCCCTTCATGGGGGGTAGGAGATGGTACGTATAGATCATTTAAAGGAATTTAGATAATGATAATGCTTGATTTTGGTATCAAAATTCATCGGACTGAAATATGAATAGTGTAGTCATTAAGCTTAGTAATTACGGTTACCAGCATGTTCTTTAGGAGGGTATATTGCCAATAATTCATTCAACAATGGGATTAAAAATTACCGGGCCTGAAAACAATGGAAATGGCCGGGAACGTTTAAAAAACTGGGGGTGAAAAATTGTTTTGGCAATAAGAAAAAAATAAAAGTCGGATATAGATTTATGTGAAGTAGATCAAAAAACTCGAGGCAATTGATAGAAGGATTTATAGTACGAACAGGTGGTGGTTTCTGGTTCAAAGGAAAGCTCTGCTGATATCCCAATTTTGAGCTGAGTTTTTCCTCTTTCGTAACCAGATGTTCAAAATACCGACACTATTTGGCAGGCAAGCGGTCCAGCTTGCCTTTCCTAGGCATCCCATCGGTGTGTCAACATTGAAGATGGGATATGAAGCCACCAAATCGTCATATTATTTCAACAGTTCATTTGAATTCAAAAGTGAGTTGCAAACTCGTGGGTTCCGAACCTCAAGTATTTCACTTCACGGAGCTGCTGGCCATGGCCCAGGCTACCATGACCCAGATAACATGGACATAACGGCCGAACAGGCCAGTCAGGATATATATATGGTGGAGAAGAAAGAACCCGAACAAAAACATAAAATGCTGTGCAAAGTGAAGGATTTCTTCAACCCTCATAAAACCATGAATCAGATATGGGGTCATTCTCATGGTTCAGGTGACAACCATAGTCATCATCATCATCATGGTGCTGAAGCAGCAGAATTGTATGATCCTAAGAAATTGACTGATAAAGGTGTGAAAATAACATGGGTTGGATTTGGTGTCAATCTATCGATGGCCGTTGCCAAATTGATTGGTGGTATTGTCTTCCATTCCCAGGCATTACTTGCAGACTCCGTTCATTCATTCAGTGACTTGATATCCGATATTTTAACACTTTGCACCGTTAGATTTACCGTGAAGAAGCCTAATATTCAATACCCACTTGGTTTCGGTAAAGTGGAAACGTTTGGTTCGTTATTGGTGTCTGGTATATTGATATATGCGGGCTTAGAAATCGGTTTCCATGCCATTGGAAGTATCATAGCTCCATACTTACCTGCCATCGCAGGTGTGGTTTGTCATTGGTTACCATTCGATGTTCCAGGCTTGGATAAAATAGCCGACTTACAAGGTACCGCCGTGGCAGCATCGATTCAGACGGCTGATATTAATGCGGCATGGTTGGCACTTGCATCCATTGTGGCTAAGGAATGGCTATTCCGCGCTACCAAGAAGGTCGGTGAGCAGATGAATTCGAAAGTGCTTATTGCCAATGCTTGGCATCACAGAGTTGATTCTCTAACGTCAGTCGTTGCTGTTTTGACTATTTCTGCAGGTTACTTTTTGAACATCTATTGGATGGATTCTGTTGGAGGTCTTATCGTTGCCATGCTAGTGATGAGAGTTGGATTATCAAATGGTTTCCAATCTTTCAAGGAACTCATAGATAAGGCCATGCCAAGAGACGATCCTCGGTATGCCGATTTAGAAGATGCTGTTAACGTTCAATTGATGAAGCAGGATCCTAATATTCTCATTAAGGAATTGGCTGTGCTTCCATCCGGTACAAATATGAACGTTGTGTTGAAACTTGGTGTTAGTGAATTTAATGACAAGTACGAGAGTCAGCTAACTTTGGATAAGATGGGTAAAGTTGCTGAGATCTTAAGAGGTGACGTTACTAAGGAATTCCCTAATGTTAAGAACATGTCCGTGCAATTCATCTCCAATTCGGAGAAGAATGAAGTTCCCGAGGACGAGCAGAAGGAGAATGAAATCAAAGAGCGTGCTGAGGCTGAGAAGAAGAAGACTCTATAACAAGATTATGCTTAATATATATATATTGATAAGATTAACTAGAAATGAATGTAATGTGAGTCTAAAGCTTCCCCTTAAGGAAATCCGCCGTTTCGAAGCTTCTACTTGTAGAAAGTGAGAATTCCTGATCTTTTGTGATCTCTACACCATGAACTTTCTTGCATATCTGTAAAGCGGCTTTTTCAATGGCATCTTTATCGCTGGTACGACCAGTGATACTGATACTATCTACACCCTTCTCGAAATGTGGGTATGATCCAAGACTTATTGAAGAATTGACTTTCTTTTCCTTAGCCAATTCGGTCAATTCATTCTGTTTCGATTCAAGATACGGACCGTAACTGATCTCCTCCATTTTGGTAACCACGTACACACTCATGTATGGATCTTCACAGAACTTGAGGTTCGGAACAAGTCCCTTCATTAACAAATCTTCAAAGAACTTTGGCACACCTGGTAGCATACTGATTTTCTTATCGATGGTGACGATTGGAGTCCAACTAGTTGGAGAATAGTAAACCGAAACTCTATCCGGGTCATAGGGTAATTCGACCATTCTTTTAAAGGAATTCCATCTACAGGTGTCATCCATTGAAGCAACGCAAACGTTATTCACCTTTCTGGCTCTATCCAACACTGGCTCATTAAGCTTCAATGGGAATCCATAACTCTTAGCGACTGATCTGTAAGTTAAATCGTCATGTGTACTACCAATTCCTCCTCCCGTGACAGTAAAGTCAAACTTATTGGTAAATTCTTTCACTGCATCCCCAATATCTTTTTCGTTATCCCCGATAACTTCGATCTTCTTTAAACTAACACCATGTTGATAACACAGCTTGGCGAAAAATCTCGAATTGGTATCTACAATCTTCGAGTTGAGGATCTCATCTCCAATTATAATACACCCTGCGGTTCTAATTACATTCTGTGTAGAGTAATTCCTCACGGCTTTAAACCATCTGTTCACACCGTTCCTTCTAAGCATCTTTCACCTCTTCACCTTGTTCAGCTTTTTGCTAGTATAAAGAATGAAATAAAACTGCGATAATCTGAATTGAAAAAAACTAATAATGTGGGGTGCAAGGCTGATTGATGTACTATGTTCAAAAAAGATCAGTTTATTTAATATATCTATATAATAGTAATCACATCAGCACCAAACCCTGAAAAATCTAATGTACCATGGTTTCATCTTGGCAGCCTGACGTTCGGCCTCATACTTTTCACCTTCTTTTTCAATATCATTTTCTCTCCTACCTGTAATCAAATCCACATCGGTTGCTGTATAGCCAAGCATGAAAGATCCCTTTTGAATCCTTAGATAGATTTTATGGCCAATGAATGAGCCAAAAACAACAATTGCTCCCAAGCATGTCTGGAAAAAATGGGCAATAGTACTCTTCGTTCCCGGTGGAGGTGAAATGGCTACCCAAACCTGGGCAGCAAGGACTAGAACGCAAAAGATGAATCCAAACCATGCTCCAAATAACCCTGTCGTAGAAATGTAACCCAATTCTTTCAAAGATCTACCTTGAGCCTTCATGGCCTTTCTGAATATAATCATAGATAGGCATATCGATCCCCATGTAAAGAGAGAGCTTAATCCAGAAAGAGAAAGAAGCCAGACGAAAATCGTATGTGCTCCGTCACCGACCAATGAAAGGTAACTCATGAATCCAAACATCAATGTTACGAGGATCGATGTTAATGGACGACCTTTCCTATCTGTGTAGCTAAATATCCGGGGTGCCATGCCATTTTGAGATAATGAAACCAATGTACGTGAAGCCGCATAGATAGCAGAATTACCGACAGAAAGAATCGAGACGAGAATCACTATATTCATAATGGAAGGAATCCCTGGAATCTTTGCGACCTCTAAAGCTAACACTAACGGTGAACTATTGACACTTGTACTTCCATCCTCATCACGGGGAACTAATCGAGGATGATTATATGGAACCAAAAATCCCACAACAGTCAACGTAGAAATATAGAAAAAAAGGATTCTCCAGAACACCTGCTTGGATGCTTTAGGAATAGCCTTTTTAGGATTTTCCGTTTCGGCAGCACAGAGTCCACACATTTCGGTACCACTGAAACTGAAACTGGCTGTAACGAAAACGGAAAGGATTCCCTTAAATCCTGAAGGTGTAAATGGACCTGGATCCTTCCAATATTTGTTCATTACAGCCGGCACATTTTGTACTCCACCAAAGATAAGAAGGATTCCGATGATAAGAAATCCAATAATGGCAATAATTTTTGATATGGAAAAGACAATTTCCGCATAGCCATATATCTTAACAGGCATCATATTGATTGCAATTATTAGAATGAAAAATATTGTAATTAGCCAACCTTCAGGAACTATTTGACCCCAAAACCTGAAGGTCATCGATGCTGCACTTAATTCCAATGGGAGTAGAATAACCCATTGCATAAAATAATTCCAGCCAATTGCGAATCCCCAACTTCTATCGATGAATCTGTAAGAATAATGTGAGAATGCACCTGGAACAGGGAAAGTAACGGCCATTTCTGAAAGGCATTGCATCATGAAATAAATCATAAATGAAACAAGGAAATAGCAGATAAGAAGCCCGCCAGCTCCACCTGAGGCTAAAGCTTCACCAGAACCAATGAATAATCCAGTTCCGATGGAACCACCAATGGCTAACATTTGAAGAGCGAATGATGAAAGCTGAGGTTTGAGCTGTTTGACTTCACCTTCAGAAGGTTTGAAAGAATCGATCTGTCTTTGAAACCAGTTTCGCTTAATCTCCATTGGCTTCAAGCAAGAAGTTGGAGAAGGCATAGGAGGAGTATAAACTTTTTCTAAAGGCATAATGAATATATGATTGAGTGTGAAATCCTTATAGTATTGCCCATAAAAGAAACCTGAGAAATGAAGGACGGGCCTCTCCTTTTATAGAGTATCATCTATAGAACATGAATATTATCTCTTGGTTATATGGAATAGAATCAAGCTTTTTTTTTTTGAACATCAATTCCTATATTCTGGGGATTCGTAACTGTATTAAAACGGAATATGATATTTAGTTACCCTTTAGAGAAGTTCCACTAAAAAGGAAACCATGGATTTGATTTCGAGGAAAAAAATTTTCGAGAAGCAGAGAGAAATTTCATAGACGTAACAGAGATCTGACATATATAGGAGTGTAACTTTATCCAACTAGAGGGTTCAGTATAGACAAACAGTCTAGCAAATAATCAAATATTAATCTACCATGGAAAAAGCAAAAGAATTTGCAGAAAAGGCCCAGAATAACGAACAGATCGAGCAGGAGTTTGCAGTGAAAGCTGTCCAGCAGATGGAGGTTTACTGGAAGATCCTTGAATCCGTTAAAGGGTCTTCATTACAACTTACTCCACACGACGATGAGATATACCAAACGTTGTTGGAGATGTTCCCCGAGTATAAGAACGTTGAGAATTTGAAAGTGCTCAACGAGGATGAGATGAAGTCCAAAGAAGGAAAGGAGAGATGGAGAGCGTTTTTCAAGAAGTTTGATCAAAAGATTGAAGACTACAACTTCGGAACTCTCGTTAGAATGGATTCCAGTAAGGAGTACACTCAAGAAAATACGTTATTTGTTGTGCGATTACAATTCTATGCATTTGAGATCGCCAGAAACAAGTTGGGACTCAACGACTGGATATGTAAGAAATGAGGAGGTTTATGTATAACTAATGGAACAGATAACAGCATAAAAGTTAGTAATGATGTTCAAAGGTATGAAATGTAGAGAATCCATCATTTCCAATAGTTATTTGAAACCCTCAGTCCCGAAAGATGGTGTTATAACGAACAGCATCGCCGAAGCTAGTTGATATAGATGGTAGTTATCATCACCAGGAATGACTATTGCGAATGGAAGGGTATATTGTACTTACGTTTATACCATTTTCATGGTTGCTTTTGGGTGAGTTTTTCAAAATAGAGTGATGTCGAACCCGTAAAGAAAGATACTGGGAATGTCATGCCTTATATAGGTAGMAAAAAAAAAAAAATACAAAGATATTATTTTCAAGGAAAGGAAAATTTTTAGCTTGATCTATCTAGTTTTATCATATAGTATACTTTTTACCCATTATATACGTATATTATATTAAGTTAGGTAAAAAACCATCGACCAGTTCACACTTAGATCATCTTCTTAGCAAGAGCATTGATGTATTGCTCTCTGTTACCAGTAGAACCACCCTGGATGAAGTGCTGGAATCTTCTTCTAACACCCCAACCTCCGTTAGGATTGGACAACTTGAATGGCCACAAGAAGTTGTTGGCCTGCTTGAAGTTAGGACCAACAGTGTAAATCTCATGGATCAAGTCTTCGACGGAAACAATACCGTATTGTCCCAAAGCCTCTTCAATGATAGAGTTGTCGTACAAGGCAATTCTTTGCTTGTTGACCTTACCGAAACCTCTCTTGTAGACCAATTTTCTAACAGTAGAGAAAGATGGGTATCCGAAAACAACATAAGGATCAACCAACTTCAACAACTCCAAGGTAGCCTTGGTGAGCTTGACGAAAGTGGCAGTGTTGATCTGGTTCAATCTCAACAATTGAAGGACCTTTCTTGGCTTAGGTGGAATCTTGTTCACACCCTTAATTCTGATAACGAGAACGAGTTCGGCCTCAGCTGGAATGTAGTATTTACCTGCAGCCTTGGCGTCTCTTCTAGCCTTGACAACGGCATCTTCGGCATCCTGATACTCCTTGTAGTAAGCTTCAGTTCTCTTGAAGATAGCGGCTCTCTTCTCCTTGTTAGCCTAAAGAAATTATATGTTAGTAACGATTTTGACAATTTTGCAAATCTACTTTCAATATTCTCTTTACTGTGTTGTCAGTCGAAAGATGGTGTAATAACGGACAGCATCGCCAATTTCTTGGCTAGTCGATAAAAAAAGGACAAATTTTCATCACGTTTTGCAGTAAAGGGAATATGATAGAGTAATAAGTATACTTACGGCCTTTCTAGCCTTCTTCTCAGCAGCTAGCTTTTTGAGATCCTTCTTCTGCTTGTTCTCCTTCTTGATAAGAGATTCTGGTTTTGGAACTCTATATTATGAAAATGTTAGTAAAGTCTTCTTAACTCTAATTAAAAGAGACACCTCGAACTGATTTATTCCAAATCATTCGAGAACGGTATAATACTCAGAGGAAAGGCAGATCGTTGAAACGGCCCTTATACATATCTACCAAATTCCTATGGAATGCTATCAACCAGAATCTCATTAAATGAGATAGCCGGCATAAAACCACATCTAAAGAGATGTGAATGAAAGGCCCATGTATCCACGAGGGATTACAAACCCTCTGTTAAAGAGAGAGTACCTTTTTCGATTTAGAAGCAAGTACGAGATACTCCCATAAATGGAAGCATTGCTTGTAATAGCTTCATAACCATACAGCTAAGTTAATAGCAATATGAAGGTGGTTTGACTGAGGCATTACTTCAGTCAAAGAACCCGTTAAAACCAGAGATATTATTTCAATCTCTAGTTCTAAAATGGTTAGATATTGGAGGGGGTAAGCTGGAACATCCCGAACTTTCCTTTGGTATCTATCTGTGGAGCTCAAAAGTATGCATACGTTGCAGCCATTGTGATAGTTTATCTGATGTTGAATAGTTAGCTCAAAGAGTCGGTTCTATGAAGAGGTAGATCGAAAGAATACCTAACCTTATCCTATATTTTTCACCTAGTGAAATTTTTCAATTTCAAAAAAATTTTCAGATCTTTCTCACTTGATAGGTGTATTTGCTCACGTGATTGGGCCGAGGGCTTTCTTCGCTTCGCTTTCATTAAATTTATTATTGGTTCACGGGTGCGCACATGGTATCATTTATCACGAATAGGACCGGACTTCGAGCGTGTGCACACATGGGTGTAATTGACTATTACTCAGTGATAACAATGCATCAATGATTCTGAGTAGTAATGTAATAAATCAGTGGTGGCCATGGTTTTATAATAATATAATATTACCGTAGTTTTGAACCGTGGAATATAAATTCTAGATGCCAATTCGCACGTGGAAACAGAAACGAAGATCTGTATATATAGACAGATGGACAGGCCATACATAGACCCAATATATTGAACTGAGAACATTCCATCTTTGCAGATCATCAATTCAATATGAGTGGTGGTACTGCGGTTCTACAAAGAGGATTGCCAGCCTCCAAAGGTATGTCTACCAAAAATGATGGCATGAAGTGATTGTACGATTACTAACAGAGACTTAGATTACAACCATGTTTCCGATGCCGACTATGAGAAGTATCGTAAACTTGCAGATCAGGCATATGGAAGAAGAAGTTCACTCGCTAAACAGTCCAAGGCTGCATACCAAAATGGAGACGGGGCCAAAGCTAAACAGTTATCCAATGAGGCCAAAGCTCAGATGCAAGAAGGTGATAAATGGAATGCCATGGCTGCCGAATACGTCTTTGTTCAAAACAACAAAGATTCAGACGAAAATGATATTGATCTACACGGACTTTATGTGAGAGAAGCAGAGTATATTTTAAAGCAAAGGATTATCAACGGTATCTACAGACACCAAGATAGTCTAGATTGTATCGTTGGTAAGGGACTTCATTCTAAGGGAGGAATTGCGAAATTGAAACCTGCCGTCCAAAGGTTATGCGATCAAGGAGGATTCCGCTGGGAGATTGATCCTAAGAATACAGGTATTATGATCATCTACATTAAAAATGGTGTTATTCCGAAGAAGTGGAGTGATATCAATCCTAATGGAATTGGTGCCATGGTTGCTAACCAAAATGTTCCTGATAGACGGACCGGTAAGCTACCTAACCAACAGAATGGTCAGCAGTACGGTCAACAGTATGGTCAACAGAATTATCACCAACAACAGCAACAACAACAAAATGTTCCACCAAACAAATCAAATATTGTACAGACCTGTTCATGGATTGGTATTATATTCAGACTTTTGGGTGCAATTATATAGTGTTTTACGTTGTTATTTCGGTCATTACTGATCGATTTGTAGTATTTAGTTAAGATCTGGAAAATAAATCAATATAAAAAATAATAATTTTGGGTAAAAGCCGTTTCTTATATATTCAATTCGATTAAGCAATCACGGTCTTTCAGTGAAGGTTTCGACGAAGTGATCTTATTGTCATGACCCCTGAGCATCAGGAACAAATAAATGTATTTCGGAGGGTTTCCAACAGTGGATCATTGACGGATGCCGAGATCACCCGACTATTAGAAGATAATGATTGGAACTTGGAGCTGGCTCTATTACAATATAATGAGCAATACCCTGAGGCAGGGCAGAGCATAGCCGATGAAGTTCATCAAACGGATAACGAGCAAAGAGGTTACGGTATTTCTTTGTTTGGGTCTGGCAGTAGTGGCTCCGGTATAAATGATCAGAATACTACAGGCCCCAATTCTGAGCAATCGGCGCCGGCGGTTCCCCCGGCTGCATCTGCTCAGCCGCGCGGTGGGAATAATTTTTTCGCCCGGTTATTGGGCCGTAATCCCGATACCCCACGACAGAACCAGGCAAATAATTCATCGGATCGCGAAATTCCCGGCGCTTTCCCCGCCACTGGAAGAGCCGGAGATGAGGAAAATGGACTTGGTACAACTATGGGGCAACCATCCAAGGCACATCAAATGTTAAACAAGGCAGGTAGAATGGCTGTTAACGTGGTTGTCTTTGCACTTGTTATACCGTTCTTTGTCATATATAAACTATTGGGTGTGGTTCTTCTACTCATGGTGGCCTACGTGCTACCACCTATAAGGAAAATGCAGGATAGAATGAACTTGAGATTGACTAAAAGATGTCAGGACCCTCATGAGGTGGCCCGTAATTTTGTTGAAGAGTATGATGTGCTACTGGGGTATGGATCTGTTCTGTTCGATGCTAGTCACGGTGAGGAAGATTCAGCGAGAAATGAACAGGAGACTTCGGTAGAACCGTCGGAGAGTTTGATTCAACGATCGAGTGGACAGGTAGAGGATTCACGTCCTCCAAGACCTGATTTCCTTGAATGCGCATATTCCGAAGCATTGTATCTCGTTAAGAGGGAGGCACGGTGGTTGTTGGTCTATGTTCATAGTGCTCAACACGAAGATACCAAAAAATTCTTGACAGATGTTATGTCCAGTGACATATTCCTTGATTTCATCAGACAGAGACATATTCTCTGCTGGGGTGGTGAGGTCTCACAAAGTGAAGCTTATCAAGTTGCCAATCAATTCAAGGTTAATAAGCTACCATTCCTAGGATTGATGTGTATGACTGTTAGCCGTACACCTACGGCTTCCGGAATCCAGGAATCTGAGCCCGTATTATCATTGGTAGGTAAGATTCAAGGTTATCAACCTATTGATGAAGTTATTGCCAAATTGAAACAATCCTATGATAAGTTTAATCCATCTGTTTCATCTCTTAGGGCGGAATATGAACGACAATCTCAGGCCAGACTCGTTAGAAGACTTCAAGACCAAGCATATGAACGTTCTCTTCGTCGTGACAAGCAACGGAAACTTGAGCGTGAGCAGGCAGAAAGACAGGCTAAGCTTCGTAAGCAATGGCTACTATGGAGGAAAGCCACATTGGCTCCTGAATGTCATGATTCAGGCGAATTTGCTCGGGTGGCTATCAGATTACCCGATGGTAAACGAGTTCAATTCAAATTCGACAAGCATTGTAAACTTGAGGAGCTTTATGCATTTGTGGAATTCAAGTATGAGGAAACGGACATACCTACAAGCAATACGATTCCTGATAAGCCAGAAGGTTATAGTTTCCACTATCCCTTCAAGATCGTATCTGTTATGCCACGGAGAGAGATCCGCCCTGATGAAGCCAGTGAATTGGAAAGCTGTGATGTAGTTTACCCTAGCGGTAACTTGTTAGTAGAGAGGGACGGAGAGTAAATGTATGTATGTATTAATGTTAATGACAAACTATAATAAATTATTATTATCATCACAGTTCTATTGTATATATGTGTATATTGACTTCATGCACTACTTCCCACCTCCTTCTTTGAATTTGTCTTCTTCTTTAAAAGCTTCTCCTTATGTAGCTTCCTCTGATTCTTCCGGTGTTTCAAAGGTCTCTTACTTCTGTACTCATAATCCTTGATTATACCACCATACGTTGACAAGAATTTTCCCATCTTGTCTCCATCTACTATTGTTGCTATCTTCGAATTGTGATACGTTTTAGAGCCATCTTTAAAGTCCTTCACCAATCCTCTAACCTGAATCTTATATGTCTTGTCGTGGTTGAGCGTAGATCTCTTATAAGCTATTGGTTCCACTTCATCACTCAAGTCATCCAGTGGTTCGCTCTGAATTGCCTTTTCGGTACTATCTGTGAGCCTGGAGAACTCAAACTCCATTGCTTCGAGATGCTGTTCAAGTATCTTCTTTGCAATATCTAGAAACTGCGATAATAAAGCATGTTAATAACTGTTCATCACGATTTTCCACAATTCTGAACTTACCTTTCCATTTGTCACTTCTTCCGGTTTTGAATTCATCTTTTCAGTTCCTAATCTTCTATGTTGTTACCTATATATCAGGGTACTCTTACATATTCTATTCGTTAACCATCCAAATATATTTTCCAAATACTCAAAATCCATGTTTTATGTTTTTTTATGCGTTGAGGATTTATTTTATCATTTATCGGTGTTCATTATATCGTACATTTCCTATAGAAATTCCTCATCTTGAGCGCCTTACCTGCCGGTACCCCAAAAATCGGATCAATTGGTTCGACTATGTTAACAGGTAAGTTGTCTATCACAGAAGTATCTTCTATCTTAACTGGCCTGTATCCAAAGGCACATCCTTCCTTCTTGGCAATAGTCTCATCATATATCTGGTAATGTTGGCAGTTACTCAGTCCACATAACACATAGTTGGTGTGGTAGAAATCAGGTGTACATCCTGGTTTGTCGATTAATCCAAATGGTTTGGCCTGACAACAGCAGAGAATATAGTTCTGTAATGCCATCCGATTAAGTACATTCCTGTCTCCAGAAACGCATTCTAGTATGGCCGCCATTCCTCCAACCCAATGGCTGTAGCATCCGTCCACAAGCTTGTTACTTCTGCCGCTCAATCCTCCCTCGATGTTATACTGTCTGAAGGCAGTCCAACGTAAAAGGCTGTCCGTATCTATAAGCTTACTAACTTCTTCTGGACTGTGTAATATGCATAATGCCGCTAAAGCACAGAATGCATAACCTGCATGAGCCTCTTCTCCGGGGCATCCGCTAAATCCACCTTCATATGTCTGGCACCGAACTAGCCACTCAGTAACGCCTTCAGATAGATCTGAATCGAGTATATCTAATACTGACGCAACCGTCAAAGCACAGTAAACCGATCTGCAATCCACTTCACCGTGCTCTTGCATCGCAAACGATCCATCCGATTGTTTAACGCTCTTCAAGAAGCGGTAGATCCCCTTACGATCCAATTTCTTCCATGTATCTTCTTCTCCTATTACTGCTAATGACATTATCGCTGCATACTGTGCAGCAACATGTGGTAATTGGCCATATCCACCTGAAAATGCAACTCTGTCCCCATCTTTCCAAAGATAGCTCAGGATAGCCTTAGATGCATTCTTTTTAATATCTTCATCTATGGCCTTGTCACCGCCAAGTAGAACCGCAGCATTCATCAACCAATAAAATATCCATGGATGTGATGCCTCAAGTACCACCATACCTCCTGGAAGAGGCTTATGCATAAATATATGCACATACAGTAAATCCATCTTCCTATTCAAAACAGGGAACTCATCCGATCCTTTACTAAGAACCTCATCATAGATGCCTTGAATACCTTCTTCCACTTCTAATTGCTTTTCTGTCGTATCGCTAATCTTTTCGGCAGGAGAAGTCCCATCTGATTCATCCATTTGTACTAAAGTATCGAAGGCTAACATCTTATTATCTGGTTGAGGTTTGTGTGATGCTAAATTGGCCAAAAACTTTATTCTCTTCAGCATCTCCACCACTGAATCCTCATTTGAGGAACTCATTTTTTATGTCCTTTTATATTCGATGTTTGGTCCCACTGTAGATGCTACCAGAGCATGCCTCAAGTCCATCCTTGAATGGTCCCAAGATGGAAATAGTTGACGATTTGAAATTTCATCACCTCTGGTGTATGGATGTGGTTGCTTCAACAGGATTGCTTGAACCTATGGTAACCTTGATAGAATGCGTTCCAAATTCCCGGGCTCTCGCCTGTAAAGTATAGTCACCACTGTTCTGTACTTCATGTATTGATCCCATAATTTGTATCTTCCTAACTATTTGGTCCTTAGATGACATAATAACGTGGTCTCTTTTATTCATTAAGCGATATTGAGTTGAACACTTCTCAGTAGTATCTATTCTCAACGCTATGGCAGAACTCTGTCTCACCTTGAATGATATAATAGATAACCATCCTTCGTTCAATTGGACAGTTTTCCTGATGATTTTTTCAAACAATCCTACCATATTAGGAATTCGAGTAATGGCTACCGATGATTCGCTTCGTAGCAAAAGCCTATATGGTGCCAATAGTCCTGCTTCATACATTGAGCACACAATGATGTATCTGATACCCTTTTGTAACTTAAGGTGTATAATATTGCTACCGATCTTATATTCTGTCGATTGACCGGGCACAAATGCTTGTTTACATACTTGTGTAAGTCTCCTAAATCTATTATCGTCAAGAAAGACATTTGCTGCAATGTGATGTTCGTTACAGAATAGCCCAATTTCACAGTCAACAAGCTCAGATTCATCCTTGCCAAGAATTAATTCATACTGAGGATTATCAATATAAGTATCATTGGACCAACGTCCACCACTTTCTGAAGGTGACCACTGACCGTCCACAACGGTACTATCCTGTTTCACGGATAAACGCTTAATTTTAAGCTTTGTATTGGAATAGAATGATGCAGAGTATATTTGGAACCCTGAAAATACATCCTTCAAGTTTAGTGCATAGATGAATCTGTTACTTTGAGGGATCTCGACTTTACAAAGTATAAACCTTGATCCATTGCTCGTTCTCTGATTCAGTATAATACAATTTGTTTCTGTCCAGACAGCCCTGCTACTGTCGAAGGCTATTGTGGATACGATAGGATCTTTGATGCACTCGGGTTCTTTCTGAGGTAGATACCTTTCTAGCAATATCCAAACCTCTTGTTTCTTGGTTGAAACTTCGTTGGAGCTGACATGAAATTGGATGTCATCTATGGCACTTTCCGAAAACTGGTTTTGGAAGCTGAAAATAGGGAATGATTTCTCCTGACAATACTTAAACAAAGCATCCGGCTTCCAGTTTAAATAAACCGTGTGGAATTTCCCGTATAATTCATTCAAAGTGTAAGTCATGGGGTTTTCTGCCGACTTTATAGAATCCCTAATTTTCAATACACATTTATCTATTGAAATTATGGAATAATCGTGCTGGGAAATAAGATGATATTTGATACTTTCCTCTGATGTCAATTTAGAGGTGGCAATACCAACAACACATTGCTTAGCATGAAATGCTTGGCTGATGAAGGAAAGTTTCCCGGGTGTCAGTGTATTGACAGAAGCATATTCAGGAATGAATCCAGAGAGAACATAACAATCATTTGCGAAATTAGATCCTGTGTAATCATCTTCATTTAAACAATTGTTCAATTTCAAATATGACTGTTCAACCAATCCAGGCCATAGTAATGTATCATCTGAGAGAGAGTGAATATATCTTTTAGTAGGAAATATGCCATCTGTAGATGTCACAATAGTTCTTTGACACCCATTAACATGAAAGGTCACATAGTATGTGGTGTTATCATGGCCCACGTTGACAATATGGTCGAGTAACCATTGCGACCCTAGCATACTGGATAAAGCCAAAAAAGCGGATGCGAACGAGCATGTATTCTGTGTACCTTGGACTAGTGTAGACACGTCAAATGGTTTCAATTGGATCGTCACCGAATGATCTGGACTTAGCAATTGAAATCGTCCAATATCTTCCTTGTAAGGATAGTAGAGCTGGCCATATATCTTAGATGCCATCCACAGTACCTTATCTTCAGAAGACAAGCCATTGGTCTCGGAATCCAATAACCGAGTATAAAAAGCCATCAAATATCGGCACAATGCATTGATTCTGATTTTCAATTGCTGATCAGTGGTATCTATTGATTTGGTGAGTATCGTATCTGTAATGTTCTTCAATAGAGTCCTTAACCGAGACTGGACATCTTTCCCGAGTGCCCAGTCCAGAATAATACATTGATACCTTATTTCCACATCAGAAAGTGAATTATATAGTGGCTGTATCTGCATCTGCTACTACCTATCGGATTCTGCTT